>CM046875.1:71396679-72596679 GCA_025667525.1 Glebionis coronaria
AATTTAGATAAAATGGTTTAGGTGTTTAAAGTTGTTAGAATGAGAAGTAATAGAAAATGGGCAAATAACACGTTTGTTGATTAGTTTTGGTTTATTTATGATTTTTTAGTTCGTGTACGAGTGTTTTGGAAGTTTTTAGTTCGTGTACGAGTAGCTAGTTCACAATTTTTAATATTACTAGTTTTTCGTGTATCGGTTGTGTATCATAGTTTATCATTTATTTTGTTATATCGAATGCAACATGTGATAATGTATCACTGAATTTGCGAATAAATGATTATTTATGCTAATAATATTTTTTGAAGTAAAACTATATATCATATGTATCAGCTATAAATTTGTACGCATCAAATTTTTAAGTGTTTTTTATACCAATTTTATGTATAAGATTTATTGTTTTGTGTTTAATATTAAATAAGTCACATGTTAATTGATAAAATCAATGGTTTAAGATGACTTTTCATTTTAACAACTTTAAGCTAATACACTACAATAACCTAACTCTATATATATATATATATATATATATATATATATATATATATATATATATATATATATATATATATATATATATATATATATATATATATATATATATATACATATATATATATATATATTACATATATATATATATATATAATATATATATATATATATATATATATATATATATATATATATATATATATATATATATTTATATATATATATAAATATATATATATATATATATATATATATATATATATATATATATATATATTATATATATATATATTATATATATATATATAGATATATATATATATATATTATATATATATATATATATATATATATATATATATATATATATATATATATATATATATATATATATATATATATATATATATATATATATATATATATATATATATATATATATATATATATATATATATATATATATATATATATATATATATATATATATATATATATATATATATATATATATATATATATATATATATCTATATATATATATATATAAAGGCGCGCTATATGCAGAGCCTCCTTTTTGGTACAGAACTTACAAAACTATTTTCAAAATAGAAATTTAGTATTCTTTATTATTTTTGTTTAAATAGAAAGGGTATAATTGGTAATACATATTTTCACTTTTTTTTGAATATTTTAATTAAGAACCGTTTTTCAATTTGCTAAACTTTTGAAATCAACTTTTTTAATATTTTATTTTATGTATAATATTTTTACCAACATACATGCTTTTTGATAAATCAAATACATACATGTTTTTTAGGCATACCAAACTTTTTTTATTTTTCTTTATATGATAATTACACATGTTTTAATGTACACTCTTTAATCTTTGAATTTTATAACAAAAAATAATAAATACATACTTGTAACCTCTAAATTATATAAACCAAAACATAGTAGTATAGAAAAAATTGACAAAAAATAAAATACAATTAGAATACATATTTAGTGCAGGTCACTAAAAACCATGTGTGTATTCTACTAAAAATATACATGCACGCTTCATTTTTTTTTATCAAATTTGTTAAAATATACGAGTATTCTTTCAACAATATATGTTGACGTTGCATTCTCTCGTCAAATCCGTTAGAACATTTACGCACGTCATCCAAAAACATGCGTGCACGTTGTTGTCTCTCGCCAAATCCTTTAGAACATATATGCACGTCATCTAAAAACATACGTGTGTGCTTCACATTTTTGTAGGCACTTAGTCTTGCTTGACCTGCATATCCAAGTAAACATATTGTTATTACAAAATCACATGTAAGTATTAATTTTTATACAACATTTACTATTAATTTAGTACAACATTTACTATCAAGTAAAAATATGAGACTAAACGAATCAT
Organism: Glebionis coronaria; assembly: GCA_025667525.1. NCBI lineage: Eukaryota > Viridiplantae > Streptophyta > Magnoliopsida > Asterales > Asteraceae > Glebionis > Glebionis coronaria. Next base: position 71,398,583 of record CM046875.1, read on the forward strand.
AATAGTACAAAACAAATGCATATATTTTCCTTTAATTTTATATGAGCTTAAAAACACGTATGTACAACAATTCATTTATTTTATACCATACACCTTTTCACTAATTTTATGTTATATATGTACACTTACTGAATTATATGAAAGAAAACTTTTTTCCAAAACAAAAATTAGATTAATTGATGATAACAAGAAAAACATGTACCTAATTACGTTTCTAGTCTATAGTCCTATGTAACATTGGTGCACCCATATACGCAAATGAAATATAACTATTTCTTTATCTTACAATTTTTTGTTTGCCATTTGTACAACTATAATGTTTAAATTATCCTACTATTTTCTTGAAACTAATGCAATTCAAAAGAAAAAGGTTTCAAACTTTCGGCCAAAATACATACATGTTTCCACCTAACATATAAGGGTCGCTTTTAAGCTTTTGACCATCTAAGCGCGTCACATTTCAACTTTAGATTATTTCATTCTTTTACTATAGTTACCCAAGCCAATAATTCAACATATTTAATGCCTAAGTTACAAATACATACTACTTGAAAAAATAAAATAAAATAAAAACACAAGTCACTTTGTAAAACCGTAACAGCCTGGTATCACGAGTATGCAGATAATCACCTCTTAAACCACCACAAAAAATGCATCAAAAAATAGTAATTCACTTTGTACATATATGCACGCTTCGAGAACATATGTGTACGACTTCACGAACATATATGTACAGTTTCGAAAACATATATGTATTGTTTCGAGAACATGTATGTGCAAATTATGAAGACTAGTTTTTTTGAATATGTAGGAAACTTTTTTTTGAACAACGGCAAATATGTAGTACACTAACAACTAAATTTGATTTGTTGAAATGTAGGACCAAGTAACGAACTAACATCGCCACAACATATATGTTTTAAGATGAAAATAAAAAATAAACATGAGATATAGGTTAATAGTAAAATACGCACCTAATTATTTTCCCTAGTATTTATTATAAAAAAACATCAATTCTTCAAAGAGAAAAGCCAAATCAATATTTTGAAATCACGAAAATTAAAAAGATTTAACCAGAACCAAATATAGAAATATTATTTAATATATAAATCAATGACACTTATTGTGTAAAAATAAAAAAACGTACCTAAAATTGGTAGCAAAAATCATATGTTCTTCAACCGAGAGAGTAAGATCCGAAATATAGTAAATTAGTTGTCTTGATATCTCATTAAAAAATATTAGTTTCGTGTACCCGATGTAGTAATCTAGTGAATCTGATAGTGTTTGTGAGGGTGGGTAGTGAGGCGTATGTAGAGAGATGCGCATGTTTTTTGGTGTAGTTTCTTTAGATCTAGATGACAAGTGAGAAAAAGGTATTAACATATACCTTGAATGAGTCCTAGAGAGTGGGGACCGTTTTTAAATAATAAAAATATTACTTCCCTATAATACCCTTTTAGTTCTTTTTAAATTTACAAATAGTGGTTCTATCTTCTAGTTAATTGCATTATTGTCATAGTTTATTTTAGCCTTTGATTAAACTCATCCAATGGTCTAAATTCACTTGAAATGGTTCTGTAGGTTCTGTACCAAAAAAGTGGTTCTGCATATAGCACTACACTATATATATATATATATATATATATATATATATATATATATATATATATATATATATATATATATATATATATATATATATATATATATATATATATATATATATACTCTCATTCTTGTCCATTGGCAACTCGGAGGTTTCGCTTGCAACTGTTATAGTTAAAAGATTTCAAAAATTCATTTTTGGAAAATCTTTTCGTTCTCTATAACTTGAGATCTGATACCAATCTGTAACACCCCCAAATTTGGTCATAGCAGCGGAATGGTCCTTGGGTGTTACTTACATGATTCAAGCTCATAATCATAGAAAACGGCTCAAAACGAGTCGTTTTAATAAACATTCATTCATTTTCATTCAATAAAGGTAAAATTTCATACACGGTCCCAGATGATTCAAAAATTTACAACGTACATCAAAATAAGATTTGTTTTGAATGAAAATAATTGATAATAGCGGGCCAAAAACCATTTAAGAAAGCTTCACGAAACCGTCTTCCTCAAGTGCCTTCTTATGGACCTGAGATAAAACATGCTAAAAAGTCAACAAAAATTGCTGAGTGAATCTATAGAGTTTAAATTAAATAAAGAGAACACAAGTATTCTGAATAATCTTCCATGGTTAATAATTCATCGGAAGACAATTATATTGTACAGACATAATTATCGGTGTTGTTACATAAGCCTCATGACATTGAACGTTAACATATATTATTTCAGCCCAAAACACCTAGCCAAGTGTGTATATTTCTCTTATACGTATGCATCCGATGTTTCATTACTAGTGTTCCATTACACCACGCGATAGCTAGTCGCGACCGGACTGGGCGTCACCCCAATAGATCTATCCATAGTATTAGCGTTCTTTCGGTTAACAATTCACGATTCCATGGGTCTTTTAAGGCTAAAGTTATACTTTTGTAATAACTTTCATCTAAGCATACAATCGGGTCCCTAGTGTTCTATTTTAAAATAAAACCATAACTTCTGGTTACACCCATTCATGGGTTTACAGCAACTCTTGTTGTACCCTTCATTTTCAGTAAATACTTTTTCAAGTAAATAGAGCTTCCACAACTTGTAGTTGCACCATTCAATTGGTTTTTATAGTTGTACTCTTTATTTTTATAAAACAAGCATGTTATCCCCCTCGCGAATTTCTAAAACAATTAAAGAACTTAAAAGAGAGGCAATAGACTCACCTTATTACAAGAGTGGTATTGAGACGATCGTCGACGATAAGTGATGCCCGTCAAACACGAAAACCGCAACCTACCAAATAAGGTGCGCTCGTTAATAATCGACTCAAGTATAAATCATACTTAAATAATACAAAACTCAAAATTTACAAACCATGAAAAACCCGAAAGAATCACAATGCAAGTGAATCAATACTATCCCATTTATTCAACACTATTCGTTTAAATACTTGCACTCTTGACATTGACCCGTCATAAGACGCCAAGTCAAACTATCACTTTATTTCACTCGGACCAGTAACTAAGTCATTGACATAATGACTAAACACTTGAGTAAATCACCATGTCCAATAGTGAATACTCAAACTCACGCAACACAAGCATTGAACTACGTGTCTAAAATACAAATCAGCATGTACACTCCAAATGTACACACCAATCTACCCTATCTAGACTTGTCCGATTTCGATGAAACTTGGTGCAAAACTCACACACAACCTGAATAGGACTCAGATTAAATTTCATCCAAAAATATTACTTATAAGACCTTTTGTCCGACACAACTTTGAGTTACAAAAACCGGATAGTTTTACGCCTTCGACTCATGAAACCATTTTGACTTTTCTAAACAACTTCGTTTACAAAACCGACACTCGGGTTTGAAAATGAACTCACAACTTGAGGTTTAGAGACTTACAAAAGCCCTTGACTCTTTTTAAAAATTATTCTATAGTCCCCGAGATTCGATCTAAATATCGACAACAACTTCGAATTGTGTCGATACTCGTCTCCCTGTACACGAATAATCAAACTATTGTAATTTCACACTCGTTTGGAGTTGGAAGCTCTACTTAATACCAAATCGAAGCTAACGAAATTCTCTACAACATGATCTCATCACCTCAACCTATCTCCAGATTTAGAAATCTGAAAATAACCTTAAACCTACTATCCAAAATCAACTCTTTAAAAATCATACTAAAACAATTTTCCAACACATTTTACCCAATTCCATACTCCTAATATTATCCTACTATCATCCTAACACCTTGATCAAACTCCTAACACACTTGAATGTCACCTTAACTAATTTCTTTTCAAACTTTCAAACACCAAAACTAGAAAAAATGATGATCATAATATAATAACAATATAAAAAGATGATTAATAACTAGGTTTTTACCTAATTCAAAAGATTCGTTGATGTGTGTCTAATCGAATTGATCCTGGTTAACTACGCGACTCAGTCGTTCTTTGGTAAAACAAATAGTTGTGTCGTTGTAGTAATTAAAAAGTGCAAGACTTAAAGGTAAATGACGTTAAAGTAAATCTAAGTCTACTTTAAAATAAATGGCGAGAAATTAAAAGTGTGACGCAAATTAAAAGGCACTTAAAGTAAATCACGCAAACTTAAATCTATCTAAGGCAAACTTAAAACGCAACTAAACTTAAACTAAAGTAAGGCTAAAATTAATCTAAGGCAAGTAATCTTAAAGTGCGACTAAGTAAAAAGGCGGGAAAAGTAAAGCTTGAAAATTAAAGAATTAAAAACAGAAACTAAAAATAACCTGAACACAGCTTATCCGGAATAATCCTTCGTTCGGAATAAACATTCATCCGGAATGTCACCTTCGTTCGGAATGTTCTTCTTCACTCGGAATATTTACCAAAAACCTTGATCCGGAATATATCCTTTATCCGGAATATGTCACTTATCCGGAATAAAGTCTTGATTCGGAATACTGGTCCTTGATCCTGAATATCTCCTTGATCCGGAATAAAGCCTTGATCCGGAATAAAGCCTTGATCCGGAATAAAGCCTTGATCCGGAATGTTGAAGATCCCAGATGAAACTCCTTGATCCGGAATATTATTCCGAATAAAACTCCTTGATCCGGAATATGTCACTTATTCTGGATGGAAGCATTTGATTCGGAATATCTCCTTGATCCGGAATGTTTGGTTGATCCGGAATGTTCTGTTGATCCGGAATGTTAACTTGAACCGGAATATGTCACTTATTCTAGATAAGCTGTGTTCAGGTTATTTTTAGTTTCTGTTCTTAATTCTTTAATTTTCAAGCTTTACTTTTCCCGCCTTTTTACTTAGTCGCACTTTAAGATTACTTGCCTTAGATTTATTTTAGCCTTACTTTAGTTTAAGTTTAGTTGCGTTTTAAGTTTGCCTTAGATAGACTTAAGTTTGCGTTATTTACTTTAAGTGCCTTTTAATTTACGTCACGCTTTTAATTTCTCGCCATTTATTTTAAAGTAGACTTAGATTTACTTTAACGTCATTTACCTTTAAGTCTTGCACTTTTTAATTACTACAACGACACAACTATTTGTTTCACCAAAGAACGACTGAGTCGCATAGTTAACCAGGATCAATTCGATTAGACACACATCAACGAATCTTTTTAATTAGGTAAAAACCTAGTTATTAAATGGCGCTGCTGCCGGCTCTTTTCGTAAAGATTAACGGTTTTCTATGAGAGACGCGTTGCTTTTTGGGACCCGTTCATTCGTGAGCGTTATTTTTCTTGCTTAAAAAATTTCAAAAAACCATAAAAATTAAAAAATTGTTAAAAAAACACATAAAAATTAAAATTTTCAAAAATCCACAAAGATTTTATTTTTATTGTGTATATATATTGTCTTTGTGTTTGGTATTGTTTTCTTTTGCCATTGTAGGTGTATGCGTACTAGATCTTCTAATTATCAAGAGCCCGAGACTCGAGAAGATTTAAGTATGGCAGGTGTCCACAACAACAATAATCCACCGTACCTCAACAACAACAACAATGTTCTTCCACATCCCGATCTTCAGACAATGGAGGAGCTTTGTCAACCTACCATGTTTGGACGAGGAGGACCGATTGCACCGAGGCAAATCACGGCTCCGGAGTTCTCGTTGAAGCACCACATGATTCAGCAAGTGCAAAATAATCCATTCGTCGGAATGTCTGATGATGATGCCAAAAAACACCTCGACAAATTCATTACTATCACTCAAAGCATGAAGTTGCCCGGTGCCAGAATGGATGTTCTTAGCCTTCAAGTCTTTCCACATACTTTATCACACCACGCCAAGAAATGGTTTGATCGTCTCCCGAAGAATTCAATTCATACTTGGGATGACATGACTCAACGCTTTTTGTCGCGCTACTTTCCACCATCCATGGTCACGAGTCTTCGCAATCAAATCAGCGGTTTCATGCAAGACCCCGATGAATCTCTTTTTAATGCTTGGGGAAGATATAATGTCTTGATCGATAGATGTCCAAACCACAACATGCTCCCTGTGACCTTAATTGATACTTTCTACAACGGTTTGACTTTTCGTGATCGTGATACGATTAATGCAGCCGCCGGTGGCACATTTATGAAAAGGAGACCCGAGGAGTGTAGAGAGCTTATTGAGAACATGACTACTCACCACAAAAACTGGGATTCCTCCGCTTCTTCAAGGAACAAACCGAGAGTCAATGTTTCTTCTACTTCAGCAAACCCTGATATGACCGAATTCACCCGCATGATGACTGAAATGAACAAAAATATCTTGCTTCTCGCTACAAACCAACAACAAGTTAAAGCGGTTGCCAATCCTTGTGAAACATGCGGCGGTCCACACTCATACACTGATTGTCCTTCTACTCAAGGAAATCCGGAAAATGTGTATGCAACTTATGGTAATTATTCACCAGAAAATTACCAAGCTCGACCTCAAGGGGATAGAAATTTGCTGAGTTACCGGTCCAACAACTACCTTTCACCCGGTTTTTCTCCTCAAAACCAAAACCCCAACAACAACTATACTAGAAGCAACCAAATCCTACCAAGAGCTTCTAATCCTTATCACCCACCCGCCCACCAAGCCCCACCCATCAATCAAGATGTTGAAGCCATAATGAGAACCCAAGGTGAGAAAATCAAGAATCTACAGAGCCAAATTATCAATTTAAAAGGAGATATTACCAAGCAAGGGAATGACATAAGATCCGAGCTTCGAGATAATATCCAATCCTCCTTCAGCAATCAAACGAATGATTTGAAGAATATGCTTGCTAGTTTCTTGCCCACCACTCAACCTTTTATTTCGAGTTCTCTACCTTCTAACACCGTCACCAATCCGCGAGCAAATGTGAGTGCTATTACTACCCGTAGTGGAGTTACCATAGTAGGACCACCTCTCCCGCCCCCATCATTTACACCTCCTCCACCACAATTTATCCCTACTACTCCCACACCTAGTATTAGTGCACCATTACCGTCTCCGCCTCGTCATGACGATGTTCCCAAGAAGAACCCTTCAACATCTCAACCTTTACCTGCTACACCTACACCTTCCACCTATAACCCCAATATCCCTTATCCATCTCGTATAGGCAAAACCAAAATGCACACCAAGGATGACGTTCAAGTGTCGAATTATTTGAAGATGATCTCTCAAATGAATTTCAACATTAGCCTTGTTGAAGCACTTGTCCACATGCCGAAATTTGTCAAAGCATTCAAGGAATTGCTTAACAAGAAGGAGAAGCTGATTGAGCTCGCCAAGATACGCTTAAATGAAAACTGTTCTGCAGTTATTCTTAAAGAACTTCCGGAAAAACTTGGAGATCCCGGTCGTTTTGTGTTGCCTTGCATTTTCAACAAAACCGAAGAATTTACTGCCCTAGCTGATCTCGGGGCCAGTATTAATCTGATGCCTTTAAGTGTTTGGAAAACACTATCATTACCCGACCTTACTCCAACAAAGATGACTCTAGAGCTTTCAAATCGCACTCTCGCTTACCCCGTTGGTATTGCCGAAGACGTGTTCATTAAAGTTGGCACATTTACTTTCCCGGTCGACTTTGTCGTTGTTGATTATGAAATGGACCCACTTATTCCTTTAATACTTGGTCGGCCATTCTTGAGAATCGGACGAGCTCTAGTTGATGTTGCCGAAGGTGAGCTCATCTTAAGAGTCGGGGATGATGCCCAAGTTTTCAAAATGGGGAAGCTTACAAGCAAATCCTATGGACGAGAATCTGCGAATATGATTAATGTGCTTGATGATTTTGTCATCTACAATAATCCTCTATTCGAGTCTTGCATTGATAATCCACTTTTTCAAGATGATGTGGATGATTCTCTCTCCAATTTGGAACCTTCACCCATTTATGATTCTCCACCGATCTTTGATGCTTATGATGATGATTCTAGCTCAGATTCGGATGATTATGATGATTTTACCTCCGAGTATCCTGACCTGCCCACTTATGATGATTTTGATGAGGCCGATACTCTTTCGAGTGATTCTTTACATGATGAAGATCCTCCGCCATCACTTGATCCTACTTTCGATGATTACTCATTTGAGGAAGACTTCTCTACATTTCTCAATACATACTTCCCTCATGAGAGTGATGCACCTCCTTTGGATTTCGATGATTATGGTCTTGATCCTACTTCGGTTTTGAAGAAAATTATTTCAAAGGAGAAGCAACCGGTCGACACCACCATCCGCAACACGTATGATTTAACACCTCTTTGTCCACCTTCTGAGGACGAGGTTGTGCATTTTCTTCACGGATTTTCTTCACATTCTGCTGAGCCTGAGTGCTATTTTCCCTTAAAGGAAAAGGTGTTCGACCCCGGTATCGATATTTTTAAGCCATCTCAGTATCCGTCTGATGAAATAAAAGGAAAAATCTTTGGAAACTTTTAAGATATGCTTGCACCACTTCACCCTTGCTCCCACCGTGCTCCATCTTTGCTTAAGGGAACCTTGCATATTCTTCTTTGGCTTGCCTTGTTCGCCTTAAGCTTGTGCTATTTGATGGACGAAAACTATGTCTTTGATCCTGGTGGATATATTTCATGCTTCTTCCTATGGTAATCAAGGTCGAGTCAGGCTCACGACTCGGTAATAAAAAATCAAGCGCTTCTTGGGAGGCAACCCATGTATCTATCTTTTAGCTTTCTTTATCCTAAGTGTAGGTGAGACCCGTTGGTGTTTGCTATTTCCTCTCTTCTACTATTCAGGGATTCGAGCGCTCAATGATCCACTCTTGATGATTTTTGACGACCCGTGTTCCGTGTTCCCTTCTTCCCGGTTCTATCCTAAACTCTTTTCGATTCACTATTTTTTATTTTCCAATATTAAATAGGAATCTCGTTAGTTGTCTTTTCCTTAGCAAGATTTAAACAAAGTGCACAATGTCCTAAGTGTAGGGGAGTTTACTCCCACATGCTTAAACATTTAGGACAATGTTTATATTAAGTGTAGGGGGGACTTCTATCGAAGTTAAGTGGCCTTTTCCTTGTATTTGTCCTCATTTTAACCGGAAAATCAATTTTTCGTCATTTTTCAAAATTTTTGATCTATTTTGGCCTATTAGTTTTTACCTTTGTATAGTTATTTTATTTCCTTATTAGAATAAACTTTAATAAAGTGGTTTTAATTTTCAAACGTTGTGAATCTTTTGACTCAACCCGAGTTTACTTATCTAAGTTTACTCTAGCTAGTATCCTTAACATGTTTAAGTCAAGTTTTGCTAGGCTTTTATATAGGGAGCTATAAAACGCGAAAGTCTTAACTCTCACGGGTTAAGAACAAGAACTTTTCGCAAGTTCCTATAATTGATTCTAGAGAGTCGTTTATCAAGGGAACTTTAAAACGTAAATTCTAAACTTGAAAGAGTCTAAGAAGATGCAAGATCTTATAGGCGACTCGAAAACCCAAAACTTTGATTTAATAGGCTAAGCATCCACGAGTCTCATTCCTTGAGATTTTAAACTGTGGAGAACCAGAGATGATAGAGTCAATTATAAGTTTGGTATTATTTCGTGAATTTATGTGAGTTAATTATAAGCCTATTCTCCCATCGCTTGCTAATAAATTTATCTGCAATAAATAAGGTTGTACGATTTGAAAAGTTACTTAGCTTCTAGCCCAAGATCGTTTAAAAGTTGCTCGGTATGGATTAGAGTTCATAGCCAAGGCATAACTTATTGAAGCGGGATACGAAGATTGGCGAGTCCAAAAAGGTCCTAACAAGACATGAGGGCTATATTTTGTTGCTAAAGATCCAAAGTGATGTGAAGAATCATTTATCAAAGATCAATATGAAGGATCGAGACACATGAAGAAAAGCAAATACTCCCCAAAAGTCATGGAGAAGTCTATCCGAAAAGGCCCTAACAAGGTATGAGGATAAATAGATCCAAGTCCAAAAAGGAGGCAGATCGTTGTATATCAAAATCCCAAATAAAGATTAGAGAAAAATGAAGAAGTCGTGGTCCATATATGAAGGATCTCTCAAAATTTCAAGTGAAGAAAATCCTATTATGAAGAGAAGACCATTATTTCGTGAACGTCTCTCAAGGTTTGAAGTATGAAGTCGCTGCCAAATATCAGTCCGAGAAAGGTCTCAAATCGTGAAGCGAGTTATGCCAAGATATGAACTTTATGAGGTCCCGAGAAGCAGTTTTAAAAGATTTTGTCCTTTAGATAACTATTGATTAAATCGTTCACTTTATTTACGGACTAAATAACTACCGAAATAAGTCAACAATGCATCCTCGTGATCATTCAAGACAACAATAAAATATAAGAGATACACCTAGGAATAAGGGAGTCTAAGTGAATAATTGGCCCACATGAGTTCATGTTAGTTTGCTAACTTATAATAACAATGATCTCGTTTTTAAGCTTGGTTTGGAGAAAGTGAAAACTTGAGGATGATGATTATTCATGACATTTTCAAAACCCTAAGGTATGCTTTTGATTTCTTTACTTGTTTTGTTATTTTCTATCTCTTTAATAAAGGCCAAGGTGGATTGATGGTGATGAAAAATGTAAACGTGATTTGTAACTAATGCATTGCATGAGGACATTGCAATGGTCAAGTGTAGGGGATTTGATAGGTGTGTAAACACCCATCCTTTTTACCACTTAATTACAATAATAACCGAGCCAAAACATGTATTTTATGTCATTTATGTCGGAATTATGTGTGGTTTGTGTTTTTGTTGTGATTTAGGACGAAAAGGTGAAAAGTGGAAAAAACACGGGCATTCATGGGCTTTTATCGAAGAAATAGACGAAAGACGAAGTCAAGAAATCAAGAGTGCAAAAAGAACGGAAGTCCAAGTCCAATTCTGAAGATTTATCGAAGAAAAAGTCAAAAGACGGAAGTTTACTAAAAGCCGAAGAACTCAAGTCTAATTTATTGAAGAATTACAAGACGATTTCAAAGAAATCCCGAGACAAAGTCATTAAAGTCCAAGATTTAAAGAAGATTAAGAGGACAAGGACTTAAGCATGCAACTAAGAAAAGATGAAAGAGGGGAGGAAGCTTCCAAATCACCTCCTAATCCTCCCCTATAAATAGATTAGGATTTCATTTCATTAGCTTTGTTGGCTAATAGTGACAATTAGTTCTTCCAATTTTAATTACCTTGTCATTTACTTTTCTTGTCAAATTTAAATACATTGTCTTGCACCTTAAATACCTTTAATTTCAAGTAAGTTTCCATTTAATTCTTGTCAATCTTTACTTTTTCTTGTTAATCTCCTATCTACCTTTCTTTAATCCTTGATCTTTATGTTTATGTTCATGTTTATGTTTTGAGTTTTTATTGATTAAAGTGGGTTTTGATTATTTTGGTTATATTTGTTAGTTTGATTGATTTGGTTTGTTTGATTATCATTAGTTGATCATTTGTTATTAGTTTGATTAATCTTGTGGTTGATTTTGATTAGTTTTTATCTAGATCCGTAGCTTTTTTCCTTTTCCTTGTTCTTCGCTTGTTCTGTTACTGTATTCCCCAGGTATTCCGAATCAAAGTGCTGTGCAAGAACTTCCAGATCAAAGGGTGTTCATCCGGAATATTAGATATTCCGGATCAGTGGCGTTTATACGGAATAATTTATTATTCCGGATCAAACATTTCATTCGGAATAATAAATTATTCCGTATAAACGCTACTGATCCGGAATATGTAATATTCCGGATGAACACCCTTTGATCTGGAACTTCTTGCACAGCACTTTGATTCGGAATACCTGGGGAATACAGTAACAAAACAAGCGAAGAACAAGGAAAAGGAAAAAGCTACGGATCTAGATAAAAACTAATCAAAATCAACCACAAGATTAAGCAAACTAATAACAAATGATCAACTAATGATAATCAAACAAACCAAATCAATCAAACTAACAGATATAACCAAAATAATCAAAACCCACTTTAATCAATAAAAGCTCAAAACATAAACATGAACATAAACATAAAGATCAAGGATTAAAGAAAGGTAGATAGGAGATTAACAAGAAAAAGTAAAGATTGACAATAATTAAATGGAAATTTACTTGAAATTAAAGGTATTTAAGGTGCAAGACAATGTATTTAAATTTGACAAGAAAAGTAAATGACAAGGTAATTAAAATTGGAAGAACTAATTGTCACTATTAGCCAACAAAACTAATGAAATGAAATCCTAATATATTTATAGGGGAGGATTAGGAGGTGCTTAGGAAGCTTCCTCCCCTCTTTCATCTTTTCTTAGTTGCATGCTTAAGTCCTTGTCCTCTTAATCTTCTTTAAATCTTGGACTTTAATGACTTTGTCTCAGGATTTCTTTGAACTCGTCTTGTAATTCTGCAATAAATTAGACTTGAGTTCTTCAGCTTTTAGTAAACTTCCGTCTTTTGACTTTTTCTTCGATAAATCTTCAGAATTGGTCTTGGACTTCCGTTCTTTTTGCACTCTTGATTTCTTGACTTCGTCTTTCGTCTATTTCTTCGATAAAAGCCCGTGAATTCCCGTGTTTTCTCCACTTTTCACCTTTTCGTCCTAAATCACAACAAAAACACAAACCACGCATAATTCCGACATAAATGACATAAAATACACGTTTTGGCTCGGTTATTATTGTAATTAAGTGGTAAAAAGGATGGGTGTTTACACACCTATCAATGATCATACAAAGATTAAAATATCATAATTCACAAAAATAAAAATCATGATGCATGTAGGTAAAATTTATACCAAAATGATCCTCTTTTAAAATCTAGGATGAGTCTTTTATTAGATTATTCAAAATCAAACTAGATCAAATTTTCCAAGCGGTTTTTGTTGTTGGTTTGGGACTGCAAGAACACCAAAGAGGAACACCAAAGAGAGAGAGATTTATGATTTTTATTTTATAAAATGATAATATGGAAAGTTAGGTGGAAAATTTTCTTTTTATATTAGGTAGTGGAGGGGCTAGTCTTGTCAATTGTGCATTTCTTTGGGCTAAAAAGCAATTAAATAGTTTAAAGGATAGAAAATGACTATCGGTAAATTTTGAAAATATTTACGGGACTCGGGTTTCGTAAAAATACTCTTTAAAAGTTAAAACGAATCATAAATATAATAATATAGTTTCGACACGACTTAAAACGTAATTAAAACAAAAACGTCGAAAATATTAAATATCGAAACAATCGATAATAAAAAGTAAATTTTTGGGCATTTGTCGTTGTCGCGATCACTAGTAGTTCTCGTCATTCGTTAAAACGTAAAGCACGAGAAATAAAGATAAATACAATAAAAATCATTCTTATGATAATTTGAGAATAAAATATCTATACCTAACGTATTCCTTGCCGGTTGTCATCTAAGCGTCATTCTTACGCTAAGTTTCAAGTCATAACCTTTCCAAGCACTCGGTAATTCTCAATTCTATTTAAATAAATACATAATATGTAATAGTCGAGATTAAAATAACGAACTGAAATTGACGGATTGTCACAATATATTTTATAAGTCATGCTTTATTAAATGTCATAATATAGTAAAGTTTATTAATAAATAAATACTTTAGTCTAACATGATAATTATTAGTTAATAATATAATACATAGTTTATAAATGATTATTAATTAATAATATAACTTGCTTTATATTAATAATACTTGACCATAACTTGATTATTGTATAATTAAACTAAGTGTTTTAATTAATTTAAATATACCATGAATAAAATATAATTTAATAATTAAGCTAAGTCCTTAATTAAATAAATTAAATGTGACATGCAATTTATCATGAATAATTATATACAAAAATTTTTATAGTGTATAGTTTATTTAATTAATGGCAATGTCAATTTCATGATTAAATAAATAAATTAACATAACCTAAGTCTTGATTAAATTTAGCAAAACATTTAACCAAACACACCATTGGTGTGTTTCGTGTGTACCCGAGCCCGAATCTAAGCCACACCGAGACACCACGTCTCGGCTTGCCTCGAACGAACAACCAAAGACCATAGCCGCAAGGCTGTGGCTTCCTGCTACCGTCGGCCAAACAGCCATCGGCTTCGGTCGGTTACCGCTGGCGGTTCAAATCACCCACCGAGAGCTTTAAAGCTCTCGATTGCCCCTGGTAGGCCAAAGACCCTACTGTTGGGGTTGTTTGGTGTTACGGCTGCTGTGACAAAATATCCACCGCCCCTTAATGGGGTGCGGCTGGTCGAACCAAACCCACACCGAGAGTCTTTGACTCTCGGTTTTCATGACATCCCGAATTAAAACCGGGTTATCCCTTGTTTAATACATGTTTTTAATCCATTGACACATGTGTTCTTGTTATTAATTAAATAGATCCATTAATTAATAAAATAATGAACGATTAAAAATTTAGAGATATCGAACGTGCAATTATTTGGGATTGATGAACACGAACAATACCCGTAACAATTAAAGATCAAAACTTGGTTTTCTTCTTCCTTTTTCCTTGTGGATCCGGCGGCCAAGAGAGACAAGAAGGCTAGGGATTTTGTTAATTTTATGAAAACTTGTAAATGAATTTCCCTCGAATGTTTTTAGTTACAAGTAAATGGTTCATGGGACGGGCTTAGCCCATCTTGTTTGTTTCTCTCTTATGGCCGGCGAACATACACCCCTTAAGTATATATTTCATTTTAGTTTTTATTAAATCCCGTGTATTATTATTCGTGACGTGTGTTCGTGTTTTAACTCGTGTTAATTCTTGTCATGTATTATTTATTATACGTAAATACTTGAAAATAATAAATAATAATATACGTAAAACTTGTATTTAAACATAAAATATTCATGATACGTGTCGTGTATTAATTAAATATAAAGTTTTAATTAATCCGTGTTTTCGTTTATTTAATGCATTCATGTATTTTAAGCGGGTTTTACAACTCTTCCCTCCTAAAAAGAATAATTCGTCCTCAAATTAGAGAAACGTTAAGCTGAAAAGGACATTCCCGAATCATACCTGAAAATGAGGGTAAGAAGTCCGGATAGACTCCTCCATTTCCCAAGTGGCTTCCCGCTCGAGATGGTCTCTCCAAAGGATATTGACAAATGGAATCTTCTTTCTCCTCACGACCCCATCATGACGATCGAGAAATGCCTCGGGTTCCTCAACATAGGATAGATCCTTACGAATCTGGTCTAGTGGATACGTGACAATGTGAAGATGATGATAATTGTAGCCTCTGAGTAAGGACACATGGAACACATTATGAACATGAGATAGCTGAGGAGGTAAATCCAAACGATATTATACCTCACCGACACTTCGAGGATCTCAAACTGTCCGATGAAACGAGGACTGAGCTTGCCCTTAATAACAAAACGCTTGACTCCGCGTGCTGGTGATACCTTTAAGAAAACACGATCACCAGGCTGAAATTCTAATGATCTGTGATGTTTGTCAACATAGCTCTTCTGACGAGCATGAGCTTCCTGAAGCTTTGCCTTGGCGATGGCGACCTTCTCATTGGTCACCTCAATCATCTCTGGACCCTCAATGATTCATTCACCAACCTGATCCCAACAGATTGAAGCACGACACTTTCTGCCATATAGCATCTCAAAAGGTGCACACTTGATACTTGCATGCCAACTATTGTTGTTAGAAAACTCAACCAAAAAGATGTAATCATCCCAATTCCCTGTCCACTCTAACGCACAAGCATGCAACATGTCTTCTAAAGTCTGAATAGTACGTTCTGACTGACCGTCGATTTGAGGATGGAAGGTTGTGCTAAGCTTGAGTCTGGTGACCCAAGCTTTATGAAAGCCTCTCCAGAAACGAGATGTAACTCGTAGATCTCTATCTGATATAATATCTGATGGAGTACCATGCAGTCGCATGATCTCCTGCTGAAATATTTTTGCCAATCTACTAACTGACTAATCCTTGCGGATTGGAAGAAAAAGAGCAGACTTGGTTAAACGATCGACAATGACCCATATAACATCATGCTTCTTCTAAGTCTGTGGTAGTCCGGTAACAAAATCCATGGAGATCTTATCCCACGTCCATTCGGGAATTTCTAATGGTTGTAGTAAACCACTAGCTCGCTAGTGTTCTATCTTAACCTGCTGGAAGGTCAGACATTTAGAAACGAAGGTAGCAACATCATGCTTCATGTCGCTCCACCAAAAATGCTGCTTGAGGTCATGGTACATTTTGGTAGAACATGGATGAATCGAAAATGGAGAGATGTGAGCCTCAGTTAATAAAGCTTCTCTAAGTGTAGAATCTTCTGGAACACATAACTTGGTACCCTGCCATACGATGCCATCATCATCTATACGGAACTCTCTCTGCTGATCGATATTCTGAATAATCGCCCATATCTCACCGTCGTCCTTCTGAGCTGCCTTGATCCGAGAGATTAAGTCTGGCTCAATTCTCAGATTAGCCCAGTAACCATGTTGTCCACGTACAAAGAAATCAATGTCTAAACGCTCTTGATCAAGATTAATCTCTTCTTTCACCTTAATGCCAGCAATCATGCCTGATTTCCTGCTTAGAGCATCAGCCCCCACATTAGCTTTACCAGGATGGTACTGAGTGTTGGTGTCATAATCCTTTAGTAGCTCTAACCACCGTCTTTGTCTCATGTTTAGTTCTTGTTGAGTGAATATGTATTTGAGGCTCTTGTGATCAGTGAAGATGTCACATGACTCACCTTAAAGGTAATGCCTCTAGATTTTGAGTGCAAAAAAAATTGTTGCTAGTTCCAGATCATGAGTGGGATAATTTTCATCATATGGCTTAAGCTGTCGTGATGCATAGGCAATGACCTTCCTATGTTGCACGAGTACACATCCAATTATTTTTCCTAAAGCATCATTATAAATATGAAATCCAACTGGGCCAGATGGGAGAGTAAGAATAGGTGCAGAAACCAAACGATGCTTAAGTTCTTCAAAGCTCTTCTCCCGCTCATCATTCCAGACGAATTTCTCTCCCTTACGCATCAGCTTACTCAAAGGCAAGGCTAGCCGTGAAAAGTTCTCTACAAACCTACGATAATATCCGGCTAAACCCAGAAAACTACGAACCTCTTCTATAAATGTCGGTCTTGGCCATTTTGTGATAGCTTCAACCTTTGCAGGATCCATGGTGATCCCTTCTGCCGAAACAATGTGGCCTAGAAATGGCACCTTATTTAACCAGAATTCACACTTGGAAAATTTTGCACACACTTGCTTCTAGCAAAGAATCTGTAGTACCGTGCGAAGATGTTCCTCGTGTTCTTTCTTGGATTTCGAGAAGATCAGAATGTCATCGATAAATACAATGACGAAATTTTCCATAAACTCATGAATAATGCGGTGCATTAAATCCATGAATATCGTTAGAGTGTTTGTGAGTCCAAAAGGCATGACTACGAACTCATAGTGACCATATCGGGTGCGAAAAGCAGTCTTAGAAATATCATGCTCCTTTACTCGCAGCTGATGGTAGCCTGATCGTAGATCAATCTTAGAGAAGTTCTTAGCACCTTGCAGTTGGTCGAATAAATCATCGATACATGGTAATGGATAACGGTTTCTGATCGTGATCTTGTTCACTTCAAGGAAGTCGATGCACAATCGTATGCTGCCGTCCTTCTTCTAAACAAAAATCACTGGTGCACCCAATGGTGATACATTCTGGCGAATAAAACCTCGCTCTAGTAACTCCTCCAGCTGGTCTTTCAACTCCTTGAGCTCTATGGGAGCCATGCGATAAGAAGCCTTGGAGATAGGTTCCCCACTCCTAGAATGAGCTCAATGCCAAGCTCAACTTCATGGATAAGTGGTATATCTGGAAGTTCTTCTGGAAATACGTCCGGGAATTCTAAAACAATCGGCTGATCATGAATAGATGGAGCTTCAACAGTCCTGTCATGAACATTAGCTAAGAAACCTTCGCAGCCATGAGCTAGTAAGGCACCTGCTTGCAAGGCAGAAATGATTTGTACAGACTTTCCTGGTATAAAACCATTATGAATGTATTATGGGGCTTGAAAATCACCGAATGTAACTCGATATATATGGCAATCAATCGTGGCATGTTTTTTGCTAACTAGTCCATGCCTAAAATCATATCAAATTCGCACATGTCCAAAGGAAGTGCGTTGACAGGACGAATCTTGTCATCAAATTCTAAGGGAAGATCTTTGTACACATGGTTAATGCGTATAGAGTCTCTCATGGGTGTGGATATATTTAACACAATCTCAAGTGGTGTAGGGGTCTTATTCATACGAGCAACATAAGTAGTGGATATAACAGAATGGGTCGCACCCGTATCAAATAAAATGCAGACAACATGTCCATACATAAATAAGATGCCAGTAATGGTACCTGTAGACTTGTTTGCCTGATCTTTGGTAGTGGTGTACCCGGCTTGATGTTGCTGGTTTCTGAGGGGCAGTACCTGATGTACCAATGGTTTCCCCTTTCTTGTATTCTTTCATGAGATGGCCTGCTTGCCCACACTTGAAGCAAACACCTACAACACGACGGCATGGTCCAGGATGCCTACATCCGCAAGTGGTGTAGATGGGATGAGAATACCCCCCCCCCCCCCCAGTGGGTACTCTTGCTAGCTGACAGCCTGATTCAGAAGATATGCGTGAGACATGATTGTTTGAAGATTAACATGAATACACTGAAAGTTTAGGTATAATAGCATATTCAGCTGATTGATTAGGCAACTGACCCTTGTTGTTCAGGTCAGGCCCATTACCAGAGTTCAAGTTATAACGCTGAGATGTTAGAATTTATGTCATACAACAGCTTAACATGGAAGAGTTTAAATTTTTAGGGAACTGCTGTTGTTGGAGTGGCTAGCATTGTTACGGTCGTTAGTCTGATCGTGACCCTTGTAGTTGTTCTGATGAGTGGTCGGTTGGGACCGGTCTCCAACCTTCTGCCTGAAAGATACAATTGAATAGAACATGATCTACAATTGAAAATACTAATTTGAATGAGATGGTTACACTTGATGACTGAAATATACCTCTTTCCAAGTCGAGCTGACTCCTCATACTCATCCCTCTCATGAAGCATCTCTAGACTGCGTGCTACGTCAGCAACTTGTGCCACATTAGTGAATGTAGCACACAGTACACTATCAGTAATCGAGGTGTGAAGAGCCCAACGGAAATGCTTCGCTTGTTCCTCTGTTGTACCAGCAGCTGCACCTAGAAAACCAGCTAGCCTAAGGAAATGCTGCATGAATTCTGTGCTGTTCTCACCTGCCTTCTGACGGATAGCATGATAATCTCTCCTCAGTCATTCTTGCTCAGCTCTAGGGAAGAACTGATTGTAGAACAACTCCTTGAACTACACCCATGTCAAGGTAGTAAGCCATGCCTCACCTGCATTCGTATGCTTGTAAGCTCTCCACCATGCTAACGCATCACCCTCAAACTTTTAGCATGTCAACCTCGCCTTGTATACCCCTTCGCAACCCATGGCATCAAATATCTTTTCCATATGCGATATCCAGTTCTTAGCATCTGACGAGGCATCGACCTTCTCGAATGATC
Source organism: Glebionis coronaria (assembly GCA_025667525.1). Taxonomy (NCBI): domain Eukaryota; kingdom Viridiplantae; phylum Streptophyta; class Magnoliopsida; order Asterales; family Asteraceae; genus Glebionis; species Glebionis coronaria. Next base: position 71,418,257 of record CM046875.1, read on the forward strand.
GAGGCGTCTGCTTATTGAACCATTCCAGCCATGTGTGAAGTGTGACTGGTGGAGGAGGGGGAGGATTCGCATGATTTGGTCCATTCTAAAATTTTGCCTGAATCTCGTTTCGGATTTAGCGGAGCATAGTCTGCAAAGCTGCTCGGACAGCTGCAGCAAGTTCCTGTATCATTGCGTGTGTTAGGGGTGAGCAGAAACCAAACCGCGAACCGCAAAACCGCAAAAAACCTCAAAAACCGAACCGTATAGACCACACCAGGAAAAAAACCGACGGTTTGGTTTTAAGAAAAAGGAAAAACCGCAACTGCGGATCAGATGCAGTTTTCGCCCCTAAAACCGAACCGCACCACACAATAATTATGTTTTACTAAAAAACGCCACAACGACTATTTTATGCGAGTTATAAGATTTCCAGTGCATATTATCACTGATATTCATATAAATTATTAGTGAAGTGTTTGTTAGGTTCAATTTACGCATTGTTATAACCGAAAAAATCAACAATTTAAACAAAAAACCGCAAAAAGCCACAATTATTATATAAGTCACAAGTAATGGTTTGGTGCGGTTAAAAACCGAAAAACCATAAAAAAAACCACAAAACCAAAACCGTGGTTTTTGGTTCGGCGTGGTTTCTATTTTTATAAAAACCGCAAGTGCGGTTGTGGTTCGATTTTAGTAAAAAAAAACGCACCAAACCGAACCATGCTCACCCCTAGTGTGTGTTAACCATCTGACATATTCAAGAGAAAGTAAATGATTAATCTGTTAGAGACATGGAATAAGCATGAGATACACGGAAGAATTATGAAGACATAGTCCACAAAATCTGACATTAGCAAGGGTGGACGACTATGGTTCAGTCCACAAAACAAAATTCGAAGAAAACCACATGGGACTAAGTATGGTCGATCCTGTATCAACCCTTACTTAGTCAAAAACTCAAAGAAAACAAGATACATGAAATAAAATCAACTTTCAGTTTAGGAAGATCCTGGTGACTACCCAGTAGTCACATGTCAAGTTTTAGAGCCTACATGTCGAAACCTTGGGCTCTGATACCATAATTGTAACGCCCCACTTTGACAAGTAGATCGTTACATGATAACTATGGCGTGTCATCAAAGCATTCAAGGTTAATGTCTTAAAACATAAATGACCATAAAGGAAACTAGAATCAAACATCGGTCCTAAAACATAAGCTCACACATACATAAGTAAAGAATGTAGAGAAAGGACTCAACAATGTCCATGCAAAGCATAAGTATATAAATGCATAAAGGAAATGAAGTTAAAGGGAGCCTCCATCATATGCACGTACTCTTGAATGCCTAAGTCTGTCCTTTAGTACCTGCCATATGGGAACATGGAAAGAAAATACGGTTGAGCAATACTCTCAGTGAACGGATATAATAACATGATATGAAAACTGAAACATAAGTAATGTATGAAATGTAGCGGAATAAGTGTAAGTCCTGGAAAACCTGGAACATATTTTATAAACTAGTTTATATCTGAAATGTCTTATGTGTATTCATGAAAACGTAATTTAAATGCAAAGAGCCCATATAGGTCATGAAAGGTATCAACGTGCATGAATAATGTTAGGAATAAAATTAGCTAAGTCACTAGGACGCTGACAAGAAGAACTTGGACGCTGACAAGAGTAAACGAGGCGCTGACAGGTGAACACTGACAAGGCATATTAGAGCGCTGACAAGAAGAAGTTCAACCACTGATAGAATTCTTAGTCTACACGTTTTGTAATTCTAGTAAATATATGGTTAATATTGTATTTCTTATGTTTATCTTTACCTAGAATAGTTGATCGGTAGACCTTTGTACACGACTCCTTGTGTTATAAAAGGAGGTCGTAGGGTTCATAGTTTAATAATAAGTTTTTACAAGTTTCACAACTTTCATTGTACGCAAGTTCTTAATATCAATCAAAGTGAAAGTTTGGGTTACATTGGTTTGCCTTATTCTTTGTTCTAAGTGTTAATTCCGCATAACACTTAGATTGTTGAATACACAAAGTTTCTCTACGTGTTAATCTTGATTCAATCTCGTTTAACACAAAGCTAGTCGATCTAAGTTTGGGATCAACAAGTGGTATATGAGCTTGTTGAGGAACTTTGATCTAAAGGAACAGTAAACCCTAAAAACCCTAAATCACCAGAAAACCCTACACCAAACAAGATGTCTACCACAAAATATTCATCCTCATCAAATCATAACCTCAAAATACCTATGCTCGACCGTGACAACTTTGAACAATGGAAGTTCAATCTTGAACAATATCTTTAAGTCAATGACTATGCTCTTTGGGAAGTCATTGAATATGGCAATCAATTTGATAAAGCAGCTAAGATCCAGGCTGCTATATTAGCACGAAGTACAGCTGGAAAAACTGGTGATGCTCTTAATGAAAGACCTGAAGATGGAAGAGCTGTCTCAGGGGCTGAGATAGCCTTGAGAAAGAATGATATGAAGACCTTGAATATTCTTAAACTTTCCTTGTGTCCAAAGAACCAGCACAAATTCAGAAGCTATGAAATCGCTTAAAATATTTGGGCAGCCCTTCAAGTTACCTATGGTGGTAATGGTGATACAACCAAAGAAAGTAAGAAGTAACTGTTGAGTGAATATGTTGTGTTTAAGGCTCATCCCAATGAGAAGGTAAATGAGATAAGAAGTAGGCTTCAAGACATCACTAGCAAGTTGGCTTTTATGGGAACAGAACTTGAAGATGCTGATATCATTGCTACATTCCTTAGAGGTCTTGATGATGCATGGAAAATCGAAGCCAGATCAATTGTTTCTACTAATGCCCATAAGAGTGCCACTTTTGATGATATCTACAATAAGCTAAAAATTGTGGAGAATGAGACCTTACCTAAACATGGGAATAAGTCAAGATCTGGAAACATGGCCTTCTTCTCACATAGTGACTCTCAAGGCATTGACAAAATTGATATGTTAATGGATTGAATGTACATCCTGTTACTGGATCAACACTTGTCAACGGTAGATCAATTTTTATCAGCGGCTCAAATTTTGACGCTGACACAAACAATGTTGGCTCACCAAGTCTTAAACTTGTTGGTATTGATTTGGATACAGTATGTGCATACATTGCTGCATTGCCCAATGGTTCCTTAGTTACCTATGAAGATCTGGAGCAAATCAGTGATGCTGATCTAGAAGAGATGGATATCAAGTGGAATATGGCACTTGCAAGCATGAGGTCTAATAGATGGAACAAGAGGTTTGGTAGAATGATGACTTTTAATGGCAAAGACACAGCTGGATATGAAAAATCCAAGGTTGAATGCTATAATTGTCATAGGATGGGACACTTCATGAGAGAGTGTAGATCTCCACGAAGTGATGATGCTGGAAAGAAGTCAAGACAGATGGTTACTATTAAGGATGATGAGCCAAAGGCTATGGTTGCCATGCAAGGTATTGATGGTATTGGATGGGACTAGAGCTTTATGGCAGATGATGTGGTAGAAAATCAAGCTTTGATGGCTGAAAAGGAAGAGGAAGAGAATGTTCACTTTGCTCTCATGGCCAACTCCTCCTCTTCATCAGATAATGAGGTATATGATGATGCCTTTTGTAGTAAAGGTTGCAGGTTAAACACTGAAAAACTTAACAAAGAAATTTTAAAATTAAAATCAGATGTTCTTGATGTAGAAGTTAGACTTGCAAACTATAAAAGGGGGCTTGCACAATCTGATGGAATGGTAGAGGAATATAAGAAAAAGGAATTTGACCTAAAAGATCAAATTAATGTGTTAACTAGAGATCTGAGAGTCAGTAATGAAGCTAGGGAGCCTTTAATGAAATGTAGAGCTGACCTACAACTTTAGTTAAGTGAAGCCATTAAAGATAAAGAGAATGTCAGGCTCAAAATTGAAAATTTTGATAAAGCCAGCTAAACCCTAGAAAAATGTATGAGTGAACAAAGAAACCCTAGGGACATGACGGAAATTGGGATGAAATAGTATGCTGCCATTCCAGCACCTGCCGGGGACTTCTATGGTGTCCTGAAAAAGGATATCTCTTAGACTGGTATTCTAGAACTCCAAGAAAAGGAATTTATTCCTCCACCTAGAGTGCTTTCCCCAGTTGAAGAGTATAAGCAGAAAATGACTGACCTTGAACAGTGGAAGAAATCAAATCCCTATGTTGTTTGTTAAGGGGGGGGGGCTTCTTAGTGTTAAAGAAAGTAAAGTTAAACCAATATCCATCACTAATCCTACCACTGGAACACCTATTGACCTTGGCTCTAAAACTAAGACCAAATCTAATGTTAAATATGCTGAAATGAATAGGAAACCTAGATCACCTCAAAGTCAAGCAAGTGTTAATAGGACAGGGTTCTTTCAATCTAGACCTAAGGTTATGTCTAGAAAGGCGTGTTTCACATGTGGGTTTTTCTCACTTGGCTTATAAATGTGTCAGTGACTCTAAATTCACCGCTGACAAAAAGTTCAACCATGGTCCAACCTAGACCCTTTGTCCAAACTAGTCCCCAGGCCACTAGACCAGCTCCTTTCTTTTCTAGAGGGACTAACACTCATGGACAAAGAGCCTTTCAAAATACCAACACTTGGTCTAACAGACAATGGGTTCCTGTAGAAAACCCTAATTTGGACGCTAACAGGAACAAATTGGCTGCTGACAAGTCAAAATCAGCCGCTGACAGATCTATGCCACAACTGGCTTCTGTTAGATCTCATGTTAGACCAAGCAATAGGTATTTAAAACCTAAGGGACCAGGGTCTAAAGCTTCAGCCAGTTTGACATGGAGACCTAAACAAGACCAAAACCATAATTCTGATAGAATTTCTATGACCTGTAACAGATTTAACTTTCTTGCATAGGTCATCACTAAACCTATTAGGGTAAATTGGGTGTTTAGGCCACAAAGGGATGAACAGGGGGTTGTTATAAGGAATAAGTCAATTCTTGTTGAACAACCAGATGAATCCAAGTCTGCAAAGGCTTGGGTTCCCAAATAAAAATAATTTTTTTCTTCATGTGTAGGGTATTCACAAGCAGGTCAATGATAAAGGATATTGGAAAAGTGGATGCTCAAGGCACATGACAGGGAAGGAAGACTATCTTACCAATTTCATCCCTATCAAGAATGGTGATAAAGTGTATTTTGGAGGAGGTTTTGGTACCATCTCTGGAAAAGGCACTCTCATCACCAACAACCTAAGGTTTGATGAAGTTTTCCTGGTAAAAGAACTTGACTACAACTTGTTTAATGTGTCACAAGGTTGTGACAACAAAAATAAAGTTCTTTTTACTGATACTGAATGCTTGATGTTAAGTAAGGAATTTAAGATTCCTGATGAGAAGTTTATTGAGTATATAACACCTAGGCATAAGGACATTTATAATGTTAATCTACATGGAATTAAGATGAACAAAAATCTGTCATGTCTTTATGCTAAAGCTTCAGTTGATGAGAGTAATTTATGGCACATAAGGTTAGGGCATATTAACTTTAAGAACATTAATAGACTTGTGAGACATGATCTTGTCAGTGGTTTTCCTTCAAAAGCTTTCCATAATAATCATTCTTGTGTTGCATGCCTTAAAGGCAAACGTCATAAGGTCTCCTTTAAGTCTAAAAGTGTGCATTCCAGTCCTAAGCCACTTCACCTGTTACACATGGACTTATTTGGGCCAACCAATATAGAAAGCCTAAATGGTAAATCTTACTGTTTTGTTGTCACTGATGATTATTCTAGGTTTACTTGGACTTTCTTTTTGGGTTTAAAGAGTGATATTGCTAAGACTTTAATTAACTTCATCACACAGATTGAGAAGAAAACGGGTAATGAGGTTAAAATTCTTAGAAGTGATAATAGTGGTGATTTTAGGAACAATCTTCTAGATGCCTTTTGTGTCAATAAGGGAATCTCTAGAGAGTTTAGCATAGCTAGAACTCTACAGCAGTATGGTGTAGCTAAAAGAAATAATAGAACTCTAATAGAAGCAACTAGAAGCATGTTGGCAGATGCAAATTTACCCATTGCTTTTTGGGCTGAGGCTGTGAACACTGCATGCTATGTTCAAAATAGAGCCTTGGTGAATAAGTTTCATAGTAAGACCCCCTATGAGTTGCTTTGGAATATGAAGCCTAGTATAGACTTCTTTAGGCCTTTTGGATGTCATGTAGTGATTTTGAATACTAGTGATAACCTAGGTAAGTTTCATTCCAAGGGTGATGAGGGACTTTTATGGGATATTCCACAAATAGCAGGGGTACAGGGTTTATAACAAGAAGACTAAGATTCTAACTGAAAATATTCATGTTGACTTCTTGGAAAGTAAACCTAATGATCCTAAGTCTGGAACTAATTGGTTGTTTGATTTGGACCCATTATCTAGGACTTTGAATTATATGTCTGTCACTAATCCTATTGTTGAGATTTTAGGTACACATGTTGTTAAAGAAGAGGGATCACATGCAGTTAAAGCCAACTCCTGTATTTGATTATGTTACCATACCTATCTGGACGGATGGGTTTGTGCAAGCATCTGCTGCTGCTGAAAAGGAGGAAGAAGGGCCACAAGAAAAACTAGTTGATGAATCCATGCATGCATCTACATCCGCTGACAAAGCCAATTCAGACGCTGATATATTGAATTCAGCCGCTAACAGTCTGTTTGGAAATTTATTCTCTTCCTCCAACAGAAATATTTTTGAACATGTTGAAGACCTCATACCTAATCAAGATGTCAGTGGATCAGTTCCAACCACTGACAACATACCTCCAAGTTCAAGTGAGGATGGGAGTAGCAATGAAGATGATATTGGCAACATGGAGTCCACTGTACATGACAACTCACTATTTAGGGGAGGAATACTTACAAAGGTGTCCAAAGATCATCCTCCTTCCCAAACAATTGGTGATATTCAGACTCCTGTCCAAACAAGGAGGACTAAGCAGGCTCAAGGTGGATTCATTGCTAATATTCACAAGAAGGAATATACCCCTCTTGTACAAGCATGCTTATTTTCCTGTTTTTCATCACAAAAGGAACCCAAGAAGAATTTTGAAGCTCTGAAAGAACCAAGTTGGGTTGAAGCAATGCAGGATGAGCTTCACCAGTTTGCAAATCAAGATGTTTGGGAGCTAGTAGACGGTCCAAGGTATGTCAGACCTATTGGGACACGTTGGGTTCTAAGGAATAAAAAGGATGAAAGAGGAATTATGGTCAGAAACAAGGCACGTTTAGTTGCTCAAGGATATACACAAGAAGAAGGGATAGATTATGAAGAGGTTTTTGCACCTGTTGCCAGGATAGAAGTAATAAGGATTTTCCTAGTGTATGCTTCTTGCATGGGTTTCACAGTTTATCAAATGGATGTGAAAAGTGCTTTCTTATATGGCACAAATGAGGAGGAAGTGTATGTTATGAAACCTCTAGGTTTTGAAGATTAAGAGCATCCAAACAAGGTGTATAGAGTCAAGAAAGCAATGTATGGACTTCATCAAGCCCCAAGAGCATGGTATGGTACATTATCCACTTACCTTGTGGAAAATGGATTCAAGAGGGGCACCATAGACCAAACTCTATTTACCAAGAAGAATGGCAAGGATTTTCTTCTTGTACAGGGTAAGTGGTGTTGGGAATAAATCTATGCTTACTTGTTTCCCCTGCTAGTTGATTATTCATACCCCTGCTAGAGTAAGTTCCCCCTGCTAAATAACAAAGGCAGGGGGATCCGTTCCCCTGCTGGAGTCAAAGGCCCTGCCGTCAAGATAAACATGGAATAGATTTTTACGCGTTTCAGTTATTATTCCTTAATACTTTCCATAGTTTGTTAGTAGTGATCTTGTACGTGGGTCCTTGTATCTATAAAAGGACTCACTAGGTTAGCATGCAAAGTGTGTCTTTCTCATTTCGTTTTTCATTATTATTACTTTAAGGTTTTGTAAACCCTAATACCACTTTGGGTATTCGTATATCTTTGATATATTAAAGTTCAACGTTTGAATCTCATTTGTTCTTGTGCTAAACATTACATTCCGCATCTTGTTTAGTTACTTTGCTTTGCAAAGTTTCTCTAGTGTTAGATTGAATTCTTTCTCTCTATCACAACCCTTAAACAAACTATTAAGGTTTAAGATCTGACTTTGGGATCAACAAGTGGTATCAGAGCGGGTGGCTCGATATCTAGGTGAATTAAGATGTTTAATTTCGTTGCTGTGAAGATCTAGGGTTTATGGTGAAACCCTAGGTAATTAATTTTTGTTGATGGGGAAATAATATTGCTGTCGTTGGGTTTTAAAACAGTTTATGTATTCGTACGTTCACTGGTTCCACGTTAAAGAATGTGTATTCAACTGAGAAAAGTGAATGATGTTCGAATATTGCATCTGACCCCAGCAGTTACATGGCTTCCAAGAAAACCACAACCGACATGTCATGTGATTTAATAAAGGTACGATAAAACAATTAAATGATGAATCGGTTGTGCTTATTAAATGTGTTGATCCCACGTGAGGTTTTGTTTAAAAACAAATGGCAGTCAACGCACTGTTAAAAATGCCAAGTGTTTCAAACGAATCAGACAGGGGGTCTTATATTAATATTTGTATGCATGTGCAAAAGAAAGGTGTTGGTGGTCCCATCAAACTTATATGATCATTGGTTGGAAACGTGGCTAAACAGGAAGATATGTCAAGCTTTGTTTGAAAAACCAAAAATTGATAGTGATCTGCAAATTGGTATTGTGGTCCCACGTGATTATCCATGATTTTATAACCAACAAAGTGATGGTTTATGATCGAAGAAGTTACGAGAAAAGAAGAAAAGAGACTGTTTGAGTGGTCAGTGGTCTCGAGTAAAAGGTGCAGGTACACTGTAGGTAATTTTTAATACACCATGTTTTTGTTATTTACTTCTGTTATAAATTCATTCCCATTAAATATGGGTTTGGCACAGTTAATAACAAAAACAGTGGCATTAAAAAGTTCCCCCTGCTTTCAATAAAAGAAGCCCCTGCTACGATCCCCCTGCCTTCAAAAGTTCCCCCTGCTTTCATTAATAGATTCCCACTGTTTTTGAAAGTTCCCCCTGCTGTCAGATATGAGTTTTGGGACAGCAGAGTTTTGGAGTTTGGTTATTCACAGCAACTGGGCTTAAAGGTATAAAGGCTTGATTTAATTTTATTGATTACGAAGAAAAGTTTTTATTATTTAGTTGAAGACGAAGCAGATTTTCGCGGGTATGTGTTTTATGCTTACACGCTTAGTGACAAAGTGATACAAGATCTAGGAATATGTGATCTCTCTTATGGTACTCTATGCACATATTTTCTATCACTTGAAGGAGTTACATTATCGTGCTCAGTGTCTCATTTTCATGAGGATTTTGTATATATGAGGCATTTTGTCTCGTGGTTAGTGCAAGTTATAGAATACAAGCTCGGGTTATTCTACTTCATCATCAAGTAAGTTATAATTCATATTCTTCATACGTAATCATGACATAAAGCCTACAGAATTTGAAGATTCAAGATGCTTGACAAAAGTCGTTCTTATTTGTTCTATTCAACCATAATGAAGTTGTTCTTCAAAGTTACTACTGGTTGGGTACGTATACTATTAGTCATTTAAAGATGGCACTACATGCTAATTTCTGGTGCTGCTCTCATCATGGATGGTACTACATAGTATTTGTTTCTACAAGTGGTTAGTTCTTTGTTTGCTTCTTATGGTTGATACATCTACTTTTGGTCAAAAGAAATGGTTAGCACACTTTAAGGGGAAGCTCATTTGTTCAAGTGTTAATCATTTTACATATGACATTGAAGTGAAGGTTTTCGCTACTGCTTATTGGTACTACGACAACTAATGTGAGTATCTACTGCTTAAAATCATTTTTTTAGGATCCTAGGCCTATGTGCTTCATGGAGGGTATTTTGAAAGGTGGAATGCTTGGGTTAGAAGTATGGTATTGGTTGGTAGTCGTTGAAAATCAAGGTTGTTTACATAGAAGACCCCTATTTGATCATGTCAAAAAGGGGAAGTTGTCTACAGAGAATATTCAGCCTGTTGATCTTTGGTGTTGTATGTTTAAGGGGAAGTGTTTTGACATCATCAACTAGGGGAAGATTGTTGGGTCAAAAGTTGATGAGTCAAACACTATGGAAACAAGAAAGACCAAATAGGACAGTATCACTGCTAGAATTCCCACTGCTGGAGATCCCCCTGCTGGAATTCCCCCTGCTGGAGTACTTTCCCCTGTTAGAGCAAGTTTCCCCTGCTGGAGTACTTGCCCCTGCTAGTGTACTTCCCACTACTAGTGATAAGTATGAAGATTTGGTCAACACATGATAGGAATGAATAAGTCAGTTTTGGGTCAAAAGTTGATGAGTCAAACACTATGGAAACAAGAAAGACCAAATAGGACAGTATCACTGCTAGAATTCCCACTGCTGGAGATCCCCCTGCTGGAATTCCCCCTGCTGGAGTACTTTCCCCTGTTAGAGCAAGTTTCCCCTGCTGGAGTACTTGCCCCTGCTAGTGTACTTCCCACTGCTAGTGATAAGTATGAAGATTTGGTCAACACATGATAGGAATGAATAAGTCATTTTTGATTTAGTCATTATTACTTTATTTAGTTTCCATGTATCCTTGGGTTCCTTGAGTTATAAAAGGAACCACCAGGCATAGGTTTTATTTATCACTTCCAACATACAAAATGTAACCTACTGCTTGTTTGATCTCTAGGTGTGGGATTCAATGCATACACACCTAGAGTGGTTTGTGTTTATCAAATAATACAAACCATTTGGGAATCATTCGTCTTTGTTAAACATCTTGTTTCTTGTTAATTGTATTATTCCGATGTGTTCATCACATATACAATTGACATCCTAGAAAAAACGGTTTCGACTATTTGAGTCTAAAGATCTTGGATTCAACAAGTGGTATCAGAGCATGTTGAGAAACTTTGTCTAAATCAAGAACAAAATCCTCATAGCAAACATGTCTTCAGATTCATCCACAAATAGCAACAACCACAATAACCTCAAGTTACCCATGTTGGATCCTGAAAACTTTGAATTATGGGAATTCAGAATCCAACAATACCTGAAAATGGAACACTATGTTCTCTGGGAGATCATAGAGTTTGGTGATCAATTCAACAAAATGGTGGCAGTTGAAGAAGGCAAGGATGAAGGTGAAAGTTCCAAAGGTAAGGACAAGAAGAAATTTGCTGCTCTATGTGATAAGGAAATACTGGCTAGAAGGCATGATGTCAGGGCTCACAGCTCATTGCTGTTGGCCCTACCTGATAGACATCAACTCAGATTCAGGAAATACAAAACAGCTAAGGAACTATGGGAAGCCATAGGCACAACCTTTGGAGGAAATGAAGCCACAAAGAAGAAGAAGAAGAACCAAATGCTGGATGATTTTGCTTCTTTCAAAGCAATTGGTGATGAATCAATTGGAGCTATTTACAATAGGCTTCAAGACATGGTGGCCCACTTGGAATTCTTTGATATTGAGGTGACAAGAGAGCAGGTGAATACCAGGTTTCTTAACAGCCTCCAGAAAGAATGGTTTGTCTATAAGGCAATCTGGCAGAATAAGGATGACTTGGACAACAAGAATATTGATGATATATACAATAACTTAAAAGTTTTTGAACCTATTGTCAATGAAATGAAGTCAAAAGGGACAATTCCCACCAACTCAAGTGGAGTCGCTGATTCCCCTGCTAACATGGCATTCATATCACAAAGCAGTGGAATCTCCAAGAACAGTGGAATAGAAGTAGCCCCTGCTACTTATTCCCCTGCTACCAGGTCTGGACCTTCCTATGATGAAGAAAGACCAGCTACATTCAGCCTTGATACTGCATGTGCCTTCATAGCATCTCAAGGGCCACAAGGATCTACAGTGTTACATGAAGATCTGAGTCAAATCAGTAAGCAAGCACTAGAAGAATTGGATATCAAGTGGAATATGGCTTTGCTAAGCATGAGAGCCAACAGGTTCCACAAGAAGTATGGGAAGAAGATCACAATTAATCCATCTGATGTGGCTGGGTTTGATAAAGCAAAAGTTGAATGCTACAATTGTGGCAAGAAGGGTCATTTTGCCAGGGAATGTAGAGGACCTAAGTCTGGAAATAGCCATAGAAAGGAAACAAGAGATGAGGATTCTGGTGCTAAAGCCATGGTAGCTATGCAGGGGATAGATGGAGCTAATGGATGGGACTGGAGTGCTATGACAGAAAGTGTGGAAAGAAATCAAGCTTTGATGGCTGAGGAAAAGGAAGAAGACTTTGCACTTATGGCCATGTCAAGTTCCAGCTCTGACAATGAGGTATATGATGACTCATACTGTACTAAAGCTTGTAGAAAAAATACTGAATCTTTAAATGATCAAATCAGAAAGGAAAAAGCTGACTATATCAATTGTGATAATGATCTTGATAATTACAAACGTGCTTTAGAACAACTAGAGTCCACCATAAGAGAGTATAGGCAAAGAGAAAGTGAGTATAGGGATCACATTGTGATTCTAGAAAGAGATGCCAAGGAGAATAACCAATCTATAAATGTTTTAACTGCTGAACTTGAAATTTTCAAAGCTAACCAAAAGATAGATGAGGAAACTGTTGAAAAATTTGGAAAAGCTTCAAAAGATTTAACCAAGGCATTTGAAATTGGTCAATCTCCTAAGGATAAAACAGGGTTTGGAATTAAGAACATGAATGCTACTATACCTCCACCCCCTGCTAACATCCATGCTGCCTATCCTAGAAAAGACTTGTCATGGACTGGTCTCCCTTGTTTTGAAAAACAGGATGACATTGAGTTTGACTTGAGTGCTTATATACCTAATAATCTTGATACAGAAGAGTCTCTAGTTAAAACTAGTGTTATTAGGGATGTTAAACAGGAACAGGTTGGATTAAAGCAAATTGACAACCCTGTTAGATTTTCAAAAGAAGGAATTTCTAGCAGCAATCCAAACTCTAAGAGCATCTCTTCCAAATCTAAGGCTAGGCCACAGTCTCCTAAACCTACCATTAAATATGCTGGTATGTACAGGAATGTCAGAGGTAATCAAAGAAATTGGAACGACCAAAAGTCTCATCAATTAGGAAAAGACTTTGTGATCAATACCAAGCCCTGCTTCACATGTGGCAGTTTTGAACACACTTATCAAGAGTGTAAGGCACCAATGGAGATGGTGGCTGCAAATCCCTTAAAGGATATGCAACCTAAAGCCATTCTTCTAAATGCAGGGGCAAAATCCTTTTCCCCTGCCAAGTATGTTGCCCCTGCCTTGAGAAATAGAGTAGCTGAGAAATATGTTGTTCCAGCCCTTAGAAAGGAAAATGATGTTCACCCAAAGCCCAACACTTCTGTGACCACCCCAACACCTTATACTGCATATAGATCTGGCCCTAGACCTTACCAACACATGAACAGAGGCCAAAACAAAAGGTGGATTCCCTCTGCTAAGCATAAGGATTCCCCTGCTAAAACTGGGGTATCCCCTGCTAGAAAAGTTGTACATTCTAGGAACATGGGAAGATGGGGAAAAGCTGTGAAAGCCTCAGCTCGTTGGGTTTGGCACCCAAAAGGGGTACTCAATCTAATGGTGTATCTCTAGTTTTCGATAAGCTATCCTACATTGATACACGAGGTAGATCCAAGTCTGTAATGGCTTGGGTCCCCAAGAAAAACTAATTTGTTTTTCCTTTTGCAGGTGACAAAGAAGACAAGGGATGATAGAGCATATTGGGATAGTGGATGCTCAAGAAGTATGACTGGACACAAAGCTTACTTGTCTAACTTTGTACCCCTGCATGACAATGATGGTGTTTCTTTTGGAGATGGACATGGAACTATAACAGGAAAAGGAACTATTGTCACAAATGGGATGACTTTTGACAATGTGTACTTGGTGAAAGAACTCAAGTATAATCTCTTTAGTGTGTCACAGATGACTGATAACAAGAATTTTGTCTTGTTTACTGACACTGAATGCTTGGTATTAGGAAAAGAGTTTGTCTTGCCAAAAGACACTCCAATTGTTCTCAGAACACCAAGACAGAAGAACATGTACACAATTGATCTCAAGGACATCTCTCTCCAAGACAATGAAACATGTTTCATTGCCAAAGCTTCAGCAGATGAATGTAAGAAATGGCATAGAAGACTTGGTCATCTTAATTTCAAGAACATGAACAAACTAGTAAAGCATAATCTGGTTCATGGTCTTCCTTCCAAGTCTTTTGCCACTGAACATACTTGTGCAACATGTCTGAAAGGGAAACAACACAGAGCATCTTGCAAGTAAAAAACAAGTATGTCCACCACCAAGCCATTGGAACTACTACATATGGATCTTTTTGGTCCTACTTCTGTGGCAAGTATAATGAAGAAATGGTACTGCTTAGTGATTACTGACGATTTTTCAAGATTTACATGGACATTCTTTCTATTTGAAAAGAGTGACACTGCTGATGTACTCATTGGGTTCATCAATCAAATTGAACTGTAAAAAAGCATGAAGGTAGTTACCATAAGATCAGACAATGGTGGTGAGTTCAGAAATCAGAAGCTGGATTCTTTCTGCATAAACAAAGGCATCAAGAGGCAATTTAGCATTGCTAGAACACCTCAACAGAATGGAGTGGCAGAAAGAAGGAATAGGACACTCATTGAAGCTGCAAGAACTATGCTGTTTGATTCCAAACTTCCAGTTATCTTTTGGGTTGAAGATGTATCCACTGCTTGCTATGTGCAAAACAGGGCCTTGGTTGTCAAGGCACACAACAAGACCCCTTATCAGCTGTTTAATGGAAGACCTCCCTTAATTGACTTTTTCAGACCTTTTGGGTGTCATGTTATCATCTTGAACACCATTGACAATCTTGGTAAGTTTAGTGAAAAGGGTGATGATGGATACTTTGTGGGTTATTCCTTAAACAGCAAGGGATATAGGGTCTTCAACAAGAAGACAAGCAAAATCACAGAAACTCTTCATGTGAACTTTCTTGAAGACAAACCTGAAGATGTTCAAACAGGTCCTGACTGGTTCTTTGATATAGATGTACTTTCCAAGTCCATGAATTATGTACCTGTTGTCTTGCAGAACACTAACATTTCAGGTACTCAAGAAACAATTGATGCTGAGAAGTCACCTCTGAGGTACATGAATGTACCCTCATTGTTTCCTAGTGAAGCTGATAAACAAGAAGATAATTTTGCTTCAGGAAAAGCACAGCCAATCTCATCCCCTGCTATAACTGAAGGCAGTGGAATGGCTGAAAGCAGTGGAATCCTGGATTCCCCTGCTAGAGGAATTGATTCCTCTTTCACAAAGGATCATGATGCTAATGAGACTACTGATGCAGAAAGAGAATCCCCACTCATCTCATCATCTACACCCATAAATGATGGTCCTAACATATCCAGCAGTGGAAGCAGAATCATCAGGAGTGGAGGCCCTAGTTATTCAGAGCTTCATTCTGCTCACAAGCACCCATCTTTAGGTCATGCTGTCTCATTTGGAAGTTCCTTTGAGGACTTCTTTCCTAATCAAAATAGCCCCATCAATTCTGATTTGGAAGAAGATGAAACAGAAGTCATCATGCAGCCTACCTATAGAATCAATAAGGATCATCCTATCTCTCAGATCATTGGTGATCCTGAAGCTCCCAGACATACAAGGTATACAGCAAAGGAGCACAACTTCATTGCTAACATCACCATGAAGTTCAATCATGACAACATGCAATGTTGTCTGTTTACTGCATTTTTGTCACAAGAAGAGCCAAAGAAGATTTTTCAGGCTTTAAATGACCCAAGCTGGGTTGAAGCTATGCAAGAGGAGCTCTTACAATTTGACATACAAGAGGTTTGGATTCTGGTTGATTGTCCCAAATGGGCAAGGCCTATTGGGACCAAGTGGGTACTCAGGAACAAAAAGGATGAAAGGGGAATAGTTGTCAGGAACAAGGCAAGGTTAGTAGCACAAGGGTATACTCAGGAAGAAGGGATTGATTATGAAGAGGTGTTTGCTCCAGTAGCAAGGATTGAAGCTATTAGATTATTCCTTGCTTATGCCTCATTCATGGACTTCACTGTTTTCCAGATGGATGTGAAAAGTGCCTTCTTATATGGAACCATTGATGAAGAAGTCTATGTCATGCAAC
This sequence comes from Glebionis coronaria, assembly GCA_025667525.1. Classification (NCBI taxonomy): domain Eukaryota; kingdom Viridiplantae; phylum Streptophyta; class Magnoliopsida; order Asterales; family Asteraceae; genus Glebionis; species Glebionis coronaria. Next base: position 71,434,487 of record CM046875.1, read on the forward strand.
CACCAGGGTTTGAAGATCCAGAACATCCTGACAAAGTATACAAAGTGAAAAAGGCCATGTATGGCCTTCACCAAGCTCCCAGAGCCTGGTATGGTACTCTTTCCAAATATCTCCTAGACAATGGATTCAGCAGGGGGAAGATTGATCAGACCCTGTTTACCAAGAAACAAAAGGGTGACCTTCTGCTAGTACAAGTCTATGTGAATGACATCATTTTTGGATCAACTAACTCCATGCTTAGCAAAGAGTTTGCCAAATTGATGCAGGATAAATTTCAAATGAGTGCTATGGGAGAACTAAACTTCTTTTTGGGGTTACAAGTTCAGCAGCGGAAAGATGGGATATTTATCTCACAAGACAAATATGTAGCTGAGATTGTAAAGAAGTTTGGCATGTCTGATGGGAAGAAGGTGTCCACTCCCATGGACAAGGATCATCCATGGGGCAAGGATGGTCCTGGAAAGCCTATAGATGTCAGGAATTACAGGTCTATGATTGGGTCTCTTATGTATCTCACTGCTTCAAGACCTGACATCATGTTTGCAGTCTGCTTATGTGCAAGATACCAGGTGTCACCAACAGAGTGTCACTTATTTGCTGTGAAAAGGATTTTTAGGTATCTAAAATGTCATCCTACCTTAGGACTCTGGTATCCAAAGGAGTCACCATTTGAGCTGATAGCTTATTCAGATAGTGATTATGCTGGTGACAACAATGATAGGAAGTCTACAACAGGGGGATGCCAATTTTTGGGGAGCAGGCTTATATCTTGGCAATGTAAGAAGCAGACTATCATGGCAACATCCACAACTGAAGCTGAGTATGTAGCAGCTGCTGCATGCTGTGGTCAAGTTCTTTGGGTGCAAAATCAATTGCTTGATTATGGGTACAACTTTCTTAAAACCAAGATATTTATTGACAACAACAGCACTATTTGCATCATAAAGAACCCTGTTTTTCATAGCAAAACCAAACACATTGAAATTAGACATCACTTTATCAGAGATTGTTTTGAAAAAGGACTGATTGTCCCTGAGAAAATTGATACAGAACTTAATGTTTCTGATCTTTTAACAAAAGCTTTTGAGGTAGGGAGGTTTCAGTATCTGGTTGCAGGTATTGGAATGGTTACTCCTTAAAATCTGATGTCTATTTTTGTCATGTGTAATCAGGGTTACTTCACTGCTGTTGTTGTATAATTGTTAGTCAATATTACCATTTCTTTCATTCCACTGCTTTTTAACACTGATTCCCCTGCCTGGGGTTCATTCCCCTGCCAAGAGAATTTTTCTCTTAAGCTGGGTGTGTTCTTTTTACAAAAGTGGTTTTATGTGGTTTTAGACTAACAATGCAGAGGTTCATATGGTGCATACTATTCTCCTTGGTGGATCAGGTATATACTCTATGTTTCAGGGGAGGTTAGGTCAAACCTTTAGGATTCAGGGTATTCTTAGGATGCTCATATATGATCTTAGATCATATCCACTGGTGAGTGAGGGTTCAGGTTAATGATGACTTGCTGCAAAGCTTGTCAGAATTCTGAAACCTTGAGGCACTGTAGTGTGTGCTTACATTTCTCTATTAAAACAGCTTGCTGTTCAAATACAGACCTGAGGCACACATTGCCAAGACTGACTGACCATAGGTAAGGGACAAGGTTGGGATGGTGACTGGGGTATGAATGATTTCTTGGGATAACCTGATGTAGGGGGACTTATGTATTAACTTTTTGTATTGGCACAATTGCTGAATAGAGGACTCTTGAGTTTCTATGTATCTATCTTGTGTATACAAGTGTGTGCATTAGAGCAGAGCTAGTTAGCATTAGTCTCTTCATGACTAGTTCAATATCCCTAGGAAAGTTTCCCCTGCTTTTATCTTTTATTCCCCTGCTTTCACAACATTCCCCTGTTTGACCGTTGACCGACAATACCGTTACCCTGTTCATAGCCGTTGGGCCTGCTTCCTTACATTTTGGTTAGGGAATATTTTAATCTTTTTAAAAGATATTTCAGGCGCTTTCTTAGCTGATTGGTAATCTTTTCCTTCTATTTCAAATATATTAATTTTTTATCAAGATTTATCCTTGATATTTTTGCAATTTGAAAATTTTGGTCCAATCACAGCCCTTCAATTTATCTATATAAACTTAATTCCCTTTACCAGCAGGTCCATAAATCTCTCTCGACCTAATCCCACTTATCTCCCATCTCTATAAACCTCTAAACTATTTTCCAAATTCATCATGACCCTTAAAATTGCTCCTAATCATAACCAAATTGCTTTGCTTCATGATGAACCAGCCGAGTTTGCTGAGGCTGTGGCCTTTCTAAAGTCTTCGTACTTCAGAGTGGCCCTTCTCATCAATCCTCGCATTTATACCTCACACATTCAACAGTTCTGGTCTAAAGCCATGACCAAAACAGTGAATGGAGAGGTCATAATTCAAAGCACAGTTGATGGTCATTCCAAGGTAATCACACTTGCCTCCATCAGGGAGAATCTCCTCCTTGATGATAAGGATGGAATAACCAACTTTTCTGAGGCTGAAATTTTTGAAGGTCTTGATAAATTGGGGTATAAACTTTCTGAAAATCAAAAATTAAAGTTTGCTAAAGGCCAGTTTGCCCCTCATTGGAATACTATTATGCAATGTTTGTCACCCAAAACCACTGCTTTTAATGAGGTTGGTAGTGAGATAGCTTCTGCCCTGATCTGCTTTGCAACAGGAAGGAAGTATTGTTTTTCTCAAATGATTTTTAAAGGCATGGTTAAAAATGTTTCAAGCACCTCAAAGTTTTGTATGTATCCAAGGTTTATAGAAGTTTTGCTGAATATGAGTGATCATGGTCCCATTACACACAGAAACTATTTTTCAGCAACCAAACACACAACCAAACTTTTCACCACATTACTTGCACCATCACCTTTGTCTCTGGCAGAAACATTCCATTCACTTCAATTATGCTAGACCAAATCAGACGGGAAGAAGCCAAAAATCAAACAGCCATAAATCAACCTGCTGAATCCCCTGCCAAGAACCTACCACCTGCTGATCCATAACAAGAAAGGCGTTCAAAATCCAGATTTGCCAGGTCTCCCTTGCCTGGTGAATCTTCACAAGCAGCAGAAAGGAGAGTCTCCAAGAGTTTGGAGCAACCTGGGGGTTTGGCTGCCACTACTGTCTCATCCTCAAGGGGTGAGCAGGATAGTGACACCATCAATAAGTCCTCTCCCCCACTCCATGATATCCAACAAGGGGAGAAATTCCCTTCTAGGATTAAGAGCAGTATGAAACCTTTGACAAATCTGGAATTGACGAAAATGTACATGAGTCTGAAAAGGCAGAATGCACAACTAGTACAAGATGTCAAAAAGCAAGGTCTGGTTATCTCTCACCTGGAAACCAGACTTGCTACTCTTGAGGGGAGGAGAAAGCCCAGACTGATTCTTTCCACAGATGAGGATGCTTCCAAAGGGGAGGAAATTCCACACACAGAAGGATCTACTGAGTATTATTCATATCCTGGTGGGGAGCATGGAAAGATAACAAGGGCTAAGAAAGGAATGGAGAGAGAAAGTGCTGATAAGGGAAGTGACAAGGGGAGTGCAACCAAAGATATTGCTCAAACATTGCTCACCATGGGAAATCAAGAAGAAGCCCCTGCTTCAAAAGTTTCCCCTGCCATTGCTGATCCCACTGCTGTAAGTTTATCCCCTGCTAAGAACATTACTCAAACATTTGTTAGGAAGAACAGAAAGCAACCAGCTCAGAAGGGGATAACAATCAAAGAACCTGCATCTAAAGCAAAACCAGCACCAGTAGTGGATCCAAAAGACAAAGGAAAAGGAATCATGGTGCAACAGCCCAAGAGAAAATACAAGCATCTGACTCCTGAACAGCAGAAGGTCCAAGAAGCACATGATGCACAAGTAGCTCTCAGGCTACAACAAGAGGAAATGGATATGCAGGATCAAAGGATGGAGAAGATGAGGCCCAAAGATATGCTAAAACAGGTTGAGATTATGCATAGGGAACTAGATGACAGGGTACCTCATGTTGGAGAGTTTCTTGATCAATGGGAGAAGGAGTTGAAAAATGCTCCTTTGGAAGACAGGTATGAGTTGACTTGCCTTGTTTACAAATATCAAACTGAATATCTGGAAAGAAGGGCAATGCAAATTCAGAGTGAGAAGTATCGAACGTCAGAGAAAGGGCAACTTGATCACTACAAAGTTCTGCTTAAAAGGCATAGAAAGTGGAAGGATGGTGACTTCAGAGATATGAGCTTTGAAGCCATAAAGAGAGCAGTCAGACCAGTTCTAAAGTTGTATGATGTGGAGGATTGGATGACTATCAACACTCCTGAGGAAGCTGAGTATCTTAGGAGACAAAGTGAAGTGCTACAGAAAGCTAGAGCAACAAAGAAAAGAAAAGCTGGAGAGACTACACAAGCAGGTGCATCATCCCAATCAGGGGCATCGCACCAAGCAGGTGAAAGTTTTCCAGAAGTACTTGAGAAGTCTGTACTTAATGCACAAAAAGCAGCAAAGAGACTCAAGAGAATGGAGCAAGTGGGCATAATCACTAAAGAGTCTCAAGGGCCATCAAATGATGAAATTGATAAACAGCTGATTTTGCAGGAAAATGATGAAATCTCACCTAGTGAACTTGGAAAGAAGTTTGCTATTATAGAGTATGCTGTTTATGAACACAAAGGGAGAACTTGGTGGAAGCTTACAAGGGCTGACAATACATCACAGACATTTCTAAGCCTAGATGTCATGTTTCAAATTTTGGATAGTGAAGAATTAGAAGATCTGTGGAAAATATTGAAGAAAACGTTTGCTGTAAAACCTCCTACCATGGATGGTGTGGAGAAGGATTGGGTAATCTGGGAGTGCATGCATAGAATGTATGAACATGAATTATTTGATCCTCTATTTGATGCAGTAAATAAAGGAGATTTGGTGTATTGGAAGCTATTTACAAATTCTGGGGTTTATGAGGTAGTAATGGAAGGTGTGAGTGTTTATTTACTCAATCATAGGTATTATCCCTTCTCTCAGGAAACCTTGAAGAAGTTAGCACAGGCTAAGTTAATTGTTGATGCCAAAAAGCCTGTTGCTTATGATCTGGTAAGAATGATTCATAGTCAGATTTGGCCAGAGAGTTTGTAAGCATCCTCATCAACTAGCATTTATTCAGAAACTTGTCTTTTAGGGGAAAGCACAAGTTTAGGGGAGGATTGTTGGGAATAAATCTATGCTTACTTGTTTCCCCTGCTAGTTGATTATTCATACCCCTGCTAGAGTAAGTTCCCCCTGCTAAATAACAAAGGCAGGGGGATCCGTTCCCCTGCTGGAGTCAAAGGCCCTGCCGTCAAGATAAACATGGAATAGATTTTTACGCGTTTCAGTTATTATTCCTTAATACTTTCCATAGTTTGTTAGTAGTGATCTTGTACGTGGGTCCTTGTATCTATAAAAGGACTCACTAGGTTAGCATGCAAAGTGTGTCTTTCTCATTTCATTTTTCATTATTATTACTTTAAGGTTTTGTAAACCCTAATACCACTTTGGGTATTCGTATATCTTTGATATATTAAAGTTCAACGTTTGAATCTCATTTGTTCTTGTGCTAAACATTACATTCCGCATCTTGTTTAGTTACTTTGCTTTGCAAAGTTTCTCTAGTGTTAGATTGAATTCTTTCTCTCTATCACAACCCTTAAACAAGCTATTAAGGTTTAAGATCTGACTTTGGGATCAACAAGTGGGTGACACACTAGGTCCTAAGTTTAATCCTAACATTCTCCTTTAGGGTATCACCATCTGTTTATTTGTTTGGCTCAACAGTTAAAGTCTAAAAAATACAAAATGCAAGTTTTGGGTGAGAATTTGTTATAGATCCTAGTAGGGTACTCAGGGATTGGACTTTGCAATTTGGGATTTGAAACTTTGAACTTTATTAGATCAAGTTGAGTTATAGGATTGTGAGTATTCATGCTTTGGGTTGGGTTGCTCTAGTCCTCATTAGGTTAGCTCAAACATAGTCTAAGATGCAATTTAAATCAGCAAATGTGACTCTTGCATACCAAATGCACCAGTAGATAGTCTTAGGTTTGTTTTTAAGTTTTGTAGCTTGAAATTTGGCACTCATATAGTCTTAGATCTGGAAAGATGGTAATTAGGTCTTGTTAGGTTCTTGGTAGTCTAAACTTGACTAGAAGTCACTAAATTGCATTAAAACACCCACTAGACCTTCTGTTATGCCTAATTTGTGAGTGGATCTTAGATTTTGGTGGCTTGTTTGCGTTTTCTTGTGTGTGATTTTCGTTTACTTGACTCCCTACAACCCTACTGGTTGTAGGGGTGCCATTGTGCCCAGCAATCCACCTAAAAACGGGCTCCAAAACCCCCATTTCCACTTTTGTGAAGGATCAGTGGGAACTCCTTTCCCACTGCCTGTCTTGTTCTTCCCACTGCCAAGCTAAAGGACAAAAGATAGTGACAAGTCACTATAACCTTTATGCTGCTTTTGTCTCTAGTGGTTAAATTTTAGTGTTTTTTAGATTTTTCATTTTTCCCATGATCTTTTAAGTATTTTAAAATTTTCCAAAAAGTTATTTTACTTTTCTTATTAATTTTTTATTTTGTTATCATATTTTAATATTTAATTAGTTTTTAGCCTTTAAAAATATAGAAAAATAGTTTTAAAAATTCAGAAAAAATACTTTTTAGCTTTTAATTAATATAAATAAGATATTAGTTTGATAAAATATAATTTTGGACTTTTTTAATTATATTCAATTTTAAGGCTTTAATTAGCATTTAAAATTAAATATTTAATTAATAATAAGTTCTAAACTTTATTTATTGAATTTTTATTCTTACTTATATTATTTTATACTTAACTTTGAATTTTAATTAATTTTTAGATTAAATTTTTATTTTTCGTCACGTTTTACGTTTTTACGTATACGTTTAATTTTCGTCGTAGTTTAATATAAATTAATTAAAAAAGTTTTGGAAATTTTAGTTTTCACTTTTGTTTTAATTACATTTTTCTTAACTTAGTTTAAAATTTTGATAAATTTTAGTGAAGTTTCCTTTTCCGTTGAATTTTACAATTTCGTGTTTTTATCGCCGTAGCATAATTTTTAGCGTAATTCGTCTTTAAATTCAAATATTTCTAATCAAAAAACGATCACTAATCCAAAAATTGTTTTATACATATTGGCACATAACACATACACCTCTTTCGAGAACGAACTCGCATTTATCGGTTTTACGGTTTTCCTAAAACGTGAAGTTTAATACTTGCCACGGTTATTTGTTTTTCTTAAAACAAGTGACTAAAATACCTACAATCAGCATGTATTTCAGGTTTTGATAATTGATAACATGAAGCAGCATAATGATGACGTAAAGAGACATAGAATTGGGAATTTTTGTCATTCAGACCTATTTTCTAGATCTCTAGAACCTGTGATTGCAAAGTATGTACAAGTTGTTTTATTGAAAATCTCTGACTTTGAATGATAAATTATAAAAATTTAATAAAGTTAATTTAATCACTCTTTTGAGTTGTTTTTCTGTTACTGTGCTTTCATATCATGAAGTAATACCCCAAAATATTATTCCCTTGTGTCAAGGTAAAAATGGGGGTGTTACATAGTGGCATCAGAGTTATAGTTATAGAGAACAAGAAATTAAAATCTTACCTATAACTTATTTTCATAAATAAATTCCAAGTGAAAATCTCCACATCATAACCGTGTTGCTACAAAAAGTGTAAGTAATAATGTTAAGTTATGATTTTCTTTAAATGATAATATTGTGTGATAATATAATAGTATGTGTAAGTAATATACTAGATACTAATATAAATATTTTATTTTATCAACGTCTTTAGAAATTTGTCTTCCTATTTTCATCCCATCGTCATATCAGATTTGGATCCAGAAAATATTTAACTTATGGATTTACCTAAACCTTTAATACTAGCTCTTTCTACTAATAATTACCCTAATCCTTTATCTCCAGAAAATAATCCTCAACCAAATAATATACCTATTATTCAGTATCAAACTTATTCATCCCAAGCATCCAATAATATCCCAAATACCCAAGATACATTTGTAGAACAAATGGAGAATATATTCAACTATTTTAGCTAAGTGCCTCCTAAGCGTATTGAAGACCTAGTATGAAACTGAAGGATTTAAGTATGGAAAGACGGTAATGCAAGAGGAAATGGAAACTATGAAAAATGATTTGATAAAAGTAAGTAATGAGAATTATGAGTTACGAGATAAGCAGAGATTGCATGATGAGGAAATTACCTTAGCCCGAGTAAGAATGGCAACAATGGAGAAGCTTATTGAAGATATTCAAGTACGAAATCAAGACAATATCAAAGTACTCTTAGCCATAATCAAAGATCTCAAGAAAAAGGAGTAAACCAGCTCAAAAATATTTCAGCTTTCCTAAAAGTCTTGTAAATATTTTAGCTTTTGGTTTTTACTTTTATGTAACAAAGAAGCTTGCTTGTCAGCAAAGTGGATTGTTAATAAATAAAAGTTTCTTTTTCTTTCCTTTATTTTCATATCATTCTATTAAAGAGAGTAACTTGACAAAGTAAAAGTCTTTAAAAGATTTATAGCAAAAGAAAAAGATTATCTTAAATTAAAAAGGACTTATCAAGTCTATTTGGTTAAAATAAAGTATTAATCTAAATAAAGGATAAATAAACTTAGGAATCAAGACAAGTTAATAGTTACGTAACCCTATAAACCTATTCCCTAATCTTGTAGGAAGTATCTCTAAATTTTTGAAAAAAACTTCTCGTAAAGCGTTGTATGTATACACATATGGCAAATGCTTAAGGACAAGTATATCTAAACATCAAAAAAAAATTGTCTTCTAAATTCAGAATGACGCATTTAAGGACATTGATATCTTCTACCTTAACTCCTGAAGGACTTCAACAAATACATAATGATGGAATTACTGCAGCTATGAAAATACCGACTTTTAAGATAGTGAAGAATACTATTGCAACAGAAAATTTTATAGCTAGTCAGTTATATAATTTTCAAGGAACCGAAGATGTTATTAGTATCACTCATCTGATTGAAAGAAATGAGACGATTTTCTCCCAAAGTAATTGTGCCGAGGATCGTAAAGTGAAGATTGGTATTAGTAGTTTAACTACTGAAGCATTATCATGGTGGAATTACTATTCTCAACTCGTTGGAATAGAAGAAGATCAGAAGATGAAGTGGTTAGATTTTAAGTGCCTTTTGATGACCCAATATTATCCCTCTATAGAAATCGAGAAAGTGAAAAAGGAATTCTGCAATCTAGTGACACAAGGAAATGATCTCAATGCCTATTTGAGACAGTTTCAAGAGTTAGCAAAATTATATCCTATCACTAATTCCCAAATAATGATGAAAACTTTTATTAAAGGATTTCCCCAAGGACTCAAGAAAATGATTACTATCTCTAAACTCCAAAGTTTAGAAGAAGCCATCAATATTTCTCGGAAACTAATGGATCACGTAATCAAGCACAATCCTGTGCAAGAATCAAACACTCTTAAACGTAAACCTAGTAAAGAAAAAGAAAAAGAAGAAGAATCTATTGAAACGAAACCTAATCCCCTAAATTTCTCCTATGATCCCTATTATACTTACTTATATTACCCAAATCCCAACTCCTTTAGAATTCACAAAACACTAGGACACAAAAATTATGCTGGAAAGCTTCCTCTTTGTGTAAAGTATCTACTACATCACAAAGGATCCTTCCTAGCTAAATGTCAAAATTGCTTTTCTAAAATTTTCTTTTTCTGTATCTTGTAAATAAATAAATAATATATGTGAGTTTTATTAATAAAATCTATGTGTTTTAATTACATCTCTTGTAAGTGTTAGTTTATTATCTGGTAGTGTAACAACCCAAAACCGTGGTCATTATTTAACTATATTTTTACGTATATTTTTGAAATTTATGACGAGGTTGATTATTATGACGACTGGTAATTTGATTTGGATGATGTTAAAATTATATTTTACGTTTTGACGAGTTGCGAGGATTATTAGTGATGACGATATCGATGGATGCCCGAGAAATTTTACATTTTATTTTAAACATGTCGATGTTTGATATTTTGTAGTTTTTTTTATTTTAATGTCGTATTAAGTCGTGCCGGGACTATATAATATCATATTTTGTGTGCGTTTTAAGTTTTGAGAAGCATTTTTATGAAACCCGAGACCCGTAAAAATTTTCAAAAGTGACTAATAGTCATTTCCCGCTTTTTAACAAAGTATTTTCACTTTGGTCCAAAAGAATCACAATTGGCAAAAACTACCCTAAACTTTCTCCATATAAAATGGAAAAATAACACACAAAACATATAACAAACATCACCACCCACCAAATTTCTCTCCCCTCTCTCTCTTGTTCTTCTAACCGTCACCCCCACCCTTACAAAATCTTTGATTTTTAAAAATCTAGCTTGAATCTCTTAAAAGCAATTGAAGACCCATTCCTAGTTTTTGATTCTCCATCTTTTGGTATAAAAATTTCTTACATGCATGAACATTTTTGAAAAACACATTTTTGGATGAAAATCTTGTTGTTTGATCTTAAATTGTTGTTGTATGTAGGTGTTTATATGTTTATACATTAGTTTTTATGATTGAATGTTTATATTTTTAAGTTGGATTTTTATGATTTGATCATCTAGGATGATTTAGTGTGTTATGATATAAACTATTAGTGTAAGAATGATTATAGTGGTAAAAATGGGGTTAAAATGTGGTGAAAAATTAATTTTGAAGGATATTTTAATATATATTTTATAACAGATTAATAAAGTTAATTTTCTGAAAATATGAGTTTGAATTTGAGATGAACTAATTAGATATTGTTGTAGAGGATGTTTTTAACTTCGTTTTGTTATAATGTAGGACTTCTAGCTCCAAACGAGCGAAAAGTTACGTTAGTTTGATTATTTCGTGTACCGGGAGACGAGTATCGACATAATATATAATTGTTGTTGATATTTGGATCAAATCTCGGGGACTATAAAATGGATTTTTAAATATGTCATGGACTGATTTTGAATGTTAAGTATGAGGATGTCGAGTTATTTTCAAAGTTGAGTGTCGGTTTCATAAACGGAGAAAAATAAATGTGTTAAAAGACTATATGAATTGTTAACGTAAAACTATCCGGTTTTTGTAGTTCAAAGATGTGTCGGGCAGGGAACTTTAAATGTGAAATCTTTTGATGAGTTTTTAACAGGGCTTTCTATATATAGGTAGTGAAGTTTCTGATTAGTATCATAAAAATTTGACGTGTTTAAGTGGGGTAAATGAGCTTGTACATTTGGTGTGTACCGGCAGATTTTTATCGAAGGAATTAACTAATAGAATAAACATATAGAATGGAATAAAAAGGTCACTTGTATTATTTTTATTTTGGATTGGTTGTGATTTTATGATTTTGAGTTTAATATTACTAAGTATTGATTTTACTCGAGTTTATTATTGATGAACGCGCCTTATTTGATAGGTTGCGGTTTTTGTGTTTAACGGGCATCAACTATCGTCGAAGATCGTCTTACTACTGCTATTATTTCAGGTGAGTCTATAGCCTCACTTTCTACTTGTTTTAATGATTTTAAAACCCGCGAGGGGGATACATGCTATTTGAAGTAAAATGAACACATGTCATAGTAATTGTTGGACCCGATGTTGCCTTTGATGAAATGAATTGTATAAGTACCTAATTGCATAAGACCCTAAATTCATGAGCCGTTAACTATCTTCTGACTTGATGTTGCGAGTTGGAAATAGCCGCTTATTCTAATAATAGTACTATTGGGTTGACAACCCTATCTGAGACCAGGGCTTTACGTTGAGTAACCCGCTGGGAAGGATAATTTTACGTGAATGAGAATTGGTATTCTTGCAATTAATACCCTAGTAGGGGCACTGGTATTTTTTTCTAGTCATGCTGACATTTGGCGTGGGTGACTAAGTTAAGGGGTCGGTGTCATGTGATGGGAATAAAATTAGCTGTCTCTCTGACGCTGACAAAGGGATTTAGGACGTTGACAAGATAAACTGAGGCGTTGACAAGTTGAACGCTGACAAGAAATATTGAGGCGCTGACAAAGGAAATATTAGGAAGACGAGGACTAAATCTGCCAATGATGAATTATTCAAGCTGGTGGACAAAATATGAAGATAGGAATTCAGAATATATTCTTAAATGTTTAAAATATTTAGTCAATAAGTTATTTGAGTATGTTTATCTTATGTCTCTTCCTAAAATAGTTGATCTTAGCTTTTTGTACAAGGCTCCTTAAACCTATAAAAGGAGGCCTTAGGGTTAGACATAAGACACGTCTCATATACACCTCTTCCATATATTTTCACAACACTTTCATTATAATCATTCATTGATATTATTAATCAAAGTGAAAGTTTGCTTTACTTTGTTTTGTTCTTTGTTCTAAGTGTTAAATTCCGCATAACACTTAGATTGTTCAATACAACAAAGTTTCTCTACGTGTTAAACTTGATTTAATCTCGTTAACACAAAGCTAAATCGATCTATGTTTGGGATCAACAAGTGGTATCAGAGCTTGTTGAGAAACTTTGATTTGAAGAACGAAATCCAATATCGTGAGGTGAACCAGGCTAAGGAAGATGGTGAAGAAGAATCTGATGATGTTCAGTTAAGGCCACGTCTACTTCAAGTTCCACAAGTTCCAATTCTTCTTCATGTTCTGATAATAAGATATGTGATGACTCTTCTTGTAGGTTAAATACTGAAAGACTTAATAAAGAAGTTTTAAGATTGTTAGGAGATGTGAGTACTGAGAGATGCGAGTTTTCTAACTATCAACTTGCTCTTACTCAAACTGAAAAGACTGTAGCTGAGTATAAGAAAATGGACTTTGACCTAAAAGATAAAATAAATATCTTAAAACATGATTTAAATGCTAGTACTGATATTAGAAACATAATGGAAAGGGTCAATGCTGAATTACAGGATAAGTTAGATGAGGCTATTAAGAATAAGGATAATGTAGACCTTAAAATTCAGAGATTTGATAAGGCTTCACAAACCCTAGGAGAATGTGTTAGTAAACAAAGGGATTCTAGGGACATGACTGGGATGGGATGAAAGAGTATGCTGGTGTTCCACCACCAGCTGGGGACTTCTATGGTGTCCAAAGAAAGGACTTATCTTGGATTGGTTTACCAGAATTCCAAGAAGAGGAATTTATTCCTCCACCTAGAGTCCTTTCCCCAGTTGAGGAATATCAACAAAAGGTTATTGACCTAGAAGAGTGGAAGAAGGCCAACCCCACTTTGTTTGTTAAGGGTGGGATGCTTAGTGAGAGTCTATTTGTGCCTACACCCATTGAGAGTCCAGTAGTATCTACACCTATCACTGTGACCAATCCCATCACTAGAAAAGCTGTTAATCTTGGCTCCCCAATTAAGAAACAACCTAGTGTTAAATACGCTGAAATGTATAGGAAACCTAGGTCATTCAAAAGCCAAGCAAGTGTTAATGGGACAGGGTTTTATCAGTCTATGCCTAAGTTTGTATCCAAAAAGGCTTGTTACTCATGTGGGAGCTTCTCACATTTGGCCTATAGTTGTGTCAGTGGATACAATTCATTTGTTGACAATAGGTCATCCAATGTCAACCATAGACCTTTTGTCCACACTAGACCACAGGTTACTAGACCAAATCCTTTCTTCTCTAAGGCAGCTAATACCCATGGACAAAGGCCCTTTCAAAAGACCAACACTTGGTCAAACAAACAGTATGTTCCTGTAGCAAACCCTAATTTGGGCGCTGACAAGAACAAATTCAGCCCTGACAAGAAAAAATTCAGCGCTGACAGGAACAAGTTCAACGCTGACAGGAACAAATGCAACGCTGACAGCTCCAAGTGTTGTATGAGACCTTATTTTAGACCATATAAATAAAGATACTTGGTTAATAAGGGTCAAGGGTCTAAAGCATCATCCCACTTAACATGGAAACCTAAACAAGAGCAAAACTCCAATTTTAATGGTATTTCAATGAGTTGTAATAGATTTAAATATCTTGAGAAGGTCATTACTAGACTCACTGGAACAAACTGGGTGATTAGGTCTCAAAGGGATGAACAGGGATTTGTGGTAAGGAATAAGTCCACTCTAGTTGAACACTAGACAAATCCAAGTCTGACAAGGCTTGGATCTCCAAAGGAAACTAATTTGTTTTCTTTTTGAGCAGCCTATCCAAAAGCAGGTTAATGATCAAGGATATTGGGATAGTGGATGCTCAAGGAAGATGCATTGTTGGTCTTTCCACTGTTATTATTTTTATCCGCTGACATGTTATCTCTACCCATTATTGTGGGAAAGGGTAGCCTCTGTTGGTGTGTTTTTGTGGTTTTTGTCTAACTATGCAGGAAAATGGAGCTACATTTGGATGGATACATAATTGCAAACTTTTATTTATGATGGTTGGAGTGTTTACATTCCTATCTTGAGATAATTTTTTGCTTCTTCACATATAATGATTTGTATGCTTTTGTTAAGGGGAGGTAAACCTCTAGGTTTTTGGGTACTCTTAGAGCACTCTTGCACAATTCTAGATTGTGTCCATTGGTGAGTATGATTTAGTTTTCTAATTCGTGAGGCACTGTAGCATGCAAAGTTGATATACTGTGCATGCTGCCAAGACTTTTGACCTAGAATTGGGTGTGGTCGTATGAGTGACTTGGGGTAGATATATATTTTTGGGCTTACTTGGGGAGTTGCAAAGGTTTTATATGAGTTAACTTTCTCTTTGGGGCATTTGTGAACAAAGGACTCTAGAGTTCATGTGTGTATATCATGCTTTTGCATGAGTGTATGCATAAACAGTGTTTGTCACTCTTGCTTATTAGAGACTAGTTAATTTCCTTAGGATTATTACCTTTGTTTATGTTCTAACTAAAGTTTTCCATTCGCAAGTCCATTTTATGCTATGACATCTTAGCTGGTGTCATTAATGAACTTCTTTATAGTCCCAAAATGTTTCTTCACCCTTTCATTTTTCAAATTTTTTGGATATCTGGAAGCCTAATGATCATTGAGATGTTTTTCCTAGTGATTGACATCTAGTAGCAGTAGAGATCACTTTCACAAGGGTGTATAGTGATATGGAGATGGCTGAGACTATTGGTACTAGCTTTAATGCAAGTCAAGTCAGTCTTATCATTAGTAAGTACATCCCCATGTCCTATGAATCAACATTGAGGATTCATTTCCCGAATGTGGATGAGGACAGTATGAAACCTTTGACATTAATGGAATTAACGAAAATCTGTATTAGCTTGTAAAAGCATAATACATAAATGGGACAAATTGTCAAGGATCACTATTTTGAACTGATAGACTTGTTGTTTTGGAAGTTGATGCAAGGAGGACATTCTTGGTTCCGTCCTTGTATATTGATCTTGGAGAGGAGTCTTAAAAAGGGGAGGAGCAATCGAATTTGAGTGACAAAAGTAGGAAAGAATGCTCCAAAGACTCTACAGGTGCTGAAGATGATTAAGACCAAGTGAAGGCTGACTATACACGTGATTTGAGTGATTGACTTTTCGAGATTTATTACTCAAATTCAGGGATAAGTATATTTGTAAGAATCCTCTCTGTATGTTCTATTTTATTCAGAAACTTGATTACTAAGAGTATATATCAAGTTTAGGGGAGGCTTGTTGGGAATAAAATTAGCTGTCTCTCAGACGCTGACAAAGGGATTTCGGACGTTGACAAGATGAACTGAGGCGTTGACAAGTTGAACGCTGACAAGAAATATTGAGGCGCTGACAAAGGAAAGGAAATATTAGGAAGACAAGGACTAAATCTGCCAATGATGAATTATTCAAGCTGGTGCATAAAAATGAAGATATGATTTCAGAATATATTCTTAAATGTTTAAAAGATTTAGTCAATAAGTTATTTGAGTATGTTTATCTTATGTCTCTTCCTAAAATAGTTGATCTTAGCTTTTTGTACAAGGCTCCTTAAACCTATAAAAGGAGACCTTAGGGTTAGACATAAGACACATCTCATATACACCTCTTCCACATATTTTCACAACACTTTCATTGTAATCATTCATTGATATTATTAATCAAAGTGAAAGTTTGCTTTACTTTGTTTTGTTCTTTGTTCTAAGTGTTAAATTCCGCATAACACATAGATTTTTCAATACAACAAAGTTTCTCTACGTGTTAAACTTGATTTAATCTCGTAACACAAAGCTAAATCGATCTAAGTTTGGGATCAACATCATGAGCTTAATACAATTCAATAGCTACTACTATAATATGATATACCGGAGTAATAGATTGTATGGCCACAATTCTATTAAACAATTGCGAATGATTTTTACGATGTGTTCAATTATGTTTTGTAAAACCTATAGACTTGCTCAACCTTTGTGTTGATGATTTTAAGCATGTATTTCAGGTACTTGAAGTTGTTGAATTGCGGAGCTTGCTGGAGAAGGATTGCAGAATTGCTTTTGTAGTAATTTGGTCTAAAACATATTTCTTTCCCTATTGTCATAAACATATAGTAAATGGTCAAATATTTTGGTAAAAGGTTTGTTATTTTGATTAAGATCCTAGGGGAAACCTGTATGCTACTCTGATATATTTTAAACTGATTTCACTTGGGATTGAAGGTTTTAGACATTGATTTAAATTATTTCCATATTTATTCCTAAATATACTATTTTTGGGTCATTTAAAGAGTTGTGAAATGAAGTTTGTGAATAACACCCAATTGTGTATTTTCCGCTACGTAATGTAAATTGGGGGTGTTAAAGATTGGTAACCAGAGCTTTTTAGTTATAGCGAATTAGGTCGATTTTTGAAAAATGTCCTAAACTATAACTTTGGTATCGAAAGTATTTTATAAAAGCAACGCAACTTCTCTGCAAGGCTCCGGTAAGATTATTTATTTTTGTTATGCTTTGTTATTATAGATGTATCCCTTATAATTGTTGTGAATTCTTGAGTATTTATTAAGTAAATACTGTAATGAGGTATTGGTATTAATGAAAGGACGTGGAGTTCTTTCATCGTAATTTCATCATAACTTCATTTTTATGAGTATTGTATAATTATCATTTGCATTGCATTGCATCGCATACATATATATTTTGCATACGTAATTCATTTGCATTTGCATAGTTATGCATTGCATATATATTTTTGAATAATGACCTTATGTACTTTTAAATTTTCTGTGATTTTGGAAAATATCTGACATACCATATTACGTTAAGAATGGGGGATTTGTTGTAGGTCAATGGAGTTTGTAGAATCAGTATGTAGGTGATCATAAGATTTCAGGTGGATGGTTAGATCAGGAGGATGATACGAATGATAAGAAGAATGTTGTAGAATTTGATAGTGATAATTATATGACTGAGAGTGAGGTTGGAGGAACTGAGGTTAGAACGGAAGTGAGAAGTTATGGGACTGATTTTGAGAAGTATCAAAAAGAGATAGATAGGCTTCGCAGGTTAAGTGAATATGTAGCTCATCTTGGGCCGTATCTTGAACCACATTGGAAGTTTCAGGATAGTGAGGTGTATGCTAATTATCATTATATGATAGATCCGCCGTGTCAAGGAGGGATTTTGAGGTATGGATTTAGGAATCTACCGTCTTTAGATCCAAAATGGAGGTGCTGCAAGTTAGGACCAGATGAAGATGAAGCGATAACGAGCCAAGTTGGAGAAAGTGATGGACCACATCCTATGGAGTGATGTAGTGATGGATCTTTGTAGTATTTCAGTTTATGTATTATTGTGTTGTATTTGGATTTTATCTAGATGTTGTGAGGTAGTACTATGATGGATTACTATTATTGTTGTTGTTTAGGATGTTAAGGGTAAGTGACATTAGTGACAAGGTTTTGTTGCGATTTTCTCGGATTTATGGATGAAATCTATTATTACCCTTTAGTATTTTGATGTGTCTTTGTTATTCTCTCTTTTGTAAGCTGATTGTGGAATTTAGGTAGCATTGTGTTGTTGGCGTATGCAGTATTCATGTTATATCTTGATGAAAAGACCATATTCTTTCTATCTCGATGTGTATACTTATTAAGTTTCTTTCTACTGTTATCGCATAGAAAGAGTTGAGTGAGATATGTTTCTGTCATTAGCAGGGATTCCTGTGTGTGTGACAGAGTATCTTGAAATATGTCTCCAAAGGTTACCAACCATTAGGGTAGATTATATGATTGTGGGAATAGTTGTTAGATTGTTTGAAGCTGATAGTTCTCAGAGGAGACGAGATGCTACTGAGATTGAAAATCCTGTTGTTTCAGTTGAAGATGTTGCTGAGATTGAAAATCATGTTGTTTTAGTTAAAGATGTGGTTGAAACTGAAGATGCTGCTGAGACTGAAGATGCTGCTGAAACTGAAGATGTTGCTGTTCTAGTTAGAGATGTTGCTATTATTCTGCAAGATTTTAAAAGGATGTCTGTGTATTGGATTATTAGGAATGAGAAGAGATGCGGTGAAGAGTGCCGTACGACTACTAATGGTAATTAGAAAGATGCAACTATATGGATAAGTTCGAGTAACTGATGGATGTTTAATATATCGATAGTCATTTGGGAATGTTCAACTAGACGAAAAGAGATGGTAATTTAAAGATTGATCCTGATTCAAAATTAAGTGTGGCAGAAGAGGGTAAAGGAATGGTATTGTTGCGAATGACAATAAGGAATAGGAATTTAATTCCTCTAATAGAAGGTAAACTTGGAAATTTAATAGTCTAAGATAAGAAGAGATGGTATTCAAGCAGTTTCTATAAATCGGGTAAACATGAGGAAGTATGATGTGTAGATCACATATATTTTATACCACTTAAGTAATTATCTATTTACTTGATGTAAGTACGGACTATCTGGAGGTCGAGCTGCTGAAGGAATAACAAGGAATGTGGTATAAAATTGGTATTTCTGTGGTAAAGAAATGTTTTCATTTTGGTAAAGGAGATTGAATAAGGAATTATTCAGATAATGGAAAATCAATATGAAAGGAATGTTGCTGCTATTACAGCCTATATTTTGGAAATGCTGATAAGATTTGAGATTTAGATGAAGTAAATTATGTGTTCTTATCTGGTAATCATTAAGTTAGAATTTTATTGAAATTCTGAAAGTGTTATTGATGGTGTATCTAAATTCTGAGGGTGTTATTGAGGATATATTGAGATTTGAAGATGTTAGATTTTAGCAGACTTGAGGACGAGAAATTAACAAGAATTTGCGATTGGTTGAAATGAGAAATTCACCGACGGAAGAATAATATATATATATATATATATTAAGGAAATATTTTATGAGCTTATGGAATTAAGAAGTTTAGTGCAATTAACCGAACCAGAGTTGTGAGAAAGTTAAGCAGGATAAGGGTGAATATCATAGGATATGATAAATAAAAGTGGAAAGAAATAAAGTTGAAATGTTGTTGAACATTGAGTACTGATTTCAAGGAGTAATCATTAGAATTTCTATTTGACGATTTTATTGGTCAATGATGAGAAGGTATGTAGTAGGAAACTACAGTAAGTCAAATTTACTATGCGCTTTACTACTAGTAGTCGGAAAAGAATGAGAAGATGAGTTAGTACTTGAGGACACTATGTGATTGTTCTGCGGAATCGTAGAGTTCACTGTCGTCATGGGAAAAAGGAATTTTTGTGTTAGCCTGGTGATATGAGTTATGCAATCTGATTGTATATTTTATTATATGGCATTATCAGGAAGTTGAGGATTGTAATATGTTTGATTGTAAGGATTGGCAGATGAGACAATAAGGATAAACTGATTTGACTGGAAGGGTAAGTCATCGTAGAAGTAATAATGTAAGTAAGTAATGTTGGGAATTAATTTGATGAGACAAATCAAAAATAATGAAACAAGAAGGACTTATATGCAATTATCAAGATTTACAAGAATATGGAGCCCTTTCATACAACAAGGAGGACTTATTAGCAAAAGATGGAGGGACTTATAGTGTAATTAGATTTCTTGTAAAGAGGGTTATGTGTAGTATATAAACACACACCCTGCATAGGTTTATTCATTCAATTATTCACAATGTAAACCTAAAGTGTCTTCGTGTTCTAGGCGTGGGATTCAATGTATACACGCCTAGAGGTTACTTGTAATCGTTTAGTGCAAGTAATCGTTTGGAATAAAGTAATCGTTGGAAGTAAACACCTTGTTCATGTGTCTTGTTCAATTCCGCTATGTTTATCATATGAACGAGATGCATATCCTAGTAAGCTTAATCGATCCATGAATAATGGTTTCCACAATTGGTATCAGAGAGAGTGGCTCTCGATGCTAGGAACCAACAAGGTGTTGAGTCGAAGAACGAAGAAAAAGCATAAAATCCGTCTAGGGTTTTATGGTCGGATATCACTGCGCAGCCGTTTTCAAACAGCGATAACTTGTTCGTTAACCGTTGCATCGTCGAGAAATTTTTGCTGTAGGTTCTCGACACATGTATCTTGAATCTCACCGGAGCGATCGTCGATCTGATTTGTTATGGGTGAGTTATAGCTCGTCGAAGTTGGCTGTAGAGAGAGGTATAAAAATTTCTGTTTTTGTTTTTATTAAATAAAGATTTAGGGTTTCATCCCCTAAACCCTAGATCGGTTTATAAAACAGAAAAGATGTTTGTGTTTATAAGTTTGGTTGTAAAAACACATTAAGGAACCACATGTTGATCGATCCTAATTAGGGTTTTTATAGTAAACCCTAGATCTTAATATTTTTTGGAAGATCGATCAAGTGTTAATATTGCTGCTGTGTTCGAAGTGTTATTGATGCCAAGAGAATGGGACGATATTACAAGTGTTTAGTGTTTGATGTTATGATTTAATAGAAAATTCGTTTTTTAGGGTTTGTTACAAAACCCTAGATCTGGTAACGAATATGATGATCGATTGCTGTCTCAAAGGAAGGAATTACAGCAGCAGATATACAGTGGTCCCAGGTTTACACGTTCATAGTTTTTGTGCCTTACAATAAACAAAAGACAAAAAGTACGACTAATCAGTATGTAGCAGCAAAGTAAAGGACCAGACATGGTGCAGATTAGGATTGGTTCTGATTAAGACGTGATACACACTGTTTCATACTTGCGGTCCCAGGCTATTTTCTTATGTTTATACAAAGGCTTGAAACAACATATAATGCTTCACGTGGGATTGTATAACATCATTGGTCAACAAGAAAAGGTTCACTGTGTTTTGATAGTCAGTGCTTGCTTCAAGTACTTCTTTTGATTCATTGGTTAAATATTGTGTCTGCTGCCAAGAACAAAACGTACCCATTTTCGATCCAAAGAAAAGTGTTCACGTGGGTAGTTGCTGGAAAGAAAGGGACGCATCAAACTTTAATAATTGGTTCATACCAATTGAATTATGCTAGGCATCATACGAGAAAAGGTTATCACATTTATACTGCTCAAAAAGGTATGATTTGTACTTCTCAATTTAATATTCGGTGATTGATTCAAGATGTGGTTCCATGAAAAAGGGAATGTGTTATTTATGAATAAACAAAGCATGTGGTCCCTGCTCTAGGTTAGTACATTCGTGATATGCTTCAAAAGAGCTGGGATGGGTCCAAGAATAAAGGGTTTAAAAACAGATTGTCACATTTATTTATTGATGTGGACCATCATTCAATATAGGGTATCACGTAGGGATTTTACCAAAGAATGAGCAAAAGCAATATGTTGGTTGGTCAAAAACTGATAACGTGATTGTGATGTTACAACAGTTCATGTGGGCTTCATAGTACTATGTTACTATTTTATTCGCATGAGCCAAAGGTTTTAAAGAAAAAGATAGTACTATGGTGATTAGTGATTGGACCACATATATTGTTTCACGTGGGTTTTGGGTACAGTAGAAAAAGGCAGTAACTTGCTTTGGAAAGTGACGTGACATGAGAATAAAAAGAGAGTCAAGTGTGTTGCTTATTGAATAAAGGAGCAATGTGACAAAAGAAGTCACGTGAGATTGGGATGTTTTGATTGGTCATGGGATGTTTGTGCATTCTATTATACATGATGGTTTTGTGGTTGAACTCTGTTAAGGATGCAGCAAAGGAAGAGAAAAGCGAGAAAAGTGATACACAGTAAGGTATACAGATGGTGTCAGTTGTTGAGTTGAGCCGCTGAAAGGAATAAAAGACACGCTGACAAGGAAGACGCTGACACGTTGTAATTTAGACGCTGACAGCGTGTTGTCCGATATATGGTTTTTAAGTGCTGACAAGTATCGTTCGATATCGGACAATACATACAGAAGATATATTGGATGACTCAGGATCTCGGACAGAACTGTCTGTTTAAAGTTTTATGGCTCATTTTTGAAGATTGTGTTTGGTGCAATAAAGTTTTATTTGATTATGTGACAAGGCTAACCTTGCGGTTACGTACCGACTTGGATTAGAAGCAGAACGCCGACAGAGGCAGCAGTTGCATAAAAGAAGAGGATGATATTGTACCTAGATGATTTTCATTGCAAATTGGAGGTTTCGATGAAGAGGTTTGATTATTGCTTCTTTGGTGTTGGAGTTGTTTTTCGCAGGTTTGTATTTTATCATATCTCAAAAGACTCGCTTCTCTTTTGAGATAACTTGCTTGTTCGTTTAAATGTTTGGTGACAAAGACTTGTCAAATCTAGCAACTAGATACCTTGCTATCACTTAAAGGAGTTACATTATCGTGCTCAGTGTCTCACAAAGGATGAGGATTTTGACAAGAGATCGAGGTCTGCTTATATTTACTCTCATCATATAAGTTCGACGTCACATGGATAGTGCAAGATATAAGGTACAAGCTTGGGATATTCCACTTCTTCAACAAATAGGTTATATTCGTTTTTCTTCATTCGTAATCTACATGGTTCGTGATTCATTTACATGCACCACTCAAGGGGAAGCGTTTATTAGTTGTTTATCTTTAGAAGACCCCTATTGGATGAGACAAAAAGGGGAAGAAGATTCAAAGATCAAGGTATACAACTTATTTTTATGTGGTGATATGTTTTACAAGAAATCTTACTTTAAGGGGAAGCTTGTTTCGTTCGTGAAAGATCAATATTTGAAGATTGGTTTTGTCATCATCAAATAGGGGAAGATTGTTGGGAATTAATTTGATGAGACAAATCAAAAATAATGAAACAAGAAGGACTTATATGCAATTATCAAGATTTACAAGAATATGGAGCCCTTTCATACAACAAGGAGGACTTATTAGCAAAAGATGGAGGGACTTATAGTGTAATTAGATTTCTTGTAAAGAGGGTTATGTGTAGTATATAAACACACACCCTGCATAGGTTTATTCATTCAATTATTCACAATGTAAACCTAAAGTGTCTTCGTGTTCTAGGCGTGGGATTCAATGTATACACGCCTAGAGGTTACTTGTAATCGTTTAGTGCAAGTAATCGTTTGGAATAAAGTAATCGTTGGAAGTAAACACCTTGTTCATGTGTCTTGTTCAATTCCGCTATGTTTATCATATGAACGAGATGCATATCCTAGTAAGCTTAATCGATCCGTGAATAATGGTTTCCACAATAATTGTGGAGTCCATTGATCGTTAGACTCAATGGTTAAAAACCATTATATCTAGGTTGATCATCATTCATATGATAACATAGCGGAATAGAACAATGATCATGAACAAGGTGTTTAGGCACAAAGAACACGAATTAAAACAAATGGATTGCTAATTATATTAATAATCAACAATCACTAGGTGTGTATACATTGAATCCCACACCTAGTCGACACACACTTTAGGTTTACATTGTATATGAAAGATATGAATAAAACCTAAGACTCTTGTTCCTTTTATAGTGGAAGGAACAGAATCTACAAGAGATAATATCAAATAAACATCTAAATATTCTATTTCTATAGATATATATTGAATATATTATTTAGAATATATCCAATATATTTCGTAAATAGAAATTCCATCAGTGCCGTAGACTTCTGTCAGCGTCCAAACATGGCGTGTCAGCGTCTAGCATGTTTTCTTTGTTTTGGAGTTTCTGCCACATCAACTCATATTAATTTTGACCCAACAATCTTCCCCTAGTTGATGTCGGCAAAACTCTTTGTATATCTCTTGTAAGTTGTACATGATCTTCAAATTGCTTCCCCTCAAGTGTAGCATGCGTATCTTCCCCTTTTTGTCACATCAACAGGGAAGTAAACAATGTATGCAATCTTTGAAGATTCTCCAAATGTAGCTCTATGTAATGATCCTGAAGAAAAATAAATAAAGTATTCTTGATGTAGAAGTAGAGTAACCCAAACCTATGTTCCATGTCTTGTACTATCTATGTGATGAAGAACTTATACTCATGGTACAAAGTATAAGTAGACCTCGATCCATTTGTCAAAAATCCTCATCCTATGTGAGATACTGAGCACGATAATGTAACTCCTTCAAGTGATAGCATCTACAACTGCTAGATTTTGACAAGTCTTCATCACCAACCATGTAAGCATGAACAAGTTACCTTAAAAGTCCATGACTGGAAGTGCACGACTTTAAGATATGATAGAACACAAACTCGCGAAAATCTTTTTCAAGCATCAAACTTACCATAAGAATTCTTCCCCTTAAGCCAACACCTCTTCATGACAAGTCTTAATGAACCAATATCCTCATATGTAAAAGTTAGAAGTCGAATAACTCTTTCACAAGGCTATCCCGATTACATATTCGAATATTAAACAAAGTCTTCATTAATTATTGCTAACTTACTTAAAAACCATTTACTCCTTGTAAAAATATCCGAGCCATAAATATCAACTTGATATTCTAAATTAAAACAGAGATTCCATGTACCTTTGTGTGTAAAATACTCCTTTTTGTGTGCTCAAAACGTACCAATTTTCTCAAACAGCAGCAATCAGTGTGTTACCCGAGATCCTCCTTTGTCCAATATCCTTCTATGTGTATTGCCCGATATCGGACAACACGTATCAGCGTTTGAAACACATATCTCGAACAACACTGTCAACCTGTCAGCGTTGACTTATTCTGTCAGCGTCAAAATCCTTTTTGTCAGCGTTAATACCAACCTTATCAGCGTCACTTAGGGATATGTTTTTCAACAATGACCAAATAATACTTAAGAGTAGTCATCTTTAGGCTTTAAATGAAACTTAAGCCCAAGAATATTCAGCCCATGAGTCCTCACGTGAATATCAGTAAATGTGACCCTCACGTAAAGAACCCTTTGCAGCCATTTGAAAATAATAAACCCTTTTATTGAAGCAAATCCCAAGATTTTAGCAACAATAATCTTTATCCAAAAGTAGCACACGTTTTTCCCTGAAAGCTAGCCAATCATAATTGTGAAGTAAATCAGCAGATCTCTGACTTTGTCTTTCTTTAGCCAATCGTGTACCTGCTATCTTGACAACACATTCACAGACTTTCTGTCTTGACTCCATACGTGAACTGCTTTTGAAGACCAACGAACAACCAATGAAGAGCACATGTTTTAGTATAAGATTATCATGTTTCTGTCACTTATTAACAGAAACATCAAACCCAAAGTCACTTTGAATATGTCACGGGCCATCCAATCACAATCTTGTAATCGTGTGAACACACTTCCTCCAAGTTATAAGCATCGTGTGAACATATTTTTCAACCAATAAGAAACATTGCATCATGTGAACACATTATTAAGAACCAATCACATCCTTTTTCCATCATAAAACCATGAGGAGTATATAATACTTTTTGATACATTATGCAGCAAGATATTACGTGATTTAATTCCTTTGAATTCGATCAAATCTTGTATCATTAAGCATTATAACAGATACGAATCACACAATTTTTCTATTTTAAGGGCGATCTAGGGTTTGAATGAAACCCTAATTCGTGATTTTATGTGAAAAGAATACCTTGTACCTTCTTTACAGCCAAATTCGACGAGCTATAGCTTTTTCTTGAGGCCTGAACTCGATGATCGCTCCGGTGAGATTTAAGACACATACCTTGAGAACCTCTGGACAAAATTTCATCCAGATCCAACGGTTGACGAAAGAGATATCGTGTTTTGAATACGGCTGTCCACAGAAAACTACATGTGATCATTCTTCTCTACTGCTGACTTCAACGCTTAATAACTTTTGATTGGGGATAAAACTCGACAATCCCTCCGGTGGATGTTTAGATCTATGTATGTAGAACACACATATAAAATTTCGTGACGATCCAACGGTTCAATCAAAAGTTATGACCTTCTGAATACTGCTGCGCACACAAAATCGCCCAGAAAAACTCTACGAATTTTTCTTCTCTTCACGATACACGAACACCTCGTCGGACCTAGATATCAAGAGCCTTAGGCTCTGATACCAATTGTGGAGTCCATTGATCGTTAGACTCAATGGTTAAAAACCATTATATCTAGGTTGATCATCATTCATATGATAACATAGCGGAATAGAACAATGATCATGAACAAGGTGTTTAGGCACAAAGAACACGAATTAAAACAAATGGATTGCTAATTATATTAATAATCAACAATCACTAGGTGTGTATACATTGAATCCCACACCTAGTCGACACACACTTTAGGTTTACATTGTATATGAAAGATATGAATAAAACCTAAGACTCTTGTTCCTTTTATAGTGGAAGGAACAGAATCTACAAGAGATAATATCAAATAAACATCTAAATATTCTATTTCTATAGATATATATTGAATATATTATTTAGAATATATCCAATATATTTCGTAAATAGAAATTCCATCAGCGCCGTAGACTTCTGTCAGCGTCCAAACATGGCGTGTCAGCGTCTAGCATGTTTTCTTTGTTTTGGAGTTTCTGCCACATCAACTCATATTAATTTTGACCCAAAAAGTAAAGAAGCTGGATGTTCTGTGAATAAGATGATTACTGTGAGGTTGAACAAATTGAGCACCAGAAATCGGTATCCATATCTGATTGTGAATGTTTAGTGTGATGAATAGATGATTGAAGGAAAGAAAAATATTCCCTAACAATTGGAAAATTGTTATTAAAAAGGAATGGTGTGTAAAATTCTTTGGATAAGAATTTTAGTTGGAGTATTATAGATGTTTTAGAATGTGCAATCTATGGCTGAAGTGATTGTGAAAATCTGACTAGATTGAAACGATTGAGGCTTTATCGATACCGACGAAACCGACTGAAGCTTGCCAATTCCTTTGTGTAAGCTGAGTATTATCAGAGGTTTATCGGGAGGTTTTCACTGATTGTTAAACCAACGATAAAGCTGACAAAGAAGAACTAAATGTGTGAAATCCATTCATATATTTAAGTTGTGCTTGTGAGATCTGATTTTGTAGTTGAGAAAGTTGTGTATGAACGCTGAGGATAGATTGAAGTTCTGTTCTTGTATAATTAGTATTGGAGGAATCTGAAGGAATTATAGAGCTGCGATGATGATATTTGGATAATATCAAGTGGAAAGGAAAGCAATAGTAGGGTGTTGACTTGAATAAAGAAGTGTAACGGGATTTATATGATCATGAGATTGGACATTGTGGTATTTGTTTTGGGATTGAAAAGTATTACTTTTATGGAATCAAGTATGGAGAAAATAATAATAAGAAGGACTTGTTTATAAATACTATTCGGGGATTTTAAAGAAAGGAGACAAGGATTACCTAATGATGACTGAGAAATAATAATCGGTAAATTTTAGATGGGATATGTTATAGTTCTGTATTACGAAGTATGTTTCAGATTATGGAGGATGAGTGTGGATGCTTTCACTATCGACTAGTAAGTATTTAGTAAGGAGAATAAGGAAAAAGGGCTTATAAAGTTTCTGAAGTAATTGAGAATTAACTCTTGAGTTTTGAGATAATTGGAATATTGGTAACAACAAGCAGAATGGATAGAATGGGAAGAACCTTAGAGTTGAATTGATAAACTAATGGAAAAGGAATATCAAAGAAAGAAGATCAACAGATTGTTGGAAATTTTGAAATAGAATGGTAATAGAAATGAGAAAGTTGAGATGTATGTTTTTGTAGGACAAGAACGGTTATTGTGATTATTTAATTTTTCTCCTATTAGATCAGAGAGTATATTAAGAATGCAAGGACCAGTGGTGAATGAATTGTTCAGATTAAAAAAAGAGAATTTAATTATTCTTAGAGTGCTGAGAGTGTCGCATGTAGTATTGAAGGGATTTTACAAATTGAAGTATTAATACAGAATGGTTGGAATAAAATATATTATGATATCAGGAAGTGATTTGACCATTATATATTTCAGATTTGAATATATGAGGCTAACAGAGTTATTTAAACAGTATATGATACGAGGAAGAGGTAATAATGTACTATGGAAGGTACAATAATTCAGTGATCTAGCAAGCACTACGCTCGGGACATAGAGATTGTTAGAATTAATGAAAGTGGCAAAATGAGTATGGAAAGTATTTAAGTGACTGGTTAGAATTATGGATAATCTCATTGTATTTAGTTTGAGTGTAACCTCAGGACATAGAGTCAGAGTAATTTTTGAATACTGGAAATCGCTGTGATAAAGTATGAGTATTGATTAAGGTTTGAACATATTATGTGTAACCCAGAGATTGAGATTGAGGTTGACTTTTGGATATTAGTGATTTCTACAGAAAGGGTGAAGAATTGAGTTAAGAAGGAATATTGCGTATTTTTAGAAAGCAATGGACAAAGTGAAAGGATGAATTGAACGATGGTAATTGAAATTGGTATAAATCACATCAACATATAATAGAAACTTGGGATGGTGATATCTTAATATTTTACTATGAGGACTAATGGAAACTAGTGAAGATGGAATCCTTATGCGATGATAATCGTCATACCAGTAGTTAATGTTGATCCCAAACTTAGATCAATTTAGCTTTCTGTATACGAGATTAGATCAAGTAATACACTTAGAGAAACCTTTGTATATACTTATGAATCTAAGTGTTATGCGGAATTTAACACTTAAACAAGAACACACAATAATATAAACAAACTTTCACTTTGATTATCAATATCAAACTTGCTTACAATGAAAGTAGTTTACGAATGAAAACTTATATGAAACATTAACCTAAAGGTCTTCTTTTATAGACATAAGAAGCCTTGTACAATAATCTACATATCAGCTATTCTAGGTAAAGATAAATATAGGAAATACATTGTTGTTCCTATCTTTACTAGAACTATTCTAGAATACAATAAACGCGTAGAGTATATCTTCCCATCAGTGCTTGTCTTCAATGTGTCAACGCTTGACTTTATCTTGTCAACGCTTGAGCTGTCATCGCTTGTTTTGTTCTTGTCAACGCTTGTATTACTCTTGTCAGCGCTCAAGTGATCTGGCCTTAATTTATTCCCAACAATCCTCCCCTAAACTTGATATCCACTCTTATGATCAAGTTTCTGAATAAGCATTAAGGACTAGGAGGAATCTTACAAACCTTCTCATATTGATAATGAATAAATCTAGTCAAATCTTTTGCCACGTCACTTGAATAATCTATTTCCAGCTGAGTGTCCTTCATCTTCTCCAAAATGTCTTTGGATATGAAATACTGACCATCCACAAGTAGATACTCAGCAAACTTTGTAGAACTCAAATGGTAAACACCAGCAGTTGAATATAACCTCCATTGAAGACCACTAAGGTCATCTTCAAGATCCTTCCAAACAGCAGGATCCTCATCTTTTGGTCCACATTCAAGCTGACAACTTGAATAACAACTATGTATGTTATCAGAGTATTAGGGCAAGAATGAAACTGAGAAAGTGATGCAGAAGGAGTATGAATGATGAAGGAATATTAGCATAAGAGAAAGTGAAATTGAAAGTTGAAGTGTAGTAATAATTGCGGATATGGTGATATCATAAGAATTGAGTTGGAGTGGTGTGAAAAGACGTGAGTATCTCTTGAGGATAAGAGGTAACGTTGACTCTAGAAGTGAGGAAGTGCGAGTGTGAGGCGGGTTGAGCGCCGGGACGTCGCTCTCTTTTAGGAGGGTAGGATGTAACAACCCAAAACCGTGGTCATTATTTAATTATATTTTTACGTATATTTTTGAAATTTTTGACGAGGATGATTATTATGACGACTGGTAATTTGATTTCGATGATGTTAAAATTATATTTTACGTTTTGACGAGTTGCGAGGATTATTAGTGATGACGATATCGACGGATGCCCGAGAAATTTTACATTTTATTTTAAACATGTCGATGTTTAATATTTTGACGTTTTTATTTTAATGTCGTATTAAGTCGTGCCGGGACTATATAATATCATATTTTGTGTGCGTTTTAAGTTTTGAGAAGCATTTTTATGAAACCCGAGACCCGTAAATATTTTCAAAAGTGACTAATAGTCATTTCCAGATTTTTAACAAAGTATTTGCACTTTGGTCCAAAAGAATCACAATTGGCAAAAACTACCCTAAACTTTCTCCATATAAAATGGAAAAATAACACACAAAACACATAACAAAGATCACCACCCACCAAATTTCTCTCCCCTCTCTCTCTTGTTCTTCAAACCGTCACTCCCCACCCTTACAAAATCTTTGATTTTTAAAAATCTAGCTTGAATCTCTTAAAAGCAATTGAAGACCCATTCCTAGTTTTTGATTCTCCATATTTTGGTATAAAAATTTCTTACATGCATGAACATTTTTGAAAAACCCATTTTTGGATGAAAATCTTGTTGCTTGATCTTAAATTGTT
The DNA here is from genome assembly GCA_025667525.1 of Glebionis coronaria. NCBI lineage: Eukaryota > Viridiplantae > Streptophyta > Magnoliopsida > Asterales > Asteraceae > Glebionis > Glebionis coronaria. The sequence continues at coordinate 71,465,397 of CM046875.1, forward strand.
GTTGTATGTAGGTGTTTATATGTTTATACATTAGTTTTTATGATTGCATGTTTATATTTTTAAGTTGGGTTTTTATGATTTGATCATCTAGGATGATTTAGTGTGTTATGATATAAACTAGTTGTGTAAGAATGATCATAGTGGTAAAAACGGGGTTAAAATGTGGTGAAAAATTAATTTTGAAGGATATTTTAATATATATTATATAAAAGATTATTAAAGTTAATTTTCTGAAAATATGAGTTTGAATTTGAGATGAACTAATTAGATATTGTTGTAGAGGATGTTTTTGTTAGAAATACGTTTTTAACGTATATTAGAAGTATCGGTCACTCCACAATATTATTAATGTTGTATAGCTCGTAGTTAATGTTTACTTATTTAGTTAAGTAAGAAACCGGCCCATGGGCTTGTCATGGGTCGGCCCAAGCCCAATAATGGCTTGGATATAAATACCCCTTTCCACCATGGAAAGGGGTTGGTTGTTGATTGTTTCATCTTTTCCCATTTGAATGAAAAACACATATTTCTCTCTCACTTTCTCTCACTAGTTTCTCTCTCTAGAAATCTTCAACCCACTTCATTGATTCATAAGATTATCAATATTCTTCAATTGGTATCAGAGCACCAACCTACATGTTAAATGAATCAGAGCACCAACCTACATGGGATTGGTCTTAGACCCGATTGTTATTTTCGAGGATCGCACAAATAAGGATCTAGTTGATGAGAATCGGTCATACAACTTTGCAAAATATCCCGAGTGTGATTATTTTAAAATGAATCAGGAGCTTGCAAAAACGGACTTTAGAATTCGCTTCCATATGGATAAAGATCTCATCACAGCACCAACCTACATGTTAAATGAAGAAAACCCTAGTACACTTCCTACACTTGTCAAAATGGAAGGACCTAAGGAAATTCCAAAGGATCTTCCACCTGTTAGCACTGTATGGTTAAACTTGCAAGAGATTAATCAATACTTTTTCTAGTTTTGACAAGGTCATTCGAGAATGTACGACTTCAAATGGCCTAAACGCCGGAGAATGGGCTTTCGAACACATGAACGAGGTGTTTAAAAATGAGATCAATCCGTTTGTCGAAAGTCTAAAAAGAAGTTTTGCATCTCTTTCGGAAAATCTCGAGTTTGAAATTGCAGAAGTTCAAAAAGTGTTTTATGAAATGGACACCGCTTACGAACTACAATTAATTGAAAAGGAAAAGATTTTATCCGAATATGACCGATTCTTGTCCCAAGTAATTTCGTGTGATGTGCTTACTACTGTGAATGTTAATTATTCGAATGAGCTTACATCCGCTATGATTAAATATGATGCTGTGAATATATGTGATGATGTGTGTGATCTCTCTGTAAATGTTGTTGATACTGTAAATGAGGTAGATAATCATTCTTGTCACGAATCTAACGCTGAATTTTTAAAGCTTCAAGATTCTTACAATTTACTTACAAAACGCTTTAATCAACTTGAACAACATTGTATATCTTTAGAATTAAAACAACAAACTCAAAATGAGGATCTTTTGATAACAAATGGTTGTGAAAACAGTGTTGAGACGAGTGACAAGATGATTGAGATAGTTAAGGCATTAGAGGAAGAGATTATGAGATTAAAGAGAGATGTGTCATCGAATGAAACACTAAAATTGGAACTAGAGGCTGCAGAGTCTAAAAACCAGGACTTAGAAATTAGAATTTCGTCTATTCTAGGGGAGATGGATCGGGCAAGACAGGGACTATCTGCTCTTTATGGTTCAATAGAAGAACGCTTAGCTTTTAATGCAGCACAGCAACAATCTTATGTTGAACAACTGAACCAAAAGTGTGAGGAAATCTCTGACTTAAACATCCAGCTCATTGACAAAAACATGGTCTTGGCCGAGTTAAAGGAGACACTTCTTCTCACCCGACAAGAAGTTGTTAATAACTCATCCACTAACTCTGCACCGTCCTCTAGTGCTCCAACAACCAATTAAGTAGTGCTCTATAAGAACCCGCTCCATAAGAAAAATCCGGTTACCTACGATGATTACATGAGGAATGCAATTAAGCATGTAGATCTTGTTAGGGATATTTTAGATGATTTGTATGCGTTAGATCCCTCAAGCAGTTACTATTATTCAGCTCATGAATATATTAAGCGTGTTTAATATTGCTTAGCATATTTGCAATACATAGGAAAACCGGGTTCTGCACTACTCACTAATCGACCCATTGCTGTAACTCCATCCAATAAGACCCCAGGAGCAAAACCGTCATTGGCACCATCAATTAAGGCACCTTTAAAATCTGTTGCTAATGTTCCCACTTTGCCTTCTACAGGATTAAAAGAGTCTACTAAGGCTAAAGGATCGCCACTCAAGAAAGATAAGATCAAGCCCTCCGCTAGTAGTACCATCAAGAAGAAAGTAGAAGCTCACACTAGGAATATCAGTTCAGATTTAAATAAAAAGAATCATGTTGCTAAGACTAAAAGCTCTGCGCCTGTGCAGAAGCCTAAACCATTTGTGAATTTTAATTTGAAATGTTGGAATTGTAATGAATGCATGTTTTCCCAACGTCATGATTTGTGTCTTATTGATCATGTGAATGAAATGAATGCCATTAGGAATGATCTTGAATGGAAGCCAACTGGGAGAACTCGTACCCAAGTTGGATGGCAATTGTAAAACCCGCATGCTTTTACCATGCATAGTACCCTTAGGATCGTACGTACTAGTTAAAAACTTTCCTAATATAGCATGATTACGATTACGTGTTAGGAGTTTATGTATTACGTACGTGTTAGAACACGATAAGTATATTATTTGCACGATCACGTAACAATTATTTAGCAATAAGTAATCACGAGCATACGATCACGAAATCACGAGCGTAATTAAAACACGAGCTATTATTAATTACGTATATATATTTAATACGAGCGTAATTAAATATATAAGAGTATGGTATTTACGTAACGAGAACATTTAAAACATGAACTTAATTAAACATAAACGAGTATTAAATAACAAGACACGAAACGAGGTACGGGAACCCCCCACGAGGGAGTCCCTACCCGCGGCCAAAACAAGGTAATGGGCCAAGCCCATTACCAATTTTACTAAGAGGGGGATAAATAGAGTTTTTACTACTCAAATCAAAGTTACAGAAGATTTTAAGAAAAACCTAAAATCCCTTTTCTCCTCCTTCTTTGTGCCGCCACCTTCAAATCACCATCAAGGTGATTTCTTTGATCTTGGATCTTGTTAAATTAGTGTTTGTTCGTGTTTGTTCTTCACCCTCTTGATCCACGAATACGGTAAAACCTTTTTACCTTTTTCTTTTTAATTAATCTTTTATTAATTATGAACACGTGATGTTTTTTATAAAAACACATTAATTAAACATAGATCTAACATGTTTTGATCATTAATTAATCAAAGGGTCGATCAAAGGGGTGTTTGTTTTTGGGCCGCAAGGTACAACAGACCCCAAGGGGGGTTCGGTTTGTTTTAGCCGACCACCACCAAGACCTTTTTGGTCTTGGTTGGTGCGTGTGGGTCCCACGGCCGCAAGGGGGTACCCCGATTTGGTTCGGGGTACGGTGTTGTTTCATATCCGGTGCATGTTTTTAGCCTTAGATCCGGATCATGATTATGTTAGTTGTTTATGTTATAAACTTATGTTAAAAATTAAATTAATAAAAGATTAATTTAATAACATGACTTAGGTTAATTAATTATTAATAATCATGAAATTATTTTTTAACCTAAGTATTTATATTGTTAAGACTTATTATTAATTAATTATTTAAAAACCATGGATATAATTAATTAATTAAACATGACTTAGGTTATATTATTAATATTTAATAATACATATTTTAACCTAAGTATTTAATATATTTAATTAAAAACATGTCATACTTTAATTAAATATTATAACCTATAGTTTAATTAAATTACATGAAATAATTATTAAATTATATTATATATCATATGACTTAGGAAATAATCATGAGAACACTTAGGCTTATTTACTTAGCTTATTTAACCAGCTTATTTCTAATTATGGAAACTTTCTATTTTTAGAAACTTAATTAAATAAGGCAGCTATTTTATTTATGGAAACCAGCTATTTTTAGAAACTTTTTTATTTAAGGCAGCTAATCTATTTATGCAAACTTATTTAATTAAGGCAGCTAATCTATTTATGGAAACTTTCTATTTTTAGAAACTTATCTATTTTAAGCAGTAAATCTATTTTTGGAAACTTTCTATTTTTGGAAACTTTCTATTTTTGGAAACTTTCTATTTTTGGAAACTTTCTATTTTTGGAAACTTTCTATTTTTGGAAACTTTCTATTTTTGGTAACTTTCTGTTTTTGGAAACTTTCTATTTTAGGAAACCTGCTATTTTTGGAAAGTTACTTATTATTACACAGTAAGTATAATAACACATGAAATACCAGAAATACTTAATCAAATTAAGCACAATATAAGATTTAACACAGTTTAAGGCTTTAAACAGTGTAAAATAGTAAGAACACATAAATAAGCTAAGACGTGATATAAAACTAGCTATGTATGTAGTAAGAAGATACTTATTTCATGTACGTATTTATGTAGCACTAGTGTTTCGGAAGTAGGATTCTCGCAGTTCATCGTTCTCGTTCACTGGACATAAGGTACGGATTCCCGTCCTTTCAGTATGGACATTCTTTCCTTATTAGGATTTCCCCGTATGCAGCCAACTGTTTTCCCGTAGTATAAGTATGAGTTTGATTGCTTATGTTTTAAATATGATTACCTATAGCCATATACATGCATGACCAGTTTCACCTACTTATGGAGGTACCATAACCATAACATTAGAGGCACTGATGTTATGACTTCACCACGGCGGAGTGATTGCTCGTGGCGTCCCTTCAGCTTTTGGCCATTTATTTATATTTATCATGTGGGGCGTATGGGTGCATCCTAGTTACACGTTTTTATTCAGGATTACACAGTGAATGTGGTGTGTGCCTTGCATCCTTCACAAGGAGCTGATCCCTCCTACCCATAAAACCAGTATATTAAATTAGAGGCAGCCCCTCTAATTTGCATGATGAGGTCACCCCTCCAATTATTCATGGACGGTGGATATCATGACCTATATTGGCTAATGGTAAAATATGACAAACAGTTTTTATAAGATAAACATAAGACTTTCAAACTATAAAACCAGTTTTATTAAGACTTAACCAGGTTACTCGGGACTTAGTTTCTTCCGCTGTTATTATGTTATATGCTTATCCTATTCATTCTTTATTGTACATCCGTGCACTGAGTGTATTGCTCAGTTGTTTTCCTTTTCTATGTTCCCAAAACGACAGGTACTCAGGGACGCTCGTAGACACTAAGAGTACGTGCATATGGACTGGAAGCTGTCTAGCCTTCTTTACATTATGCATTTCTTTTCTTTATGATACTTATGCTTTGGACATTGTTCCGTCCTTATTCCTTACTATACTATGTTTGTGTGTGATGAGCTTTACTTTTGGACTACCGATGTTTGATTCCGGTATTTTCCTTTAAATGGTCAAGTAATGTTTAGACATTTTACCTTGTATGCTTTGATGACACGCCATAATTACTGTGATATTTCCTTTTCCAAAATGGGGTGTTACAATTATGGTATCAGAGCCAAGGCTTCGACTTGTAGGCTCTCAAATATGACCTGTGATTAGTGGGTAGTCACTACGGTCTTCCTAGAACTGACAGTTGTTTTCATGCATGCATCATTTTTAAGCATACATATATATGTCATTGTTACAGGGTTTTTGACTAAGTAATGGTTGGTATAGGACTGGCCCTATTTAGCCGCACGTGTTTTATCGAAACTTTTAGATTTGGGACCGACCCATAGGCGTCCCCTCGCAATGTCTTTGTTTTGGGTGAACTGACCAGAGGCGTTCACTCTCGAGCATACAAAGTTTTCATAAAACTGCATCATGCATTCATACACAAAAATTTTCTTGCATAAAATTTTTCTCGTGAAATTTTTAGTATAAATTTTTTTTCATGTATATATATTATATATTTTATGTTTTGAACTGTTTAATCATATGTTTTATGTTATACTGTCAGATGGTTCTCACACGCGAACAGGAGCAGCTCAATGTTGCAATTCAGGCTGCCATACAAGCCTTGCTTCCTCAACTGAGGAATGACATCCGTGCTGAAGTCCAAGCTGCCGACAATCAGCAGCAGAATCAGGCACCTCCTCATCCTCCTCCAGTGACATTAGCAGTATGGCTGGAGAGATTCAACAAGCTCCGCCCTCGAACTTTTGAAAAGACTAATAGCCCCAGCGATGCTGAAAGCTGGTTGGCTCACATTAAGAAGATCTTCAACGCTATGGGCTGTCACCCCGCATACAAGGCGAGGTTGGCATGCTATCGGTTCGAAGGCGATGTACTCAACTGGTGGTTAGCTTTGATGCAATCTGAAGGCGGTGATGAGTGGGTTGCTGGTTTGACTTGGGCTCAGTTCAAGGGCAGGGTGATGGAGCAGTTCTTTCCCAAGGCTGAGCAGGACAAACTCAAGAGAGAGTACCATGGGATCCGTCAGAGAGCTGGGGAGAATAGCAACGAGTTTATGCAGCGCTTTCTTCACTTGGCTGGTTTCCTTGGTGCGGCAGCAGGTACTCCAGAAGAGCAGGCACATCACTTTAGATGGGCTCTTCGCACATCGGTCGCAAACAATCTGGTGTGTGCTACGTTCAATACTGTAGCACAAGTGGCCGATGCAGCACGGAAACTGGAGATGCTGCAGGAGAGGGATGAGTTCGGGGAAGCTGAAAGACCCGACAAGAGGTAAACCTTCGTATTCAAGCGGTGATCAATCCGTATACCTTCCATATGTCAATTATTCATCTCTTTAAATGTATCTTCCAGGCAGAAAACTGGGGACCGGTCTCAGCCGGCTACTCAGCAGCAGCCTCATCAGCCCAAGGGAAATGGTCAGACTAATGACCGATCTGCTACGGATAGGCGTGGCGGTAATGACAATTATCGTAACAACGCCGGGCAATCCAGCAACAGCAAGTCCTAATACTTACGAAATTTCTTATGTTTTATGTTATAACTCATATTCTGACACTTTAGCAAAACTCTACCAGGAACCATGGAAACGGTAGGGACCAGAACCAGAGAGGTTCGCAGCCTAGCCGTCCAGCTATCACTGGTATCCAATCTTACGATTATCCGCTTCGTCCTTTGTACCCAACTATTATGTCTCATGTAAAATGTTTTATCAGGTCCTAAGCCAGCCAGAGCACCTGCTGGAGGATACACTCATCCTCTTTGCTCTACTTGCCACCGTAGGCACCCAGGACCATGTCGCCGTAATACTGATGCGTGCTTCAAGTGTGGTCTTCCTGGCCATATTATGAAGGATTGCCGTAAGGGCGAGATGGAGGGTACATCGGGACATGCTGATACCAAGCCGCCTCCTACTACCGGGCGTGTCTACACGACATCTCGAGACCAGGCCAACAAGTCTACAGGTACCATCACTGGAATCTTGTATATGTATGGTCGCGCTGCATGTGTTCTTTTCGATATGGGTGCTACTCACTCGGTTATTTCTACTGCTTATGCTAAGAACATTAGGATGCCGCCCTTGCCACTAGAAAATAGGCTTACTATTTCCACGCCTTTGAGGGACTCTGTATTAATCACCCATGTATACAAGAGTCTTCCCCTAGAATTTGATGATAATGTTCGACCTGTCGACGCACTTCCGTTGGACATGAATGACTTCGACATGATTTTGGGCATGGATTGGCTATCCAAATATCATGCTACTATAGACTGCCATTCATATCGAGTTATCTTCGGTGATGTCAATGCACCCGAGTACATTCATAATGGGTTCATACCCGGACGGTCTGTACAAATCATATCCACCCTGCAAGCGCGTGCACTCCTGTCACATGGTTGCGAGGGTTATCTAGCTACGGTTCACGACATGGATGTTGAATCTCCATCAATTCAGGATCAACCAATAGTGTCGGAATTCCAAGACGTGTTTCCAGCAGAACTTCCGGGCATACCACCTGCACGAGAAGTGGAATTCAGTATCGAGCTGGTTCCAGGAGCTGAACCAATCTCCAAGGCTCCTTATCGCATGGCTCCCATAGAGCTGAAGGAGCTGAAGGATCAACTGTAAGAACTTCTTGAACGAGGTTTTATTCGACCGAGCGCATCTCCATGGGGCGCATCGGTTTTGTTTGTTAAGAAGAAGGACGGCAGTATGCGTCTTTGCATAGACTATCGCGAGCTCAATAAGATTACAATTCGAAATAGGTATCCACTGCCACGCATTGACGATCTGTTTGACCAACTCCAAGGGGCCAAACACTTCTCCAAGATTGATCTTAGGTCAGGCTATCATCAGTTACGAGTCAAGGAGCAGGATATTGCTAAGACTGCCTTTCGTACTCGTTATGGCCACTACGAGTTTGTAGTTATGCCATTTGGCCTGACAAATGCTCCAGCAGTGTTCATGGATCTGATGAACAGAATCTTCCATGAATTTCTGGACAAATTCGTCATTGTTTTCATCGATGACATCCTGATTTTCTCTAAGTCCAAGGAGGAACACGAAGACCATCTTCGTACAGTACTACAGATTCTTCGCCAGAAGCAGCTGTATGCTAAATTCTCCAAGTGTGAGTTCTGGTTAGACAAGGTGGCATTCTTAGGTCACATTGTATCAGCAGAAGGAATCACTATGGATCCAGCGAAGGTTGAGGCCATCACTAAGTGGCTGAGGCCAACATTAGCGACGGAAGTCCGTAGTTTCTTAGGCTTAGCTAGCTATTACCGTAGGTTCGTAGAGAACTTTTCCCGCCTAGCACTACCATTGACCAAACTGATACGGAAAGGGGAGAAATTCGTCTGGACTGAAGATCGAGAGAAGAGCTTTGAAGACCTGAAGCAGAAGCTAGTATATGCACCTATTCTTACTCTACCATCTGGTACGGGTGGATTTCAAATCTACAGCGATGCCTCGGGGAAGGGACTTGGCTGTGTTCTCATGCAACATGGGAAAGTGATCGTGTACGCTTCACGGCAGCTTAAGCCTTATGAAGAGAATTACCCCACGCACGACCTGGAACTTGCTGCAGTCGTGTTTGCATTGAAGATATGGAGACACTACTTATATGGAGAATCATGTGACATTTTCACGGACCACAAGAGCTTGAAGTATATCTTCACTCAGCGTGAATTGAACATGAGGCAGAGAAGATGGTTAGATCGGTTGAAGGATTATGACATTAATCTACAGTATCATCCCGGAAAGGCAAATGTAGTAGCAGATGCCCTTAGCAGGATGTCCGGAATGATCAACAGCATTAGAATCGAACAGGAAATCATAAGAGACTTGGAGCGACTAGACATCGAGATCATGGTACGTGGACAGCATGGTTACTGGGCTAATCTTAGAGTAGAACCCGAGTTACTATCTAAGATTAAGGAAGCTCAGAAGGATGACGGAGAATTATGGGCGATAGTTCAGAATTTGGAGAAGCAGACAGAATTCAGAGTAGATGCAGACGGTATCGTATGGCAGGGCACTAGACTTTGTGTTCCCGACGACCAAGAACTCTGGGAAGCTTTGTTATTTGAAGCTCATAGCTCCCCATTCTCGATACATCCTGGTTCAACCAAAATGTACCATGACATCAAGCAGTACTTTTGGTGGAGTGGTATGAAACAGGATGTGGCCACTTACGTCTCCAAATGTCTTACCTGCCAGCAGGTTAAGATCGAACATCAGCGATCTGGCGGTCTTCTTCAACCGTTAGACATTCCAGAGTGGAAGTGGGATAAAATCACCATGGATTTTGTTACCGGTCTTCCGCCTACCAAAAGGAAGCACGATGCAATTTGGGTTATCGTTGATCGACTTACCAAATCAGCTCATTTCTTACCGATCCACAAGGAAGATCTGGTAAGTAAACTCGCAGATACGTACAGACGAGAGATCATGAGACTACACGGTGCACCATCCAGCATCGTCTCAGACAGAGATCCTCGATTCACTTCGCGCTTTTGGAAAAGTCTGCAGAAAGCTTGGGGAACACAACTTAAGCTTAGCTTCATCCTCAAACGGACGGACAGTCGGAGCGAACCATTCAAACATTGGAGGATATGTTGAGATCATGTGCGTTGGAATGGACGGGTGATTGGGACGAATACATCTGTTTGGTGGAGAGTGCGTACAACAACAGCTGGCACGCGAGCATCAAGTGTGCTCCATTTGAGATGTTGTATGGCAGAAAGTGTCGCGCCCCAATCTGTTGGGATCAGGTTGGCGAGCGAACACTCGAAGGACCAGAAATCATAGAGATGACAAACGAGAAGACCACGGTAGCTAGGCAGAAGATTCAGGAGGCACGGTCATGTCAAAAGAGTTACGCCGACAAGCATCGTAGGGATTTACACTTTAACGTAGGAGATCACGTCTTCCTTAAGGTTTCGCCGGCACGTGGTGTTAGACGCTTCGGGATTAAAGGGAAGCTCAGTCCTCGTTTCATCGGACCGTTTGATATCATTGAACGAGTCGGTGAAGTATCTTACCGATTGGCGTTACCTCCGCAGCTTTCGCATGTGCACAATGTGTTTCATGTGTCCTTACTCAGAGGGTACCAATATCATCCCCTTCACATGGTTCAGTATCCACTGGAACAGATTAGTGAAGATCTCACTTTTATAGAAGAACCCGAACGAGTTCTTGACAGGCAAGAACGAGTCATGAGAAAGAAGACGATTCCATTCGTCAAAATTCTATGGAGGGATCATACCGAGCGGGAAGCCACTTGAGAAACAGAGGAGTCTATCCGGGCTTCTTACCCTCATTTCATATTTTGAATTCGGGTATGATCTTCTTTTCCAGTTTACTTTATCTATAGTTCGGGGACGAATTATTCTTTTTAGGGGGGAAGAGTTTTAAAACCCGCATGCTTTTACCATGCATAGTACCCTTAGGATCGTACGTACTAGTTATAAACTTTCCTAATATAGCATGATTACGATTACGTGTTAGGAGTTTATGTATTACGTACGTGTTAGAACGCGATAAGTATTTTATTTGCACGATCACGTAACAATTATTTAGCAATAAGTAATCACGAGCATACGATCACGAAATCACGAGCGTAATTAAAACACGAGCTATTATTAATTACGTATATATATTTAATACGAGCGTAATTAAATATATAAGAGTATGGTATTTAAATAACGAGAACATTTAAAACACGAACTTAATTAAACATAAACGAGTATTAAATAACAAGACACGAAACGAGGTACGGGAACCCCCCACGAGGGAGTCCCTACCCGCGGCCAAAGCAAGGTAATGGGCCAAGCCCATTACCAATTTTACTAAGAGGGGGATAAATATAGTTTTTACTACTCAAATCAAAGTTACAGAAGATTTTAAGAAAAACCTAAAATCCCTTTTCTCCTCCTTCTTTGTGCCGCCACCTTCAAATCACCATCAAGGTGATTTCTTTGATCTTGGATCTTGTTAAATTAGTGTTTGTTCGTGTTTGTTCTTCACCCTCTTGATCCACGAATACGGTAAAACCTTTTTACCTTTTTCTTTTTAATTAATCTTTTATTAATTATGAACACGTGATGTTTTTTTATAAAAACACATTAATTAAACATAGATCTAACATGTTTTGATCATTAATTAATCAAAGGGTCGATCAAAGGGGTGTTTGTTTTTGGGCCGCAAGGTACAACCGACCCCAAGGGGGGTTCGGTTTGTTTTAGCCGACCACCACCAAGACCTTTTTGGTCTTGGTTGGTGCGTGTGGGTCCCACGGCAGCAAGGGGGTACCCCGATTTGGTTCGGGGTACCGTGTTGTTTCATATCCGGTGCATGTTTTTAGGCTTAGATCCGGATCATGATTATGTTAGTTGTTTATGTTATAAACTTATGTTAAAAATTAAGTTAATAAAAGATGAGATTAATTTAATAACATGACTTAGGTTAATTAATTATTAATAATCATGAAATTATTTTTTAACCTAAGTATTTATATTGTTAAGACTTATAATTAATTAATTATTTAAAAACCCTGGATATAATTAATTAATTAAACATGACTTAGGTTATATTATTAATATTTAATAATACATATTTTAACCTAAGTATTTAATATATTTAATTAAAAACATGTCATACTTTAATTAAATATTATAACTTATAGTTTAATTAAATTACATGAAATAATTATTAAATTATATAATATATCATATGACTTAGGAAATAATCATGAGAACACTTAGGCTTATTTACTTAGCTTATTTAACCAGCTTATTTCTAATTATGGAAACTTTCTATTTTTAGAAACTTAATTAAATAAGGCAGCTATTTTATTTATGGAAACCAGCTATTTTTAGAAACTTATTTATTTAAGGCAGCTAATCTATTTATGGAAACTTATTTAATTAAGGCAGCTAATCTATTTATGGAAACTTTCTATTTTTAGAAACTTATCTATTTTAAGCAGTAAATCTATTTTTGGAAACTTTCTATTTTTGGAAACTTTCTATTTTTGGAAACTTTCTGTTTTTGGAAACTTTCTATTTTTGGAAACTTTCTATTTTTGGTAACTTTCTATTTTTGGAAACTTTCTATTTTAGGAAACCTGCTATTTTTGGAAAGTTACTTATTATTACACAGTAAGTATAATAACACATGAAATACCAGAAATACTTAATCAGATTAAGCAGAATATAAGATTTAACACAGTTTAAGGCTTTAAACAGTGTAAAATAGTAAGAACACATAAAATAAGCTAAGACGTGATATAAAACCAGCTATATATGTAGTAAGCAGATACTTATTTCATGTACGTATTTATGTAGCACTAGTGTTTCGGAAGTAGGATTCTCGCAGTTCATCGTTCTCGTTCACTGGACATAAGGTACGAATTCCCGTCCTTTCAGTATGGACATTCTTTCCTTATTAGGATTTCCCCGTATGCAGCCAACTGTTTTCTCGTAGTATAAGTATGAGTTTGATTGCTTATGTTTTAGATATGATTACCTATCGCCATATGCATGCATGACCAGTTTCACCTAGTTATGGAGGTACCATAACCATAACATTAGAGGCACTGATGTTATGACTTCACCACGGCGGAGTGATTGCTCGTGGCATCCCTTCAGCTTTTGGCCATTTATTTATATTTATCATGTGGGGCGTATGGGTGCATCCTAGTTACACGTTTTTATTCAGGATTACACAGTGAATGTGGTGTGTGCCTTGCATCCTTCACAAGGATCTGATCCCTCCTACTCATAAAACCAGTATATTAAATTAGAGGCAGCCCCTCTAATTTGCATGATGAGGTCACCCCTCCAATTATTCATGCACGGTGGATATTCATGACCTATATTGGCTAATGGTAAAATATGACAAACAGTTTTTATAAGATAAACATAAGACTTTCAAACTATAAAACCAGTTTTATTAAGACTTAACCAGGTTACTCGGGACTTAGTTTCTTCCGCTGTTATTATGTTATATGCTTATCCTATTCATGCTTTATTGTACATCCGTGCACTGAGCGTATTGCTCAGCCGTTTTCCTTTTCTATGTTCCCAAAGCGGCAGGTACTCAGGGACGCTCGTAGACATTAAGAGTACGTGCATATGGACTGGAAGCTGTCTATCCTTCTTTACATTATGCATTTCTTTTCTTTATGATACTTATGCTTTGGACATTGTTCCGTCCTTATTCCTTACTATACTATGTTTGTGTGTGATGAGCTTTACTTTTGGACTACCGATGTTTGATTCCGGTATTTTCCTTTATATGGACAAGTAATGTTTAGACATTTTACCTTGTATGCTTTGATGACACGCCATAATTACTGTGATATTTCCATTTCCAAAATGGGGTGTTACAGCAATGGCGTCCCACTGGTAGGACCTTTACATTAGATGGAAAAATGTGCCCTTTAACTAGGAATGCATCCATTGAGGTTAGGTCTCAGCGTCCTTTAGTTAGGAACACTAGCACTAAAGTATGGAAACCGCGCCCTTTAATTAGGTCAGCCCCCACTATACCTCAGGATTTAAGCCAACTTGAATCTACACCACCAACTAGGAAGAAGGCTAGGAAATCTAAGAAACCTAAAGTTAGCAAATCTATGATCATTAAATCTGTACCTGCTAATAACAAGGAACATTCAGATTCCGAAACCTATACATTGTCCTCGTCTGGTGATATTTTCAGGTGGTCCAAATCATCCTCTGGTATTTGGACTCCGGTTGCTCAAAGCATATGACCGGAGATCGCTCGATGCTCCGAAATTTCGTCAGCAAGTTTCTTGGAACGGTTAAATTTGGTAATGATCATATTGCAAAGATAATGGGGTATGGTGAATATCAGATTGGAAACGTTACGATTTCAAGGGTATACTATGTAGAAGGTCTTGGTCATAATTTATTTTCAGTAGGACAGTTTTGTGATTCCAACCTAGAGGTTGCTTTTCGACAACATACTTGTTTCATCCGCAACTTGGAAGGAAAAGACTTGTTGAAGGGATCTCGTGGTGCAAATCTGTATACTTTGTCTCTACAAGACATGATGGCCGCCTCTCCAGTATGTCTTCTCTCCAAAGCATCTAAGACCAAGTCATGGTTATGGCATCGCAGATTATCTCATCTCAACTTTGATGCTATTAATCATTTGGCTAAAAACGAATTAGTTCGTGGTCTTCCAAAGCTCAAATTTCACAAGGACCATTTATGGTCCGCGTGTTCAAGGGGGAAAAGCACCAAGAAATCATACAAGTCCAAAGCTGAAGACACCAATCAAGAAAAACTTCATCTTTTGCATATGGATCTTTGTGGGCCAATGCGAACCGAAAGTGTGAGCGGTAAGAAATTCACCCTTGTTATTGTGGATGATTTCTCCAGGTTTACATGGGTTAGATTTCTACGTACAAAGGATGAAGCACCGAAGGCTATCATCACTTTTCTGAAATTCATTCAGGTACGTTTAAATACTACTGTCTGTCGTATTCGTACAGATAATGGAACAGAGTTCGTCAACCAGACTCTTCGTGATTACTATGAAGAAGTTGGTATTTCACATGAAACATCCGCTGCACGTACTCCACAACAAAACGGTGTCGTTGAAAGACGGAATCGTACGCTTATGGAAGCTGCTAGGACTATGCTGATTTATGCGAACGCTCCATTATTCTTGTGGGCAGAAGCTATATCTACTGCATGTTTCACCCAAAACCGTTCTATCATTCGGAAACGCCATGGAAAAACACCTTACGAGCTTCTACATGATCGTAAACCCGATGTTTCATTTTTTCATGTGTTTGGTGCTCTTTGTTATCCAAACATTAATAGTGAGAACTTGGGAAAACTTCAACCGAAAGTCGATATAGGTATTTTCATTGGTTACTCACCCTCCAAGAAATCATACCGAATTTACAACCGTCGTCTTGGTAAGATAGTAGAAACTATGGACGCAGATTTTGATGAGCTGACAGCGATGGCTTCTGAGCAACATAGCTCTGAACCCGCGCTTCACGAGATGGGAACCGGTGCTATTAGTTCCGGATTAGTTTCCAATAATCCTACTTCTACATCATTTATACCACCTACAAGGCCCGAGTGGGATAAACTATTTCAACCGTTGTTTGATGAATTCTTTGATCCCCCAAGTGATGAAGTTCCAGCACCTGTAGTGATATCTCCAATCCCTGAAGTTGTTGCTCAAGCTAATGAAGCTTTATCAAATGCATCTTCAATTAACATTGACCCGGATGCACCTCTACCAAGTAATTCTCAAACTACACCTGAATCGTCACCCTTACTTGTGCCTAATGATGTTGAATAGGATTCTATTGATCTCGATTTGGTATATGCTCACCAACAAGAGCTTCCTTTCTTTGGTATACCGATACCTGAAAGCCCTTCAGCAGCGTCTACCTCAGAAGAAGCTCCTACAATTGTTCACTCCAGACCACCACGGATTGAAAATCATAACACCAAATGGACAAAAGATCACCCAATTAGGAATGTTATTGGAGGTCTCGATCGACCAGTCTCTACACGCCATAAATTACAAGAGAGTGCACTCTATTGCTATTTTGATACATTTCTCTCCGAAGTTGAACCTAAAAACTGGCAACATGCTATGACTCAATCATCTTGGATTGAAGCCGTGCAAGAGGAACTAAATGAATTCCAAAGACTTGAAGTATGGGAATTAGTTCCTCTCCCTGACAAGGTTAACATCCTTACTTTGTTGTGGGTTTATAAGGTTAAACTCGATGAGATGGGTGGAGTCTTGAAGAATAAGGCTAGATTGGTTGCTAGAGGATACAAACAAGCCTTGGGTATCGACTTTGAGGAATCTTTTGCTCCTGTTGCAAGATTGGAGGCTATTAGACTATTCCTTGCGTACGCTGCTCATATGAACATGATCGTCTATCAAATGGATGTGAAGACGGCATTTTTGAATGGTGAACTAAGGGAAGAAGTCTATGTTAGTCAGCCGGATGGGTTCGTTAGCACGGAGTTTCCTAATCATGTGTACAAGCTTAAGAAGGCTCTCTATGGGTTGAAACAAGCTCCACGCGCGTGGTATGATCTCCTTTCAACATATCTCATTTCGGAAGGCTTCTCCAAAGGCAAGGTGGACCCCACTCTATTCACTCTCAAGGAGGACAACGACATGATACTGGTACAAATTTATGTTGATGATATAATATTTGCTGCCTCTAACATAGAATTGTCAAAACGCTTTGAGAAGATAATGTCCACACGCTTTCAGATGTCAATGATAGGAAAATTTTCATTTTTCTTAGGATTACAAATTTCTCAAAATCCCAGAGGCATCTTTATTAATAAATCAAAATATGCTCTAGAATCTTTAAAGAAATATAACTTTGAAAATTGTGACCCCGTGGACACTCCAATGGTGGAGAAATCCAAGTTAGATGAAGATAGGAATGGGATTATTGTCGATCCAAAACTCTACCGTGGGATGATCGGCACCCTTCTCTATATGACTGCTAGCAGGCCTGATTTGCAATTTGCCGTATGCATGTGTGCCCGGTATCAGGCTCGGCCTACCGAAAAGCACCTACATGTTGTTAAAAGATCTTTAGGTATCTCAAAGGAACACTTCATCTTGGTCTATGGTATCCGGAAGATTCCTCTATTGCTTTAATATCATACGCAGATGCCGATCATGCTGGGTGTCAAGACACGAGGCGTAGCACTTCTGGGTCTGTGCAACTCCTTGGAGATAGATTGATTAGTTGGTCTTTAAAAAGGCAGAAAAGCGATGAAATATCTAGCACGGAGGCTGAATACATTGCCATGTCCGGTTGTTGTGCTCAAGTCCTTTGGATGAGATCACAACTAACTGACTACGGTTTGGGATTCAACAAAATCCCGATGTATTGTGACAACAAGAGCGCCATTGCCCTTTGCTGCAACTACGTTCAACACTCCCGGGCAAAGCACATCGACATTCGCTACCATTTCATTAAAGAGCAGGTGGAGAACGGAGTGATCAAGCTGTATTTTGTCACCACTGAGTATCAGCTGGCAGATATGTTCACCAAAGCCTTAGATCGAGGACGAATCGAGTTTTTGATCGACAAGCTTGGCATGAAATCATTCTCTCCAGCGACTCTCAAAGAGTTGGCAGAAGAATCAGTAGAATAGTGGTGGTAAACTATTCATGCGTATCCTTTGTTCGTGATCATGTATATTATCGTATATATATAAACCACAAAAAGAAAAATACAAAAATATAAAACCAAGAAAAACCATAAAAAATATAAAACCTAGAAAAACCATAAAAAATATAAAATCAAGAAAATCCAAAAATATTTTTCGTTTTTTAAATCGGGCATGTCTTTTAGTACGGTAATATTTACGGCTTTAGAAATGTCGATCAATATTGACACGGCGCCATAAATAGAGTCCGTATAAAAGTTGTACATTTTTAAAACATGCCCATTATGGCTTGTAGTTATTTCTGACTGCAACCCGTTTTTCGCATTAAAGTCACGTATTTCCTTGGAAAACGTTGGCTCACAACGGGAATTAATTTTCTCGGGCATGATTTACAAGCCAAATCATGCAAAGGGATCAAGTTTACTTTATAACTTGGTCTAACACGAGTTAGTGTACGTTTTAGTGCATTAATTTGTCTAAATAAGAGAAATCTTATTGCCACCACGAATCAATCTTTTCAAGACATTAATTGGAAATGTTTTCATCAATATTTGACTCTTTAAACAATGACTACAGCTCTTTAAATAGAAAACGGGTCATCGTTTAAGGGGGAGAAAATATTAAATCATCTTCGTCATTAAAACGGCTTTCAAAAGAGTTTGAGGAAAATTAATTGGCTAAATGGTTAATGATTGGACTTGCTTTAGAATACGACTTGTGCTTGATCAATGAGATAGGACTTGCTTTAGGTCTCGGTAATTTGCTAATAGGATGCGATGCTTAAGTTGTGAACAGTTAATACAATGATATAGGACTAACGAGTGTTAATTAAGTTAAACGGTTGTTAACCTAAGAGTATTTAACTTAAAGAGAAAACAAAAAGAAAAGTGAAAACTATAGGGGTTAAAAGTGGCAAGGGGTAAAACTTGGAAAATTTGACCTAAGTCAAACCTCCCACCCCCCGTCTTCTCCTTCTTTCTACTCTTTCTTTTTTGTCTCTCTCCTTAACCGCCATTAACACACAAACTCACAAACACAAGCTCGATTTTATTAAAGTAATCCAACCTTCGTTTAATCCGTCTCATTCATTTCTAAGGTACATATCCGTGTGTAATTTGTCTAATTCGTTGCTTTAATCCACTTAATTAATTCGTTTTAATTAAATTAATCAAATTAGGGTGTCTGCCTAATTTAGGGTTAATTGATTAGGGGATTTAGCTGGGTTTGGATCGGATTAGCATTAGAACGTGTATTGTTGCCTTAGATTGCCTTAAAACTCACACACGCGTTTAGAATAATCCTTCATAGGGTGCGTTTAGGACTTCCGAATGAACAAGGTTTTAGAAGTTCCGAATGAAGAACTTCCGAATGAAGAAGTTCCGAATGAAGAACTTCCGAATGAAGAAGTTCCGAATGAAGAACTTCCGAATGAAGAACTTCCGAATGAAGAAGTTTCGAATGAAGAAGTTCCGAATGAAGAACTTCTGAATGAAGAACTTCCGAATGAAGAACTTCCGAATGAAGAAGTTCCGAATGAAGAACTTCCGAATGAAGAACTTCCGAATGAAGAAGTTCCGAATGAAGAAGTTCCGAATGAAGAAGTTCCGAATGAAGAAGTTCCGAATGAAGAAGTTCCGAATGAAGAAGTTCCGAATGAAGAAGTTCCGAATGAAGAACTTTTGAATGAAGAACTTCCGAATGAAGAACTTCCGAATGAAGAACTTCCGAATGAAGGGTTCCGAATGAAGGGTTCCGAATGAAGAACTTCCGAATGAAGGAGTTCCGAATGAAGGAGTTCCGAATGAAGGGTTCCGAACGAAGGGGTTCCGAATGAATAGGTTCCGAATGAAGGAGTTCCGAATGAAGATGTTCCGAATGAAGGAGTTCCAAATGAAGGAGTTCCGAATGAAGGGGTTCCGAATGAAGGGGTTCCGAATGAAAGATTGTTGGATGGATAATTGTTTGCTTGTTATAATTACTTAATGAAATGTGTCATGCTTAGAAATAACAACATAATGGTATATATATATTTCTGTGTATCAACCTTTTATGTCTTATCTTAAGCACACACCATGACTAATCCAACAGTGCAAGAACTCCAAGATGCTAGAGCAGCCGCAATTGCCGAGGCAAAAGCCCTCAAGTTCATACCAAACAATTATCGGCTGAAGCAAGTTTCTCAATCCACTCACCATGGATTCAAAGTCGCCTCAGCAATCCTTGATCAATCTCACTTCAAGAATGCGTTAAGGAAGACTGATTCGGTGCCATTTGATTACATGTATGAATTCTGGGCTACCAAGGAAAGTACTTCAAACAAGATCACCTTTCCCTCGACAACAAGCAACAGACACTCACCACTTCAGACTTCCGAAAGATATTTGGAATTCGGGATACACCCAAGGTTTGTCATTTTCAAGGAACCCTAACAAAGACGAACTCATGGATATGTTCCGTGCTCTTGGATGTCCTGACCTACGAGTTGTGTCCGATTTTACCACCGCCAAAGTGGGTCAACCTTGGAGAGCTATCTTTGGTATTCTCAGTAGATGTCTTACACCTAAAACAAGTGGGTATGATGCTGTGTGTGGTCCAATTATGAACATCTTCTATGGAATGTATAAAGGCTTAAATACAGATTATGCATCCTTGTTGTGGGAAGAATTCAACTTTCAACTCTTCCAAAACAAGAAGCTGAAGGCTAATTTCTTTCCTTACCCTAGGTTTATCAAGCTTATAATTCATTATTTTATGAAGAATGATGTCTCTATTGATAAGCGTGCAGCAAGTTGTCACCACACTGAAGAGGCTGATGACACTGTCGACCTAAGTGATGAAGGACCCTCTATTGCTGTTAATCCTGGTCCTATTCCCGATTATCTTCTGACAGAGAAAATTAAAGCTTCTGTTGATTACAAGCTACTGCTAATAGAAATCAAGAAGCAAAAAGCAAGCCTTCAGACAGGAGAAGACTCGTCTACTACGGTCAATAGTACAGGTAAACGCAAGCAAACAATTGCTTTATCTGAACCCAAAACCAAGAAGAAAAAGACTGAGGCTAAGAAGGGTAAGAGCACGGCTGACGAGCTTGTTCTCCACGACGAAGAAGATGTTGATGACGATCCTACTCTCGATAAGACTGATAAAAAGTTAATGAAGATGGCTATTGAAAAGAGTAGGAGAGACACGGGCGGTAGTGGTTCGGGTGCACAGATGGATGTTGAAGAAGGATACGAGGAGCCAGATGATATTAATGAGTTTGGATCACCCGAACGTTACTCAGCATCAAAGGAGACATCCATTGCTGATACAGCAAGTGTTGAGAAGGAGTCCGGTGCTACAACAATCATTGTTACAACACAGCCTCTCGTAACTCAACCTCCACCAATCCGGCCTTTACCAACCCGACCGGTGCCAACACCATTCCTTCCACCTCCAACAACTTCCATCCTCAGTACTGTAATCACAACCGAGCCTCTTCAACCATCCTAGAGTAGCTCTGTACCATCTTCACTGGCTGCATTCGTAATGGCAGAAATGTTGGATAAACACACGGACAGTCAAAGAAAAGAGATGGATAAACTTCGATAAGAACTACTTCGACGAGTACAAAGTGAAGAGGCATCCAAGAAAGCCCAAGAAGAGATGATAGCTAAGTTCACTACAGAGATGGAATTGACACGTAAAGCTCATGCAGAAGAACTTGCTCAGATCAAACAGGCTGCAGCTGATAAGTATGAAGCACGACTTACGAGACTTCGAGCTATTAAAGATAAATATAAGGAGCAGAAAGAAACACTTGAAGCTTCTATCTTAGATAGAGTGAATGAATCTGTTGAGGCCCTTATGCCAAAGCTGCGTGATGAAATGAGGAAACTTGCGGCTGATAACTTGATGATTAAGTCGTCCAACCCTTCCGAGTCAGCTTACAAAATTGCATATGACTTGACGGATTTTGAATTAAAGAAGATCCTCAAACCTCGCATGAAGGAAGTTGGATCCTTTAACAAGTCTAAAGTTCAGCGGATACTTTACAAAGCACTCAATGATGCAATTTTGGAGGATGATCGGTTGTTTAAGACGTTTGGAAGCATGGTACCTTATCACATCTTGGATGAGGAGGAAAAGGTAGATAGTGAACAAGAGGAGGGTAATGGTGAAGAAGAAGAAGAAGCAGATGATGATGATGGTGACGATGATGATGATGGTGACGATGATGGTGATGATGATGAGGATGGTGATGATGATGATGGTGGTGATGCTGGTGATCTAAATGAGGAGAGTGATAAGGGAAGCAACGGGGATGAAGATGAGGATGACGGTGGTAAACATGATCAGCCTGAAACAGGGGACAAGGTTGCCAGCACAAAGAAACCATCTAAGTCTGGTACCAAGTCTCAGAAAGATGTTGCGCAAAAGGAAAAATCCACCTCTACGGAATCAAGACGAACCAAGTGGCGCCATGATGTGAATGCTACTACGGCGTCATCGATTCCCGGTACATCTGTTTCTGTTTCTATACCTGTTACCACTAATCCTGTTAGTTCTTTTGTTGCTCCTGTGATTGCAGAATCAGTAACTGAACCTGAATCTGCACAACACTCGCCTGTTCATGACACCGCCGAAATGCCTGAATCAGAACCAGCAAGTGTTCATGTCTCTACTCCTCTGCAATAAGAACCACAATCTACTGTTCCCGAGTCAAGCACACGGGACTGGGCGGATACATTGGAGATTGACGAAACTGTACCGCCACAAGCTTGGATCACGGCAGCTGCTAAATATGATCCAATCACAGACGCTGACATAGATGTTCTATATCTCCGTATCCGTAGTCCGATAGACTTGTGTGCATTTTTGGCTCATGAGTTTAAATCTTCGGTCACTCCGTCTTTGGTGAAAAAGCGCTAAAGGATAAGAGAATTCACGCCAAAACCAGGTTAAGCCGCATGGAGTACGAGTATTATGCTGACGAGGTCCTGAAAGCTCTTAATACCGTTCAAAGGCCAGGCCTTCATGAGTCAGAAAGAGCTCCACCTCCACTTGATCCTTCTCAAGATAATCAAATTGCTCTTGACTTCTTTGTCACCTATGATCTTGATTATCTCCTCAAGGGATCATCCAAGTACGCAACCTCCCTGACCTTGCTGAAAGCTGCTAATTGGGGGACAATACCCTGGATCGAGGAAAAGGTAAAGCGACTCTGGGTCCCAAAGGTAAATCGTAATTATGATATGTATGCTGTTATAGGTGCATCACATTGGGACGAGCGAGTCTGAAGGGCGTACAGAGGTTGCTGCTTAGCCAATTCAGGAAGCATTGTCAAATCCAATATTCGCACCTCAAGTATTTTGGGACTGAAAAATGTAGCCAAGAATGGCTATCATCACGTGACAGAGATTCGTCTAAAAAGGGAGGATGACAGAGAATACACAATACAGCAGGGAGATTTTTCTATCATTCGCCTTGAAGATATCAAAGACATGTTGCTGATGATGACCCGTGATCAACTTACCCATCTTACTCGTGAAGAAATCAGTGCCTTGAATACAGCACTTCGTATGTTCAAACGAAGCGTTGTTATCAAGAAACGAGTTGAAGATCTTCAATTGGGAGTTGAAAGCTACCAAAGGAAGCTTAACCTGACCCGTACAATGAATCAAGTTCTACCTCAACATGTCAACAGATGTCCCTATACCGGCATTACCGTTCCGAGTTATGGGATTTTCTACTTGAATAGTCGTGGGATCATGAAGTTTATGAGGGTAGGTGAGCTTTATAAATACAGTGATGGGACTCTCAAATACGTTAGAGGAAGATTGGAGCATCTTAATTCTGATGGGTCTTTACCAGAGATGATTGAGGATTGGCATCAGGGTTATCGGCAAATGGCAAAATATGTGATCAAGAAGATTGATGAAAAGCTCCGGGAACGTAGATTGATGAGGAGCTTAGAAAGATTCATTGGTGGTAGACCATATGGAGTGCACCACAAGTTACTGCAACGATCCATCTAATGGGTTGTACATCTCAGGTCCACTCTATATTGGTTTTTTTAATTGTGAATATGTAAATTTTGTGAATATTGTGGTTTTATGGCTTGATGTAGTGTTAAGGTATGATAATTTTTCAAGAATTTCTCACGAGATTCTAAATCTTTCAAAATATATCATACTAAAGCACTACAATTAACCCTTATTAACTTAAGGGGAGCATTAATATGTTCTATGGCCAAACATTGATTTCATTTTTTACCCAAAGACCGGTTAATCCATTCAATATCCCAAATATTAATGGTTAACATTTTGGATAAGGGGAGAAAATGGGATTAAGGAGACTTAAATGACACTTGGCTAAAAGATGAAAAAGACTTAATGATAATCCAACTTAATATGTGTAAAGCACGTGTTAAGGGGGAGCGTTTTTGATGAACAAAACACTTAAGCTACAAAACTCTTGATTTCAATATCACAAGTACCTTAAGTGATTTTCAAGGATTTTTCATGGTGACTATACTTTCCCAAAACATGCTTTATTCACGACGAATGTGGTGACAAAAGGGTGGTAGGAATAGGTATTAGTCCATGATTCATTAGAGCCGATGGAATCTTCCAAAGGACAATTCCCTAGATAGAATTAGAAGTCCTAGGAAAGATGGAGAAAGATTGTGAACGTAGCTGAGTACCGACTAATTACTGATGCTAGCACTGGAACAATCACAACAAGGTGCTAGTGATGATGTATTGGTAAGTACTGAAGGGGTTGAAGAATGAAAAAGAAATGTAAAGATAAAGGGTGTAAAGAAAGAAGCCCTCCTTACAACTTTAGGCAGAAACCGGGTCAATACATATGCTATTGAGATCATTTGTTAATGATTTTCGATATTGAAGAAAGACATCATGGACCCAGTGATGCAATGCACAACCCTTCCCAGCTAACTCAAATATCTTTCAAAAGGTATTTGTTTTAATCACACGGAGATCAACACGTTATCTATTGGTTTATTCACTCCGAATAGACTGATATTGAAAAGGTGGCACTCCTCTCCAGCCATCGCTCACTAAATCAAAATGCACTATCGAGTCTAGAGCCACGAGATCATCAAAAGTCTCATTAGGACACTTTCCATCTATTCCTTGCTTTCTCACACACTATGAAAAGTAAGAGATTTTTATGAGTCCTACGCAGTATTCTTGTAATATTGCCAGAACATCCGAGTAATACGCAAATATTACAATGAAGATGAAAATCCTGCTTGAGCCAACATCAAACAAGCTCATGGTAGGTTACACGTGCGGTTCTTTAAGAACCAATCTTGTGAAAAATTGGAAAGAAACAGTAGTTTAATTCTTAATTGAACTTAAACTCGTTCCAGGCCTCTACGCATTATCATATGATCTTGCCAGAACACTCAGATTGACACTCTTTAGTGTTCACAGTGACAAGTGGAAATCCTTCTAGTGTTAACATCAAACAGCACTGGGTAGGTGACGTGCAAGATTCTTTACGAATTAAGCTCGTGATAACTGGAAAGCAACGATGGTGAAAATCTTAATTGAAATTCACTTGTTCCAGGTTTCATGAATTGACGGCTTCAATCACAAGGATAATTTATCCAAGTGATTCACTCTTTATGTTCGCAGTCAAGCTTAGTGATCATCGAATAAAGAGAACGGGTTTACCCGCGAAATCCTGTCAAGAAGTTACTTAATTGAAACTATCCGTCACAGGTACGATATCTAATATCGTCCAACGGTCTTCACCGACGGGAGGTAAAACACTACCGATTTAGAATGAAATGTTCTAAGCCATTTCATTCATGTCTTATCATGTTGCTGCGAAGACGGTGGCGTTGCGGTGTACCAGCTGAAGTCGTTCCCACATGCTTATGTTTTTCTGCATCAAAGTTCAGCAAAATTCAAGAAAGTACCAAATGAAGTCTTCCGTTGTACCAAACTCTGAAGCTTTCGAGAATTCAACAAAAGACATAAGTGTGTGGAACATGGAGTCACGAGGAGGAAAGATTCACAAGAAGGCAAAGATCGCACGTGATTGGTCAAAAGAACAATGCTCTCAAGCCAAAGCCTAAAAGATCAAATCAACATATTCACAACAAAAGAAAAGAAGAAAAGACTACGAGCTGAAGAATGAAGACTTAGTATAGTATGCTAGGTTTAGAACTGTGTAACGTGGAGTGACCTCCCTTAGGGGGAGATTGTTAGAAATACGTTTTTAACGTATATTAGAAGTATCAGTCACTCCACAATATTATTAATGTTGTATAGCTCGTAGTTAATGTTTGCTTATTTAGTTAAGTAAGAAACCGGCCCATGGGCTTGTCATGGGTCGGCCCAAGCCCAATAATGGCTTGGATATAAATACCCCTTTCCACCATGGAAAGGGGTTGGTTGTTGATTGTTTCATCTTTTCCCATTTGAATGAAAAACACATATTTCTCTCTCACTTTCTCTCACTAGTTTCTCTCTCTAGAAATATTCAACCCACTTCATTGATTCATAAGATTATCAATATTCTTCAGTTTTTAGCTTCGTTTTGGTATAAGGTAGGACTACTAGCTCCAAACGAGCGAAAAGTTACGCTAGTTTGATTATTCCGTGTATCGGGAGACGAGTATCGACACAATATATAATTGTTGTTGATATTTGGATCGAATCTCGGGGACTATAAAATGGATTTTTAAATATGTCATGGACTGATTTTGAATATTAAGTATGAGGATGTCGAGTTATTTTCAAAGTTGAGTGTCGGTTTCATAAACGGAGAAAAATAAATGTGTTAAAAGACTATATGAATTGTTAACGTAAAACTGTCCATTTTTTGTAGTTCAAAGATCTGTCGGGCATGGAACTTTAAATGTGAAAACTTTTGATGAGTTTTTACTGGGCTTTCTATATATAGTAAGTGAAGTTTCTGATTAGTATCATAAAAATTTGACGTGTTTAAGTGGGGTAAATGAGCTTGTACATTTGGTGTGTACCGGCAGATTTTTATCGAAGGAATTAACTAATAGAATAAACATATAGAATGGAATAAAAAGGTCACTTGTATTATTTTTATTTTGGATTGGTTGTGATTTTATGATTTTGAGTTTAATATTACTAAGTATTTATTTTACTCAAGTTTATTATTGATGAACGCGCCTTATTTGATAGGTTGCGGTTTTTGTGTTTAACGGGCATCAACTATCGTCGAAGATCGTCTTACTACTGCTATTATTTCAGGTGAGTCTATAGCCTCACTTTCTACTTGTTTTAATGATTTTAAAACCCGCGAGGGGGATACATGCTATTTGAAGTAAAATGAACACATGTCATGAGTAATTGTTAGACCCGATGTTGCCTTTGATGAAATGAATTGTATAAGTACCTAATTGCATAAGACCCTAAATTCATGAGTCGTTAACTATCTTTTGACTTAATGTTGCGAGTTGGGAATAGCCGCTTATTCTAATAATAGTACTATTGGGCTGACAACCCTATCTGAGACTAGGGCTTTACGCTGAGTAACCCGCTGGGAAGGATAATTTTACGTGAATGAGAATTGGTATTCTTGCCATTAATACCCTAGTAGGGGCACTGGTAATTTTTCTAGTCATGCTGGCATTTGGCATGGGTGACTAAGTTAAGGGGTTGGTGTCATGAGCTTAATACAATTCAATAGCTACTACTATAATATGATATACCTGATTAATAGATTGTATGGCCACAATTCTATTAAACAATTATGAATGATTTTTACGATGTGTTCAATTATGTTTTGTAAAACCTATAGACTTGCTCAACCTTTGTGTTGATGATTTTAAGCATGTATTTCAGGTACTTAAAGTTGTTGAATTGCGGAGCTTGCTGGAGAAGGATTGCGGAATTGCTTTTGTAGTAATTTGGTCTAAAACAGATTTCTTTCCCTGTTGTCATAAACATATAGTAAATGGTCAAATATTTTGGTAAAAGGTTTGTTGTTTTGATTAAGATCCTAGGGGAAACCTGTACGCTACTCTGATATATTTTAAACTGATTTTACTTGGGATTGAAGGTTTTAGACATTGATTTAATTTATTTCCATATTTATTCCTAAATATATTGTTTTTGGGTCATTTAAAGAGTTGTGAAATGAAGTTTGTGAATAACACCCAATTGTGTATTTTCCACTGCGCAATGTAAATTGGGGGTGTTAAAGGTAGTACAACTTATTTGTAATATATTATGTATTTGATCTTTATATTTTAGCAGGACTGTAAAATCTAAACTTATGGATGTTCAAAACCTTGATTTTCCTTATAAAGAAAGGTAAGAACAAGTAATAAGATTTCTCAGTATTTTTAAGACATAATGCCATCCGGATTATTGTCAATTGTATTTTACTAACGATATAGAGACTTTGACAAGATTATACCCAAAATAATATGTTGACATGGAGTTGTTGGGTCAAAAAGCTGATGTGGCAGAAACTCAAAAACGAAGAAAACATGAAGGCATTTGTCTAAGCGTTGACAAATGTAATCCAGGCGTTGTCAAGAGCAAATCAGGCGTTGATAGAAGTCAACATTGACAAGCATTGTCAAGTGCAATCCAAGCATTGTCACATGCAATCCAAGCATTGACAGAATCATTGACAAGTGTTATTGGAAGCTTCTATTTAGATAAGTAGGCAGAATATATTATGTATTAGTTTATTTGAATAGAAGATTTACATGTTTATTCATTCTTATCTCTTGTAAACCCTATTCCTTACACTATAAAAGGAACCAAGGGTATTAGGTTTTATATATAATTTTCATATACAATGTAAACCTAAAGCGTGTGTCGACTAGACGTGGGATTCAATGTATACACGTCTAGTGATTGTTTGTTATTAATATAATGAGAAATCCATTTGTTTTAATTCATGTGTCTTGTGCCTAAACACCTTGTTAATGTGTCGTGATCTAATTCCGCTTTGATTATCTAATCATATGAACATGGTGCATTCCTAGTAGCTAAAAGATCGAGGAAACCAAGGTTTCCACAGTTGGTATCAGAGCCTCGTGGCTCGTGATGCTAGGACCAACAAGGTGTTCGTGTTTCGAGAAGAAAAGAAAAATCCGTCTAGGGTTTTTTCTGGACGTTTTTATGTGCGCAGCAGTATTCAGAAGGACATACCTTTTTATTGAACCGTTGGATCGCCACAAAATTTTTGTGTGTGTGTTATACACACATATATCTAGATATCCACCGGAGGGATTGTCGAGATATATCCCCAAGAAAGAGTTATTAAGCGTCAAAGTCAGCAGTGGTCATATGCTTTTTTCTGTGAACAGTAATAGTAAAAACGCCATTTCTCCTTCGTTAACCGTTGGATCGTCGTGAAATTCGCGCGGAAGGTTCTTGACACTTGTGTCTAGGATCTCACCGAAGGGATCTTCGATCTGAGCTCTCAGGAAGAAGTTATTCGATGTCGAAGTTCACTGCAGTTTATAGTTTTCACATAAAATCATGATTTAGAGTTTATAAAACCCTAGATCAATTAGCCACTGATGTATGTTATTTAGACGCTGATAGATGTTGGTGTGACGCTGATAGATATTGGTGTAACGCTGACAAGGCATGGATGAGCCTGACAAGATTTACTGGACCTAAGGTGAGTTCATAGCCTCACTAGATCTAATTTATAAATGATTTGAAAACCCGTGAGGGGGGATATATGTTAAACTGGAATACAAGTATTTTGGTATGCTTCTCAGATATGATTATTGACACTATGTTTATTACTGCCTTGAAAGTCCTTTTTTAATTATGAACCGTTAATCATTTCCTTGAAATGAGCGCTAATATTGTAAATAGTACTATTTGGAGACTGACATCTTCTGTCTGGGCAAGTCGCACTTGCTAGCACCTCAGTGGTCAAACAGGCATACTTTATTTTGCTTAGCATGATAGTTTGACAGACTTCCTCATAAGGGCAATTGTGGGTTTCTGATATGTCTAGTCGCGGTATCATAAGCTTAGTGCATTGATTAATTGATTTTACGAGCGAATAATAACGTAGCTCAGGAAAAAGGATCTTGTATTCAAATTATTTTAAAACCTATGAATTCACTCAACCTTTGTGTTGACTTTAAGCATATATTTCAGGTTTTGATAATTGATAACATGGAGCAGCATAATGATGACGTGAAGAGATATAGACTTAGGAATTTTTGTCATTCAAACCTATTTTCTAGATCTCGGGAACCTGTGATTTTGAATGATAAATTATAAAAATTTAATAAAGTTTTCTTCAACACTCTTTTGAGTTGTTTTTCTGTTACTAGGTTTTCATATCATGAAGTAATACCCCAAAAATATTATTCCAATGTGCCAAGGTAAAAATGGGGGTGTTACAACGAACAATACCCATAACAATTAAAGATCAAACCTTGGTTTTCTTCTTCCTTTTTCCTTGTGGATTCGACGGCCAAGAGAGACAATAAGGCTAGGGTTTTTGTTAATTTTATGAAAACTTGTAAATGAATTTCCCTGGAATATTTTTAGTTACAAGTAAATGGTTCATGGGTCGGGCTTGACCCATCTTGTTTCTCTCTCTTATGGCCGGCCAACAAACATCCCCTTAAGTATATGTTTCGTTTTCATATTTATTAAATCTCGTGTATTATTATTCATGACGTGTGTTCGCGTTTTAACTCGTGTTAAATCTTATCATGTATTATTTATTATACGTAAATACTTCTAAATAATAAATAATAATATACGTAATACTTGTATTTAAACATTAAATATTCATGATACGTGTCGTGTATTAATTAAATATAAAGTTTTAATTCATCCGTGTTTTCGTGTATGTAATGCATTCATGTATTTTAAGCAGTTTATACAAGTTCTTTCATTCTTAACCATGCGTCAGTGAGAGTTTCTCAATCTTGTTGAGAAAAAGCTTCGGATTTCTCCGAGGAGTTTTTCAAATAGGACAGGAGGAAAGAATCAGTTAATGAAAGCAGTTCTAAGACCTTCCCATGTTCTAAAGGATCCTTCATTAAGTTCGTCAAACCATGAATTGGCTTTTCCAGTAAGGGATGATGGAAACATCATGAGTTGAACTGCTTCGGCTTGTCCTTCTCCATAATTGAACATTTTGCAAATTCTGCTGAATTCATGGTTGTGTTTGTGAGAATCGGTTTTGATTCGACCATCGAATTGGTTGTTTTTGACAAGTGTCAAATGGTTTCCTTTGATTGAAAAGTCTTTAGTTTCTGGTAAAACGGTTGCGGAGCCAGGAGTTGGTGCTACAACTCTATCGGTTGACCACATTGGTTCATCATCGGTGTTCGACATTGGATCGTAACGTTCGATGAGTTTAGTGAGAAATAGAAATTGAGAGAGGTTGTCAAAAGGTTGGTTGATTTCGCGAGGTTGAGGTTGCTCGTGTCTCCTATCTAAAGGTACACGGCGATGAAGTCTACGTAACCTTCCGTTAAGGGTACACTCAAGTTCCGATAACGGTGATACGGGTGGAGTTTCGAATGAACGTGTGTGCATCTAACCATGGTTTTGGTGTTACAGTATGGAATGTCTGTCGCACAATTAAAATGTGCGATGCACTTTGGTTCGCTACTGGAAGTGCGACGCACTTTTGGGTTGTGCGGCGTACTTTCTGTACTGAAAGAAAAATTTTGGGTTGTTTCGAGTGAGAAATGGTTCAATTCTGTGATACCCAAAACCCAAGGTCATTTACTTTACCCTAAATTACGAATATTTTTGAAATTTTTAAGAAATTTCTTTTATTATATATTTGACTGTTTAAGTTGAAACCGATGTTTAAGGTCGTAATATTAACGATTGACGATTTGAGAAAGCCGACGACGACTACGATCACGACGGATGCCCAATTTTTATGTTTTATTGTCGCTTTGTCGATATTAGAGTTTTTCGAGAATTTTATTTTTGTTCGTGTTAAGTCGAGCCGGGTGCGTTTTATCATATCCCGGGTGCGTTTAAATTGCTTTAAAAGTATTTTCGAGTGTTCGGGGCGACCCCCGACTCCCGCAAATTTTCAAAACCAACTAATAAGTCGAATCTCGGTACTAAAATTTGTCGTTTAAAAATGAAGCCAAAAGAAAACAAAGATGGCAAAAGAGACCCCTCAAATTTTTACAAAATGGAAGGAAGTAAAAACACACAACCAAAAATCATTTCAAAATTTTTCTCTCCTTCCTTCTCTCTCTCTATGGTCGTCGGCCTCCAACCCAACACCACCATAGATTTTTTTCCCTTTTGATTTTGAACAATCCAAGTTTAGACCACTTCTTAAATATCCATTGTAAGTGTTTTAGTGCAATCCATAACAACATGCACTAACTTAAATTTTAAAGAATCAAAGATTTTTCAAAAATATGTTTTGATGTAATTAGACTATTTGCATGTTTAATTGGTGTATTGGTAATGGATAATCATCCACAAAACAAACCAAAATCAATTTGGTTTGGGTGTTTTGGACACCAGCACCCCACGACCAAATGGGGGTGTTTGGTTGTTCTTGGTGTTTGATGTTTTATGAAGTGGGTTTGTGTTGAGAATGATGTTTTTGATGTTTTTAGATAGGTTAAACTTATTGCATGTGTGGTTTAAGAATTGTGTTTTTATGAAGGTTTGATTTTCCTAGTAGTATAGGATGATTAGGATGTTTTGGATTGTTTATAAGTGGTTAGTATAGGTCTAGGTGATGTTAGAATGGATTGGAAACATGTGTTGAGTTAATTTTGAGGAAGGAAAAATTAGGCAGATTGTTTAAGCATGTTTTAGTGGGTTTGTTAGAAATTCACTTTATGTGACGACATTTAAGAATTCCCATTAGTTATCATAGTCACACACGCATAAACTAGACTAGGAACAATGTATAGTTTAAGTGCGTTGTGTGGCTATATATACCCCTCCTAGGCTTCCAAGGAGGGGTGTTGATTGTGTTTTCATTTCTTGTTTTAATACATATTTTTTATTTTCACACACAACCTCTCTTTCTCTCAACTCAACAATGGCTTCCACCTTCCACCACCCACCTAGACCACCGGATTAGATAAAAGCAAATCCACAATTGGTATCAGAGCCTCGGTTCAATCCTTGGATCGTGTTCTTGTTTTCAATTTGGTGGTCTAAAAAAAAAATTTGGTCTCGTTCTATCATTTTTTGGTCCGATTTGTCAATTTTTTGTCACGTTGGTCATCCTTTTTCTTTTGTCACAATCTGTCTAAAAAGAAACATTGTCTCATGGTCGTATCTGGTATTCATAACCCACTAGTCAAAAGTTGTCATTATTTTAAGTCCCTGGTTTCACGTTTTTAGATCTGGTTTTATGTCTACTGTTTCTGATCTTATTTTTTTTTAGATCTGGTATCATTTTTATCTGGATTTCTTTTGTTTTTTTTTGATGATGATGTAGTTACCCAGAAAATTTAGATTCAGAATCACATATCCGGATTTCAAGGAAAAAGTACAGATAAGATATTCAGATTCACATTACGATCGGAATATTGCGATCGCAAAAACCAATGGTTTCTACATTGCGATCGAATATTCCGATGGATCAAATTCGGATGCATTCTGACGGATGCATTCCGACGGATGCATTCCGACGGATGCATTCCGATGGGGTGAAGAGAAAACATTCCGATGGGACTAAAACATTCCGATGGGACTGAAACATTCCGATGGACTTATTTTAAAAAACATTGCGATGCAAGATTAAAACATTGCGATGGGTTTTTAATATGACCATTGCGACTGTTTTTATAAAACCAGAGAACCAAAAACTTGACCTGAACCAATTTAACTAATTTCCCTTATAACTCCTCAACAAATCCAACACCCTTATCTAATCCTAATCCCTTCGTCTCCTAATCCCATCTAGACTCGAAGATCGAAATTTAATTTTAAAATAAAAAGATCTCAGAGATCCGTTTCGTGTTTCCCACATGCAATCCGAGATCAATTAAACACAAAAAAACAAACATCATCATCGATCTATGTGAAGCTAAGCCTCTTGATTAATTTTCGAAATATAATGAATGATTCATAACAGTTTATTGTTATAATCATCTCATTGCTTCGCTTTGAAAAATGAAAACGAAATCAAAACATCATTGTTGAACCTACCCGAGACCAAATATTGATCTTTATGTCGTCTTCTTTCTCGTTGGGTGCAATAGACTTCTTCAGTGATGCATTGGGTACTTAGAGATTTCTCCACCGTTCCTCATTCAACAATAGTGCAAGCTTAAGTCACAAGATCGAAGGATTCTTTTTCAGGTTCACGTTTGATGTATCCGGTTCATTCTATCAGTGGTCACTTTAAATTGCTTACAAGGGGGTTGGTAAAGATGGACATGGAGAGTTTATGAGTAGAGATTTTCGATCAGCAGCTGATTCTCACAAAATATATAATTCATCTTATTTATTATTCTCACGAGATTTCAGGTATATGTGCGTACGATTTATTATTGGTTCCGAGTTTCGAAACCATCAAGGGGAAAGAAGAAGACACATTAAACGCACAACGAGTACACGTGATGAACTTCATACCTTCTTTTGATTTGAAGACATTCCGGGATGACATTTATCATAGCCGCAGAGAAAATCAGTGTTTTAACTTGTGGCGTTATCAATCTCTAAACGGTACACTACTGATTCGATGTTTAATTGTTTTGTTGTTGCAATTATTCATCATCGTTATCCTATATGAAGAGATATGCATTTCCGGGACTTAATTGACTTTGGTGCATCTCCGGAAGAAGATATGTGCATTTTCGGGATTTAATTAACTCTGGTGTTACGATGTCAACTTCATGAATGGAATAAAGTGTCTACTTTAGTATTTGAGCTTCATACTTGGGATTGATTTATTTTCTTCAACTATGTGGGGGAAGAAATGTCTTGATTTTTTCTAGTATGCATTACTTGAACTCTCAGGGGGAAGAAAAATTCAGAAGAATTATTCAAGCGTGAGAAGAGAAGTTGTTGATCTACTTGGTGTGCCCCTTACTTTCAATCCCTCATAGCAACATTATCATGTTATATGATGGGGTTTGCTTTTTAAATTCCGCTGTGCGCTTAATCATTCTAAGCTTTATTGAAAGCTTTGAAGTTACTTACGAGGATTGTCGGTTTAGGGGGAAGGTATTTAAAAGCTTCTACATCAAGTCTATGTGGCATGAATTAGGGGGAAGTTAATTCAGAAGCTTCTCCTTAACCAGAAGTATATGGATTACTTAGCTCGTCCCGTTACAGTATTTCTACTACAAGTTACTTTAAAGATGAGTCGTTTTGAAGTGAAGACTTGAAGTCAAAGGCCTCAGAAGACATCATCAGCATTGGACGCTTCATGAAAGCTTTTGTTCTTAATCATTATGTACTTGTTAGGAAAAATATTGTAAGGAATTCTACACGTCGTCCCATGGAGGAAGATTGTTGGAAATTCACTTTATGTGATGACATTTAAGAATTCCCATTAGTTATCATAGTCACACACGCATAGACTAGACTAGGAACAATGTATATTTTAAGTGCGTTGTGTGGCTATATATACCCCTCCTAGGCTTCCAAGGAGGGGTGTTGATAGTGTTTTCATTTCTTTTTTTAATACACATTTTCTATTTTCACACACAACCTCTCTTTCTCTCAACTCAACAATGGCTTCCACCTTCCACCACCCACCTAGACCACCGGATTAGATAAAAGCAAATCCACAGGGTTTAATTTTGAAAACAGGTCATGAGGCTAGGATGTAATTTTAGAGCATTGTCTTAGCTTTGATTTGGTATAAAAATGAGCTTACGACTCCAAACGAGTCAAAAGTTATGCTACTTTGAGATTTCGTGTACCGGGAGATGAAAATCAACATAACCCGAAATTATGTTTGGTTTTAGGTCAAATCCCGGGGACCATAGATAGAGTTTTGTAAAGAATTGAAAGTTGTTCTTTGGTGATAAACCTGTGTTTTTTAGTCTATTTTTAGACTTAGGGGTCAAGTTAGTTTATGGTATATTGTAAATGAGTCAAAGAAGTCTAACATCGTAAAGGTGCAAAATCTGTCGAAAAAGTTTACGTCTAGTGATGTAATGAGTAATGGGTCTTAAAAGTGAAAACTTTTTATGGAAATTAAAATGGGGTTTCTACAGGTTGTAAGGGATTTTTAAAAATTTTCTCATAATTTATAGTGATGCTTAAGTGTTAGAAAACAGCCTGTACTTTTGGCAAGTACCGGAAAAATTGTAAAATGGGAAACATTTTTAATTACATAGATAGATAGTACGAGTCTAGTAATAATCACATGTATGAGTTTTGGCGTGAGTTTTTATAAGTATTAAGAGTTTTTATATACGCGTGTTTAGTACAATAA
The DNA here is from genome assembly GCA_025667525.1 of Glebionis coronaria. Taxonomy (NCBI): domain Eukaryota; kingdom Viridiplantae; phylum Streptophyta; class Magnoliopsida; order Asterales; family Asteraceae; genus Glebionis; species Glebionis coronaria. Next base: position 71,501,576 of record CM046875.1, read on the forward strand.
TGTACACGGAGTATTGATTCGGTTTTCGTATTTTGATTGTTAGGTCACATGTTAGATTTTCCGGGGCAACCACATCGTCGGTGATATTTTCGTTACGTCTTCACTAGAACCACTACTACTACGCAAAGTGAGTTTATAGCCTCGCTTTATAACACTTTTAAATTGTTTTACCCTCGAGGGGGATGCATGCTATTTTAAATAAAACGAACATAAGTCATGAATGATTGTTTGACCCGAAAGTTGCATGAATTGTGTTGAGTACCTAGTTGCAAAAGACCCTATATTCATGAACTATTAACTATTGTTTAATCCTTGTGTGGATTGGAAATATCCTCTTATACAATTGATAGTACTATGGGGTTGACGATCCTATCCGAGACGAGAGCTAGTACGTTTAGTACCCTTTGCGGACGGATAACTTGTGATAAGAAATAAGGTATAATTGCAACTAATGCCTTTAGAAGGGGCACTGGTTTCATCTTAATCATGCCGGTAAATGTACGCGGGTGATTGAGTTAACGGATTAGTGTCATGAGCTTAAACACAATTATTAGCTATTGCTAACGATAATAACCTTGAATGATAGATTGTTTGATCGATAATTCTATAAATGATCGTGATTGATTTTATACACTTATGTTCAAAAATGAGATTGTAAAACCTATAAATTTCGCTCAACATTATTTGTTGACCCCTTTAAGCATGTGTTTCAGGTAATCGATGATATGGTTGAAAGGAGCATGCTAGGATGGAAGTTGTTGTGGCTTGGCGGTCTACTTTGTCTTTCCTGCCTTTTATCACTTAAAACTTTTATATTATGTCATGTAAAACAAGTAATGTACTTTTGGGTTGAGATTCAGTGGGGACCTAAATGCAACTTTGTTTTGTATTTTCTATGGGGTTTGGGAAGCAGTAGACTTTAATGTTTTAATAATGTTTAATTTATGTTTAAATTTCTACGTCTCTTTGAGTCGTTCGAAATAGCTTGTGTGTAATGATAACTGCCTAGCACCCAAATGTTGTAGTTCCGCTGCGCATACGATTTGGGGGTGTTAGAGATTGGTAATCAGTGCCATGAGTTATAGAGAACTAGGTCGTTTTGAAAAACCCTAAACTATATATTTTGGTGTCGTAAGAAATTGTCCAAGCACACAACTATCATGCATGGCTCCGGTAAGGTTTACTTTTACTATTGATGGAAATAGATGTATCCCTTTTAAATTAAAATGAATCTATGAGTATTTATTACGTAAATACTAAACTACTATATGTAAATGTTGAAATTATACGCGGAGTACTCGATACCGTAATTCTTGTATTGCATATGCATGAACATCATATTATCGCGTTTTGGGCATGTGTACCACCTTTGCATTGCATTTGCATGCATATAATTATAAATATTGAATGATGACCTTACGTACCCTCCAAAATTTCCTGTGATTGCAAAGATGGCCGAGGTACCACCTAACGGTAATGGAGACGAATTTGTCGTGGGATACGAAGGGGGGCCGTTTCCTCTAAACCCGCCGAATGACCACAATGGATGGATAGACCAAGAAGAGGAAATAGAGTCGGAAAACGATAATGATGAAAGTGATGAAGACAACTTCAGTGTTAGTGACGATGGCGAAGAGGATTCTGAGGAGGAGGATCCGGTGGATAACGGAATTCCAGCAGATGTCGTCGGTCAAACTGAGCCCGATCTGGTTCAATCCCCCAACTCACCAAAAGGATACGAAGTGCCTCCAACAGGCCGTTATGATCAGCAACCTATTTGTCCCCCAATGACTACTTGTAAGGCTTATCTGAGGACTGTGTCGGGGTTTGCTCGGGTAAGTGATGAGTTTTGTACGGAGTCCAGTGCTGCAGCTAGCTCGCGTTCTCTTCACGAAAATATTGCGAAGGTTTACTTTCCAAGGCCAAGGAACTATATGGAATCTAAAAACCGTTTAAGAAGGATTGATAGGCTAATGTATGAACGTTACGTGGTGGATACAAGAGTTATTAAGAGGTTTGACGAGAATGAAAGAGCATATCAAAAGTTATTGACAAGGACCGCAAGGGCTGAGTACAATGGAGCATCGACTAAGAATGATATTGATAGTTTAAGATCCATGATAGCAAATTTGAGTGCAAGTCTAGAGCGGGTTAAGGAAGGCTAGGCTAGGTTAGTCAGGATGCAGAGTTGGGAGCACCGTGTAAGATCATCCCTACCGCAAGACTGGAGATTCGTGGATGACTCTGAACTAGAGGCCAATGATTTCATGGTTCAACCGCCCGCCAGGGGTGAGTGTGTTGCTTTTGGGAATCAGGTAGCACCGGAGTTTGGGTCTACTTCTGGAAGAAAGAGGGTGGCAGAATGTGAACCGAAGGATAAAGGGAAGAGAAAGATGGATGAGGAAGAAGATAGTGAGGAAGAGCCAGAGGAGGATGAGGAAGAACCACCGTTCAAGAAGTCATGTGGATCACCACGTGGCTAGTTACTCGTATTTCATTTTTATCTTTTGATCGTTGTAATTGAACTTATTTAGACTCCCGTATAATGGAATTGTGATGAAAACTTGGTGTATGGTTGTAGTGGCATTACTTGTCACAGATTTTTGTTGATCTATCAATGCAATCCATGTTTACCTTTCATAATCTATGATAAGTCTTAGATTTTCTCTTTTGTGATGTGATTGATGAATATTAGTAACCTTGTTGATGTGTTGTTGTACTTATATTATGTCCTGAAAAAGAAATCCTTCTTAATCTTGATATGTATACTTACCTTGTTTTCTATTTCCCTGTCATTGCAGAGAGGTGTAACTAAGACTTCACCATGCCTCCAAAGTTGACGACCGCTCGAGTAAACACCATGATTCAAGAGGCAATCGCCAATGCTCTTGAGGCAGATTGTGCGAACAGACTGTCACACCCCCAATTTATCAGAGTAATACAACACAATGGGGTGCGACGGTCATGACTATCACAAGACATAGATACAAAAAACGACTATTTAAAAGCCGTTTAATTGAATTAAAAGCATAAAAGTTGTTTCGGAAGAGAATTTGCACAAGATCATAAAACATTGTTTCAAAAGACTTCAACATTGATCCAAATATCCATACACTAGTCACGGCCATTTTTATTAAAAATCTCCCATGCATAACCACGTCACTCCTCCGTCTTGATACCTGAGAAAAACATTGCTAAAGCGTCAACACAAAGGTTGGTGAGTTCATAGGTTTAAGTTTAAATAGTGTGATGAACCATAAGATTCTCAAGGCAACTGGCATATAACCAAAACATGGCTATAATCAAAATAGTATACGTTTGTATTCCTACGCCTAAGCTCGTGACACCGAAGCGTTAACCAACCAACAAGATATAATAAGAGCCCGAGCAAATGCCTATCCCGAAGCATTTGTAACACCTCAAATGTAAGTGTATCTAACTTTGGTCACACAACCAAATTAGATAGGGAGGTTAGTCCCGATAGATCTATCCATAACATTCGCGCTTACACAAAGTAATTAACGGTTCACGATAGTGGGCTAAAGCATCTAGGGATATCGCTACTTAGACATCATGTAGGCAAACGTATCAAGTTTTAGCACTTATGTTCATCCGTTTAAAACAAGCAATGTTCTCACCCCAAAATAGTTAAAACAATTAAAAGTGGGGCTATGAAACTCACCTCGAAGCAATAGCAACAGTTAAAATAGCACAACGTAGACATGGAGAAATAATAGCTCGAAACAGTCCGTAGCCTAAATTAAATAAGATGCGTATTACTATACAAGCATAACGACAATAAACGTAGCATTTAGTCCCCTAGTATGTGCTTGAGTTCATTTAAATAAATTGATAGTTTTAAACACTTGCGAAAGTTTATCGTTTTAATAAAAGCGTAGTCATTTAATCGAGATATGTTTGGTAATATTGAGCATTCCGTTGTCAAAACAGTTTATTTAGCCAAATCGTTTAATGGGTCAAATATCCTAAATACATTTTATATTTTTATTAGAAAATATACTAATTAAATCCCCTTAAGTTAATAAAATAAACAAAAACAGTTTAGGATTTATAAAGTTTCAAAATGATTATTATATGAAAAACATGTGCAATCTTCTTTAAAGAAACAGTTATGTCGGCCATAGGGAAACATGCGACACCAACTTTTAAAACGAATGTTTGAAACATCAGGCGCTGTATATTGTTCATTTAGAGTTGGGAAACGACATATTTCAATAGTTTTTCGGCATGAATAACGGGTTTAATAATAGCTCGCGGAGTAAACCGCAGGTACCGTTGGGTAGCTAGCCAGGTGGTCAATAAGTGGATGTTTTAAGCTTTATAAACCGTGGTCGTTTGATGGGCTAAAACCATGTCCGAAGTAGGGGTCGTGAAACCAGTTTAAAAGAAAAGTGTTTAACGAGTCATTTTCGATCTTATCTAAGGTTCTCGATAACCACTTTTGGATTCAACCAAGAGTACGACCGTGTAGACGGCATGGCCGTCTACAACTTTCGTTGTTTAACCGTCTCGGGGAAATGTCGTTTCGAGGGTGTAATATGGGTCGTAAAAGGTCATGTCGCATTACTCAACGAATCTATATTTTGACCAAAATAAGCCACATTCAGCATTTTTCGCCGGTTGATATCTCACTCAGTTCTTAATCATTTTTCGTCATTTGAGTTCCTATGTGTTCTTAGCTAGATTTACTATCATTTGCCCCTATGATCCGAACCATTCCTAATGTCAAACCAGGTCAAAGTGGGCTCTAATAGCAGCCCTGCTGCTTCTTTTTAAATCGCTTAAAGTATATTGTTCACATTCTTTTTTAGCTAGTGATTTGGGTGTTTGAAACTTGTATTATAGCATTCATTCAGTACGTGGGATGTATAATTAAACCGTAAGCAAGTGTGTTGTCAAACGTTAGTTCGCAAGTGAGTTTTACAAAAGCCGAGTCAAAAGTCAGTAGGTTACAAATGTAGGAAAAACAGTGAGCACGAGTGAATGACATGTTCATGTAAGTTCTTAACCAAAAGATTACTCAAGCACAACTACGTATGGGACTTATATGCATATCAAAACGAAAGAGTAGTGAAAGATAACTCACAACACTTGGAACTATGGCGTACACGGTTGATGGCTAGACGCAAAGAAATCCTTGTTTCGTTTAAGCATTATGAGGGTACTAAAACACTTCCATGACCAAAAGCTTCGTGTAACGTTCATAGCCAAAACTAAACTAAACAACTTCTCCTCTTTCATCTTATTAACAGCAGATACTTGGTTTCCTTCTTGTTATACTTAAACAGAAAGGGAAGTAATGAACATTTTGTTTTTTTTTTTTTTTGAGCTCCCATGCGTTTCTCTTAAACAACAAAGAAAAAAAGGCATAAGAGAAGGGAGGATTGGGCATTTTGAGCTGGAGGGGTGTTGCGAGGTGGTCACTCTATTTATAGGAGGTAAATGGGTTAGGGTAAGTAAAGGACTAGTTAGAGTTTGCAACTTCATGGTTGGCTTTTAACTAAGATGTATAACTAGCAAGTACCATGAAAAGAGGAAAAAGCTTGGGGAAAGACAAAAGGGTGTTGGGTTCTCGATGGTGGCAGGAAAAGAAGGAGATTTGTGGTCTTCTATCTTGACTCATTTATTAGTTGTTGTAGTACATGCCTTAAATTTAAATAATAAAAATAGATAATAATAATAACATTAAAGGCATTGTCTTTACCCGGTGGTTATGGAAGAAGGGGGGACACAAGTACCATTCTCATTTAAAGGGTTGTTGAAGTACATATATATTCAACTATTGGTGAGCAAGTGTCGAGAGGAAGGGAACAAAAACAGGGTTATATTGCTTGTCAAAGGAAGCATTGTTTTTTTTTTAGGTTCCATATATATTATGCTAGTATTTATTTGTGTAAGTGTAGAGAGATTTACAAAGGTAACATGTGAGGTATTTAATTTAGGTAGATTCGAGTAGTGTTAGGTTCGACATGTTTGACTCGAGGAGAACAGTCGATAAAGTCACTAAGCACGTTATGAACATATTAAGTGAATAACTTATATCGCGTATCGAAATCCTTAAATTAAATTACGTCGGTTTAATAGATTCGGTTCCTATAATAATGATTTCTAACACGTATCGTAAGTAGATCAAACCTCATTCAAAATAGAGTTTCATGAACATTATTCATAAAATTTAGATTCGTACACAAATTACCCGAAAACAGTCGGGAATTTCAATAGACACACAAGTCTAACCCCGAATGCGACACGTTTAATATTAAGTAATTTATTCAAAGTTTGCGATTATTACATTCGATATCCGTTAAATTGAGTTTTGTCCTCAAAACTCGCATGTCGACGTCGTTAACAAAACAAGGGGTAAATTGAATCTTTATCTACTTTTCTTGGCGTTTCAACGTCTTCGTTTTTCCTTAGCTTCTGGCTAAGATTAAAGTGACTGTAATCTTATTAGAAGTAAAATAAAATAAAAATAAATAAATAAATAAATCTCTTCTGATCGTACATGATCCGTCAATGTCCCTTAGTGCTTTTAATAGTAATCCTTTTCTTGTACGTCAAATTTTATTGACGGTATTACCTTTGTTAAGTGAACTTTATCATTAATTCTTTTCTCATCGTCTCGCGTATTATTTCCGATTTAAGTAGCCGTGTATTATTATCTTCCACGTACATGTCGTGTAACAGTACTTTATGCTTTCTTAAGGTTTCATCACCGTCATCTTGGTAACTATAGTTTTACTAGCATAAATCTTGAGTGTTTTAATTCAATTCCTTCTAAGGATAATATCGAATACTTGAAGGTCGTTCCACATAGTTTGGTTAAATCCGTTCACTTTGACCGTCTACTTCGTAGTGGTGAGTAGTGGATGCGTCAAGGTTTCTCGAATCGGTTTTTCCAAGGATCTAGAATAAATGCTCGTCTTAACGCACAGTGGTTAAGACGTTTCTTCCATCCATGTGATACTTATTTTTAGATAGTTCTGTTAGTCCATTAATTCAATTCGCATTCTTCCTTGTTTATCCCCTTTTCATAGAGGGGAAACGGGTGAGTCGTGCAAAGTGAAATCAAATTGTGATTTGCAAGGATTCATACTTCGTAGGTATAATAGTTTAAATCTTTATTAGTTTTGATGAGTACGATGTCTTGCTCAAGTTAAGCAAGATAGATTTATGTCCGGGTGGACTCGGATCATTTTTTTTATACACAAGAACACGCTTATCTTGACCCAATTGTTCCTTAACATTGGTTAACGTACGAAGAGGTTTCGATACCCGTTAAATTTGTTTTTTTTTTACTTGGTCGTTTCATCGTTTTACGACCAAATCGTTTTATTGATTTTTACTATTATATGGTAGTATTACGATATCCGTTAAATTGAGTTTTACTCAAATGGAGTCTCGTCCTTCGCATTATTATTTAGGTTTGGTCATTGTCTTAGTTCTTCCGACTCACGTGTTTTTGAGTTTAATTGTTGTAAAAATAGCGCTCTTAGTATTTCTCGCGTCATACTCGCTCTTGTATGTCATGGCGGCAAAGAAAATAGTCATAATAAATTCACTTGTTTTGTGTATGCGGCGCTTTTAACTTAAACGATGGTATGTGAATATTCGACGTTCATAGCACAAAACAAAGTTTCTTTGACAAGTAAAGCGGACTTGGAATTTCTAATATCACTAATAATTTTTCATTTTTATGATGACTACTATGAGCATACTCGCATTCGACCACAATCATACGTAGTTGATCAGGCTACGTACGTCTCGGGTCCAACGTTCGCATCCTCCTTTTCGTCACCAATTATTTCTATGAGATTAAAATTTATATATTGGCAATTCATGTTTTATTCATATGTTACCATTGTTCACTTTCACAATCAACAAAACGACTCACAGTTTATTTCGTTCGCTCCCATTGTTCATTTCTGTAGTTCATTTTATTCGTTACCATTTTTCATTTACACAATTAACAATATCGTTCTTACAATTATTCGTAGTAGTTTTCGTTAGGTTGATCAATAGTTTGTATTTTCCACATCGAGTTGGTCGTCAACCAAGTTCAAAAACTTCACATGGTAGTTCTCATCAAAATATTTCTTCATTAAACATGGCATTTTATCAGTAATATTTTTACTGATTTTCCAAAATGCCTTATCATAAATTTTGTCATTCCTCCTAATAAAGACGGTGATAGTTCATTTATAAAAAAGTTTGTAATATTTTATAAAGCTTCTTAAATAAAAAATTTGTTTGATAAAATTTTCTCTGACATATAAAAAAAGATATTGTAAGGTAAAAAAAAAATTGTAATTCCCATTAAAAGAAAATTTTATAGGATAAAACTTTTCCTTAAGTAAAAGCTTTGCAAGAAATAAAATATAACTTTTAAAGTCAACTGGAAACAATTAAACAAAAGTTTTAGAGTACGGTTACATAATTAGGTTTTGTTGGTGGTAACATCGACGGATTTCAAGTTACTTATTTTGCATATAAATAATTTATTTGATATTCCACGTAATTTTCCAAATTTTACATATGACGGGGGCAAAGACCTTCGGTTATACTTATAGGTTTGTGGGGCGCTCTCCCCAAGTGATACACGGTACATGACGTTTGTGGTGTATTTAACGCTCTACATATATGAGCTTCCTTTTTCTTTTTAAATTTTTTTTTTACCGTTAGGATTCGATCTTGCTTTATTCGACAATTTTCTAGGTAACATTTTTTTTACGTACTTCTCATGTGTCTTATGATGCGACCGTCTTTGTCCCAATATCCAAACACATCAAGGAGCATGAAGTGGTTCTGGCAAGTACCTTTGTGATTGTACTCACTCATGCCAAAATGGTAGTTTACCAAAATATTCATTGTTGAAAGTAGGATTTTGTTTTGGCACATTATTTGAGGGGATAGTTTTACTATGGCGAGTAGGTGGTTGGAAATTTTTTTCCTTGCTTAGCACATGGTGCTAGCCAGGGTAGATTCTTTTGTCTAGTCGGATGGTGAGGGATAGTCCTCCCTTCACCATTCCTTACTAAGTCCATCTAATTGCTTCCCAACATGGGATATTTCTTCTCATGGAGTCCTTTTCTTTCACAATTAACACAAGTCCGTTTGGTTTCTGAAAAGATATTTCAAGGTCCAAGAATGTTAATCTGGAGTAACTCTTGTTTCCTAAATTCTTGAGCACATGCTCAGGGTTTGATCGTTCATACGGATACTAACATCAAATAAGTCGGTTGCCTTAATTGTGTTCTATTATTGATGGTGAATTATTTTCTTAAGATTATCATAGTTTTGTCTTTGCTGTATCGGTGACATTTTAAATTCTCTGGATATACACATGCTTATTTGTTCTTTCGTGGTTATCAAATTAACGTTTATTCAAAATTGACAGAGCTTTCTCACTGTTATTGTAATACAATTATCGAGGGATCATATTATGAAAAGTCATACATTTAATCCTTGAATTATGTTCCATTCATAGTTTTGAGGGTTATAGTAGAAAGTTCTCATTCAAACCAATGAATGACTTCTTTTAGCCTCGACAAAACGTCAAGATTTTATTACAAAACATCACATTTTTATTAGAAGGGTGCTACATCCAAGAGGCCTAGATGGCGTAGGATTTCCTTAATCTGAGCTCGATATGCAGCCTCCCTGGCTTCCAGCATTATCCGCTCTCATTGTAATCGTGGCCAACGCAACTTAAATAGAACCTTATCCTCATCATTTGCCTCAAGGGTATCCATTTTATGTCCTACATTCTCTAGTCGGGCTATCACAACTTCTATTTCACGCTCAATTGTTTCTTCAGCAATCTCGCTATCTAGATAAGTAGCGGTGGTAGGATTTGGTGGCGGTGAAAAATGAGTGGTTTCCCTTTCTGGATGTTTTAGGTCATTGTAAAGGTATAGGATTCGAAATTGGTATGGTAATAGAGAGGATATTCTGAATTTCTAAAGGTTTTCTCGTTGCGACATTTAGTGTCATAATTGGTGAATTATTTCTTGTCATCCATAACGGTCGTGATTTCTCCCTGGATGGGAGTAATTTTCTTGTCATGTCCGGATGGTAAAATGACAAAAAGAATTAGAGGCAATTTCAAAATTCACCCGTTACAATTAAAAGCGAACGTTCATTAGGTAGGCAGAGATAAGGTATGTTGTTTCATAGGTTCCTTAAACAAGAAACATCAGTATGATGTCTTGTAAACTTTCTATTATTTAGAATAAGTTCTTGTACAATCGTTTCGTAGGCCTACTTAAATGTCCAAATAGCCCTTACATGGATAATAGCAAGTGAATCATGGGATGTTAAAGTCCTCTAACATGCTCTTCCACATACTTATTATTTGTACTTTCGCTTAATAGTGATTATTCACGGACGGATAATTATAGTTATCCTTAATCAATTCTTTCATCAATTTAGGTTTTTTTTTACGACGCTTTTTTTTGTGCAAATTTCCCTTGCTAAACGTCTACTACTTGTAACTCGGATGAGTAAGTATGCTTTTGAGGTTTAGTCGGCTTATGGATAGCATAGCCCGTACTAGTTCTTGTTCACCCATATGTCTTTCCTTAAGTTAGTTTTGATAGTTCGTACACTTTCGACAACTTTTACACCTTGAAAAATGGTTGATTTAATTTAAACGAGTCGAATACTAAAATTTTATCACAAAAATTTCATCACAAGAATTGTTCCATATGTTTTTAATCCGTAATCGTTCAAAATATTCAATTCGAGCAATTACTAAATTTTATCACAAGAATTTCTCTGATTTTGGAATATGTTTCGTTATATCTTATATGTTTCGTTTATCTTGCTCTCGTCTAGCGTTTTGCTCGCAATCTTAAGTAAAATTTACAGTCATCGTTATATATTTATACCTTGTATTTAAGATCTTAATATACGCCCACATTTCGCGTCTGGGGTTCTCAAATATGGCAACGCGATAATCCCTTTGATGTAGAAATTGGCATAATTGTTTAACCAAGGGTCAACCCTTTAATTTATATGCATATCGTAACTTCAAGATTTATAATAAAGTCATGATAATTTAGTCGCAACCAATGGACTAATAAAAATTTTGATTTGTCTTTGCGTAATTTATTTCCAATAAAAATTTCTTTGATAACCATTTAACTTACGCGTCAGCGTATTTATGGATAGTTCATATATCGCGAAATTTATTTGTTCTTTGAATTGTAGTACTCTTTGGAGCATTACAAGAGTAATACTTGTAATAAGTGTTTTATCGTCATATGTCATCTTAAATAATGACGTCGTCGTCGTTCCTCGGTCGTGCTCAAAATAACAATTTGATATGATAACTTACGCATTCAATTTCAATTTCAAAACCGTTAATTAATGTAGGTCACTTTTCCTCAACCGAGTCTATTATAAATGTTTAGTGGGGTAACAATTTACCGAAGCCAATAAATAGTTGCTCCTCTCGACATTTATAATAGCATCGCTTGATTCAAGTATTACTACAAATTAACATACTACCAAACACATGGTAAGTAAATATACTCGTATAGTTTTCGTTCTAGGAATCATGTCGATATTTTTAATTCGGCGTACAGTGATATGAAACACAAAACGTTTCGATAGTCGATAATAGTCTCGCGGACTATCTAAAATATGTTGAGCATAAGTATGCGTACGTTTAATCTCAAAGGAAAATATATATATATGGTACAAACCATTCAAATAAATATGGCACAAACCATTTAAATAAAGATGGCACAAACCATTCAAACGAATATGGCACAAACCATTTGCGTATCCTAAGAATCCATACAAGGATGTTAGGCATTTTATTTCAACTTAAAAACAATCGTTTTATTACATGTCCCTATGGGTATTACTCAACATAGGAAGGGAATACCTAATTCTAATAACACGTAGCAATCAAATTCAAAACTTAGCATTGCAAAAATCATAAACTATCTCAAGTCACAACTTACTTGCATCGAAGACGTGGAGTGAAGTGGTTCTTGGAGATTTTTGAGAGACAGTTATAGTCTAGAATTATTTTTCCGATAAATAAATTTTTGACTCACGTTTATAAAAATCATTTTGCAAAATAACCTAGTTCTCTATAACTACAGCTCTGATACCAATCTGTCACACCCCCAATTTATCAGAGTAATACAACACAATGGGGTGCGACGGTCATGACTATCACAAGACATAGATACAAAGAACGACAATTTAAAAGCCGTTTAATTGAATTAAAAGCATAAAAGTTGTTTCAGAAGCGAATTTGCACAAGATCATAAAACATTGTTTCAAAAGACTTCAACATTGATCCAAATATCCATACACTAGTCACGACCATTTTTATTAAAAATCTCCCATGCATAACCACGTCACTCCTCCGTCTTGATACCTGAGAAAAACATTGTTAAAGCGTCAACACAAAGGTTGGTGAGTTCATAGGTTTAAGTTTAAATAGTGTGATGAACCATAAGATTCTCAAGGCAACTGACATATAACCAAAACATGGCTATAATCAAAATAGTATACGTTTGTATTCCTACGCCTAAGCTCGTGACACCGAAGCGTTAACCAACCAACAAGATATAATAAGAGCCCGAGCAAATGCCTATCCCGAAGCATTTGTAACACCTCAAATGTAAGTGTATCTAACTTTGGTCACACAACCAAATTAGATAGGGAGGTTAGTCCCGATAGATCTATCCATAACATTCGCGCTTACACAAAGTAATTAACGGTTCACGATAGTGGGCTAAAGCATCTAGGGATATCGCTACTTAGACATCATGTAGGCAAACGTATCAAGTTTTAGCACTTATGTTCATCCGTTTAAAACAAGCAATGTTCTCACCCCAAAATAGTTAAAACAATTAAAAGTGGGGCTATGAAACTCACCTCGAAGCAATAGCAACAGTTAAAATAGCACAACGTAGACATGGAGAAATAATAGCTCGAAACAGTCCGTAGCCTAAATTAAATAAGATGTGTATTACTATACAAGCATAACGACAATAAGCGTAGCATTTAGTCCCCTAGTATGTGCTTGAGTTTATTTAAATAAATTGATAGTTTTAAACACTTGCGAAAGTTTATCGTTTTAATAAAAGCGTAGTCATTTAATCGAGATATGTTTGGTAATATTGAGCATTCCGTTGTCAAAACAGTTTATTTAGCCAAATCGTTTAATGGGTCAAATATCCTAAATACATTTTATATTTTTATTAGAAAATATACTAATGAAATCCCCTTAAGTTAATAAAATAAACAAAAACAGTTTAGGATTTATAAAGTTTCAAAATGATTATTATATGAAAAACATGTGCAATCTTCTTTAAAGAAACAGTTATGTCGGCCATAGGGAAACATGCGACACCAACTTTTAAAACGAATGTTTGAAACATCAGGCGCTGTATATTGTTCATTTAGAGTTGGGAAACGACATATTTCGATAGTTTTTCGGCATGAATAACGGGTTTAATAATAGCTCGCGGAGTAAACCGCAAGTACCGTTGGGTAGCTAGCCAGGTGGTCAATAAGTGGATGTTTTAAGTTTTATAAACCGTGGTCGTTTGATGGGCTAAAACCATGTCCGAAGTAGGGGTCGTGAAACCAGTTTAAAATAAAAGTGTTTAACGAGTCATTTTCGATCTTATCTAAGGTTCTCGATAACCACTTTTGGATTGAACCAAGAGTACGCCCGTGTAGACGGCATGGCCGTCTACAACTTTCGTTGTTTAACCGTCTCGGGGAAATGTCGTTTCGAGGGTGTAATATGGGTCGTAAAAGGTCATGTCGCATTATTCAACGAAACTATATTTTGACCAAAATAAGCCACATTCGGCATTTTTCGCCGGTTGATATCTCACTCAGTTCTTAATCATTTTTCGTCATTTGAATTCCTATGTGTTCTTAGCTAGATTGACTATCATTTGCCCCTATGATCCGAACCATTGCTAATGTCAAACCAGGTCAAAGTGGGCTCTAATAGCAGCCCTGCTGCTTCTTTTTAAATCGCTTAAAGTATATTGTTCACATTCTTTTTTAGCTAGTGATTTGGGTGTTTGAAACTTGTATTATAGCATTCATTCAGTACGTGGGATGTATAATTAAACCGTAAGCAAGTGTGTTGTCAAACGTTAGTTCGCAAGTGAGTTTTACAAAAGCCGAGTCAAAAGTCAGTAGGTTACAAATGTAGGAAAAACAGTGAGCACGAGTGAATGACATGTTCATGTAAGTTCTTAACCAAAAGATTACTCAAGCACAACTACGTATGGGACTTATATGCATATCAAAACGAAAGAGTAGTGAAAGATAACTCACAACACTTGGAACTATGGCGTACACGGTTGATGGCTAGACGCAAAGAAATCCTTGTTTCATTTAAGCATTATGAGGGTACTAAAACACTTCCATGACCAAAAGCTTCGTGTAACGTTCATAGCCAAAACTAAACTAAACAACTTCTCCTCTTTCATCTTATTAACAGCAGATACTTGGTTTCCTTCTTGTTATACTTAAACAGAAAGGGAAGTAATGAACATTTTGTTTTTTTTTTTTGAGCTCCCATGCGTTTCTCTTAAACAACAAAGAAAAAAAGGCATAAGAGAAGGGAGGATTGGGCATTTTGAGCTGGAGGGGTGTTGCGAGGTGGTCACTCTATTTATAGGAGGTAAATGGGTTAGGGTAAGTAAAGGACTAGTTAGAGTTTGCAACTTCATGGTTGGCTTTTAACTAAGATGTATAACTAGCAAGTACCATGAAAAGAGGAAAAAGCTTGGGGAAAGACAAAAGGGTGTTGGGTTCTCGATGGTGGCAGGAAAAGAAGGAGATTGTGGTCTTCTATCTTGACTCATTTATTAGTTGTTGTAGTACATGCCTTAAATTTAAATAATAAAAATAGATAATAATAATAACATTAAAGGCATTGTCTTTACCCGGTGGTTATGGAAGAAGGGGGGACACAAGTACCATTCTCATTTAAAGGGTTGTTGAAGTACATATATATTCAACTATTGGTGAGCAAGTGTCGAGAGGAAGGGAACAAAAACAGGGTTATATTGCTTGTCAAAGGAAGCATTGTTTTTTTTTAGGTTCCATATATATTATGCTAGTATTTATTTGTGTAAGTGTAGAGAGATTTACAAAGGTAACATGTGAGGTATTTAATTTAGGTAGATTCGAGTAGTGTTAAGTTCGACATGTTTGACTCGAGGAGAACAGTCGATAAAGTCACTAAGCACGTTATGAACATATTATGTGAACAACTTATATCGCGTATCGAAATCCTTAAATTAAATTATGTCGGTTTAATAGATTCGGTTCCTTTAATAATGATTTCTAACACGTATCGTAAGTAGATCAAACCTCATTCAAAATAGAGTTTCATGAACATTATTCATAAAATTTAAATTCGTACACAAATTACCCGAAAACAGTCGGGAATTTCAATAGACACACAAGTCTAACCCCGAATGCGACACGTTTAATATTAAATAATTTGTTCAAAGTTTGCGATTATTACACAGACACCAGGGTCAAGGTGGATATGTGGAGAGGCAACCAGCCCCAAGGGAATGTTCATACGCCGGTTTCGTGAAATGTGGTCCCTCACAGTTCCATGGTACCGGTGGAGCTTTGGAACTCCGTAGATGGGTGGAAAAGATTGAGAGCACTTTCGAAATCAATGGGTGCTCTGAGGCAAACAAAGTTAAATTTGCAGCTGCTACTTTCCTGGATGATGCTTTAAGCTGGTGGAACAACCAGGTGGCTACTGTTGGATTGGTAGTAGCAAATGGAAGAACTTGGGCTGCAACCAAGGCACTTTTGACCAAGCAGTTTTACCCCGAGGAAGAGTTGGGTCAGTTAGAGGATGAGTTGAGACACTTGTCGTTGAAGAATAATGACATCACTGCTTATACAAGAAGGTTCAATGAGTTAAGCCTGTTGTGTCCTGACGCTTTCGCAGACGATCGCAATAAGACGAAACAATATATCAAGGGTCTGTCGATCAACATTAAGGGTGAGACTACTTCGTCAAAGCCCAGATCATTTGATGAAGCCGTTCAGATGGCTCATGCACTGATCGATGTTAAGTTGCAAGACAAGAAAGACTATATTGCTGAGGGAAACAAAAGGAAATGGGAAGTTGTCCAGGTGAGTCAACCACAAGGACATAATCGTGGGGGTAATCGCAACAACAATCAAGGACCGAATCGTAACCAACAGTTTAACCAAAGAAGGAATGATGGAATGAGAGCCGCTACTACCCCCAGAGGAATCACGGTCAATCCTCAGTGTGGTCGTTGTAATTTGTACCACATTGGGAATTGTCCTCCTGCATGTGGCAAGTGTGGGAAGGCTGGCCATAGAGCTGTAGAATGTCGATCTAGAGGTGTGGCTACAGGGGTGAATGCCACTAGAGTAATGGTTTGTTCTGGTTGTGGAGAAAAGGGGCAAAAACAAGGAAATTTCCCGAAAGCTGGGAATAGACAGGGTGGAAATGTTGTTGTTACTGTATATAGAGTGGGTACCGCTGACAAACCTCAAGGCCCGAATGTGGTGACCGGTACGTTTCTACTTGACGCTCGTTATGCTAGTGTATTATTTGACTCTGGATCCAAAAAAACCTTTGTAGACGTAAAATTTAGTCACCTTATCAATAGAGAACCGGTGATGTTAACGACTAACTATAATGTGGAATTAGCCGATGGAAAGATAGTTAGTACTAATTCTATACTAAGAGGGTGTTCCTTGAAGTTAGGGAATTATGCCTTCAATATTGACTTAATGCTTATAGATCTAGGATCTTTCGACGTGATTATTGGGATGGATTGGTTAATGGCGCATAGTGCGGTGATTATTTGTGGAGAAAGGTTGGTCCAAATCCCGTTGAGAAAAAGGGTATTGACTGTGAAGGGTAATGAATGTACTTCTCGTCTGAGAGTAATATCTTGCTTGAAGATGATGAGGTGTATAGAAGAAGGATGCGATGTATTTCTGGCGTAGATTTCTAGTGATGGTGATGTAGAGACAAAGTTGGAAGAGTTGCCTGTGATTAGAGAGTATCCGGAAGTTTTTCCTGATGAGTTGTCGGGTTTACCGCCCTCTCGTGAAGTAGAATTTCGGATCGATTTGATGCCAGGAGCTGCACCGGTTGCTCGTGCACCTTATCAATTTGCACCGTCAGAACTGAATGAGTTATCTGATCAATTGAAAGAATTGATGGATAAGGGGTTTATTAGACCGAGTTTATCGCCATGGGGAGCGCCTGTGTTATTTGTAAAGAATAAGGATGGGTTGTTTAGAATGTGTATCGACTATCGAGAGCTTAACAAATTGACGGTTAAGAATCGATATCCATTGTCGAGGATTGACGATTTATTTGATCAGTTGCAAGGATCCTGTGTGTACTCGAAGATCGACTTGAGATCAGGGTATCATCAACTGCGAGATAGAGAGGAGGATATTCCTATAACTACTTTCCGTACGCGATATGGACATTTTAAATTCCATGTGATGCCTTTTGGATTAACGAATGCGCCTGCAGTGTTCATGGATCTTATGAATCGGGTGTGCAAGCCGTATTTGGATAAGTTTGTCATTGTATTCATTGATGATATTCTTATTTAATCCAAGAGCAAAGAAGAACATGATAAGCACTTGAGGACGATATTGGAGCTGTTGAAGAAAGAGAAGTTGTACGCAAAAGTCTCCAAGTGTGAGTTTTGGTTGGAATCTATACAATTTCTTGGACATGTGATTGACAACAAAGGAGTTCGTGTAGATCCTGCCAAGGTGGAGGCAATTAAAGAATGGTCGGCACCGACAACGCCGACTGAAGTTCGACAATTTCTTGGTTTAGCTGGTTATTATCGGAGATTCATCAAATGGTTTTCGTTGATTGCAAAGCCGTTGACCAAGCTTACTGAGAAGAATCGGGTGTTTGAATGGGGAAATGATGAAGAAATCGCTTTCAAAACACTTAAGGACAAACTGTGTTCTGCTTCGATTTTGTCATTGCCGGAAGGAATCAAAGACTTCATGGTTTATTGTGACTCGTCTCATAAGGTTTATGGAGCTGTTTTGATGCAACGTGAGAAGGTGATCGCTTACGCATCAAGGCAAGTGAGGAAGCACGAGGAAAACTACACTACGCACGATTTGGAACTGGGAGCTGTAGTTTTTGCGCTGAAGTTGTGGAGACACTACTTGTATGGGACTAAGTGTGTTGTATTCACTGACCACAAGAGTTTGCAGCACATATTAGACCAGAAGGAGTTGAATATGAGATAAAGACGATGGGTGGGCTACTGAGTAACTATGACTGCGAGATTAGCTACCATCCTGGCAAGGCGAACGTTGTAGCGGATGCACTTAGTAGGAAGGATAGGGAGAAACCTTTGAGAGTCAGAGCATTAGTGATGACTGAGGGTGTTGATTTGACTAGAACGATATTAAAAGCACAAGATAAGGGATTGATGAAAGAAAATACTGGCGCCGAGAATCTGGGAAGACTAAAGAAACCTCTTTTTGCGGTAAAGTCAGACGGGCTGAGATATTTTGAAAATCGGATTTGGTTACCGCTATGTACACCTGAGGAAGGAACGCCTGGAGTGAGAGAATTGGTCATGAATGAGTCTCATAAGTCGAAGTACTCGATACATCCTGGAGCGAATAAGGTGTATCACGATATGAAGAAAGTATACTGGTGGCCGAATATGAAGGCAGAAATTGCTCGTTAGTGTTTAACGTGTGCGAAAGTTAAAGCTGAACATAAGAGATCGTCTGGGTTGTTGGTACAACCTGAGATTCCAGAAGGGAAATGGGAAAAGATCGCTATGGACTTCGTGACAGGTTTATCTAGGACTCCTAGTGGTTGTGATATGATTTGGGTGATTGTGGATAGATTGACGAAATTTGCTCACTTTTTACCTATGAAGAAGACGGATAGCATGGAGAAACTTGCCAGTGTGTACGTGAAGGAAATTGTTTGTCGACATGGAGTACCTCTATCGATCATTTTGGATCACGACAGTAGATTTACTTCGGAGTTTTGGAAATCTCTTCAACGTACGATGGGCACCGAATTGAGTTTGAGCACGGCCTATCATCCTGAAACTGATGGCTAAAGCGAACGAACCATTCAGACGTTGGAGGACATGCTTCGAGCATGCGTGATTGATTTCGGAGGAAGCTGGGAACGCCATTTTCCTTTAGTGGAGTTTTCATATAATAACAGTTATCATGCGAGTATTAAGGCTGCTCCATTTGAAGCATTGTATGGAAGGAAATGTAGGTCTCATGTGTGTTGGAGCGAAGTGGGAGAAAGTCAGTTGACTGGGCCCGAAATGGTTTTAGAGACTATAGAGAAGATTGTGAAAATTAAGAACTGTTTACTTGCTGCCAGAAGCCGACAGAAGAGTTACGTCGATAATAGGAGAAAACCGTTAGAATTTGAGGTCGGAGACATAGTTATGCTTAAGGTGTCACCATGGAAGGGTGTGATACGTTTTGGAAAGAAAGGAAAGCTAAGTCCAAGGTATATTGGACCATTCAAGATTGTTAGACGAATTGGACCTGTAACTTATAAGTTAGACTTGCCGAACGAGCTTAGTGTTATTCTCCACACGTTTCACGTATCGAATTTGAAGAAATGTTTGGTGGATAAGGAATTGGTGATTCCTTTGGACGAGATTCAGCTTGACGATAAAATGCATTTTGTGGAGGAACCAGTGGAGATTATGGACCGAGAGGTTAAGAGACTGAAGCATAGTAGAATTCCCATTGTAAAGGTACGATGGAATTCTAGACGTGGACCGGAATACACTTGGGAACGTGAGGACTTCTTCAAGGAGAGATATCATCATCTGTTCTAGCGGCACGAAATGTGAGTATAAAAAGAGGCGAGCGCCGAGACGTCGCTCTCTTTAAGGAGGGGTGTATGTGATACCCAGAACCCGAGGTCACTTACTTTACCCTAAATTACGAATATTTTTTAAATTTTTAAGAAATTTCGTTTATTATATATTTGACTGTTTATTGACGATTTGAAAAAGATGACGACGACTACGATCCTGACGAATGCCCAATTTTTATGTTTTATTGTCGCTTTGTCGATATTAGAGTTTTTCGAGAATTTTATTTTAGTTCGTGTTAAGTCGAGCCGGGTGTGTTTTATCATATCCCGGGTGCGTTTAAATTGATTTAAAAGTATTTTCGAGTGTTCAGGGCGACCCCCGACTCCCGCAAATTTTCAAAACCAACTAATAAGTCGATTCCCGCTACTAAAATTTGTCGTTTAAAAATGAGGCCAAAAGAAAACAAAGATGGCAAAAGAGACCCCTCAAAATTTTACAAAATGGGAGGAAGTAAAAACACACAACCAAAAATCATTTCAAAAATTTTCTCTCCTTCCTTCTCTCTCTCTCTCTTTGGCCGTCGGCCTCCAACCCACCACCACCATAGATTTTTTTCCCTTTTAATTTTGAACAATCCAAGTTTATACCACTTCCTAAATATCCCTTGTAAGTGTTTTAGTGCAATCCATAACAACGTGCACTAACTTAAATTTTTCAAGAATCAAAGGTTTTTCAAAAACATGTTTTGATGTAATTAGACTATTTACATGTTTAATTGGTGTATTGGTAATGGATAATCATCCACAAAACCAACCAAAATCAATTTGGTTTGGGTGTTTTCGACACCAACACCCCACGGCCAAATGGGGGTGTTTGGTTGTTCTTGGTGTTTGATGTTTTATGAAGTGGGTTTGTGTTGAGAATGATGTTTTTGATGTTTTTAGATAGGTTAAACTTATTGAATGTGTGGTTTAGGAATTGGGTTTTTATGAAGTTTTGATTTTCCTAGTAGTATAGGATGATCAGGATGTTTGTGATTGTTTATAAGTGGTTAGTATAGGTCTAGGTGATGTTAGAATGGATTGGAAACATGTGTTGAGTTGATTTTGAGGAAGGAAAAATTAGGCAGATTATTTAAGCATGTTTTCGTGGGTTTAATTTTTAAAACAGGTCATGAGGCTAGGATGTAGTTCTAGAGCATTGTGTTAGCTTCGATTTGGTATAAAAATGAGCTTAAGACTCCAAACGAGTCAAAAGTTATGCTACTTTGAAATTTCGTGTACCGGGAGATGAAAATCAACCTACCCGAAATTATGTTTGGTTTTAGATCAAATCCCGGGGACCATAGATAGAGTCTTATAAAGAATTAAAAGTGGTTCTTTGATGCTAAACCTGTGTTTTTGAGTCTATTTTTAGACTTAGGGGTCAATTTAGCTAATGGTATATTGTAAATGAGTCAAAGAAGTGTTACATCGTAAAGGTGCAAAATCTGTCCGAAAAGTTTACGTCTAGTGATGTAATGAGTAATGGGTCTTAAAAGTGAAAACTTTTTATAGAATTTAAAATGGGGTTTCTACAGGTTGTAAGGGATTTTTACAAATTTTCTCATAATTTATAGTGATGCTTAAGTGTTAGAAAACATCCGTACTTTTGGCAAGTACCGGCAAAATTGTAAAATAGGAAACATTTTTAATTACATAGATAGATAGTACGAGTCTAGTAATAATAAAATGTATGAGTTTTGGCGTGAGTTTTTATAAGTATTAAGGGTTTTTATATACGCGTGTTTAGTACAATAATGTACACGGAGTATTGATTCGGTTTTCGTATTTTGATTTTTAGGTCGCGTGTTAGATTTTCCGGGGCAACCACATCGTTGGTGATATTTTTGTTACGTCTTCGCTAGAACCACTACTACTACGCAAGGTGAGTTTATAGCCTCGGTTTATAACACTTTTAAATTGTTTTACCCGTGAAGGGGATGCATGCTATTTTAAATAAAACGAACATAAGTCATGAATGATTGTTGGACCCGAAAGTTGCCTGAATTGTGTTGAGTACCTAGTTGCAAAAGACCCTATATTCATGAACTATTAACTATTGTTTAATCCTTATGTGGATTAGAAATAGCCGCTTATACAATTGATAGTACTATGGGGTTGACGACCCTATCCGAGACGAGAGCTAGTACGTTGAGTACCCTCTGCGGACGGATAACTTGTGATAAGAAATAAGGTATAATTGCAACTAATGCCTTTAGAAGGGGCACTGGTTTCATGTTAATCATGCAGGTAAATGTACGCGGGTGATTGAGTTAACGGATTAGTGTCAGGAGCTTAAACACAATTATTAGCTATTGCTAACGATAATAACCTTGAATGATAGATTGTTTGATCGACAATTCTATAAATGATCGTGATTGATTTTATACACTTATGTTCAAAAATGAGATTGTAAAACCTATAAATTTTGCTTAACATTATTTGTTGACCCCTTTATGCATGTGTTTCAGGTAATCGATGATATGGTTGAAAGGAGCATGCTAGGATGGAAGTTGTTGTGGCTTGGCGGTCTACTTTGTCTTTCCTCCCTTTTATCACTTAAAACTTTTATATTATGTCATGTGAAACAAGTAATGTACTTTTGGGTTGAGATTCAGTGGGGACCTAAACACAACTTTGTTTTGTATTTTCTATGGGGTTTGGGAAGCAGTAGACTTTAATGTTTTAAAAATGTTTAATTTATGTTTAAATTTCTACGTCTCTTTTAGTCGTTCGAAATAGCTTGTGTGTAATGATAACTGCCTAGCACCCAAATGTTGTAGTTCCACTGCGCATACGATTTGGGGTTGTTAGAAATTCTTCAAGGATTATAAAAACCTTTGGTTACAAAATAGGATTGTAAGTCCCCGGCAGCGGCGCCAAAAACTTGATGTTCGTTTCGTAAGTCTTAAATTTATAACAAGGTTCGGCAAAATAAGGGACTAGAATACAAACACGAGAAAGTATACCCTTTCGTTCGTAATATAGTTTGTAATGGTAAGCGAGGATCGTTCAAATAAGGATTTGTTTCGTTTTGGTAATCAATACAATTATTGAAGAAAGGAATTATTGAATAAGTAACAATAATAACCAGTATGACTGATATGGGATAGTTCGTAAGTTCGTGATGATGATAATAATGATCGAGATATGCTTAGTTAGGTAAAGAGTGATAATCCTTTTCGTCAAAATGGCATTTACACAATTCACTTTGGTATGATTCAAGACTTATGTTTGATTAAGCGACTAAGCTTAAAACAAGTTTTTAATAAGTTCGATATTTTATCAAAGTTTCAATGCGGATCTCTCCAACCAAAGATTCAATACCATAGACAAGTTCTTAAAAACTTATTATAACAACTTGACTCTCTCGACGTTAAATTATCATAAAAAATCAACTTTTGATCAAATATGGTGATAGAACTAAGTGGAAAAATGGTTCTACAACATTAGCTTGAAATCAAATTATAAAGGATCATATCATAGCATCATCACTAGTTATAGTCACATACCCATATAGTCACAAATAGTTTAGCCTAACATAGTAATAAAAGTAACAAATGGAAAAGAGTAAGAGAACATCATACTTAGATTGATCGAATGAACGAGTACACAAGTGTCACGATTGTATCGTCTTTCTAATAACCATAGAGTAAGATACTCTCGTTACAAGTATTTCCCAAAAGTAGAATATACTGAAATATCACTAAGAAAGCTAAAATACTCGGATTGTAGAGTATTATATAGAAGAGGTGTGTATAAAATGAGATGAGAGATGAGAGGGTCCCTATTTATAGTGCAGGCTGGGAGTAAATGTTTGTCGTACTTCTCCAAAAGTGTGCCGCACTTTAGAGGTAGGAATTGTGCGCCGCACTTCTGAGTTTATGCGTCGCACTTCTGAGTTTGTGCGCCACACTTTTGTGTGTTCTAGAATATTCTTCTCATAAGTCTTCATTATTGCACTTCAAGGACTCTCCTTTGTATTTCTTCACGTTGATTCTTCAAACTTTGTACCTGCATATAAAACGCAATGTATTAAGTATCGAAAGTTCTTTTTTAAAATACAAAGTGGCATAATAGTAACGGATTGAATATGCATATTTAGGTCGTTATCAACGACTTACCAAAAATTGAGTCTACATTATCCTAAAAATTTCCATATGGGACTAAAAAAGGAACACACTATACACTGTTCCAAATGCTCAACGTAGCATCATAAATACATACATAAAAAACTATGTGAATATTATTTCTCATCCAAACTTAATCTTTCAAGTTATGACTTGTGATTTGCTTCCTTTTAGGTCCAAATAATAAGTTTAAAACGTAACATATCTGTATTCGAGCAGTAATGCGACTTTAACAGTGGTAAATCTGTTAACAAATTTTACGAATTACGACTTGTGACCATCAATCCTATCACTTTCAACTTTTGGCCGAATTAGAGTTTTCGACTTACCGCATCGAGAGAAGCATACTTCATAATCGATAAAATTCCCAAGCATATCCAACATAATATCCTGCATATGAGTTTCAGGCAGCAATAATCAAAATTGTAAAGGTTTCTTTTATTTTATAAATTCAAGTAGTAGACGGGCTGCTTGTACATATTCGTAACTTAGGGGTGTTTGATATTCCACATTACGATATATCATGCGCATTATAAGAAATAATTAGAAATGTAAGATCAATACTCTTTTTCATTATTAGTAAAGTAAATCAGCTTCTATCACCTATGAGGACTTCAGGCATGGTTGTTGCCCTGGGATTAGTTCGTTTACCAAAAAAATCAGCTTCTATTAAACTTGTATCATTATCTTCAACAAGGATACAAGCATTTATATGTCGTGGAATCATGATTATACCTTGCTAGTAGACTATTTACCATAATGTTTAAGGTTACAACCAGCAAAAGACTAAGATGGTCAAAGGATACTGCTTGAATATAAAACAATAAACTTTTTATCACATTGAAGAATATATAAGTATAACATGTTCCTTGGCAGAAACTTCACCGACGTTGCATACTACTACAACACTCCGATACGATCAGTCTGTTGGTAAAAACATCAAAATCAAATCCACATGCCTATTATCTACATAATCAGGCTTAATAACACATACAATTAATATATATTATATGCATATTAAGAATCTGATTCAGTTTAGAGTATATTAAAATTTTGTAGTACCTATGTTAGCCAAAAGGAATCCATTCGTCTGAACGCACAAAAACGTATCCATTAGTAGCATGATAAGGAAACTTTTGATTTCAACATTACCAAACATTTGATCGAAAAGTTAATGTGCATATGCATAAACAATTTCAAGACAAATCAAAATACAAAAGTCACAATAAAAGAACATGTAATTAACAGATTTCATATGACATCGTAAATTGTAAAAGAAGCTACTTGATAAACACATTTGATTCTGGAATGTCAATGAAATATAGGCCGAGTTATTAACCATTTAACAAAATTGGAGAGGAAGCTATTTTTTTATCGGTTGACTTTGTTAATGCCCAGCCTCTACTTACAGTTACATTATGTGTTCGTATAATTAACATACCATTTCCATAGTTATATTCATTCAAACTGCGTTTTGTATTCCAACGTGTTGCATTCATAGGCAATAAATTTTTCAACATTATATTTCCTTAATTAAAGAGGTTTTCAAGTTTCAAGTTGGTAAACGCTTTATAGGTAGTATAGATAAAAAAACACATCATTGATCTATTGTTTTAACACAAAAACCAACATCTCGCTAGTTAATAGAAGTAGGAAGTCTAATATTGATTGGTTTCAGTAAATCATAGATCCTAAAATTTCATGTAAAAACATGATAGGTGTGTAAACACCCATCCTTTTTACGACTTAATTACAATAATAACCGAGCCAAAACGTGTATTTTATGTAATTTATGTCGGAATTATGCGTGGTTTGTGTTTTTGTTGTGATTTAGGACGAAAAGGTGAAAAGTGGAGAAAACACGGGCATTCACGGGCTTTTATCAAAGAAAAAGACGAAAGACGAAGTCAAGAAGTCAAGAGTGCAAAAAGAACGGAAGTCCAAGACCAATTCTGAAGATTTATCGAAGAAAAAGTCAAAAGACGGAAGTTTACTAAAAGCCAAAGAACTCAAGTCTTATTTATTGAAGAATTAAAAGACGAGTTTAAAGAAATCCTGAGCCAAAAGTCATTAAAGTCCAAGATTAACAAAATATTAAGAAAGGAAGGACTTAATGGTGCAATTAAGAAGAAATGAAGGAGGGGAGGAAGCTTCCTAAGCATTCCTTAATCCTCCCCTATATATAGTCATTAGGATGATCACTTTCATTTTTGTTGGCTAGAGTGACACTAGTTCTTCCACCTTTTAATTACTTGCTCTTTAAATACATGTCAATTTAAATACTTGTCTTGCACCTTAAATACATTTAATTTCAAGTAAGTTTTCTTTTAATTCTTGTCAATCTTTACTTTTTATTGTTTATCTCTCATTCTACCTTTCTTTCTTTGCTTGATCTTTATGTTTATGTGTTTATTAACTTGCTTATTTGATTAAAGTTTATGTTTTTATGCTTTTGATTGTTTTGGATTATTGATTCTTATAGCTTATTTGTGTTTATTTTAAGTTTCTTAAGTTTTTATAAAAGTTATTTTTATATAAAAGTTTGTTTTCGTAAACTTGTTTCATTTTGTGTTTTTAAAAGTCTTTAAACTGTAGCTTATTAGCTTTTTCTTACACGGTTTTCATTAGGATTTTAGGTGTGTGCTTATTTGTTTTATAGCTTATTTAAACTAGCTTATTTCGTTTTCCTTAACTGTATTCCGATCTCCTTGATCGGAAAAGGGTTTCCTATTCCGACCAGCGCTTCTTTGCTTGGTCAGAAAAGGGTTTGAAAACATTCCGATTGGGGGTAAGTTCGATATTCCGATAGGTCGTGTGGTGACAGCATTCCGACCAAGGGGTATTCCGATCATCATTCCGATCGGAAAGGTAAGTGCATTCCGACGAGGCCATATTCCGACTGGAAGGGTAGTACATTCCGATCATCATTCCGATCGGAATGTATTCCGATTAGGTTTGTTTTTCATATTTTGTCTTGTTTAATTTTCAAGTTTACATTTTAATACTTTGTCAAATTTTAATTCTCGTCACGCTTTAATTTCTAGTCACTTAATTTCTCGTTATTTACTTTTCAAAGTTTTAATATTGCACCTTTTACTTTTAATTAGACTTAGATTTATTTTAACGCCATTTTAATTTTAACGCCTTTTACTTTAACGTCATTTAATTTTAAAGTTTTGCACATTTTATTTTAAAACAACCAAAAATATTTGTTTCACCAAAAACAATAGAGTCGTAGTTAGAATCGGAAATCAATTCGTTAAGATACCGAGAACACGAACTTTAATTTTTATACGGGGTGTCAAAGCCGTGTATTAAATGGCGCCGCTGCCGGCTCTTTTCGTAAAGATTAACGGTTTTCTGTGAGAGACGCGTTGTTTTTTGGGATCCGTTCACTCGTGAACGTTATATTTCGTGTCAAAAATTTTCAAAAAAATCCCAAAAACATTTGAAAAATCATAAAAAGCATTTCTTTTTCAAAAGTTTTGCACCAAAAATATTCCTCTTTATCCTCTATTATATTTAATTCTTTTCTTTACCCCTCTTATTTATAATTCTTCATGGATTCATCGTGCGTGCGGTGTGGGAGACCATGGCATGGTTTTCAAACATGTCAATGTTGTACTTGTGAGCGGTGTGGTTTTGATATCGACGATACACAATTTGGATTTTGTCCATTTTGCAACTCAACAAATTCATACTTCTCCTCTTACAATACTTTCCCACCCTCTCCCGTCTATGACAATCCTTATCCTCAAGACGTACCGGGTTTTTCTCCATACCCGTGGTGCTATATTTGTGGGGGCCCTCACGATGCTTCTTCTTATGATCCGTCGAAGGTCTTTGAGAAAGTTTCGTGCTATCATCCCAGTGTTTATAACTTTGAGCCCCACGTCACACTGTCAATCATCAACCCTTTTGTGCACTTCCTCCTGAACAAATTGCCACAATTTTTGACAACTTTCAAAAAGTTCAAGAAGCTTGCAACAAGATGATGGAGAAATGTCAAGCGGATCAGCACCAAGAGCAGGTATCTAAACTTAATGCTTATACTCCTCCTCTTGTGCCTCCATATTATTATGACAGTGATGACGATGAGAGTCCTATTTCTTGGACCGATGAGAATGCTATTCCTTTTCACGACTTGCCGGCTCTGGAGCCTAAGGATTCAACCATCCTAACGGATGAGGATATTAGCACAATTCCTGCAAAGGAATCTGACGAATTCAATAAGTCTAGTGCTGATAACCTTGTCCCAATTCCAAGTGAATCTGAGTTGACATCCGACAGTGACGATGAGTATGATGCACTTTCTTCTGATGATGTTCCTTCCACCAACACTTTGGGAGAGGATTCTTTGGCTTTCTCTAATCCCCTTTTTGATCAAGATGATGATTTTACTTCTAGTGATGACGAGTCACTATCTGATGAAGACGTTCTGAAGGAAACTTTCAAGATTTATTCGAACCCTTTATTTGATTTTGATGACGATTACATATCTAGTGAGGTGAATCCTCTCTTTGACGAAGGGATTGAGGACATTGATAGCTCTGATTCTTCTACTATTGATGAGCATGCTTTGTTAGTCATGCCCCCTTCTATCGCAGAGGTGGAGAGTTCTGACTCTACTGGAAAGGTATCGCAGGTGGAAGGTAATTCTTCTCTTACTTCTCCTACTATATTGCCCCCTCATCCCACTGAATGCACGCCCAAGCGGGTGATGTATCAATTTCACTCTCCGGGGAATGAGGATGAGTGCTTTGACCCAGGAAGTGACAGTGACCATTCTATGATTGATAACCTTACGGCTTTACCAATTGGTCCGCATCCATTGTCTTTGGAGGATGACAATGTGATTCCTTTACCCACCCCACCTCCCGTGGATCATGATTTCACATACTTCTCGTATGTTGAAAGGACCTTCCTACCATTCAAGACTTATCCTCCTGCCTCTCCTTTGTTATATTCCTCCGGGAACGAAGACAAGGTTTTTGATCCCGGTATACATTTGAGGCTTCCCCATGGACCATTTAATTCGGGGACGAGTCAGGCTCGTGACTCGGTTAACAAAAACAAGCGCTTTTTGGGAGGCAACCCAATTATCTATCTATCTTTTTCTTTTTTTTTACTATAAGTGTAGGGGGAGACCCTTTGGTGTTTGCTATTTCCTCTCTTCTACTATTCAGGGATTCGAGCGCTCCATGATCCACTCTTGATGATTTTTGACGACCCGTGATTCCGTGTTCCCTTCTTCCCGGGTCTATCCTAAACTCTTTTCGATTCACTATTTTATATTTTCTCAATATTCAAATAGGAATCTCTTTAGTTGTCTTTTCCTTAACAAGATTTAAACAAAGTGCACAATGTCCTAAGTGTAGAGAGTTTACTCCCACATGCTTAAACATTGAGGACAATGTTTATGTTAAGTGTAGGGGGGACTTCTATCGAAGTTAAGTGGCCTTTTCCTTGTATTTGTCCTCATTTTAACCGGAAAATCAATTTTTCGACATTTTTCAAAATTTTTGATCTATTTTGGCCTATTAGTTTTTCCCTTTGTATAGTTATTTTCTTTCTTTGCTAGAATAAACTTTAATAAAGTGGTTTTAATTTTCAAACATTGTGAATCTTTTGACTCAACCCGAGTTTACTTATCTAAGTTACTCTAGCTAGTATCCTTAACATGTTTAAGTCAAGTTTTGCTAGGCTTTTATATAGGGAGCTATAAAACACGAAAGTCTTAACTCTCACGGGTTAAGAACAAGAACTTTTCGCAAGTTCCTATAATTGATCCTAGAGAGTCGTTTATCAAGGGAACTTTAAAATGCGATTTCTAAACTTGAAAAAGTCTAAGAGTTTGCAAGATCCTATAGGCGACTCAAAAACCCAAAACTTTGATTTAATAGGCTAAGCATCCACGAGTCTCATTACTTGAGATTTTAAACTGTGGAGAACGAGAGATGATAGAGTCAATTATAAGTTTGGTATTCTTTCGTGAATTTATGTGAGTTAATTATAAGCCTATTCTCCCATCGCTTGCTAATAATTTTATCTGCAATAAATAAGGTTGTACGATTTGAAAATTTACTTAGCTTCTAGCCCAAGATCGTTTAAAAGTTGCTCGGTATGGATTAGAGTTCATAGCCAAGGCATAACTTATTGAAGCGGGATGCGAAGATTGACGAGTCCAAAAAGGTCCTAACAAGACATGAGGGCTACATTTTGTTGCTAAAGATCCAAAGTGATGTGAAGAATTATTTATCGAAAATCAATATGAAGGATCGAGACACACGACGAAAAGCAAAAACTCCCCAAAAGTCATGGAGAAGTGTATCCGAAAAGACCCTAGCAAGGTATGAGGATAAATAGATCCAAGTCAAAAAGGAGGCGGATAGTTGTAAATCAAAGTCCAAAATAAAGATTGCAGAAAAATGAAGAAGTCGTGGTCCAAGTATGAATCTCTCAAAACTTCAAGTGAAGAAATTCCTATATGAAGAGAAGGCCATTATTTCATGAACGTCTCTCAAGGTTTGAAGTATGAAGTCGCTGCCAAATATCGGTCCGAGAAAGGTCTCAAATCGCGAAGCGAGTTATGCCAAGATATGAACTTTTTGAGGTCCCGAGAAGCAGTTTTAAAAGATTTTGTCCTTTAGCTAACTATTGATTAAATCGTTCACTTTATTTTCGGCCTAATAAAATATCGAAATAAGTCAAACAATGTATCCTCGTGATCATTTGAGACAATAATAAAATATAAGAGATACACCTAGGAATAAGGGAGTCTAAGTGAGTAATTGGCCTACATGAGTTCGTGTTAGTTTGCTAAATTATAATAACAATGATCTCATTTTTAAGCTTGGTTTGGAGAAAGTGAAAACTTGAGGATGATGATCATTCATAACATTTCCAAAACCCAAGGTATGATTTTGATTTCTTTACTTTGAATGTTTATAATTTTCTATCTCTTTAATAAAGGCCAACGTGGATTGATTATGATGAAAAATGTAAACGTGCTTTGTAAATAATGCATTGCATGAGGACATTGTAATGGTCAAGTGTAGGGGATTTGATAGGTGTGTAAACACCCATCCTTTTTACCACTTAATTACAATAATAACCGAGCCAAAACGTGTATTTTATGTCATTTATGTCGGAATTATGCGTGGTTTGTGTTTTTGTTGTGATTTAGGACGAAAAGGTGAAAAGTGGAGAAAACACGGGCATTCACGGGCTTTTATCGAAGAAAAAGACGAAAGACGAAGTCAAGAAGTCAAGAGTGCAAAAAGAACGGAAGTCCAAGACCAATTCTGAAGATTTATCGAAGAAAAAGTCAAAAGACGGAAGTTTACTAAAAGCCGAAGAACTCAAGTCTTATTTATTGAAGAATTAAAAGACGAGTTTAAAGAAATCCCAAGCCAAAAGTCATTAAAGTCCAAGATTAACAAAAGATTAAGAAAGGAAGGACTTAATGGTGCAATTAAGAAGAAATGAAGGAGGGGAGGAAGCTTCCTAAGCATTCCTTAATCCTCCCCTATATATAGTCATTAGGATGATCACTTTCATTTTTGTTGGCTAGAGTGACACTAGTTCTTCCACCTTTTAATTACTTTCTCTTTAAATACATGTCAATTTAAATACTTGTCTTGCACCTTAAATACATTTAATTTCAAGTAAGTTTTCTTTTAAGTCTTGTCAGTCTTTACTTTTTATTGTTTATCTCTCATTCTACCTTTCTTTCTTTGCTTGATCTTTATGTTTATGTGTTTAGTAACTTGCTTATTTGATTAAAGGTTATGTTTTTATGCTTTTGATTGTTTTGGATTATTGATTCTTATAGCTTATTTGTGTTTATTTTAAGTTTCTTAAGTTTTTATAAAAGTTATTTTTATATAAAAGTTTGTTTTCGTAAACTTGTTTCATTTTGTGTTTTTAAAAGTCTTTAAATTGTAGCTTATTAGCTTTTTCTTACACGGTTTTCATTAGGATTTTAGGTGTGTGCTTATTTGGTTTATAGCTTATTTAAACTAGCTTATTTCGTTTTCCTTAACTGTATTCCGATCTTCTTGATCGGAAAAGGGTTTCCTATTCCGACCAGCGCTTCTTTGCTTGGTCGGAAAAGGGTTTGAAAACGTTCCGATTGGGGGTAAGTTCGATATTCCGATAGGTCGTGTGGTGACAGCATTCCGACCAAGGGGTATTCCGATCATCATTCCGATCGGAAAGGTAAGCGCATTCCGACGAGGCCATATTCCGATTGGAAGGGTAGTACATTCCGATCATCATTCCGATCGGAATGTATTCCGATTAGGTTTGTTTTTCATATTTTGTCTTGTTTAATTTTCAAGTTTACATTTTAATACTTTGTCAAATTTTAATTCTCGTCACGCTTTAATTTCTAGTTACTTAATTTCTCGTTATTTACTTTTTAAAGTTTTAATATTGCACCTTTTACTTTTAATTAGACTTAGATTTATTTTAACGCCATTTTAATTTTAACGCCTTTTACTTTAACGTCATTTAATTTTAAAGTTTTGCACATTTTATTTTAAAACAACCAAAAATATTTGTTTCACCAAAAACAATAGAGTCATACTTAGAATCGGAAATTAATTCGTTAAGATACCGAGAACACGAACTTTAATTTTTATACGGTGTCAAAAGCCGTGTATTAAAACACCATGTAATCTCTTTTTCCCCAAGCATGTTGCTAGTGTGTTAATCAAAT
The DNA here is from genome assembly GCA_025667525.1 of Glebionis coronaria. Taxonomy (NCBI): domain Eukaryota; kingdom Viridiplantae; phylum Streptophyta; class Magnoliopsida; order Asterales; family Asteraceae; genus Glebionis; species Glebionis coronaria. The sequence goes on from CM046875.1 coordinate 71,534,352, forward strand.
CGCCGTTAAAAAAACACAAAAAACCATCAAGAACAACTAGAAAAGACTAAAAATAAGCGAGCTTGAACTACAAAATCTCACGTTCTTTGGCTATAGAACAGACCTATAAGATTTTCAACCCTGTAACAGCCGAGAAATTTTCAAGGTTATTTAATTAAAATTTTGCCTCGCTAGTTGTAATTCTCATATTTGGTGTGAATTAATCATACTCCATTATAAAGAATTTTAGCATGTTATTTATAGAATACTTGAAATTTCAAGTTACAACATCATTAACCTATTTGTGCAACCAAAACAAGTTTACATAGTTAAAGTAGGAACTTAAAACATGTAATTATAGTATATTACATTAAAAATTATAATTAAAACACACTCTCATCTTATTTTACAATTCAAACAACACATGGTACAAGTATTAATACATAATTAAAAAATAATTTAGACATAAACACATAATTTGATACTCATATTAATACTAATTAATACATAATAATTAATAAAAAAGATTCTCTCAAATTGAAGCCAACTTAATAGATCAAGTTATCCAATCACAATAGAGATAAATCTATGTGCCCCTGCATTTCACAAAAAGAAAAACTATTAAAAATTTATCCAAATTCTTATTGGTAAACATGATCAATCAAGTTACTTTCACTTAAGAGGATTTTGATCCATAATTAATACACATTTATAAATAAAATTAATTAATACTAATTAATTAATATAATTAATAGATCTCATTAATTAAAAATACAATTATATATACACACTGTAAATCAATTAAAAACATATATCTACAAAACCGTACGTACGTTGTCTACCTAAAATAATGGTATACATATTTTGAAACCGAACCGGACCAACGGGTTCAACTAGGAACAGGAGTCACAGTCGGTTCGGCTAGCAAAAACTGTCAGAATAGAACCAAAGAGGCCCCATCAAAACCGATAAAAATAGCTTCATTACATAAATATGTACTATTTTTTTAATGGCACATAAATATGTACTATGTATAAAAAAGTTTGCCCTTTCTCACCAAAAATTAAAGTATTACACTCTTACAAGCTTTTGGTACAAACTTGTATAACACAAAAACTTTATAAATTTATTTATGTATTATGGGGAGCAATACACATTAAATAAAAAAGTTAATACAAATTATATGCAACATGTACAAATAGTTATTGCTATTAAATACAATTTTAACATAAAATTATATAAATTGTTCACAAATATAAGTTTAATATTAAACGTGTGTTTGATTTTGAATCATTCAATTTTTTATAATTTGCATATTCGAAAACACATATCGTCTGTGTATGTATTTTAGTACAAATTTAGTGAAATACTAATCATTTTCTAAATTAATTCGATTAAATCATATATATCAAAATAAGAAGATTTTAAGGTTATTATAATATATGAAAACTGTACATATATGAACTACAATTTTTTACATATTTACACGTTATATAATATTATGGCGAATGTTACAGAGAGATTAACAAATACCTTTCACGATCAATTATCATAATTTCGTAATACTATTTTTATATGAAATAGTTTCTTATTGCTTAAAGTTATTTCAACTTAAAATTATGATAATTATTTATAAAGTTATTATTAAAAAATATGTATTCATAAAATATTACCCTCGTGAAATTTTAATTCCACAGTACCCGCAACCGCAACCGCTAGTTGAATTATAATAAATGATCGTTAACTTAATGTATTTTATGTGCAAGTAAGAGACTTTTAGGTGGTGTTTGATAACCTCTTAGTGGGCCTTATCATGAATCTGTCAGTGGTCATGACTGTTTGATACAAATTTTCTCCTCTCTTAATCGTTCAACTAAGGGCTGAATTATTCATCATTAAAGACATGCAAAATGATTCTGCACTATTAAAGTTACATAACTGCCACGTTCTAAGCTGCCTTTTCAAGATTGTAGTATATTATAGCCTCTATTTTTAATGACGTAAATAAGCATATCGGTTGCCAAGGGTCATTGTTTATAATATATATATATGTATTTTATCATTTAATTAAGAGTAAATTATACGATGGTTCATGAGGTTTGTGTAATCGAACTACTAATGAGTTATTTTCAAATGCAAATAAAGTATTTTGCTTCAATCTAATATTACCTTCGTAGTTTATAGTCTTTTATGATTCTTCAATAAAACTAATTATATATTGTTGGAAATACGTTTTTTGTATTTAGAAAGTCTCGGTCACTACAACAATATTGTTAAGGGCTCGTAGTATAGTTTAGTTATATTTTATATTAGCCCGACCTATGAGCATGTTCATGGGCCGGAGGCCTAAGTCCACTAAGGGACTTGGGTATATAAACCCCTTTCCTTCATGGGGGTGTTGGTTGTTTTTATTTCACTTAATACATTTCACACATTTTCTCTCATCTCTCTATCTACATTCTCTCACTAGAAACATCAACCCTCTTGATAGATCATAGATTACCAAGGTTCTACAATTGGTATCAAAAGCCATGGGATGAAATAGAGGTAGGTTTTGTGTTGTTCATGCTTATTTTAGTGTGTTCATGTGTTTTTTATTGATTTTTACCCAAGTTTCAAGAAATTTCGTGTTTTTTTAATTCCAAGTGATCCATATATCTTCTACATAGTTGTGGTAGAGATTTGGGTGCTTTGATTTGGTTAAAATCACGGATTTCAATGTAAAAATCTCATTTTTTTATCTCAAGTTTCAGAACAGTACTCACATTGCGACAGAATTGCCTTGATTCCCATCGCAAAGGCTAGGGTTTCTATATTGCGACCATTATTGCGATCAATATTGTGATTGGGTTTCTTATTGCGACACTCATTAAGACATAGTCATTTTGAGCGCATTGCGACAGATAGATTGGTATTTCGATAGACTCAGTGTGTACATTGCGAAAGATTGTTTAGGTATTGCAACAAAATATTTGTTTGGTTATTGCGACAGAATACTTGCTTTGGTATTGCGACAGTGTAAAACCCGCATGCTTTTACCATGAATAGTACCCTTAAGATCGTACGTACTAGATTAAAACTTTCCTAATATAGCATGATTACGATTACGTGTTAGGATTTTACGTATTACGTACGTGTTAGAACACGATAAGTATTTACTACGCACGAGCACGTAATAATTAATTGACAATAACTAATCACGAACATGCGATCATGAAATCATGAACGTAATTAAAACACGAACTATTATTAATTACGTATATATATTTATTGCGAGCGTAATTAAATATATTAGATCACGATAATTACGTAACGAGAACACTTAAAACGCGAACACAAATAATCACGAACGTATAACTTAACATCGAGACACGGAAAAAGGTACGGGTACCCCAAGTGGGGCCCCCTACCCGCGGCTACAAGGGACAAATGGGCCAAGCCCATTTGTAAAATTTTACTAAAAGGGTTAAAGGATTTTTCACTACTCATTTTTACAATTACAGAAGATTTTAGCAAAAACCTAAAACCCTCCTTCTCTTTTCTTTTTTTGGCCGCCACCCTCAAAACACCACAAGGAGGTGTTTGTTGATCTTGGATCTTGGAATATTAGTTGGTGATCGTGTTTGTTCTTCGTCCTTTTGATCCACGAATTCGGTAAATCCTTTTTAAACCTTTTTCTTTTGATTTGATCTTTTATAAATCAAGAACATGTTATGTTTTTACAAAAACCTAATAAATAAACATGGATCTAACATAAATTGAGGTTTAATAAAATCAAAAGTATGGTTTTAAGGGGTGTTTGTTTTGGCCGCAGCCTACACCGAACCCAAGGGGGTTTCGGTTTGGCCAACCGACCACCATCGAGACCATATGGTCCCAGTTGGTTGGTGTGGGTCCCACGGCAGCATCAAGACAAGGGGTACCCCGATTTGGTTCGGGGTACGGTGTCGATTTCATGTCCGGTTCATGGTTTTGATTCTAGATCCGGTTCATGGTGTATGTTTAATTTTTTTTTTTATGATCTTATGTGAAAAAATTAAATTAATAAATGACAAGATTAATTTAATAACATGACTTAGGTTATCTTAATTATTAATAATCATGAAATTAATTAACCTAAGTATTTTATATTTTAGACTTATAATTAATTAAATATTTAAAAACCATGATTATAATTAATTAATTAACATGACTTAGGTTATATTATTAATAAATAATAATAAATGTTTTAACCTAAGTAGTTAACTTTATTTAATTAAAAACATGTTATACTTTAATTAAATATTTTAACCTATAGTTTAATTTAATTACATGAAATAATTATTAAACTATACATTATATCATATGACTTAGAAAATAATCATGAAAACACTTAGGCTTATATAATTAGCTTATTTAACCAACTTATTTCTAATTATGGAAACTTTCTATTTTTAGAAACTTAATTAAATAAGGCAGCTAATCTATTTATGGAAACCTTCTATTTTTAGAAACTTATTTATTTCAGGCAGCTAATCTATTTATGGAAACTTTTTTAATTAAGGCAGCTAATCTATTTATGGAAACTTTCTATTTTTAGAAACTTATCTATTTTAAGCAGTAATTCTATTTTTGAAAACTTTCTATTTTTGGAAACTTTCAATTTTTGGTAACTTTCTATTTTTGGAAACTTCTATTTTAGGAAACCTGCTATTTTTGGAAAGTTACTTATTATTACACAGTAAGTATAATAACACATGAAATACCAGAAATACTTAATCAAATTTAATAGAATATAAGATAAACACGGTTTAAGGCTTTAAAACAGTAAAACATGGTAAGAACACATAAAATAAGCTAAGACATGACATAAAACCAGCTACGTATTTAGTAAGCAGATACTTATTCATGTATGTATTTATGTAACACTAGTGATACGGAAGTAGGATTTTCTCTCAGTTCATCTTCTTCGTTCACTGGACATAAGGTACGGATTCCCGTCCTTTCAGTATGGACATTCTTTCCTTATTAGGATTCCCCGTATGCAGCCAACTGTTTTCCCGTAGTATAATTTACGTGTTTGATTGCTTATGTTTAATTAAGATTACCTATAGCCATATACATGCATGACCAGTTTCACCTAGTTATGGAGGTACCATAACCATAACATTATAGGCACTGATGTTATGACTTCACCACGACGGAGTGATTGCTCGTGGTGTCCCTTCAGCTTTTGGCCACTTATTTATATTTATCATGTGGGGCGTATGGGTGCATCCTAGTTACATGTTTTTAGTCAGGATTTCATGGTGAATGTGGTGTGTGCCTTGCATCCTTCACAAGGAGCTGATCCCTCCTACCCAAAAATCAGTATATTAAATTAGAGGCAGCCCCTCTAATTTGCATGATGAGGTCACCCCTCCAAGTATTCATGCACGGTGGATTTTCATGACCTATATTGGCTAATGGTAAAATATGACAAACAGTTTTATAAGATAAACATAAGACTTTCAAACTATAAAACCAGTTTTATCAAGACTTAACCAGGTTACTCGGGACTTAGTTTTCTTCCGCTGTTAAATGTTATATGCTTATCCTATTCATTCTTTATTGTACATCCGTGCACTGAGCGTATTTGCTCAGCCGTTTTCCTTTTCTATGTTCCCAAAACGGCAGGTTCTCAGGGACGCTCGTAGATACTAAGAGTACGTGCATATGGACTGGAAGTTGTCTAGCCTTCTTTACTTTATGCATTTCTTTTCCTATGATAAATTTGCTATGGACATTGTTTAGTCCTTTCCGTTACTATACTATGTTTGTGTGTGATGAGCTTTACTTTTGGACTACCGATGTTTGATTTCGGTATTTTCCTTTTATGGTCAAGTAATGTTTAGACATTTTTCCTTGCATGCTTTGATGACACGCCATAATTGCATGTGACATTTCCATTATCAAAATGGGGTGTTACAATTATGGTATCAGAGCCAAGGCTTCGACCTGCAGGCTCTCAAATATGACCTGTTATTAGTGGGTAGTCACTACGGTCTTCCTAGAACTGACTGTTGTTTTCATGCATTCATCATTTTTAAGCATACATATACATGTCATTGTCGCAGATTTTTAACTAAGTAATGGTTGGTACAGGACTGGCCCTATTTAGTCGCATGTGTTTTATCGAAACTTTTAAATTTGGGACCGACCCATAGGCGTCCCCTCGCTATGTCTTTTGTTTTGGGTGAACTGACCAGAGGCGTTCACTCTCGAGCATACAAAAGTTTTCATAAAACTGCATCATGCATTCATACACAAAATTTTCTTGCATAAAATTTTTCTCGTGAAATTTTAGTATAAATTTTTTTTCATGTATGTGACAAATCTAACATTTTCAGGTAGTTAAATATTTTCTCGTATAATATTTTGAAACTTATTTTTATGTTGGTTGACGAACTCACAGTTTACGGATTTAAATTTGGGCTTACGTGCATAATTTGGCGTCTTTTACGACTAAACCGGAAACCTTAGGATTACGTATTTACGTTTTTGAACTCCGTTTTTGATAAGACAATTGTTATTGGATTCGTTTTGTGACGGTGATTCATAATTTATAAAAACGTTTTTCGTAAAACGACCCGAGGGCACGCAAATCGAGAAAACTAGAATCGAGAAATACCCGTAAACTAGTGAGATAGGACAAAACACTTTGCCCCATCCCACTAGCTTACATGGGACGGCCAAAAACACCTCACCACAATTAGGTGGCACAAACTTAACTTGTTTATAACAAGTGTAAGCTTTAGCTTACACTTTAAGCTAAGCCTTCCATCACTTAACAAAACCATCAAATGGTTTTCACTTAACCATTTCTTACATGCAATTTACTCTCAAAACTCTCTCAAACTTCATCTATGTGTCGTCCCATATCAAGCCACAAACACCATTTTTGATCTCTTCCAACTACAAACCACATGTTTACTAGTCCTATTAAGGTGTTTCCTTGAAACCTTGATCATTTGGTGGCCATATAACCAACTTTGGAGGTGATTTGCTTGTGTCCTAGGGCTGATTTTCCAACATATGATCTTGCTATTTGATGGTCTTGGAGATACTTGTTGTGTTCATCAAGTTCTTGCCTTCCTAAAACAAGAAATCCACTTGGATTGGTAAAGAAGATCATCCTCTACATTTTTCTCTTATTATTTTGTAAAGAACAAATGTATTTTCTTTCATTTTGTATATGTATATGATGTATATATGATGATAAAAATGTTGTGTGGGGATCAAGTGTTGATAAACATACTTAAAAATGATGATAACCATAAGAAATGAAGCTAAAATCATGTCTAATTAGTTGGCTGTATAAAAACAGTAGATAACTAAATGAAGAACTGATAAAAAAGCATGGTTTGATCTATTTACAGTAAAGTAGATGATGTTATACACATGTGAGAGTTGGCCATGCAATGGAATCAAAATAATGAGTGAGATATGATCAAAACAAGTTAGGTGGTACAATCTGAATAAGCAGTTTTGTAGGGACTGTTAAGGCAACTTAAACTCAAAATGGGCAGTAGCTATAACTAAGTTATATTTAGCACATATCATGAAGAAGTTGTCATTTAAAAATGAGCTTCTAAGTCATTGTAGAACTCTAGATATGATAAAAATGGTGAATGTGAAGTTAAAAATCAGATTTTGGAAATAATGTTTATTATTATTATATAAGCACTCACTTTATAATTTATAAAATGTAAAGTATAAACCCACTAACTTATAAAACTTAATTATATAAATGTATAAAAGGTTAATTAAATGGGTAAAATATATAAATGGTGGTAAAAGTAATATTTATAAGTAATAAAAACTATAAACTTGATTTTTACGACTTTTTCGGCTATCGCCGTGAAATTAACGTTTTTCATCAAATAAAACTTAGACGACCAAACCCGTCTAATGTAAAGTTTATAAAAGTTATATACTGATGTATAAGTAACTAAGACAAGTAAAAACCGATAAAACCCGAACTATAAGAATTAAGGACATTTACGAGCTAACTAAACCTATTAGACTAATAATTGGACTTAATAAGATAAATACTTGTAAAAGAATTATTTGGGCTTAACCCAATAGGGCCCAACATGAAAAGTATATATACTGATCATATAAGTATAAAATGGGTAAAAACAAGTTAAAGAATTTATAAAAGACTTAATGAACTTAAAATAGGTAAAATCGGTAAAACTAGTGAACTAGTAAGACGATACTAAAACGTAAACACTAAAATGAGTAAATGAGGATTTATAAACCCACTTGATCATCATCATATGTACAAAATCATCATACGTATATTGTTATTTTGATAAAAGTCATTGGACCGAGTCTAAGACCGATTATTATTTATATAGGTTTCCGTGACCGAAGCACGCCCGTAGCCGATAATCCGCCTTTCATTAACAACGTGAGTTCATAGCCTCGCACTCTTTTAAATGTTTTATAAAATGATTTGTAAACCCGTGAGGGAGATAACATGCTAGATTTTTATAAAAATAGAACACAAGTAGTCCCGATTGTATGCTAAATGAGATGGACCCGAATGATGCTATGACCCTATATTCGAGACTAAAAGGATTATTAGTAGTTAGGTTATGTCACTTAAAGTCCCATTAGCATGAATTGTGAACTACCGGGATTTGGTAGACGCTTATGCATTTGATAGTACTATTTGGGGACGATCACCCCAGTTCGCGCCTTGACGGTTGATCCCCGTCGTACCACATTGATTGGTAAGCGAATTTATGTATGAGAAGATTCCATAGCGTGATTTTTGTGACGACACGCTAACTTAGATGGGCAAATTGTTTGTCGGGTTCGCGGCCCGCTGTTTTCACAGTAAGGTAACAATGTCATGCGGCTAATAATAATCCTACAACCTAATCTAAATAAAAATGTATCCTATATATGATAACGACGCTATTACGATGAATATATTACCTATCATGGTAATATAGAGACTACGGTCTCATGGACGGTTTCAGATGTATGCTTGAGATATATTGCCTGACTAGCAATATGTGGACTTACTTCCGATATTATACTTGTGTTCTGATTTTAAATGATTGTAAATGATTGTTTTATATAACGGTTTTCATTAAACTCTATGAATTCACTCGGCATTCGCTGATATGATTTTTGCATGTTTTCTATCTCAGGTGCTTGAAGGTAATCCGGATGGAGATCGACTCTGATGGCCCACACTTAATATTAAAAATGTTCATTCGATCTGTGTTTTGTAAACTTAATGACCTGTATAATTTGGGACCTGTTCTACACTTTTAAACCTTTTTATCGAATGAATGTTTGTTAAACCTTGTACAACCATTTTTATGTGTTGTCTATGATTGGAGTTATTGTGCTATCCCGTAACACTCTGAAAGACCCTTCCGCTGTACCGATACGAAAAATGAGAGTGTTACAGTTTGGTACCAGAGCTCTCGTTGTAGAGAACAAAAGATTTTAAAAACCAAGGTTTTGAACAAAACTTTTCAAAATCTTTTGACAATGAACATTTGAGAAAATAATTGAATAATCTTTTGACTATAACGGTGCCAGAGATCTCCGACGTTACCAACAAGCCCTATTGAGAAGATATATATTTTGATATATATAATTTAATTTATATATATGTATATATCGTGATTTCATTATGTAATTGTTTAACTAGTATGTTATCCTAATACGAGATAAATATATATAAATGCAGATTGTCATGGCTGACCCTAATATTCCTGTAGAAAACCATGCTATTCCCGAACCTAATATAGAAGATGATCCTTATTTAGACTTAGTAGATTTTGATATTGATGACGAGGAGGAACCATTTGAGGATCCCAAGCCCGAGTTAGGACTAGGAGATCAGATTGCCCCTCAGGAAGACTTAGTAGAGAATGTGGATATTGAGAATGTGGGTAATGAGGACGTGGATATTGAGAATGCTGATATTGAGAATGTGTTAGAAATACGTTTTAACGTATATTAGAAGTATCGGTCACTCCACAATATGATTTATGTTGTAATAGCTCGTAGTTAGTAATTAGTTATTATTTGCTTATTAACTTAAGTAAGAACCGGTCCATGGGCTTGTCATGGACCGGCCCAAGCCCAATGTTTAGCTTGGACTATAAATACCCCTTTCCACTAAGGAAAGGGGTTGGTTGTTATCATTTCTTAATTTCCACTTAATAAAATTCACATAGTTTCTCTCACTTTCTCTCTCTAACTTTCTCTCTCTAGAAATTAACAAACCCCTTCATAGATTCATTGATTATCAATATTCTACATTTGGTATCAAGAGCTATGGGGTGATTTAAGGTGGTGATTTGTGTGGTTTTTAAGTTTTTGATTGTATTAGTGTTCTTTAAGAAAAATCATCTTGATTCTTGGTGTTTTTGATGTTTTTGTGATTGGGATTAGTGGATAAGTATTAGTTGTTACTTATTTTAGTCGAAAGCACAAAACTTTTTGGGTTATTTGGTCAAAATCTGGGCTTAATCGTAAGTTTTACTGTTCTACCGTTCATCGGACAAAGTTTCTGTTCATTCAGCAAAACTTCCGGATCAAGGAGTTCCGGATCAAGAAGTTCCGGATCAAGGAGTTCCGAGTCAAGAAGTTCCGAATCAAGAAACTTCCGAACCAAGGAGTTCCGAGTCAAGAAGTTCCGAATCAAGAAACTTCCGAACCAAGAAGTTCCGAGTCAAGAAACTTCCGAACCAAGAACTTCCGAGTCAAGAAGTTCCGGATCAAGAAACTTCCGAACCAAGAAGTTCCGGATCAAGCCAAAGTTCCGAACCAAGAACTTCCGAGTCAAGAAGTTCCGGATCAAGCCAAAGTTCCGAATCAATAACTTCCGAACCAAGAAGTTCCGGATCAATCCAAAAGTTCCGAATCAAGGTATTCTTCCGCATCAACAAAAAGTTCCGAATCAAGGTAATCTTCCGAATCAAACTTCCGAATCAACAAAAAGTTCCGAATCAAGGGTGATTTTGCTTGATTTTTCGACGATTTTTTAGAGGATTTAATCTTGGTTTCATACAACAAAAACACAACACAATTCACAAGCTTTACTTCACTGCTCGATCAACCGATAATCTCTGTTTCTTTGAAGAAAAACAAAATGAATCCAAATTCAGTAATGCCTCAGATGACATCTCTTACGGATATATCAATCATAACGGGAACTGATAGCCGTCCACCGATGCTTATTAAAGAGGTGTTTGAGGCATGGCAAGGTCGAATGATGCAATATCTAAAGGGGAAACCGACATACGGAAGGCTTATGGTCAAATCGATTTTGAATGGTCCACTCGACTATGGTACCATTACGGTTGATAACGTGACTAGACCACGAGAATTTGAAGAACTTACTCCAGCTCAACAACTTGTTGCAGATGCAGATGAAAAAGCTCTTCAAACAATTCTCCAAGCTCTTCCCCATGACATCTATAGGATGGTGAGTCAGTATACGGTGGCAAAGGATCTATGGGAACGTCTTAAGGTGTTGCTACAAGGCACGTCTCTCACCAAACAAGAAAGGGAGTGTCAGCTGTATGATCTGTTTGATAGATTCACCTACAACCCAGGGGAAACACTTCACGATTATTACTTCAGATTCACCACACTCATGAATGATCTGAATGTATACAATCTTGTGATCGCACCATTCCAGGTTAACACCAAATTCTTGAATACTCTACCTCAAGCTGAATGGGGTGAGTATATTACCGATGTGAAGTTAACCCGGGATTTGCATAAGTGCAACTTAGATCAAATCTATGCCTTCCTTCAGCAGCATGAGAAGCATGTGATTATGCACCGTTCTCCTCGTGGTATGCACCCAGATTCTTTAGCATTGATGGCGAATCAACCAAGCTTGTCTCACAACAACACACCCTATATCTTGGGACATCAAGCTTATCATCAATCACCTTACATGACACCAGCCTTTCCCCAATACTCGATTCTACCACAACCACCCACCTCACATCAGCAACAATATCGGTTCAATGCACCCTCACCACAGTATGCTTCACAACCTCATCCAGCAAATGTTGCACATTATGCTCAGCCATCATATTCTTCTTATCAAGAGAATGCAGCATATCCAACAAGCTACCCTGATCAAATGAGTCTTCCTTATACTGATTATGCAGCTCATCCAGATCAAGCACTATATTGTGATGATGAGGAAGTCCCCGTTCCTGTTTTCCAACAAGGAGCTGACCCAGTTGAAGTGCTAACTACTATGTCTGCTTATCTCACAAGAACTTTAAGCAAACGAGGATTCAGAGGATCAGCTCCTACCAACAATCAGTTGAGGAATTCATCCAATTCTCGCCAACAAGCTACAATTGAGAATGGCAGAGTAATGGTTCAGCCAATTCAGCCATATCAGGGGAGAACTTCCACATCAACCAATGTTCGCACCGCCAATCCTGCTCCTGCTCCAATGGTCAATAATCCTCCACGGGCTAATACAGGCAAGTTGAGAATGATCACATGCTACAACTGCAAGGAAGAGGGTCATATGTCCAGGGATTGTAAGAAACCCAAAAGGAGAAGGGATGGACAGTGGTTTGCAGAAAAGATCTATCTGGTAAATGCTCAGGCGCAAGGAAGGGAACTTGATGAAGAGGAGCTTGCATTTCTTGCTGACCCAGGGATTGCTGAACAAGACGTTGTCACTACGCAGAATGCAGCTTACCAAGCCGATGATCTTGATGCGTATGATTCCGATTGTGATGACTTTCAAACTGCAAAGGCTGCTTTCATGGCAACTTTCTCCAGCTTAGGGCCAGATAAGAAATCTGAGGTACTTATTAATAACACTGATAATGCCACTGATGCTAGTATTCAACCACATCAAGTTGGGCAAGAGAGTGCTGATTCGAATGAATCTTCGGTGGTGAGTCTTTCAAATGAGGAGACAAACAATGATAGCAATATCAATGTGAGTTCCCAGACTTTGAGTGAATCACAACCGGGACACAGTTCGCATACGCCTACTCCTGCTCAACAAGATTTGGTCATGGTTCCTGCTACATTACTTAGCCAAATGAATGCTGCACTCTTAGAAACCTTAGCTAAGAATAAGAATTTGTCGGATGAGCTTGCCTTAAGCAATGAGAAAGTACAAACTTTGGAATTAGTGCCTTCGTCTAGTGTTCTCACAAATCTCGAATATGATCACTTTAGAAACAAACAAATGGGTCACTTGCAAGAGATCGAAAACTTAAGAGCAAATCTGTCTAATGAACTTAGAGAAAAGGAGTTAGTGGTCACTAATTTTCAAAAACTTCAAACTGATTTTGAATTACTCGAATCTAAGAAGACTGAAATGGAGATTAATGCTACTAATAAGATTAGAAGTCTAGACTACTTGCTGTTAAGACAATACGCTGCTTCACAACTAGTTCACTTATTTGATGCTTCGTTTAAAGAGTTTAACTTATCACGTCTAAAAGGCCTTCCCCCTAATCCACGATATGCAAAACAAGCTTTAAGACATAGTCCTAGACTTTATAATGCAACTCAATTAGGATTGGCTTTAGACCCGATTGTTTTTCCCAATGATCGAACAAGTAAGGTTCTAGTTGATGAGGATCGGTCATACAATTCAGCAAAATATCCCGATTGTGATTATTTTAAAATGAATAAAGAGCTTGCTAAAACTGATTTTAGAGTTCGCTTCCATATGGACAAAGATCTCATTACAGCACCAACCTACATGATAGAGGAAGAAAGCCCTAGTACATTTCCTACACTTGTCAACATGGAAGGTCCTAAGGAAATTCCAAAGAATCTTCCACCTGTTAGCACTGTATGGTTAAACTTGCAAGAGATTAACCGATACTTTACTAACTTTGACAAGGTCATCTTGGAATGTACGACTTCAAATGGCTTAAATGCCGGAGAATGGGCTTTCGAACACATGAACGAGGTGTTTAAAACTGAGATCAATCCGTTTGTCGAAAGTCTAAAAAGAAGTTTTGCATCTCTTAAGGAAAATCTTCAGTTTGAAATTGGTGAAGTTCAAAAAGTGTTTTATGAAATGGACACCGCTTACGAACTGCAACTAATTGAAAAGGAAAAGATTTCAACCGAATATGACCGATTCTTGTCCGAAGTAATCTCGTGTGATGTGCTTACTATTGTAAATGTTAAATATTCGAATGAGCTTACATCCGCTATGATGAATTGTGATGCTGTAAATATTTGTGAGAATATTTGTGATGATGTTTGTGATATTTCTGTAAATGTTGCTGAAACTGTAAATGAGGTAGATAATCATTCTTGTCACGAATCTAACGCTGAGTTTTTAAAGCTACAAGATTCTTATAATTTACTTTCTCAACGCTTTAATCAACTAGAACAACATTGTATATCTTTAGAATTAAAACAACAAGCTCAAAATGAAAATCTTTTGATATCAAATGTTTGTGAAAACGGTGTTGAGACAAGTGACAAGATGATTGCAATTGTTAAGACATTAGAGGAAGAAATCATGAGATTGAAGAGAGAGATATCATCAAAGGAAACATTAAGAATGGAACTAGAGGCCGCAGAGTCTAAAAACCAGGTCTTAGAAATTAGACTATCAACTGTTCTAGGGGAGATGGATCGGACAAGGCAGGGACTATCCGCTCTTTATGGTTCACTAGAAGATCGATTCGCTTTTAATGCGACACAGCAACAATATTATGTTGAACAACTGAACCAAAAGTGCGAAGAAATCTCTGACTTGAACATCCTGCTCATAGACAAAAATATGGTTTTGGCTGAGTTAAAGGAGACACTTCTTCTCACCCGACAAGAAGTTGTTGATAATTTAGCTACCGACTCTGCACCGTCCACTAGTGCTCCAACAACCAAGAAAGTAGTGCTTTATAAGAATCCGCTTCATAAGAGAAACCAGCTTACCTATGATGATTATATGAAGAATGCCATTAAGCATGTCGATCTTCTTAGGGATATTGTAGACGATCTTTATGCCTTAGATCCCTTAAGTAGCGACTATTATTCGGCTCATGAATATGTTAAGCGAGTTCAATATTGCTTGGCTTATTTGCAATACATAGGTACACCAGGTTCTGCACTACTTAATAATAGGCCCATTGCTGTCACTCCATTTAATAAGACTCCAGGAGCGAAACCGTCATTGGCACAATCAAGTAAGACACCTTTAAAATCTGCTGCTAATGTTCCCAATTTGCCTTCTACAGGATTAAAAGCGACTACTAAGGCTAAAGGATCGCCACTCAAGAAAGATAAGATCAAGCCCGCCACTAGTAGTGCCACAAAGAAGAAAGTAGAAGTCCACAATAGGAATGCTAGTTCAGTTTTAAATAAAATGAATCATGTTAAGACTAAAAGCTCTGCGCCTGTGCAGCAGCCTAAACCATTCGTGAATTCTGATTTAAATTGTTGGAATTGTAATGAATGTATGTTTTCACAGCGTCATGATTTGTGTCTGATTGATCACGTTAATGAAATGAATGCTATTAAGAATGGACTTGAATGGAAGCCAACGGGTAGAACTCGTGCCCAAGTTGGCTGGCAATGGCGTCCCACTGGTAGGACCTTTACTCTCGATGGTAAAATGTGCCCTTTAACTAGGAATGCATCCATTGAGGTTAGGTCTGAGCGTCCTTTAGTTAGGAACACTCGCACTCAAGTAAGGAAACAGCGCCCTTTAATTAGGTCAGCCCCCACTATAGTGCCTATCAGTGTAGAAATACCTCAGGATTTGAGCCAATTAGAATCTACACCACCAATTAAGAAGAAGAAGGCTAGGAAATCTAAGAAACCTAGAGTTAGCAAATCTAAGATTATTAAATCTGTACCTGCTAATAACAAGGAACACTCAGATTCCGATACCTCTACATTGTCTTTGTGTGGTGATATTTTCAGGTGGTCCAAATCATCCTGTGGTATTTGGACTCCGGTTGTTCAAAACATATGACCGGAAATCGCTCGATGCTCCGAAATTTCGTCAGCAAGTTTCTTGGTACGGTTAAATTTGGGAATGATCATATAGCAAAGATTATGGGGTATGGTGAATATCAGATTGGAAACGTGACGATTTCTAGGGTATACTATGTTGAAGGTCTTGGTCATAACTTATTCTCAGTAGGACAGTTTTGTGATTCCAACCTTGAGGTTGCTTTTCGACAACACACTTGTTTCATCCGCAACTTGGAAGGAAAAGATTTGTTGAAGGGATCTCGTGGTGCAAATCTTTACACTTTGTCCTTACAAGACATGATGGCCGCTTCTCCAGTATGTCTTCTCTCAAAAGCTTCGAAGACCAAGTCATGGTTATGGCATCGAAGATTATCTCATCTTAATTTTGATGCTATTAATCATCTGGCTAAAAACGAGTTAGTTCGTGGTCTTCCCAAGCTTAAATTTCACAAGGATCATTTATGTTCCGCGTGTTCAAGGGGGAAAAGCACCAAGAAATCTTACAAACCCAAAGCTGAAGACACTAATCAAGAAAAACTTCATCTTTTGCATATGGATCTTTGTGGACCGATGAGAACTGAAAGTGTGAGCGGTAAGAAATTCATTCTCGTCATTGTGGATGATTTCTCAAGGTTTACATGGGTTAGATTTCTACGTACAAAGGATGAAGCTCCGAAGGCTATCATCACTTTTCTGAAGTTCATTCAGGTACGTTTGAATACCACTGTCCGCCGTATTCGTACAGACAATGGTACAGAGTTCGTCAACCAGACTCTTCGTGATTATTATGAAGGAGTTGGTATATCACATGAAACATCCGCTGCACGCACTCCACAACAAAACGGTGTCGTTGAAAGACGAAATCGCACACTTATGGAAGCTGCTAGGACCATGCTTATTTATGCGAACGCTCCATTGTTCTTGTGGGCAGAGGCTATTTCTACTGCATGTTTCACCCAAAACCGTTCTATCATTCGGAAACGCCATGGAAAAACACCTTATGAGCTTCTACATGACCGCAAACCCGATGTTTCATTTTTCCATGTGTTTGGTGCTCTGTGTTATCCAAACATCAATAGTGAGAACTTGGGTAAGCTTCAACCAAAAGCCGACATAGGTATTTTCATTGGTTACTCACCGTCCAAAAGAGCATACCGAATCTATAACCGTCGTCTTGGCAAGATTGTAGAAACTATGGACGCTGATTTCGACGAGCTGACAGCGATGGCTTCTGAGCAACACAGCTCTGAACCCGCGCTTCATGAGATGGGACCCGGTGCTATAAGTTCCGGATTAGTTCCCAACAATCCTACTTCTACATCATTCTTACCACCAACTAGGCCTGAGTGGGATAAACTGTTTCAACCGTTGTTTGATGAATTCTTCGATCCCCCGACTGATGAAGTTCCAGTACCTGTAGTAATTGCTCCAATACCTGAAGTGATTGCTCAAGTTAATGAACCTTTATCTAATGCATCTACAATTCAAGTTGAACCTGATGCACCTTCACCAAGTGATTCACAAACTACACCTGAATCATCACCCCTACTTGTGCCTAATGATGTAGAAGAGGATTCTACTGATCACGACTTGGAATATGCTCACTTGCAAGAGCTTCCTTTCTTTGGTGTAGCGATCCCTGAAAACCCTTCAGCCGCCTCTACCTCAGAAGAAGCTCCATCTATTGTTCACTCCAGACCACCTAGGATTGAAAAACATAGCACTAAATGGACAAAAGATCACCCAATTAGGAATGTTATTGGAGATCTAGATCGACCAGTCTCTACGCGCCATCAATTACAAGAGAGTGCACTTTATTGTTACTTTGATGCATTTCTCTCTGAAGTTGAACCCAAAAATTGGCAGCAGGCTATGACCCAATCATCTTGGATTGAAGCTATGCAGGAGGAACTCAATGAATTCAAACGACTAGAAGTATGGGAATTGGTTCCTCGCCCTGACAAGGTTAACATCCTTACTTTGTTATGGGTTTATAAGGTTAAACTTGATGAGATGGGTTCGGTATTAAAGAATAAAGCAAGATTGGTCGCTAGAGGATATAAACAAGCCTTGGGTATAGACTTTGAGGAATCTTTTGCTCCTGTGGCTAGATTGGAGGCGATTAGACTATTCCTTGCGTTTGCTGCTCATATGAACATGATCGTCTATCAAATGGATGTGAAGACGGCATTTTTGAACGGTGAACTAAGGGAAGAGGTTTATGTTAGTCAACCGGATGGGTTCGTGAGTACGGAGTCTCCTAACCATGTGTACAAGCTTAAGAAGGCTCTCTATGGGTTGAAACAAGCTCCACGCGCGTGGTATGATCTCCTGTCAACATATCTCATGTCGGAAGGCTTCTCCAAAGGCAAAGTGGACCCCACTCTTTTCACTCTCAAGGACGGCAACGACATGCTTCTGGTACAAATTTATGTTGATGATATAATTTTTGCTGCCACTAACATAGAATTGTCTAAACAATTTGAGAAGATAATGTCCACACGCTTTCAGATGTCGATGATGGGAAAAATCTCATTTTTCTTAGGATTACAGATTTCTCAGAATCCCAGAGGCATCTTTATAAATCAATCCAAATATGCTCTAGAATCACTTAAGAAATATAACTTTGAGAATTGTGACCCCGTAGACACTCCAATGGTGGAGAAATCCAAGTTAGATGAAGATAGGGATGGGATTATTGTCGATCCGAAACTTTACCGTGGAATGATTGGCACCCTTCTCTATCTGACTGCTAGCAGGCCTGATTTGCAATTTGCTGTATGCATGTGTGCCCGGTATCAGGCTCGGCCTACCGAAAAGCACTTACATGTTGTGAAAAGGATCTTTCGGTATCTAAAAGGAACACTTCATCGTGGTCTATGGTATCCGAAAGATTCCTCGATTGCTTTAATATCATACGCAGATGCCGATCATGCTGGATGTCAAGATACGAGGCGTAGCACTTCTGGATCTGTGCAACTCCTAGGAGATAGATTGATCAGTTGGTCTTCAAAAAGGCAGAAAAGCGCTGCAATTTCTAGCACGGAGGCTGAATACATCGCCATGTCCGGTTGTTGTGCTCAAGTCCTTTGGATGAGATCACAATTAACTGACTACGGTCTTGGATTTAACAAAATCCCGATGTATTGTGACAACAAGAGCGCCATTGCCCTTTGCTGCAACTATGTTCAACACTCCCGGGCCAAGCACATAGACATTCGCTACCATTTCATTAAGGAGCAGGTGGAGAACGGAGTGATCGAGCTGTATTTTGTCACTACTGAGTATCAGCTGGCGGATATGTTCACCAAAGCCTTAGATCGAGGACGAATCGAGTTTTTGATCGACAAGCTTGGCATGAAATCATTCACTCCAGCGACTCTCAAAGAGTTGGCAGAAGAATCAGCTGAATAGTCGTGGTAAACTATTCAGAGTATCCTTTGGTTGTGATCATGTATATTATCGTAAATATTTAAACCACAAAAAGAAAATACAAAAATATAAAACCTAGAAAAACCATAAAAAATATAAAACCAAGAAAAACCATAAAAAGTATAAAATCAAGAAAAACCAAAAATATTTTTCGTTTTAAAACGGGCATGTCTTTTAGTACGGTAATATTTACGGCCTTAGAAATGTCGATTAATATTGACACGGTGCCATAAATAGAGTCCGTATAAAAGTTGTACATTTTTTAAAACATGCCCATTATGGCTTGTAGTTATTTCAGACTGCAACCCGGTTTTCATATTAAAGTCACGTATTTCCTTGGAAAACGTTGGCTCAGAACGGGAATTAATTTTCTCGGGCGTGATTTACAAGCCAAATCATGCAAAGGGATCAAGTTTACTTTATAACTTGGTCTGACACGAATTTGTGTACGTCTCAGTGCATAAATTTGTTAAAATAAGAGAAATCTTATTAAAACCACGAATCAAAATTTTTCAAGAGATAAATTGGAAATGCTTTCATCACTATTTGACTCTTTAAACAATGACTACAGCTCTTTAAATAGAAAACGGGTCATCGTTTAAGGGGGAGAAAATAGTAAAATCATCTTCGTCATTAAAATTGATCTTCAAAAGTGATTGTGAAAATTAAGGGCTTCATGGTAATTGAGTGGTTTTGCTTTAGAAAACGACTTGTGTTCGTTCTAAGTGATAGGCATGGCTTTTAGATTTTGAGGATATGCTATAGGATGCGTTTACTAAGATTGTGTGTAAGTTAAACAAGGTTTAAGTGAATTAAAAAAGTTAGAAACAAAAAGGATAGGGAGTGAAATTGGAGGGACTAAAGTTAGTATTTAATGAAACTAGGCAAAATTTGACCTAAGTCAAAAACAAATCAACCCGCCTCTCACTACTATTCACTTTCACTGTTTCTAGTTCATACTTGCCGCCATTGTTGTTTACTCACACACAAACTCTTCAAATCATCTTGTCTGATCATTCCTTCCTGATTCATTCACTACATAAGGTAATTAACATCATATTTTAACTTATGAATTCGTTTAAATCGCCATCTATATCCCCTTAATTGATTCAAGATAATTAACAATTATCAGATTTAGGGTCTTGCCTTAATTAGGGTTAATTGATAAGGGATTTATGATGGGTTTTGCTCGGAATAGGTTAAATGATGATTAAATTGCTTTAGATTGCCTTAGAAACTCAAACGCACTTGGATTATTCATCATAAGCTTCGTTTCAAAAGTTCCGAATGAACACTGGATACAAACTTCCGAATGCAGGATTTCTTCTGAAAAACTTCCGAATGAGGAAGTTCCGAATGAAGGACTTCCGAATGAGGAAGTTCCGAATGAAGAACTTCCGAATGAAGGAAGTTCCGAATGAAGAACTTCCGAATGAAGGAAGTTCCGAATGAAGAATTTCCGAATGAAGGAAGTTCCGAATGAAGAACTTCCGAATGAAGGAAGTTCCGAATGAAGAACTTCCGAATGAAGGAAGTTCCGAATGAAGAACTTCCGGATGAAGGAAGTTCCGAATGAAGAACTTCCGGATGAAGGAAGTTCCGAATGAAGAACTTCCGAATGAAGGAAGTTCCGAATGAAGGAATGTTCCGGATGAAGGAAGTTCCGAATGAAGAACTTCCGGATGAAGGAAGTTCCGAATGAAGAACTTCCGGATGAAGGAAGTTCCGAACGAAGAACTTCCGGATGAAGAAGTTCCGAATGAGAAGAAGTTCCGAATGAAGAATGTTCCGGATGAAAAGGTTCCGAATGAGGAAAAGTTCCGGATGAGTTGTTTGATTGTTATTGTTTGCATGCTATCTACGTACTTGTTGTTTTATCTTATGAAATGTGTTATGCTTAGAAGTAAGAATGATATATATCTATCTGTTTTTGTGCATCAACCTTTCATGTCTTATCTTAAGCAGATAAAATGACTAATCCAACAGTACAAGCTATCCAAGAATCTAGGGAAGCCGATATTGCTAAAGCTCGAACCCTTAAGTTTATACCCAACAACTATAGGCTGAAGCAAGTTTCTAAATCCACTCACCATGGTTTTAAGGTAGCCATAGCCATTCTTGATAACTCCCATTTCAAGAACACCCTTAGGAGTACAGCCTCGGTGCCTTATGAGTATATGTTTGAATTTTGGGCAACCAAGGATTTCACTTCGAACAAGATCACCTTCACCATCGACAACAAGCAGCAGACACTCACCGTTTCAGACTTCCGTAAGATGCTTGGTATACGGGATACACCCAAGGGCATGTCTTTCTCAAGGGATCCTACTAAAGATGAACTCGCGGAGTTATTTGACGCACTTGGATGTCCGGAAATACGAGTTGCATCTGAGTTTACAACTGCTAAGGTGGGACAACCTTGGAGAGCTTTGATGGGTATTCTCAGTAAATGCCTTACACCAAAAACGAGTGGCCATGATGCTTTGCGCAGTCCAATAATGAACCTCTTCTATGGCATGTACAAAGCTGCGAATTCAGATTATGCTTTGTTGATATGGGAAGAATTCACCTTTCAACTCTTCCACAACAAGAAGCTGAAGACAAACTTCTTTCCTTATCCTCGGTTTATTAAGCTCATCATAAATTACTTTATGAAGCTTGATGCTACTATTGATAGGCGTGCAGGAGGTCGCTATCACACTGAAGAAGCTGATGATACTGTAGATCTGAGGCATGAAGGACCGTCTACTGGTGTGATTCCGGGTCCTGTTCCTGATTACCTTCTATCTGAAAAAATCAAAGGTTCTGCAGATTACAAGCTACTACAGTTAGAAATCCAGAGGCTGAAAGCAAACCTTCAAACTAGAGAAGACTCTTCCACAACGGTTAAGAGTAAAGGTAAACGCAAACAACCAGCTGCGTTACCTGAACCCGAACCCAAGAAGAAGAAGACAGAGGGTAAGAAAGGAAAGGGTAAGGATTTGATGCGTCTACGTGATGAAGCAGATATTGTTGATCCTACTCTTGATAAATCCGAGCAACAAATGATGAAGATTGCTATTAAAAGGAGTAGGAAAGATACAGGCGGTAGTGGTTCAGGTGCGAGGGTAGATATCGAGGATGAGTACGAGGAACCGCATGATGTTGATGAGTTTGGGTCACCTGAAAACTATTCCACTTCGAAGGAGCCATCAATCCCTATTTCAACAAGTGTGGAAAAGGAACCTGCTGCTCCTACAATCATGGTGACAATTCAACCCTTGGCAACTCTACCTCCACCAATCCAACCCTTAACAACCCGACCAACCCGACCGGCTTCCACACCATTTCTTCCACCACCCATAATTCCCACTCTTAGTACAGCAGTAACAACCGAGCCCATTCAATCAACCCAGAGCAGCTCTGCAACATCTGCAATGGCTGCATTAGTGATGGCCGAGATGCTTGACAATCACAAACGCGAAATGGATGAACTTCGCCAAGAGTTGCAAAGACGAGCTCAAAGGGAAGAAACATCTCAGAAAGCCCAAGAGGAGATGATTGCTAGGTTCGCTTCAGATATGGAGTTGACTAGAAAAGCACATGCAGAAGAACTTGCTCGGGTTAAGCAGGCTGAGGCTGATAAGCATGCTGCACGCATTACCAGACTTCAAGCAATGAGGGATAAATATAAGGAACAAAAAGAAGCACTTGAAGCATCTGTGAAAGAAAGAGTGCAAGAATCCGTTGAATCCTTAATGCCTAAGCTTCGTGACGAGTTGAAGACACTTGCTGCTGACAACTTGATGGTCAAATCCTCCAACCCTTCAGAAGCCGCCTATAAGATTGCTTATGACCTGACGGATTTTGAATTGAAGAAGATCCTTAAGGCTCGAATGGTGGAACTTGGGTCGTATAACAAGTCGAGGATTCAACGGGCTCTATATAAATCCCTGAATGATGCTATCATGGAGGATGATAGATTATTCAAAATGTTTGGAAGTGTGGTACCATATCACATCTTACCTGAGGAAGAAAGGGAAGAGAGTGAAGAAGAGGGTACGGGTGAAGAAGAGGAAGAAGAAGAAGAAGAAGGTGAAAAGGAGAAAGACGATGAAGAAGGTGGTGATGATGACGAGGATGATGAGGATGATGAGGATGATGACGAGGATGAGGATGATGATGATGGCGAAGATGGTGGTGATGAGAATCAGGAGAGTGTTAGGGATAATAACGGGGATGACAATCAGGATGATGATGGGGGTGAACAGCCAAAAGAGGGAGACAAGGTTACCAGCTCCAAGAAAACTGCTGCTGGAACCAAGTCCACAAAAGATGCAGCACAGAAGGACAAATCGACATCCTCGGAATCAAGACGAACTAAGTGGCGCCACGATGTGAATGCCACTACAGCGTCCTCGGCTCCTGGTATCTCTATCGCTGTATCTGTACCTATTACCACTAACCCCATTAGTTCTGCTGTTGTTCCTCCTGTGATTGCAGAATCAGTGACAGAACCCGAAGCTGCACAACACTCCCCAGTTCAGGACACTGCCGAAATGCCTGAAACTGAACCAGTAGATGTTCGCACTTCCACTCCTCTACAACAAGCACAACAATCTACGGTTCCTGAACCAAGCACTCGTGCCTGGGAAGACACGTTGGAGATAGACGAGTCTGCACCACCACAAGCTTGGATCACGGCAGCAGCTCAATATGATCCGATCACAGATGCTGACAAAGATGTGCTGTATCTGCGTATCCGAAGTCCGATTGACTTATGTGCATTTCTTGCTCATGAGTATAAGACTTCGGTTACTCCATCCTTGGTCAAGAAAGCGATGAAAGATAAGAGACTGCGTGCCAAAACCCGATTACCCCGAATGGAGCTCGAGTACTATGCCGATGAGATCATAAAGGCTTTGAAAACCGTTCAACGGCCAGGACTTCATGAATCAGAAAGAGCTCCACCTCCAATGGATCCTGCTCAAGATAATCAGATTGCTCTTGACTTCTTTGTCACCAACGATCTTGAGTATCTACTGAAGGGATCATCAAAGTATGCAACATCCCTGACTTTGCTGAAAGCTGCCAACTGGGGGACAATACCCTTCATCGAGGAAAAGGTAAATCGACTCTGGGTCCCAAAAATGAATCGTAATTATGATATGTATGCTGTCATAGGTGCATCTCATTGGGACGAACGAGTCCGAAGGGCGTACAGGGGTTGCTGCATGGTCAAGTCTGGAAGCAATGTTAGATCCGACATCCGTATCTCCAGCATCTTAGGAATGAAAACTGAAGCCAAGAACGGCTACTATCATGTGACGGAGATTCGCTTGAAAAGGGAGGATGACAGGGAATACAAAATCCAGCAAGGAGATTTTTCCATCATTCGCCTTGAGGATATTGAAGATATGCTGCTTCTGATGACCCGAGATCAACTTACTCACATTCCTCGTGAAGACCTGATTGCTTTGAATACAGCACTTCGTATGTTCACACGAAGCGTTGTCATCAAGTCACGAGTTGAGGATCTTCAGTTGGGAGTCGAAAGCTATCAGAGGAGGCTCAATTTAACCCGTCCTGTGAATCAAGTGCTACCTCAACACGTAGAAAGATGTCCTTATACCGGCATTTCTGTCCCGAATTCCGGCATTTTCTACTTGAACAGTCGAGGTTTGATGAAGTTTATGAGGGTGGGTGAGCTTCACAAGTATAGTGATGGAACTCTTATACAAGTCAGAGATAAGTTGGAGCATCTGAACTCGGGTGGGACTTTGCCAGAGATGACGGAGGATTGGCATCTGGGTTACCGGCAGATGGCAAAGTATGTGATCAAAAAGATCGACCAAAAGCTCCGTGAACGTAGATTGATGAGGAGCTTGGAAAGATTCGTGGGTGGAAGACCGTATTTAGTGCACCACAAGCTACTGCAACGATCCATCTGATGGGTCGTACATCTCAGGTCACTTTATATTGGTTTTCAATTGTGAATATGTAAATTTGTGAATAATGTGCTTGAATGGCTTGGTGTAGTGTTAAGGTATGATAATTTTTCAAGAATTTCTCACGAGATTCTAAATCTTTCAAAATATGTCATACCAAAGCACTACAACTATCCCTTATTAACTTAAGGGGGAGCAATAACTTGTTCTATGGCCAAAACATCGATTTCATTTTTACCCAAAGACCGGTTAATCCATTCAATATCCCAAATATTAATGGTTAACATTTTGGATAAGGGGAGAAAATGGGATTAAGGAGACGTAAGTGATACTTGGCTAAAAGATGAAAAAGACTTAAAGATTATCCAACTTAATATGTGTAAAGCACGTGTTAAGGGGGAGCGTTTTTGATGAACAAAACACCTAAGGTACAAAACTTTTGATTTCAATATCACAAGTACTTTAGGTGATTTTCAATGATTTTTCATGGTGGCAATTCCTTCCCAAAACACGCTTAATTCACGACGGATGTGGTGACAAAAGGGTGGTAGGAATAGGTTTAGTCCAATGATTCATCAGAGCCGATGGAATCTTCCCAAGGACAATTCCCTAGATAGAATTAGAAGTCCTAGGAAAGATGGAGAAAGAATGTGAACGTAGCTGAATGCCGACCAAGTACTTAAGCTAGCACTGGAACAATCACAACAAGGTGCTAGTGATGACGTATTGGTAAGCATTGAAGGGGTTGAAGAATGAAAAAGAAATGTAAAGATAAAGGGTGTAAAGAAAGAAGCCCTCCTTACAACTTTAGGCAGAAACCGGGTCAATACATATGCTATTGAGGTCATTTTTGCTAATGATTCTCGGTATTGAAGAAAGGCGTCATGGACCCAGTGATGCAATGCACAACCCTTCCCCAGCTAACTCAAATATCTCTCAAAAGGTATTTGTTTTAATCACACGGAGATCAACACGTTATCTATTGGTTTATTCACTCCGAATAAACTGGTATTGAAAAGGTGGCACTCCTCTCCAGCCATCGCTCACTAAATCAAAACGCACAATCGAGTCTAGAGCCAAGAGATCATCAAAAGTCTCATTAGGACACTTTCCATTTATTCCTTGCTTTCTCACACACTGTGAAAAGTAAGAGATTTTCATGAGTCCTACGCAATATTCTTGTAATATTGCCAGAACATCCGAGTAATACGCAAGTATTACAATGAAGATGGAAATCCTGCTTGAGCCAACATCAAACAAGCTCATGGTAGGTTACACGTGCGGTTCTTTTAGAACCAATCTTGTGAAAAACTGGAAGGTAACAGTGGTTTAATTCTTAATTGAACTTAAACTCGTTCCAGGCCTCTTCGCATTATCATATGATCTTGCCAGAACACTCAGAGTGACTCTTTATTGACCACAGTGACGAGTGGAAATCCTTCTAGTGTCAACATCAAACAGCACTTGGTAGGTAACGTGCAAGGTTTGTTATGAATTGAGCTCGTGACAACTGGAAAGCAACGATGGTGAAAATCTTAACTGAAATTCACTTGTTCCAGGTTTCATGAATTGACGGCTTTTAATCACAAGGATAATTTATCCAAGTGATTCACTCTTTATGTTCGCAGTCAGCTTTGGACGGTCGAATAAAGAGAACGGGTTCACCCGCGAAATCCTGTCAGGAAGTTACTTAATTGAAACTATCCGTCACGGGTACGATATCTAATATCGTCCAACGGTCTTCACCGACCGGAGGTAAAATGCTACCGAATTAGAATAAAATGTTCAAAGCCATTTTATTTGTGTCGTTGCTGTGTACCTGCTAAAGACGGTGGCGTTGCTGAGTACCTGTTGAAGACGGTGGCGTTGCTGTGTACCAGTGAAGACGGTGGTGTTGCGGTGTACCTGTAAAAGTCGTTCCCACATGCTTATGTCTTTTGCAACAAAAATTCAAGAAAGTACAAGATTAAGTCTTCCGCTGTACCAAACTCTGAAGCTTTCAAGAATTCAACAAAAAAAAAAAATGTAAGTGTGTGGAACATGAAGTCACGAGGAGGCAAAGTTCACAAGAAAGGCAAAGATCGCACGTGAAAGGCCAAAGAACAATGCTCTCAAGTCAAAGCCAAAAAGATCAAACCAACATATTCACAACAAAAGAAAGAAAAAGAAGAAAGGACTACGAGCTAAAGAACGAAGACTTAGTATAGTATGCTAGGTTTAGAACTTTGTAACGTGGAGTGACCTCCCTTAGGGGGAGATTGTTAGAAATACGTTTTAACGTATATTAGAAGTATCGGTCACTCCACAATATGATTTATGTTGTAATAGCTCGTAGTTAGTAATTAGTTATTATTTGCTTATTAACTTAAGTAAGAACCGGTCCATGGGCTTGTCATGGACCGGCCCAAGCCCAATGTTTAGCTTGGACTATAAATACCCCTTTCCACTAAGGAAAGGGGTTGGTTGTTATCATTTCTTAATTTCCACTTAATAAAATTCACATAGTTTCTCTCACTTTCTCTCTCTAACTTTCTCTCTCTAGAAATTAACAAACCCCTTCATAGATTCATTGATTATCAATATTCTACAGAATGAGAATGAGATTGGGTTAGATGAGTTAGATGATGAGATTGACGACGAGGATGTCGAGGAAGATGTAGGTATAGATGTTGAGGTTGATGACGATGAGGAAGCTGAGCTTATATATCCGTATGATGTTCCAGAGGGCGAGCCTTTGCCCCCACCAGTTTGTTTGTCTGATTCCGAGGATGAGTTACCTAGGGATGAAATGTCTGAATCGTCTGAATCTGATTCTGAATCAGAGGAGGATGAGGATGACGATGCACCTGACGGTACTGATGGTATTGCTACTCGTAGACGTGAGATAGGAGAGTCGTCTAGTACTCGAGAGGCTACTCATATTGATGGTCTTGCACCATGGGCCTTGAGACGTGATCTAGATGCTTCCCGTGTTAAGAGTTGTGTGACAGAGGTTGGATTGAGTGTTGTTCAGACTCAGGTTGCTTATTTGGAGTCGAAGGCTAAGGTTGGCGAGAAAGAGCGAGAATTGCTTAGTTTGGATTTGAGTGATGTAGAACGTGGTTTGAATGAGGCTTTTAGGAGGTTATCGGTGTTGGAAAGTGGTGAGTATGCTGCTATGAAGAGAAAGGTGAATTCTTTGGAGATTCAGTTGAGTGTGGCTCGTGCGATGCGTGAGAAAGCCGAAAAGGAGTTGAATGTATCCGTGGGTTGGAACAGTAGATTTTATGCCGACATGGTTGAAAGAGGAGTAATCCGTAAGCGCCCAGCTGAAGATGAGTCTAGTGATCGTCCGGCAAAGATCCAGAAGACGATGGATGATGGACCATCTGGCGGTTCTCAGTAGACCAGTCTGTGTTTAGTAGTGACCTTTATATCTTTTGTGCTTGTAGCTTTGACTGAACCGACTTGTTAGTAGTAGACTTGGCACGAATTTTGAGTGTATATAGTGTTAGAACTTTGATATGGATGTACTAAGACAATACTTTTGTTTCAGATCGAAT
Source organism: Glebionis coronaria (assembly GCA_025667525.1). NCBI lineage: Eukaryota > Viridiplantae > Streptophyta > Magnoliopsida > Asterales > Asteraceae > Glebionis > Glebionis coronaria. The sequence continues at coordinate 71,563,225 of CM046875.1, forward strand.
GAAATATGTATCTTGTCTTGAATTCCATATTGTGCCTTATTTGTGTCTTGATTATTAATTCGATCCATATTATATGAATCCTTTGTTGGGTGAATGCTTAATGCTTTGAAATTGTGGAATTATAGAACTATGCCGCCCAAGAAGGCTGTGACTGAGGATGATGTACGTAGGATTATTACGGAGCAAGTTACCGCATCTATGACTGAATTCATGGCAAATGCTAGAAGTGAAGCTGGCGGTAGTGGAGCTGGCGGTAATGAAGCTGGCGGTAGTGGAGCTGGCGGTAGTGGAGCTGGCGGTAGTGGAGCTGGCGGTAGTGGAGCTGGCGGTAGTGGAGCTGGCGGTAGTGGAATTGGCGGTACTAATATGAATGTGAATGCTGATAATGTGAATGCTAATGCTGGAGGAAATGTAGGAGGACTTGGAACGAATGCACCTGAAATTGGTGGCTGTACTTATGTGACGTTCATGAAGTGTGAACCTCTACCTTTTAATGGAACTGAAGGTGCTGTAGGATTAAGCCAGTGGATTGAGAAGATTGAATCGGTGTTTAGGATTAGTAAGTGTAAGGAGGAAGATAAGGTGACTTTTGCTATGGCTACTCTTAAAGGTCGTGCGTTGACTTGGTGGAACGGGAGAATTGCTTTCATGGGTCTTGATGCTGCTAATGCTACTCCTTGGGCTGAATCAAGAAGTGGATGACTTTGGAGTTTTGTCCTCGTAGTGTGATCATTAGGTTAGAACAAGAGTTGATTCATCTGAGAATGAAAGGTGTGTACATTGACAGTTACACGAACCGATTCCATGAGTTGGCCTTGCTATGTCCTCGATTGGTTGAACCCGAAGAGATCCGAATTGAGCAATATGTGAAAGGGTTGACCAGGAATATCCGGGGGGACGTAACATCATCTAAACCACTGACCATTGATGATGCTGTTCGAATGGCTTACCAACTCATTGGACAGATAATTCAGGATAAGGAAGATGAAGCCCGTGTAGGTGAGAAAAGAAAGGGAGACGGTGAGCGTATAGATAGAGGTGATTATAGGAAGAATTTCAATCGCCGTCAGAACCAGAGAAAGGGGAATGCAAATGCTATTACCAACAATGCACCGCGCAACGATGATAGATGTCCTAAGTGTGGCAACAAGAGGCATCCTGGCGACTGCTGGAAGTGCCGAAATTGCGGAAAGCTTGGACACAAGGTTGAAAGGTGTAAGAAGGGAACGATTTGCTTCAACTGTAATGAAGAAGGTCATAGGAAATCGGAATGCCCCAAGTTGAAAGCGATTGTACCTGGAAGAAACCCCCAGGGTGGTATCTACCAACTTGGAACAATTGAGGTGAAGAAAGAGGATCCAAATGTCGTTACCGGTACGTTTTTACTCAACAATCATTATGCTGCTGCTTTATTCGATTCGGGTGCCGATAGGAGCTTTGTATCCACTAAATTTAGTGCCCTTATTGATATTGAACCTGTTGAGATAAGTACCAGTTACGAGGTGGAATTGGCTGATGGTAAATTAGTGAAAACTAATAAGCTATTAGAAGGATGCTCTCTAAATCTCTTGAACCATTCCTTTCCGATTGATTTGATGTTGATAGAATTAGGTAGTTTCGATATTATTATTGGTATGGATTGGTTGTCGTTGAACAATGCTACTATTTTATATGGAGAGAAGAAAGTTAAGATTCCTCTTAGGAATAGGACGTTAGTAATTGATGGTAGTCGAGGTGAATCCCGTTTGAAAATCGTTTCATGTATTAAAGTCCAAAAGTACATCAGGAACGGTTGTGAGTTATTCTTAGCTCAAGTGACCGGGAATGAGTCTAGGGAGAAACGATTGGAAGATGTACCTATTATTTGTGAATTTCCTGAGGTATTTCCTAAAGATTTACTAGGACTTCCACCGATAAGGCAAGTAGAGTTTCGAATCGATTTAATTCCTGGTGCTGCACTGGTGGCACGTGCGCCTTACCGATTAGCCTTCTGAATTAAAGGAGTTATCTGAGCAACTTAAGGAGTTGTCTGATAAAGGTTTTATTCGACCGAGCTCGTCGCCTTGGGGAGCTCCAGTCTTGTTCGTTAAGAAGAAGGATGGATCTTTTCGTATGTGCATTGATTATAGGGAACTGAATAAGTTGACAATTAAGAATCGATATCCTTTACCTAGGATTGATGATTTGTTTGATCAACTGCAAGGATCTAGTGTGTATTCTAAGATAGATTTGCGGTCAGGATATCACCAACTTCGCGTCCGTGAAGAAGATATTCCTATAACTGCATTTAGAACTCGTTATGGACACTATGAATTTCAAGTAATGCCATTTGGGTTAACTAACGCACCTGCGGTTTTCATGGATTTAATGAATCGAGTGTGCAAGCCCTACTTGGATAAATTTGTGATTGTGTTTATCGACGATATTCTAATCTATTCTAAGAATGAAGATGAGCATAGAGAACATTTGAGGATTGTTTTGAAGTTGTTGAAGGATGAAAAGTTGTATGCTAAGTTTTCGAAGTGTGATTTCTGGTTGGATTCTGTGCAATTTCTTGGTCATGTGATTAACAGAGATGGAATTCATGTTGATCCTGCAAAGGTTGAAGCTATTAAGAATTGGTCTGCACCGACAACGCCAACGGAAGTGCGACAGTTCTTAGGATTGGCTGGCTATTATAGGCGATTCATTAAAGAATTTTCTTTGATAGCTAAACCCTTGACTAAGCTTACTCAGAAGAATAAATCTTTCGTTTGGGGAAGTGATGAAGATGGAGCATTTCAGACATTGAAGCAAAAATTATGTAGTGCGCCAATCTTATCATTACCCGAAGGGAGTGAAGATTTTGTAGTGTATTGTGATGCATCTCTTAGAGGTTATGGAGCTGTTTTGATGCAGAGAGAGAAAGTGATAGCTTATGCTTCTAGACAATTAAGGAAGAATGAGGAGAATTATACTACTCATGATCTTGAGTTAGGAGCTGTGGTCTTTGCTCTTAGGTTGTGGAGACATTATCTGTATGGCACCAAGTGTACGGTATTCACCGATCACAAAAGCCTACAGTATATTCTCGACCAGAAAGAGTTGAACATGAGGCAACGAAGATGGATAGAGTTGTTGAGTGATTATGATTGTGATATAAAATATCACCCAGGAAAAGCCAATGTTGTTGCTGATGCGTTGAGTAGGAAAGATAGAGAGCATATCAGGGTGCGTTCTCTAGTCTTGACCGTGCACAATAATTTGCCTGAGCAAATTAGAAATGCGCAAATAGAAGCTTGTAAGAAGGAGAATTTTGTTAATGAAGGGTTCCGAGGAGAAGGAGATCCTTTAGAGGTTAGAGCTGATGGAGTGAAATGTTTAAGAGGTCGTATGTGGATACCTAAGTTTGGAGGCTTAAGAGATTTGATTATGTTAGAATCTCATAAATCTAAGTATTCCATTCATCCGGGATCTGATAAGATGTACCATGATTTGAAGAAGTTGTATTGGTGGCCGAATATGAAAGCTGACATAGCTATGTATGTTCTTCAATGCTTGACTTGTGCTAGAGTTAAAGCCGAACATCAAAAGCCATCAGGACTACTTCAACAACCAAAGATTCCTGAATGGAAGTGGGAGCGAATTACGATGGACTTTATCACCAAGCTTCCTAGAACATCATCTGGAAACAATTCGATTTGGGTTATTGTCGATAGACTGACCAAATCAGCACACTTCATTCCGGTTAAGGAGCAGTTCTCACTGGAGAAGCTGACTCGAATATACCTGGATAATGTCGTATGCAAGCATGGAGTGCCTGTATCGATCATTTCAGATCGAGATCCTAGATTCGCATCGAATTTTTGGAAATCTCTCCAAAGATCTTTGGGAACGAATCTCGACATGAGCACTGCTTATCACCCCCAGACTGATGGGCAGAGTGAAAGGACGATACAAACACTGGAAGATATGTTGAGAGCTTGTGTGTTAGACTTTGGTAAGAATTGGGATAAACATTTATCGTTAGCAGAGTTTTCGTATAACAATAGTTACCATTCTAGTATTAAGGCTGCACCGTTTGAAGCTTTGTATGGTAGGAAGTGTAGATCTCCTGTATGTTGGAGTGAAGTTGGGGATACCCAGCTCACGGGACCGGAATTGATCCGGGAGACTACGGAGATGATAGTTCAGATTAAGAAGAGGTTGTTGACTGCCCGTAGTAGACAGAAAAGTTACGCGGATGTGCGGCGGAAGCCAATGGAGTTTGAAGTGGGTGACCGAGTAATGTTGAAAGTATCGCCATGGAAAGGCGTTATAAGGTTTGGAAAACGAGGAAAATTGAATCCCCGTTATATTGGACCCTTTAAGATTCTATCTAGAGTAGGTCCGGTGGCTTACAAACTAGAGTTACCCCCAGAACTTCATGGTGTTCACAACACATTCCATGTATCTAATCTGAAGAAATGTCTAGCAGTGAGTGATGAGAAAATTCCGTTAGGTAAGGTTCGAATAGATGGGAAGTTGCATTTTATCGAAGAGCCCGTAGAAGTTATGGACCGTGAGGTAAAGCAACTGAAACAAAGTCGGATACCTATTGTCAAGATCCGATGGAACTCAAAGCATGGACCGGAGTATACTTGGGAACGAGAGGATGAAATGTGGAAGAAATATCCGCACCTCTTCGATTTCAATAAGAAACGGACATCCAAATGAAATGGATCACGAGGACATTGATCCCTTTTAGGAGGAAAAGCTGTGACAAATCTAACATTTTCAGGTAGTTAAATATTTTCTCGTATAATATTTTGAAACTTATTTTTATGTTGGTTGACGAACTCACAATTTACGGATTTAAATTTGGGCTTACGTGCATAATTTGGCGTCTTTTACGACTAAACCGGAAACCTTAGGATTACGTATTTACGTTTTTGAACTCCGTTTTTGATAAGACAATTTTTATTGGATTCGTTTTGTGACGGTGATTCATAATTTATAAAAACGTTTTTCGTAAAACGACCCGAGGCACGCAAATCGAGAAAACTAGAATCGAGAAATACCCGTAAACTAGTGAGATGGGACAAAACACTTTGCCCCATCCCACTAGCTTACATGGGACGGCCAAAAACACCTCACCACCATTAGGTGGCACAAACTTAACTTGTTTATAACAAGTGTAAGCTTTAGCTTACACTTTAAGCTAAGCCTTCCACCACTTAACAAAACCATCAAATGGTTTTCACTTAACCATTTCTTACATGCAATTTACTCTCAAAACTCTCTCAAACTTCATCTATGTGCCGTCCCATATCAAGCCACAAACACCATTTTTGATCTCTTCCAACTACAAACCACATGTTTACTAGTCCTATTAAGGTGTTTCCTTGAAACCTTGATCATTTGGTGGCCATATAACCAACTTTGGAGGTGATTTGCTTGTGTCCTAGGGCTGATTTTCCAACATATGATCTTGCTATTTGATGGTCTTGGAGATACTTGTTGTGTTCATCAAGTTCTTGCCTTCCTAAAACAAGAAATCCACTTGGATTGGTAAAGAAGATCATCCTCTACATTTTTCTCTTATTATTTTGTAAAGAACAAATGTATTTTCTTTCATTTTGTATATGTATATGATGTATATATGATGATAAAAATGTTGTGTGGGGATCAAGTGTTGATAAACATGCTTAAAAATGATGATAACCATAAGAAATGAAGCTAAAATCATGTCTAATTAGTTGGCTGTATAAAAACAGTAGATAACTAAATGAAGAACTGATAAAAATGCATGGTTTGATCTATTTATAGTAAAGTAGATGATGTTATACACATGTGAGAGTTGGCCATGCAATGGAATCAAAATAATGAGTGAGATATGATCAAAACAAGTTAGGTGGTACAATCTGAATAAGCAGTTTTGTAGGGACTGTTAAGGCAACTTAAACTCAAAATGGGCAGTAGCTATAACTAAGTTATATTTAGCACATATCATGAAGAAGTTGTCATTTAAAAATGAGCTTCTAAGTCATTGTATAACTCTAGATATGATAAAAATGGTGAATGTGAAGTTAAAAATCAGATTTTGGAAATAATGTTTATTATTATTATATAAGCACTCACTTTATAATTTATAAAATGTAAAGTATAAACCCACTAACTTATAAAACTTAATTATATAAATGTATAAAAGGTTAATTAAATGGGTAAAATATATAAATGGTGGTAAAAGTAATATTTATAAGTAATAAAAACTATAAACTTGATTTTTACGACTTTTTCGGCTATCGCCGTGAAATTAACGTTTTTCATCAAATAAAACTTAGACGACCAAACCCGTCTAATGTAAAGTTTATAAAAGTTATATACTGATGTATAAGTAACTAAGACAAGTAAAAACCGATAAAACCCGAACTATAAGAATTAAGGACATTTACGAGCTAACTAAACCTATTAGACTAATAATTGGACTTAATAAGATAAATACTTGTAAAAGAATTATTTGGGCTTAACCCAATAGGGCCCAACATGAAAAGTATATATACTGATCATATAAGTATAAAATGGGTAAAAACAAGTTAAAGAATTTATAAAAGACTTAATGAACTTAAAATAGGTAAAATCGGTAAAACTAGTGAACTAGTAAGACGATACTAAAACGTAAACACTAAAATGAGTAAATGAGGATTTATAAACCCACTTGATCATCATCATATGTACAAAATCATCATACGTATATTGTTATTTTGATAAAAGTCATTGGACCGAGTCTAAGACCGATTATTATTTATATAGGTTTCCGTGACCGAAGCACGCCCGTAGCCGATAATCCGCCTTTCATTAACAACGTGAGTTCATAGCCTCGCACTCTTTTAAATGTTTTATAAAATGATTTGTAAACCCGCGAGGGAGATAACATGCTAGATTTTTATAAAAATAGAACACAAGTAGTCCCGATTGTATGCTAAATGAGATGGACCCGAATGATGCTATGACCCTATATTCGAGACTAAAAGGATTATTAGTAGTTAGGTTATGTCACTTAAAGTCCCATTAGCATGAATTGTGAACTACCGGGATTTGGTAGACGCTTATGCATTTGATAGTACTATTTGGGGACGATCACCCCAGTTCGCGCCTTGACGGTTGATCCCCGTCGTACCACATTGATTGGTAAGCGAATTTATGTATGAGAAGATTCCATAGCGTGATTTTTGTGACGACACGCTAACTTATATGGGCAAATTGTTTGTCGGGTTCGCGGCCCGCTGTTTTCACAGTAAGGTAACAATGTCATGCGGCTAATAATAATCCTACAACCTAATCTAAATAAAAATGTATCCTATATATGATAACGACGCTATTACGATGAATATATTACCTATCATGGTAATATAGAGACTACGGTCTCATGGACGGTTTCAGATGTATGCTTGAGATATATTGCCTGACTAGCAATATGTGGACTTACTTCCGATATTATACTTGTGTTCTGATTTTAAATGATTGTAAATGATTGTTTTATATAACGGTTTTCATTAAACTCTATGAATTCACTCGGCATTCGCTGATATGATTTTTGCATGTTTTCTATCTCAGGTGCTTGAAGGTAATCCGGATGGAGATCGACTCTGATGGCCCACACTTAATATTAAAAATGTTCATTCGATCTGTGTTTTGTAAACTTAATGACCTGTATAATTTGGGACCTGTTGTACACTTTTAAACCTTTTTATCGAATGAATGTTTGTTAAACCTTGTACAACCATTTTTATGTGTTGTCTATGATTGGAGTTATTGTGCTATCCCGTAACACTCTGAAAGACCCTTCCGCTGTACCGATACGAAAAATGAGAGTGTTACAATGTATATATATATATATTTTATGTTTTGACCAGTTTAATCATATGTTTATGTTATACTGTCAGATGGTTCTCACACGCGAACAGGAGCAGCTCAATGCTGCAATTCAGGCTGCCATGCAAGCTTTGCTTCCTCAACTGAGGAATGACATCAGGGCTGAAGTTCAAGCTGCCAACAATCAGCAGCATAATCAGGCACCTCCTCCTCCTCCTCCAGTGACATTAGTAGTATGGCTGGAGAGATTCAACAAGCTCCGCCCTCGAGCTTTTGAGAAGACAGATAGCCCCAGCGATGCTGAAAGCTGGTTGGCTCACATCGAGAAGATTTTCAATGCTATGGGTTGTGACCCCGCATACAAGGCGAGGTTGGCATGCTATTGATTCGAAGGCGATGTGCTAAACTGGTGGTTAGCATTGATGCAGTCTGAAGGTGGTGACGAGTGGGTTGCTGGTTTAACTTGGGCTCGGTTCAAGGACAGGGTGATGGAGCAGTTCTTTCCCAAGGCTGAGCAGGACAAGCTCAAGAGAGAGTACCATGGGATCCGACAGAGAGCTGGGGAGAATAGCAACGAGTTTATGCAGCGCTTTCTTCGCTTAGCTGGTTTCCTTGGTGCGGTAGCAGGTACTCCTGAAGAGCAGGCACATCACTTTAGATGGGCTCTTCGCACATCGGTCGCAAACAATCTGGTGTGTGCTATATTCAACACTGTAGCACAGGTGGCCGATGCAGCACGTAAACTGGAGATGCTGCAGGAGAGAGATGAGTCCGGGGAAGCTGAAAGACCCGACAAGAGGTAAAACATTCGTATTCAAGCGGTGATCAATCCGTATACTTTCCATATATGTCAATTATTCATCTCTTAAATGTATCTTCCAGGCAGAAAACTGGGGACCGGTCTCAGCCGGCTACTCAGCAGCAGCCTCATCAGCCCAAGGGAAATGGTCAGACTAACGACCGTTCTGCTACGGATAGGCGTGGCGGTAATGATAATTACCGTAACAACGCTAGGCACTCCAACAGCAGCAGGTCCTAATATTTAAGCATTTCCTTATGATTTCATGTTATAACTCATATTCTGACACTTTAGCAAAACTTCTACCAGGAATCATGGAAACGGTAGGGACCGGAACCAGAGAGGTTCGCAGCCTAGCCGTCCAGCTATCACTGGTATTCCATCTTACGATTATCCGCTTTGTCCTTTATACCCAACTATCATGTCTTATGTAAAATGTTTTATCAGGTTCTCAGCCAGCTAGAGCACCTGCTGGAGGATACACTCATCCTCTTTGCTCTACTTGCCACCGTAGGCACCCAGGACCATGTCGCCGTAATACTGATGCGTGCTTCAAGTGTGGTCTTCCTAGTCATATTATGAAGGATTGCCGTAAGGGCAAGATAGAGGGTACATTGGGACATGCTGATACCAAGCCGCCTCCTACTATCGGGCGTGTCTACACGACATCTCGAGACCAGGCCAACAAGTCTACAGGTACCATCACTGGAATCTTGTATATGTATGGTCAAGCTGCATGCGTTCTTTTCGATAAGGGCGCTACTCACTCGGTTATTTCTACTGCTTATGCTAAGAACATTAGGATGCTCCCCATGCCACTAGAAAATAGGCTTACTATTTCCACGCCTTTGAGGGACTCTGTATTAATCACCCATGTATACAAGAGTCTTCCCCTAGAATTTGACAATAAGGTTCGACCTGTCGACGCACTTCCGCTGGACATGAATGACTTCGACATGATTTTTGGGCATGGATTGGCTATCCAATCATCATGCTACCATAGACTGCCATTCATATCGAGTTATCTTCGGTGATGTTAATGCACCAGAGTACATTCATAATGGGTTCATACCCGGACAGTCTGTACAAATCATATCTACCCTACAAGCGCGTGCACTACTGTCACATGGCTGCGAGGGTTATCTAGCTACGGTTCACGACATGGATGTTGAATCCCCATCAATTCAGGATCAACCTATCGTGTCGGAATTCCAATATGTTTTTCCAGCAGAACTTCCGGGCATACCACCTGCACGAGAAGTCGAATTCAATATCGAGTTGGTTCCAGGAGCTGAACCAATCTCCAAGGCTCCTTATCGCATGGCTCCCATAGAGCTGAAGGAGCTGAAGGATCAACTGCAAGAACTTCTTGAACGAGGTTTCATTCGACCGAACGCATCTCCATGGGGCGCACCGGTCTTGTTTGTTAAGAAGAAGGACGGCAGTATGCGTCTTTGCATAGACTATCGCGAGCTCAACAAGATTACCATTCGGAATAGATATCCACTGCCACGCATTGACGATCTGTTTGACCAATTCCAAGGGGCCAAACACTTTTCCAAGATTGATCTTAGGTCAGGCTATCATCAGCTACGGGTCAAGGAGCAGGACAACGCTAAGACTGCCTTTCGTACCCGTTATGGTCACTACGAGTTTGTAGTTATGCCATTTGGCCTGGCAAATGCTCCAGCAGTGTTCATGGATTTGATGAACAGAATCTTCCATGAATTTCTGGACAAGTTAGTCATTGTCTTCATCGATGACATCCTGATTTTCTCAAAGTCCAAGGAGGAACACGAAGACCATCTTCGTACAGTACTACAGATTCTTCGCCAGAAGCATCTGTATGTTAAATTCTCCAAGTGTGAGTTCTGGTTAGACAAGGTGGCATTCTTAGGTCACATTGTATCAGCAGAAGGAATCACTATGGATCCAGCGAAGGTTGAGGCCATTACTAAGTGGCCAAGGCCGACATCAGCGACGGAAGTCCGTAGTTTCTTAGGCTTAGCTGGCTATTACCGTAGATTCGTGGAGAACTTTTCCCGCCTAGCACTACCATTGACCAAACTGATGCGGAAAGGGGAGAAATTGGTCTGGACTGAAGATCGAGAGAAGAGCTTTGAAGACCTGAAGCAGAAGCTAGTATTTGCACCTATTCTTACTCTACCATCTGGTATGGGTAGATTTCAAATCTACAGTGATGCATCGGGGAAGGGACTTGGCTGTGTTCTCATGCAACATGGGAAAGTGATCGTGTACGCTTCACGGCAGCTTAAGCCTTATGAAGAAAATTACCCCACGCATGACCTGGAACTTGCTGCAGTCGTGTTTGCATTGAAGATATGGAGGCACTACTTATATGGAGAATAATGTGACTTTTTCACGGACCACAAGAGCTTGAAGTATATCTTCACTCAGCGTGAATTGAACATGAGGCAGAGGAGATGGTTAGAGCTGTTGAAGGATTATGACATTAATCTACAGTATCATCCCGGAAAGGAAAATGTAGTAGCAGATGCTCTTAGCAGGAAGTCCGGAATGATCAACGGCATTAAAATCGAAGAGGAAATCATCAGAGACTTGGAGCGACTAGACATCGAGATCATGGTACGTGGACAGTACGATTACTGGGCTAATCTTAGAGTAGAACCCGAGTTACTCTCTAAGATCAAGGAAGCTCAGAAGGATGACGGAGAAATCTGGGCGATAGTACAGAATTTGGAGAAGCAGACGGAATTCAGAGTAGATGCAGATGGTATCGTATGGCAGGGCACGAGACTTTGTGTTCCTGATGACCAAGAACTCCGGGAAGCTTTGTTAGCTGAAGCTCATAGCTCCCCATTCTCTATACATCCTGGTTCGACTAAGATGTACCATGACATCAAGCAGTACTTTTGGTGGAGTGGTATGAAACAGGATGTGGCCACTTACGTCTCCAAATGTCTTACCTGCCAGCAGGTTAAGATCGAGCATCAGCGTTCTGGCGGTCTCCTTCAACCGTTAGATATTCCAGAGTGGAAGTGGGACAAAATCACCATGGATTGTGTTACTGGTCTTCCGCCTACCAAGAGGAAACACGATGCAATTTGGGTTATCGTTGATCGACTTACCAAATCAGCTCATTTCTTACCGATTCGCAAGGAAGATCCGGTAAGTAAACTCGCAGATACGTACAGAAGAGAGATCATGAGACTCCACGGTGCACCATCCAGCATCGTCTCAGACAGAGATCCTCGATTCACTTCGCGCTTTTGGAAGAGTCTGCAAAAAGCTTGGGGTACACAACTTAAGCTTAGCACGGCTTTTCATCCTCAAACGGACGGACAGTCGGAGCGAACCATTCAGACATTGGAGGATATGTTGAGGTCATGTGCATTGGAATGGACGGGTGATTGGGACGATTGCATCTGTTTGGTGGAATTTGCATACAACAACAGTTGGCACGCAAGTATCAAGTGTGCTCCATTTGAGATGTTGTATGGCAGAAAGTGTCGCACCCCAATCTGCTGGGATCAGGTTGGCGAGCGAACACTTGAAGGACCGGAAATCATAGAGATGACCAATGAGAAGATCGCAGTAGCTAAGTAGAAAATTCAGGAAGCACGGTCACGTCAAAAGAGTTACGCCGATAAGCATCGTAGGGACATACACTTTAACGTAGGAGATCACGTCTTCCTTAAGGTTTCGCCGGCACGTGGTGTTAGACGCTTCGGGATTAAAGGGAAGCTCAGTCCTCGTTTCATCGGACCGTTTGATATCATTGAACGAGTCGGTGAAGTATCTTACCGATTGGCGTTACCTCCGCAGCTTTCGCATGTGCACAATGTGTTTCATGTGTCCTTACTCAGAGGGTACCAGTATCATCCCCTTCACATGGTTCAGTATCCACTGGAACAGATACGTGAAGATCTCACTTTTATAGAAGAACCCGAACGAGTTCTTGACAGACAAGAACGAGTCATGAGAAAGAAGACGATTCCATTCGTCAAAATTCTATGGAGGGATCATACCGAGCGGGAAGCCACTTGGGAAACAGAGGAGTCTATCCGGGCTTCTTACCCTCATTTTCATATGTTGAATTCGGGTATGTTCTTCTTTCCAGTTTACTTTATCTATAATTCGGGGACGAATTATTCTTTTTAGGGGGGAAGAGTTGTAAAACCCGCATGCTTTTACCATGAATAGTACCCTTAAGATCGTACGTACTAGATTAAAACTTTCCTAATATAGCATGACTACGATTACGTGTTAGGATTTTACGTATTACGTACGTGTTAGAACACGATAAGTATTTACTACGCACGAGCACGTAATAATTAATAGACAATAATTAATCACGAACATGCGATCATGAAATCATGAACGTAATTAAAACACGAACTATTATTAATTACGTATATATATTTATTACGAGCGTAATTAAATATATTAGATCACGATAATTACGTAACGAGAACACTTAAAACGCGAACACAAATAATCACGAACGTATAACTTAACATCGAGACACGGAAAAAGGTACGGGTACCCCAAGTGGGGCCCCCTACCCGCGGCTACAAGAGACAAATGGGCCAAGCCCATTTGTAAAATTTTACTAAAAGGGTTAAAGGATTTTTCACTACTCATTTTTACAATTACAGAAGATTTTAGCAAAAACCTAAAACCCTCCTTCTCTTTTCTTTTTTGGCCGCCACCCTCAAAACACCACAAGGAGGTGTTTGTTGATCTTGGATCTTGGAATATTAGTTGGTGATCATGTTTGTTCTTCGTCCTTTTGATCCACGAATTTGGTAAATCCTTTTTAAACCTTTTTCTTTTGATTTGATCTTTTATAAATCAAGAACATTTTATGTTTTTACAAAAACCTAATAAATAAACATGGATCTAACATAAATTGAGGTTTAATAAAATCAGAAGTATGGTTTTAAGGGGTGTTTGTTTTGGCCGCAGCCTACACCGAACCCAAGGGGGGTTTCGATTTGGCCAACCGACCACCACCGAGACCATATGGTCCCGGTTGGTTGGTGTGGATCCCACGGCAGCATCAAGACAAGGGGTACCCTGATTTGGTTCGGGGTAAGGTGTCGATTTCATGTCCGATTCATGGTTTTGATTCTAGATCCGGTTCATGGTGTATGTTTAATTTTTTTTTGATGACGTATAGTCCCCAGCCGGGTCAGGAACCCGGCCCACGGGTACTACCCGTATCCGACCCATCACGGATGGGTGGGAATAATGTCATTTGAGCTTATGGGCTTGGATGAACAATAAACCGCACATACGTGTGCGGCCCACGGCCCGGCGCGGCCGGTACAGGGTTAGACAGAATCATATTCTGTCTAGGAATAGGATTTACCCCAAAGAAGAGGATATTCACTCACTATAATTAGAAGATAACAATCATTCTAATTCCGGTACTTATCCTTTCCTTGGGGCCGAAGTATCAGTGGTAGCCCATTAGGGTTCCACTTCCTATAAAAGGAACCCCCAAGGGTTCCACAAAGGTATTACGTTTTATACTCTCAACTCACATAAAACCCTAACCGATTACTTACTCTCACGCCGGAGTCTAATCGTGGGAAACACTCCCACGGTAAGCCTAACGCGTATTGTTTAGTGTGTAGGATCCCAACCAAATAGTTCACTTGGTGCAGGAACCGGAGCCCAGCCAACCCGAATTGAGCCTAATTCGGGTCTAGCAAGGATCATCCAACTTTTGCATCAACAAGTTGGCGCCATCCGTGGGACCCATTACACTAAGCTAGAGCAAAACCTCATCTTGAATTTCCAATGACGAAGGGGCATCCGCAAGCTAATCCCAGGAACACGAATCCTAGAAATTGGAAGTCCCAAGGGGAAGGGATACTCATCCCCAATCAATCCCCTAGCCGCCCTGCAGGCGGACCTGGTAACCGTGGTGGTTTTCAGCCCTTGGGGGTGACGAGTACGATCTCCATAACACCCCCACCTACTTCAACCCTGGATAACCCTGATCCAGGGAGTGCGCCCAATCCTCCTAACAAGGAGCCGCGCAGACCATCAGTGGAGGAGGAAGTAGAAGTCCAACCACTCAGCGAGGAGGATCTCACTCGAGTTCTCACGCAGAACTTTGATAGGATCGTCCCAGGGATTGCATCAAGGTTGAATCTAGGGAGGAACCTCCAATCTAGACTCAACTTTGGCGACACTGGACCAATCACCTCTTACCAAAATCAGAGGAAAAGGAAAGCCCGGCCTCAGGAGCGGAGCATCTTCGAGGAAACTCCTCAACCTAGGAATGTGTTCGAGCGCATAAGAGATCTCCTCATGCAGGAACTAACGCAGTCTCGAGAAAGGGGAGATAGGTCCGACGGTTCGCCCGAGCGACCAGATCGAGAGCTGGCCAAAGCCACCCGCCGCACAAGCGTGTGGGATAGGATGGACGCTGGAAAAAAGGCTCCCGGCTCGTCTCAAAAAAGTGGTCCTCACCCAAGGGATGGGGCACCACCCCCGTCTCCAGACCCATCAGGGGAGGACTCAGATGACCATCCGCCTAAACGTCACCGACCTAGGTGTACCCCTCCACCACCACCAAACAATGATGAGTATTATGTTGGCCCTTATTATCGAGATGCAGAAGTGGAGGATCTTTCCCGCCCGTGGTGTGAACCATGGGATGCCCCTAGGCTCACACGGTCATGGGCGGATCCCAGAGAAGACCCATTCACCCTTCGCATAAGGAACTACTCCAAGGACACCAAACGTCGCATGCCGGCGTGTGTCAAGACCTATGATGGAACTGGTGATCCGGATGATCACCTCAAAATATTCGATACGCAGGCTAAAATTGAGCGATGGCCCATGCCTATATAGTGCCAAATGTTCAATTCAACTCTGATCGGCAATGCTCGTGACTGGTTTGAGGGACTCCCTCCACGAAGCATTGATAGTTTCAAGGAACTACGCATTGCGTTCAAGAATAATTATACTCAGAGGAAGAAGTATAATAGGGATCCGGTCTCATTGGCAACTGTCAAACAACGGCCGGGGGAGTCCACAGAAGCCTTCACTGAACGCTTCAATGATGAGTGCACGCGCACAAAAACAATGCCAGAACTCCTGAAAATCTCTGACTACATGCACGCCATAACAGACAGGGAATTGATCAGGCATCTCATGACAAGCGTCCAGAGAGATATGATAACCTCATGGAAAGGGTCAGATATTTCATAGAGGGAGAAACAGTTGTTGTCGCGGCTTACCCATCCAGAGGAAACGGGTACGGGTCAAACGACCAGTCTCGGAGACAGTCGGGCGGTCAAGGCAATCAGAACAATAGCAAGGGCTCAGACTATAAGAGCCAGAACAAAGGAGGACGGCCGGACGATAAGTTTACCCCCCTAAAGATTTCCTACCGGGAGATCTTGCTGACGGGAGGGGAAAATTTTTCAAGGCCTCCCCCAATGACAACTCCGTCGGACCGTCGGCAAGGAAATCGCTTCTGCGAGTTCCATAATGACAAGGGCCATGGTACGGAGGAGTGTATCCAGCTCAAGAAGCACATTGAGTCACTGATCAAATCAGGTAAACTCAAGCACTTAGTTAAGGATTGGAAGGATGGAAAAGACAACAAGAAGTATGATAAGAAGGATCCCCAAAAGGGCAAACCTTCGACCATATACATGATCCAATCTAGACAACGCCGCACGAGGCAGAAAGTTGGCCAAAAATTTTCACGCGACAGGGAAATCTCATTCCCTCCCATCACAACAAGCGATGTGATTGATGCGCCTCTCACTATTGAGATAAGCATTGGAACACACAATGTTCGTTGCATGTATGTGGATGGAGGGTCGTCAGCAGAGGTACTGTATGAACACTGTTTTGTGCAGTTATGCCCAGAAATAAGAAGCCAATTAGTATCGGCCACGGCGCCGCTCACTGGCTTTAGTGGAGACACTATCTGGCCGATAGGGCAACTGCGTCTGCTTGTAACCATTGGGAATGAGGAACACTCCACTACGGCGTGGATGAACTTCATGGTGATACGCTCACATTCTCCGTACAATGGGATCATAGGCAGACCAGGTATTCTGGCTATACGGGCGTTACCCTCCACGGCACACGGAATGATCAAATTCCCTGTTGAGGGAGGAATCGTCACCATTTACAACACAATCGTACCAGCATCCGAGTGTCACACCGTGACAACATCGGCTCCACCTGTTCCACCCAAGGATGGATCACCACCTCCCAATTGGAAGGTGGCAATTCATCCTGACTACCCAGAACAGGAGATATCCATAGGGGGGCGCTCTCGAATAGCGACAAAAGGGCCATGTGCTCTCTTTTAAGTGCAAACCGAGATATATTCGCATGGGAGCCAAAGCATATGACAGGCGTGCCATGCGCGATAGCAGAACATAAGCTCCGGATCCGCCAGGGGTACCAACCCATCAAGCAAAAGAAGCGCGGCCAGGCGCCTGAGCGCAGCCGAGTGATATTGGAGGAAGTACGGAAACTAGTGGACGCAGGTATCATGCGCGAGGTATACTACCACGAGTGGTCATCCAATCCGGTCATGGTCAAAAAACATGACGGAAGTTGGCGCATGTGTGTGGATTTCACGGATCTGAACAAAGCCTGTCCACAGGATTGTTACCTGTTACCGGAGATTGACTGGAAGGTGGAATCCCTTTGTGGATATCCCTTTAAGTGCTTCTTAGACGCATATAAAGGATATCACCAGATCCAGATGGCGGAGGAGGATGCAGAAAAAACGGCGTTCCATACAAGTCAGGGCGTATATTGCTATACGAAAATGCCGTTTGGGCTAAAGAACGCCGGTGCTACATACCAGCGGCTTGTGGACAAAGCTTTTGAATCACAGATAGGCCGCAACTTGGAAGTCTATGTGGATGACTTAGTCATAAAAAGTCATACGGAGGATGCACTTCTCCGGGATGTCCAAGAGACATTCGGCACATTGAGAAGGATTAACATGAAGCTAAATCCAAAGAAATGCACGTTTGGGGCAACGGAGGGAATGTTCCTTGGATATTTGATTGATCCAAACGGCATCAAACCTTGCCCAGAGAAAACGGACGCAGTGATACAGCTGCCATCCCCTTAGACACGGAAGGAGGTGCAATCCTTAAATGGGAAACTGGCCGGGCTAAATAGGTTCCTATCCAAATCTGCAGAGAAGTCATTACCCCTATTTAAGACACTCAAGAAGTACATTAGGAAGGGGTACTTCCGGTGGACAAAGGAAGTCGAGGAAGCTTTTGGCCAACTCAAGCAGCACCTTGCATCTCTCCCTATGCTAGTAGCTCCCCGGCCAAAGGAGGAACTCATTATGTATCTCTCAGCCACTCATGGCGCAATAAGCGCGGTACTCATGACAGATAGAGATACAGTGCAAACTCCGGTCTACTTCATAAGTAGAACATTACAAGGTCCGGAGCTGAATTACTCCTCTATGGAAAAATTGGTGTTGGCACTAGTGTTTGCTACAAAGCGGTTACGCCGATACTTTCAGGCGCACCCAATTGTAGTCATTACGGACCAACCAATCAAGCAGGTCATCTCTAGACCGGATGTGGCAGGGAGGCTACAAAAATGGAGCATCTTATTGGGGGAGCACAATATATCTTATAGGCCAAGGACGACTGTGAAAGGCCAGATCTTGGCAGATTTCCTGATTGAGAAGCCGGATGAGGAAGGGCCAATCGTTAAACAAGACGAGACTCCAACAGAACCATGGGTGTTATTTACGGATGGATCTTCGTGTACGGATGGGTCCGGAGCTGGTCTCATTCTCACAAATCCGGAAGGAATGGAGTTCACGTACGCCCTCCATTTTGAGTTCAAGGCCACCAACAACGAAACGGAATATGAAGCATTAATTGCGGGTTTAGAAATCACCGCTAGAATGGGAGTCCGCAACCTTGAGGCCTACGTGGACTCACGGCTTGTTGCGAACCATATTCTAGGTGGAGATGTGGCTAAGGAGGACAACATGGTCAGATACTTGGAAAAAGTCAAGTCACTAATCGTGGCTTTCAGCAAGTTTTCCATCAAGCAGGTGCCAAGAGGCGAGAACAAGAAGGCGGAAGCTCTTAGTAAGATCGCATCCACAAGCTTCGCTCACTTGTCCAAACAAGTCTTGGTGGAAATACTCAAGGAGAAATCTATAACAGAATGGGAGGTCGCTACTATAGTTGAGGAGGATGGACCTACATGGATGACCCCGATCATCAACTATTTGACTAGTGAGACCCTTCCGGACGAGGAAAAAGCAGCACGGCGCATCAGAAGGAAGTCGCAACACTTCGAACTCCGAGAAGGTATTCTTTATAAGCGCTCTTTCTTCCAGCCATGGTTGCGGTGTGTTGGACCACGGCAGGCTACCTATGTAATCAGTGAAATACATGAAGGGTTGTGCGGCATGCACGCAGGTCCGCGATCCGTGGTAGCTAGAGCCTTACGGACAGGATATTACTGGCCTACCATGCACAGGGACGCGCGCGACATGATTCGCAAGTGTAGTGATTGCCAAGTGCATAGACCAATGCCGCGGCACCCGCAGCAGGAGCTTACACCTATCACGTCCCCATGGCCATTCTATAAATGGGGAATCGACATTGCAGGACCATTTCCTGTAGCTGCGGGGGGAGTTAAATTTTTTATTGTCGCGATGGACTACTTCACACGATGGATAGAGGCCAAGGCAGTCAAATCCATCACAGGCAAACAAGTTAAAAAGTTTGTTTGGGAGCATATTGTGTGCCGTTTTGGCCTACCAGGAGAAATCATCTCGGATAACGGTAAACAGTTCGCGGACAATCCATTCAAGGACTCGTGTGCATCATTGAATATCAAGCGGCGCTTCGCATCTGTCAAGCATCCGCAGACAAATGGCCTCGTGGAACGAGCAAATAGAAGCTTGGGAAATGGCATCAAGGCACGTCTGGATGAACGAAGTGCCAAATGGGTGGATGAGTTACCACATGTCCTATGGGCGCATAGGACCATGATCAAAACAGCCAACGGAGATACTCCATTTGCATTGGCCTACGGCACTGAAGCTGTTATACCAGCAGAAATGGGAATGCCTACCATTCGCACGACGGAGGTTAATGTCGTTACGAACGACGAGCAACTGCGAATCAACCTGGATCTGTTGGAAGAAAAACGGGAGATAGCAGCCATCAATGAGGCTAAGTCCAAGGCTAAAATGAAGGCTTATTATGACGCCAAGGTTAAAGGTGTTTCTTTTCGACCGGGAGATTATGTCTATCGTGCTAACGAAGCAAGTCGAGCGGAGAATACAGGAAAGCTGGGCCCTAAGTGGGAAGGACCGTATGAAGTCACGGAATCCTTGGGACGAGGCGTGTACAAGTTAGGTGACATGGATGGCCGCGACCTGGAACGCACATGGAACATCTCTAATCTCAAAAGGTGCTATCTTTGAAAGCTACGGCTTCCGCATGGGTGCTTCACTATATGTGGCTTTAATGAAGAACCATGCGTTCTATCTGTTTTTCTTCTTATGTTCTGTTTAGGTTCCTTTTTTGTTTTTTAGGACTTATCATTCTTGTTCAAACAAAAAAATGAAAACATTCTAATAAAATGTCGTGGTGCCTAGCTAGATCCACGGCTTGTTTCGTGTAAATCATTTTTTAGATTTTTGTCAGTCATATGAATTTTAGTTGTTATTATAATATGTCATGTTTCATTCATATGCATTCATTCAAATTACTGTACATGTACTATACGCCTCCAGGTGGGGTAAGAGGATTAAGTGAACCTACTAATTCAACTTGCCGCGTAAGAGGGATGCAACCCCAGCGGCACGGATCATGTATCCTTACTAGACACCTTACTCACAAGACGTTGTGGTAAGTTTCGTATGTCGTACTCACGCAGTGCTCCGCATAGTAAAGACGCACGTCACATGTCTAGTAAATTATAGGCTTGTAGGTATTTTCCTTTTTTGTGTAAGACGTGACATGTCATGCAATATTGGCATACAATGTTCAAACAAAATAAAAATACACAAGTTTCAAAATAAATAACAAATTGACCGTGGTCATCACGGACTTACAAACAAAAGACAGTCATTTCACATATGTCTTAGCAATGTACATTCACGGACGAATAAAAAACACAAATGTTTACAACTGATAAATTACAAGGGGGTAGGAATTCCCCTATGTCCTTCTTTCCTTCTTCAATCAGAGCACGGAGGGCCTCCCCACGAGCATCCTTCCCATCCTGCGTCTTGACCGCAGTCGCATCCAATGCTTCCACAAGCAGCTTTTCACCTTTCATCGTTTTTGATACGAGATCATAAGTGGCCAAGGTCAAAGGGATGGGATTCGTAGTAAGCCGGGACATTATTGCCTCGTTTGGAGCGTCTCTAAGTGTCTCAAGCTCATCCAGGAGAGGGTGTTGGATTTCCGCCAAGGCGTTCATCGACGTGGTCATATTATCCGCAGCTGAGGGATTATGGTACGGATGCTGCATGATGTCTTCATTTTTACCTATCAGTTCTACAGCTTTGACCAAACCCTCATGTCTACCACGGTCGATTCCATCGGATACGACCCCGGCAAATGCCTGCAGTAGGTGCGGAGCTTCCAGGGCCTTGTTTACGGCAAGTCGCATCCCTTGCCCAATCATCCACCTGCGCCCAGCTATGGCGGATAGCAGGGGAGGACATAGTCTTTCAGCACAACTTATGGCCATCTTGCTCAGCTCCTCCTCCGCTGTGGCCGCTTGCTCTTCCAGATGGGCCCGCGCCTGTGTCAGCTCATCCCTCAGCGCATCACGCTCTTGGGCGATGTTGAAGGATTGTACGGTCACGGCCTTGGTAGAAGCTTCGGCCGCAGACACCTGCATATAGAACTTTGAGTTATTACAAGGATATACTTTTTTGGGTCGAATAAATACTCAAGGCAAAAGTATATGTACAAAAGTTTCGAAAGTGTACCTTCTCATTTGATGCGGCTACAAGGGCTTCGAGCTCGGCAATACGCTTTTCTCGGGTGTCGGCGTGATGAGCTTGCTCTTTTACCGTTACCTCGGCTGTCACCAGCGCTGCCTGCAAGGACGCGATGTTCTTCTCGTTCTTCACGACCATTGCCTCACGGCGAGCTATCTTTTTATCGGCTCGATTCACATTTGCAAGGGCCTTGATCAAACGGCGTCTTAAGGCGGCTCCCACGGTCACTTGATGTGCGGACGACATGTCGAACTGCTCCAGAAGGGATTCATGATCTAACTCGTCTAAGTCTTGTGCAAGGGCTGGTGGGGTGATGTGCTCAATGAATTCTGAACACTCAGATTCTGCTTCCAACCTTGTCAGACTTGAGAGGTTCCATGCTAGGCGCAGACTATCTTCTGGCCCTTCGGGGTGTGGTTCCTCGGCGCGTGTCGCAACAGGAGATGGGGGTCTGTTTGATGGCGTGGGGGATGGATTCTTCTCCATTCTTTCCTCTTGGGCTACGGCTGACGGATCTGGCCTGTTATTGACATGGCAAATTTAGTCTAAGCATTATATATTTCACAAGTACAATGACATGACTAATGTTCGAAGGATACTTACATGGTATCAATGGCAGGTTCTGGGCTAGTAAAAGCTACGGCGCTCACGGGTGTAGCTTGCCAGACTGGCTCTCCCATGTGCGGGGTAGAGTCGGCTTGAGCAGTCGCAGTACCACTCCCCTCTTGGTACTGCGGATGGTCCTTCCTCAGTTTCTTTGGGGGAGAATTCGCGGCCCCGGCCTCATCCCCTATCTTCTTTGCCACCCTTCTGGTGGTCTTTCTCTTCCTGGATGTGAGTGGGGCGGACCCGGAAGCTTGTGTGGTATCTTCATTGGGATGATTTTCCTCTTCCTGGTGGGTCGCGGTCCCCTCCAACAGTAGTTCTCCACCATCTTCATTATGGAAGTCCAATGGGGACTTCTCAATGATGGGCTCCCCTTCATCTGATCTGGGCTCGGACGTCTCTTCGAGCGGCATGGTGCGGTCAGCGGTCGCCTCCAGCAGGGGGAGCTCATTCTCCTTCAGAGGCCGGAACCCTTCGGCTACCTTCATTGGGTCGCCCTGGCGTATTAGTCCGTATAGGTTCATTTCTGCGGACATTTATAAGTATACGGGTTAGTAATGTTCTAACACATACGCATGACATTTCAAATCTACAAGGTATAAGTAGACCTACCCTCTCCCTGTTCCGTCAGGAAGCACGGATATAGGTCATCCCTCCCAACGTAGCGGCGACTTATCCCTAGTAAGCACAGAAAGTATTCCGGCAACCCTCTATGGAATTCTGTGCGGTGGGTATCTAGTGTTTTTAAGTCTTTGCTGCTATAGTCTTTGGCTTTGGGCGGATAGTCTTTGGGTGCTTTGGTTTTGAGTACGAAAGGAGTAGGGAACACCTTCTCATCTACAAAGAAGTAATGGTCGTACCAGTTCTTAAGAGAGTCTAGAGGCTTCCTATACGTCATAGGGGCATTCTCGGGTTGTTTTTTAAATGATAGCCACCCATTCACTAGCTGGGGGAAGTAAAAAGCCCTAAAAAGGTTCACGGTTGGGGTCACTCCGCAGGTATCGCATGTAATTTTAAACTGGTTGATTTTACACGCCCCTATGCAGTGAAGCTGGGTTATGTGGAAGTCGTAATACAATAGCAGGTCTACCAAGAATTTGGACAGGGGGATACGGTAGTTGGCCGAATCAAATAGGCGCGTGCACACGCCTATTTTCCCCGCCGGTGCATCCGTAATCGCCTCACCTTCACCTGGATAGGTGGGGTGTACGCTTTCGGGTATGTAATACTTCGACCGAAAGTCGATGTATTTTTCCGCCGACATCACGTTAAGGACATCCGTGATAAGAGGGTTGTCCTTTACCATGTTTTATAAAAATGTTTTGAAAGGCGTGATGATCTAACCTGCGGCGGAGGAGATCCGTGGAATTGAAGGCAAAGTTTTGGAGGTAGAAGCTTGAAACTAACAATGGCGGAAAGAAAGGTGAATTGTGTGTGTAACAAACACACACACCAACTCTTATATAGGGTTGCCTCGGTTTCCGAGGTAGCGTAGATGTTCGACACGTGTTGGCCACCACGCCTATCCAACGGATGGGATTTCTGACACTTCTGCAAAATCAGAAGGGGCCCACGGGTTACTTCTTGGCAGTTTTACGTGGCTCAATGGTGGGCATTGATGGTGCACTTTTGAAGAAGTGCGGCTGACAAGTTGACTACCATTAATGTGTTTATTCTTGTGTCAGGTTATGCGGTCTTACGTAAGACCATATTCAATGCTGCATTTAATTTGTCTCGGCCGTTCGTGCGGCTGAGGTGCTATTCGAATAATATTCCTAAGGCGGGCCGCCACGTGCGGCCAAAGCAAAATTTTCAATATCTCATTCCCTAGGTCTTTCTTGGTATGTCTGGAGAGCACCTTGATAGTCTAGAGGTTACGCCTACGGCTGTAACAACTAGACTGGGGGCACATGATGACGTATAGTCCCCAGCCGGGTCAGGAACCCGGCCCACGGGTACTACCCATATCAGACCCATCACAGATGGGTGGGAATAATGTCATTTGAGCTTATGGGCTTGGATGAACAGTAAACCACACACACGTGTGCGGCCCATGGCCCGGCGCGGCCGGTACAGGGTTAGACAGAATCATATTCTGTCTAGGAATAGGATTTACCCCAAAGAAGAGGATATTCACTCACTATAATTAGAAGATAACAATCATTCTAATTCTGGTACTTATCCTTTCCTTGGGGCCGAAGTATCAGTGGCAGCCTATTAGGGTTCCACTGCCTATAAAAGGAACCCCCAAGGGTTCCACAAAGGTATTACGTTCTATACTCTCAACTCACATAAAACCCTAACCGATTACTTACTCTCACGCCGGAGTCTAATCGTGGGAAACACTCCCACGGTAAGCCTAACGCATATTGTTTAGTGTGCAGGATCCCAACCAAATAGTTCACTTGGTGCAGGAACCGGAGCCCAGCCAACCCGAATTGAGCCTAATTCGGGTCTAGCAAGGATCACCCAACTTTTGCATCAACATTTTTTTTATGATCTTATGTTAAAAATTAAATTAATAAATGACATGATTAATTTAATAACATGACTTAGGTTATTTTAATTATTAATAATCATGAAATTAATTAACCTAAGTATTTTATATTTTAGACTTATAATTAATTAATTATTTAAAAACCATGATTATAATTAATTAATTAACATGACTTAGGTTATATTATTAATAAATAATAATACATGTTTTAACCTAAGTAGTTAACTTTACTTTAATTAAATATTTTAACCAATAGTTTAATTTAATTACATGAAATAATTATTAAACTATACATTATATCATATGACTTAGAAAATAATCATGAAAACACTTAGGATTATATACTTAGCTTATTTAACCAGCTTATTTCTAATTATGGAAACTTTCTATTTTTAGAAACTTAATTAAATAAGGCAGCTAATCTATTTATGGAAACCTTCTATTTTTAGAAACTTATTTATTTCAGGCAGCTAATCTATTTATGGAAACTTTTTTAATTAAGGAAGCTAATCTATTTATGGAAACTTTCTAATTTTAGAAAATTATCTATTTTAAGCAGTAATTCTATTTTTGGAAACTTTCTATTTTTGGAAACTTTCTATTTTTGGTAACTTTCTATTTTTGGAAACTTCTATTTTAGGAAACCTGCTATTTTTGGAAAGTTACTTATTATTACACAGTAAGTATAATAACACATGAAATACCAGAAATACTTAATCAGATTTAACAGAATATAAGATAAACACGGTTTAAGGCTTTAAAACAGTAAAACATGGTAAGAACACATAAAATAAGCTAAGACATGACATAAAACCAGCTACGTATTTAGTAAGCAGATACTTATTCATGTATGTATTTATGTAGCACTAGTGATATGGAAGTAGGATTTTCTCTCAGTTCATCTTCTTCGTTCACTGGACATAAGGTACGGATTCCCGTCCTTTCAGTATGGACATTCTTTCCTTATTAGGATTCCCCGTATGCAGCCAACTGTTTTCCCGTAGTATAAGTTACGTGTTTGATTGCTTATGTTTAATTAAGATTACCTATAGCCATATACATGCATGACCAGTTTCACCTATTTATGGAGGTACCATAACCATAACATTAGGGGCACTGATGTTATGACTTCACCATGGCGGAGTGATTGCTCGTGGCGTCCCTTCAGCTTTTGGCCACTTATTTATATTTATCATGTGGGGCGTATGGGTGCATCCTAGTTACATGTTTTTAGTCAGGATTTCATGGTGAATGTGGTGTGTGCCTTGCATCCTTCACAAGGAGCTGATCCCTCCTACCCAAAAACCAGTATATTAAATTAGAGGCAGCCCCTCTAATTTGCATGATGAGGTCACCCCTCCAAGTATTCATGCACGGTGGATTTTCATGACCTGTATTGGCTAATGGTAAAATATGACAAACAGTTTTATAAGATAAACATAAGACTTTCAAACTATAAAACCAGTTTTATCAAGACTTAACCAAGTTACTCGGGACTTAGTTTTCTTCCGTTGTTATATGTTATATGCTTATCCTATTCATGCTTTATTGTACATCCGTGCACTGAGCGTATTTGCTCAGCCGTTTTCCTTTTCTATGTTCCCAAAATGGTAGGTACTCAGGGACGCTCGTAGATACTAAGAGTACGTGCATATGGATTGGAAGTTGTCTAGCCTTCTTTACTTTATGCATTTCTTTTCCTATGATACATTTGATATGGACATTGTTTAGTCCTTTCCGTTACTATACTATGTTTGTGTGTGATGAGCTTTACTTTTAGACTACCGATGTTTGATTCCGGTATTTTCCTTTTATGGTCAAGTAATGTTTAGACATTTTTCCTTGTATGCTTTGATGACACGCCATAATTGCATGTGACATTTTCATTATCAAAATGGGGTGTTACAAACAGATTCCTAAGTGTGAATTGAGACAGAATACTCTCTTGAGTATTGCGACAAATTCCTAAGTGTGCATTACGACAGACTCTTGTGTGTGCATTGCGACAAATTCATTAGGGCGGACTGCGACAAAAGCTTTTGAGACATTGTGACAGTTTGAGTTTTGGCATTGCGACAGATTGAACTTTTGGGTACTGCGAAGAAGTTTTGTACAACTTAGAGGATTTTAGAATTTGCATTTCTTTGTAGACTTTCACAAAAACACACAAGCAAAAGATAACAACATCTTATTTAAACAACACTAAAACACTTAACCTTATTTCATTGCTCGATCATTTTGGTAATCTTTCTTCAATTGATCAAAAATGAATTCACATTCATTCATGCCTACAATAACATCGCTTAATGACCTTTCTATCATTTCGGGTACCGATACCCGTCCACCGTTGCTTATCAAAGAGCTATTTGAAGCATGGCAAGGTCGCATGATGTCCTATATTATGGGTAGACCCATTGGGAGACTTATGGTTCAATCCATTGAGCAAGGACCACTCGATTGGGGCGAAGTTACTGTAGACAATGTGACTCGGCCAAGGCTATTTTCTGATTTAACGCATGACAACCAAATCATTGCGGATGCGGATGAGAAGGTAGTTCAGACCATACTTCAAGATCTTCCACCTGATATTTATCGTATGGTAAGCAAACACAAGGTAGCAAAGGAACTTTGGGATAGCTTAATGGTGTTGTTACAAGGTACTTCACTTTCCAAGCAGGAACGAGAGTGTCAACTCTATGACTTGTTCGATAGGTTCTCATACATTCCAAGGGAAACACTTCATGACTACTATTGGCGCTTCACTACATTGATGAATGATTTTGAATGTGTAGAATCTAACGATTGCTCAGTTTCAGCTTAACACCAAGTTTTTGAACACGTTACCCCTAGAGTGGAGCCAATACGTCACTGACGTTAAATTGATTCGAGATTTGCACAAATCAAATTTAGATCAACTCTATGCTTTTTTGCAGCAACACGAGAAGCATGTGCTCTAGAAACGCATGTCTCAAGGATCTTATTCCGAACCATTGGCGTTAATGGTAAATTATTAGAAATACGTTTTTACGTATTTATGAAGGATCGGTCGCTCCAACGATTATTATGTAATGGGCTCGTGATCTATTTAATTAGTGTATAGTCCATATAGCCCACATGTAGGGTGGGCTATATATATCCCCTCCTAGCATGTTAGGAGGGGTTGTTGATTGTCATTTCATTTTAATCATTTTTCCATCTTTACTTTCTCTCTCTAATTTTCTCCTTTTCTCTCCTTTCTCTCTCTAATCCCTCATCTCCTTCCTTCATCTCTTCTTTATTTATCAATCAATCAACCATATTAATCCATCAAATCCATCACTTAGAATAGGCCAATAATCCCGTAGACCTTCAATTGGTATCAAGAGCCAAGGTTTGATTGGTTTATTCTAGCTCTTATTTTCTTTTTGATTTTGGTGGGTTTTGATTTAATCATGCTTAAATCATAAAAAGTTTGTATTTTTTATAAAAAGTTTGTGTTTTTATGTGTTAAATCATATCAAATCTTCAAATTTACTTACTTTTTAGATAAAAAAATCACAACTTTTTATATAAAAATCAAAAATTTCTTTATCAAATCTTAAAAAGTTTGTGTTTTTATAAAAAGTTGGTGTTTTTTTTTATAAAAGTTTGTGTTTTTCTCTTTTTAATTTTGTATTTTTTTTATTTATTTTTTTGATTAAATCCTTCTATTTTGATTGCCTTTTTGTTTGAATTTCTTAAATTGAACTTTTAATTTTGTCCTTTTTTATTTTTTTTAATCAATTTTACCACTATAATTTTTTCTATTTATTTATTGATTTTAGTCTATCAATTATCAGTTATTTCGTTATATCAGTTTTTAATCAGTTTTTTTTCATTTTATAAGCAGTTTTTATAGTTGTCTTTATTTTTTTATAATCAGTATTTTTCTTTATTTTTTTTTATCTATTGGGTTTCGAGTTTTTGTCCAATACCAGTCCTTCAGTCCATCGTTATCAAGGTTTTTGGGTCTCGAGTTTCAGTCAGTCAGTCAGTTTTTGTCCAGTTCCGGGCGAACAGAAAAGTTCTGAATCGAAAAGTTCCGAACCGAACACTAACAAACCCAAAAGTTCCGAATCAAATACAAAAGTTCTGAATCAATTTTTGAAAAAACTTCCGAATCAATTTTTGAAAAACTTCCGAATCAATTTTTGAAAAAACTTCCGAATCAATTTTTGAAAAAACTTCCGAATCAATTTTTTTGAAAAACATCCGAATCAATTTTTGAAAAACTTCCGAATCAATTTTTGAA
This sequence comes from Glebionis coronaria, assembly GCA_025667525.1. NCBI lineage: Eukaryota > Viridiplantae > Streptophyta > Magnoliopsida > Asterales > Asteraceae > Glebionis > Glebionis coronaria. Next base: position 71,592,218 of record CM046875.1, read on the forward strand.
AAACTTCCGATTCGGAACTCTTCCGAATGAATGAAAAGTTCCGAATGAAACCATTTCAAACATAACGGACAAATTTTCGACACAACACTCAAATCCACTCACTCAACACTCACACAAACACCCTCGTTTACAGACCCTCGACTGACTCACTCTCACACCCTCGAAAACTCAACACTTGACTGACAATTCAACACTGGGACTAAAACCCACACCCTCATCTAACACACCCTCACCCACACCCTCGTCTAACACACCCTCAACCACACCCTCGTTTCAACTCCACACCACAAAACAGACCCAAATTCAAACAAAAACCACCCAACCCAAACCCTCTCGTCTCTCGAAACAACTCACAGACCCACCCTCGAAAACCCTCTCAACAACCAACACTCTCGACCCCCTCGACTCCCTCTCTCGACCCATTCCCAGACCCTCGTCTCACACCCCCTCCAGACTCACACACTCCAAACCAAACACCCTCGACGAACACCCTCACAACCCAAATCAACACAAATCAACCCAACAACCTCGACTCACTCTCCTCCCTCGACACACCTTCAAAACCCTCACTCTCGCACCCTCTCGACCCAACACCCTCCCACAGACCCACGCTAAACCAAAAACAGCCTCGTCATACACACCATCACCCACATCTCTCCCTCACTCACATCTCACATCCGACTCTAAACCCTCACTCTCGACACATCAAAACCCAAAACTCACACACTCAGAATACTCTCTACCCAACTCTCGTCTCTCGACTCATAACACACACAAACACACCCAAGACTCGATCAAGACTCTCGACCCTCACACCAGAAAGACGCTACAGAAGAGAGAGACAACAAATCAAAACAACATAAGAGTACCTACCCGAGACCCCTTCTAGGATCTTGATGTAACATTTTTCTTGTGTTCATTTGTTGCTGTTATTCATAACCACCCGCAAATCGTGAGCAAAGAAAAAGGATTAAAAGAGTTTTGTGGTGAAGAGGGTGATTGGTTCAATTGTTTTGATGAATAGATGGTTTTAATTAGGCAGAGGTTTTGAGTTTGTGAAGGAGAAAGAGACGGTAGAGTGATATCTGTGAGAGAGAGAGTTGAATGGAAGGGTGAAGACGAACGATGTGAAAGAGAGAGAATAGATTGAAGAGAGGGGGCGGACAAAACTAAGTGAGGGTTTGGCGGATCAAACGAGAGATTGAAGCTATTTATTTAGCTTTTGTGATTTATATTAGGGTTTAACTTCACACGTGGGCTTGTTTATTCCAAGTGTTATCTGCCACGCCAACCCACGTGTTTTTTTCACAATTTTTTATTTGGAATTGGGATATAGGTGAGGGTCATTTAAATCTACTTAACACTTTTTTTTTGAAATTCGTTTTGTAACCAAAAAATCTCATATTTTTTTTCTATTTTTTTATTTTGTTATTTCTATATTATTTTTATTCTATTTTAGTTAAGTAAATTTTTGTCACTTTTCTATTTTTTAGTTTAGTATATTAATTTTTGGCAAAACGTGTTGAGGCGGGTATTTTTAAAAGTATTCACGTGAAAAAAAAAAATATATTTAACGGGTTTAATTCATAATCGTTTGAGCCGTCAACCTCTTTTGAGCCGAATCGAATTGTAGAATCCTGCAAACTACAACATCCACATCATTTTTCCTCGATTACCAATGGAATCGTTAAAATCGACACTTAAAGAGGGAGACTTGCATCGAATGCACGACAAGGCTAGAGAAAGTGGTATAAATTCATTTCAATTGCTTCAATATCATCTTGTTACTCTTTCACGGCTTCAAGGAGGGAGTGAATTTATGACTATCTTTGGACAAGATCGTCATATATTTATCAACTCAATTTTTACCACTTTGACCCAACTCGCCGAGCAACTCAACCATGGAAACTTTAATCACTCTGCATCGGCACTTGCCTATAAGGATCTTGTGACACAACTCACGCCTTTCCTCCAATTCAATATCATTAAGCCTGAAAGTTCTGTGATTTGCCAATCATTTCTTCGAGATACACATACCGAGCTTCGAGTTTTCCGTGATACAATATTGAAACTCATGACATCGGTTTCGTCTTCGATTTATCAACAATCACAACTTCAGCAAACGTATGATAATGGAGTGCAAGAATCAATGCCGCAGTTGTAAGAGGAGAATGGTCATACGGTTGAATACTTGGAGCCTATCAATGCCAAGAGCACGGAATCAGGAGGACAACATGATACCAGTGGCACGTCAGGAACTGTTCACGAGATCTCTTTTGCTGACACCGTACCCGTTTATGACGAAGAGCCGGCAAACATGGTACAATGTCATGTTGTTTATGATGTATATGCTGATGATATGCCGCATATTGAGAATTCTGAACCTAATTATGACAAACATGGGATGGAAAAGAATGATAGCAATACCACTTCTGATTCATCCGATGTCAGTCATAATGGGGGAGAGATTGTTCAGAATGCTAAACATCATGATAATTATCCTATAACTGCTTCATTGACTGCTTCTGATTCCAAGATTAGAGAGCTCGAAACGATTGTAGCTCAACAATCAAAAGATCTTGAGGATGCCAAACTTGAATTTTCTAAGAAAACGGACAAATTTGAAACATACTTTGAAAAACTTGAAAAGTCAAACGTTGTTCTTGAAAGAAAATTGGATCAAACTGTTCTAGATTCTAAAGCTGAAAAGGATAATCTTTTGAAACAAATTCAGTTATTAGAGTCTAAATTGGCATCCCAAGATAGAGTGCTTAAAGAGAATGAGACATTAAAGGCCCAAGTACAGGAAAAGGTTTTTGCTATAGCTGCGTTGAAAAATGAGTTAAGGAAAACTAGAGGACCTAGTGTGGACACTAAGCTTGAAAAACCATCAATCTTGGGGAAACCGCCTACAAATCAGTTCGTCAGACAACCTACTGCATTTAGATCCGAGCGACCACAATCCTCGAGACCGCGGTTTGCCTCCCAAGTTGATTTGGTTCAGTTTTCTAGACCAGTCACTCCAGCAACTAGGCCCAATGTGATCAAAACAGCGTTAGCAAGATCTAATCAGATGATTGCCCCTAGTTTCCCTAATAATACCAAGACCACGTCTAGAACTAGTTCAAATGACGTTGGCCATAAATCTGGTCTAAGGGAAGTTATGCAAAAGACACATGTAAGAGATAGCAATGTCAATCCTAGTCACATGCCTTCTAGATTACCCAACACTGCTAACCGTAGCATGTCATCTCCTAGGAGCATCGATCAAACATCTAGGAATTACTCGGACATTAAATATGCTACCTGTAAAACATGTAGAAAATGTGTCTTTACGGCAAATCATGATTCCTGTATCAAAAAATAGCTTAATCAGGTGAACTCCCGTGCTAGACTTAAATCCCAGTGGATCGCTAAAATCAAACCCATTGGTAAAATGTGGCACCCCATTGGTAGAACTTTCACTCTTGTAGGAAACGAGTGCCCTTTAACTAGGATAGTCTCCGATTCTACTAAGACTACTAGGGAGGATATTGCAAAGGATGATACATCACTTAAGCCTGAACTTAAGATTTTCTATAAAAGGAAACGTTTGCCAACTAAGACAAGTGAATCATCCCTTCAGACCACCTCTGACACAAGAACAGAAAACCGTGAACCCCTACGTGCTTCTAAAATAGATATCGCTAATCCATGCAAAAGTATACAAACTCCTAATGAGAATGCAGGTACCAAAGTTGATGTTCTAAAAGAACGAAGCGGTCCAATCGTTGTATACCGTTCAACTAAGGACACTCTCAGAGTTTGGTTGCTGAAGAAGCAGATATCAGAGAAACTAGTATCTCAGGGGATTCATGGTTAAAGCTTGCACAAGGACTTACAGTCACATAACAGACTGTAACTCGATCTCCAAAGACAGGAAAGTTCATCCCGATGATGACTTATCCTAAAAACGAGAAATTCATTTTTCTCGGGCATGAGCTTATGTTAAAAACATTCCATGTTTTTAAGCTCATGCACAAGGACTTATAGTCACATCACAGACTATAACTCGCTCTTCAAAGAAAGGAAAGTTTATCGCTGATGGTAAACTTATCCTAACAACGAGAAATTAATTTTTCTCGGGCATGAGCTAATAATAAAAACATTCGAAGTTTTTAAGCTCATGCACAATGACTTACAGTTAAATGTCAGACTGTAACTCGAACTTAAAATAAAGGAAATCTTATCGTTTATGATAACTTATCCTCTTAACGAGAAATTCACCTTTCTCGGGCATGAGCTTGTCTTAAAACATTCGAAGTTTTAAGCTCATAAAGGAAAGTGTATCTTTTAACTAAGAGAACTTTTCCTCGTAACGAGAAATTAACCTTTCTCGGTCATGAGCTTTCCGTTAAAACAGTCAAAGTTTTCAAGCTCATGAACACGACTTCTAAGTAAATGTCAGCTTAGGACTCGTCCTTCAGATAAAAGGAAAGTTTATCGCCGATGGTAACTTATCCTTAACAACGGGAAGTTCACAACTTCTCGGACTTGAGCTCGCTTTTAAGATATTCAACATCTTAAGCTCAAGTAATTGTTTTTCAAAACTTTGAACACAATTTTTCAAGAATTTCTCAAAAGATTTTTCTAAATCTTTCAAAATTGTGTGTTCAAAAACGTTTTGATAAAAAGAGCATGTCTTCTGGAATCGATAATATTTACGAACCTAGAAATGTCATTCAATAATGACACGGGTTGTAAATAAAGTTCGAGCAGAAGTTTAAAAGATTTAAAACATGCTCCATATGGTTTGCTATTATTTCAGATAGCAACCCGCTTTTCATAATCAAGTCAAGCATTTCACCGAAAAGCTTTGACTCAACAACGGGAATTAATTTTCTCGGGAACGTGACGAGGAGACCAACATTCGTGAACAAGAACCATGTGATTCTTTCATATGATGTTCTCCATCATTCAGGTCCTACCTCGTAAATTATTAATCTTGTGAATTCATTATCATATATGATCTTTGCACGTGATAAATACCTTACACTTGTGTTTAAAAGGTATTTATTTTACGTTTCAGCACACCCTCATTAATTTGAGGGGGAGCTTGTGTAATTCATGAAGATAATTGGACTTGCATTTTTCTTCCCAAATTTTCTTAAAATGCTATTAAATCAATTGATATTAAAAACATCGATTGGGTTAATATTTTTAATATGGGGGAGAAAATGTGATTTAATATGGGATATGATCAATCATAAATGGTTTGACTTAACGTGATAGCTCATCCCGACATGTGCAAAATGTTTTCGGGTATCGTGGCATATGTTAAGGGGGAGCAAAATGGATTTGCACTTCAAAATGGATTTCATGGTGACATACACTTACCCAAAACATCTCTATTCACGACGGTGAAGATTGTGGTGACATAAGGATGGTAGGATAGGTTAAAGTCCAATGATTTCTCTAGAACCGGAGGAATCTTCCCAAGGACATTCCATAGCTAGAAATAGTAGTCCTTAGGAAAGATGGAGAAAGATTGTGAACGTAGCTGAATGCCGACCAAGTACTTAAATTAGCACTGGAACAATCACAACAAGGTGCTAGTGATGACGTATTGGTAAGCATTGAAGGGGTTTAAGAATGAAAAAGAAATGTAAAGATAAAGGGTGTAAAGAAAGAAGCCCTCCTTACAACTTTAGGCAGAAACCGGGTCAATACATATGCTATTGAGGTCATTTTTGTTAATGATTCTCGATATTGAAGAAAGACATCATGGACCCAGTGATGCAATGCACAACCCTTCCCAGCTAACTCAAATATTTCTTAAAAGGTATTTGTTTTAATCACACGGAGATCAACACGTTATCTATTGGTTTATTCACTCCGAATAGACTGGTATTGAAAAGGTGGCACTCCTCTCCAGCCTCCGATCACTAAAAATCCAAAATGCACGATCGAGTCTAGAGCCATTTGAGATCATCAAATATCTCATTAGGACACGCTTTCATATTTCCTTGCTTCTTCACACACTGTGAAAAGTAAGAAAGATCTTAAGAGTCCTACGCAAAATCTTCATGATCTTGCCTGAACATCCGAGTAATACGAAAGTATTTACAATGAAGATGGAAATCCTTCTTGAGCGAATATCAAAAAGCTCATGGTAGGTGACTTGTGCGATTCTTTATGAATCAAACGTGTGATAACTGGAAAGCAACGATGGTGCGGTTCTTAATTGAACTTCACTTGTTCCAGGAACATGAATTGACGGCTTCAAATCATGCGGATAATATTATCCAAATGATCCACTCTTTACGTTCGCAGTCAGCTTTGGACGGTCGAGTAAAGAGAACGGGTTTACCTGCGAAATCTTGTCAAGGAGGTTCTTTATTGAAACTACCTGCCACAAGTACGATATTTAATATCGTCCAACGGTCTTCACCGACCGGAGGTAAATTGCTACCGAATTAGAATGAAATGTTCAAGGCCATTTCATCCGTGTATATTGTTTTGTTGCTAACTGTCTTATGCAGCGTAACAAAAAGGTGGCATTGCGGTGTACAATCCAGAAGAAGTCGTCACCACATGCTTATACTACATACAATTAGTACTTCAACAAATTCAAGAAAGCCTGAAGGTCAAGTCTTCCGCTGTATCAAACTCTGAAGCTTTCAAGAATTTAAAAGTATAAGTATGTGGAACATGAAGTCACGAAGAGGCAAATATCACAAGTGAAGAATGCACAAGGTCAAGGCAAGGAAACATGCTCAAGACTAAATTCAAAGATCACATCAAGCATATTCACAAGAACAAGATCGAAGACTCAAGCATAGATGCTAGGTTTAAGATTTTGTAAAAAGATGTGACCTCCCTTAGGGGGAGATTGTTGGAAATACGTTTTCCCTATAAAGTCTCGGTCACATCTCAGTTAGCATAGATCACGAGTTATAGACTATTTAGAACTTTGTTTCTTGGAGCGACCTCCCTTAGGGGGAGATTGTTAGAAATACGTTTTTACGTATTTATGAAGGATCGGTCGCTCCAACGATTATTATGTAATGGGCTCGTGATCTATTTAATTAGTGTATAGTCCATATAGCCCACATGTAGGGTGGGCTATATATATCCCCTCCTAGCATGTTAGGAGGGGTTGTTGATTGTCATTTCATTTTAATCATTTTTCCATCTTTACTTTCTCTCTCTAATTTTCTCCTTTTCTCTCCTTTCTCTCTCTAATCCCTCATCTCCTTCCTTCATCTCTTCTTTATTTATCAATCAATCAACCATATTAATCCATTAAATCAATCACATAGAATAGGACAATGATCACGTAGACCTTCATAAATCATCCAACATTTTCATATAACAACACTCTGTATGCTATGGGACAAAAATCTTATCACAAGTGTAACACCCCCAAATATTCATACTTTAGTTCAGCGGAAGAGTCGTTTGTGTTACGGGATAGCACATTACTCAAATCATAGGCTACGCTTAAAATCGCGTCGTTTAATAATAAAGCATTTTCCATTCATGAATATCAAATTTACATAGGTCCCAAGTCATAGTATTTCATACAATTTTACAAAATATTTGAATGGAAATTGTTATTTAAGTGCGGGCCATGAATTCTTGTCGTCTTCCCGATAATTACCTTCAAGTACCTGAGATAAAACATGTTAAAAGAAAAGGTCAGCGAAAACGCCGAGTGAATTCATAAAGTTTAATGAAATCCATTAATATATCATCGGTATAAAATTATTACCGAAAATCATTTTGTACAATTCTTTGTCGTAGGCCATAAAATAAGCCAAAAACATTTATTGCAAATCTTTGTTGTAAATCTTACCATAGGCTTTTGCCTTCAAAATCATTATACGAACCAATGTCGTAAATACATCATACAATACATTTTATAACGTTGTATATAGTTAAATAAAAACTGTTATATGGATATGGTTATGTAAAACCAAAACACTAACATAATATCAATAATAAGACCCTGTATTGCTAGTCAGGCAATATATTGTAATTCAATGCGTATAGCAGTATTTTCGTTATTTGGATTATTATAAGCCGCATGACATTGCTACCTTATTTTAACAAACAACGGGCCCGAAACTCATTTGCCCATCTAAAACAGCGTGTCGTCACAATAATCACGCTTATATAAATCTTCTCATACATAATTCGCTTATCAATCAATGTGGCACGACGAGGATCAACCGTCAAGGCGCGAACTAGGGTGATCTTCCCCAAATAGTACTATTGTATGCATAAGCGTCTACCAAATCCCGGTAGTTCACAATTCATGCTAATGGGACTTTTAGTGACATAACCTAACTAATAATAATCCATTTTGTTTCATTCATCGGGTCATATAATCATTCATCAGGTCATACAATCATTCGGGTCCAAATCAATAAGCAAACAATCGGGACAACTGGTGTCCTGTTTTATTAAAACTAACATGTTATCTCCCTCGCGGGTTTATAAAACATTTCATAAAAACATTTAAAAGAGTGCGAGGCTATGAACTCACGTTGATTGGGAAAGGCGGGTTATCGGCGATTTGGATGTACGGTACGTGCTTCGATCACAGAAACCTAGACAAATAATACTTGTCTTAGACTCTTGTCCAATGACTTTATAAAACCAATGGCTATGTATATATATGATGATATTACAATTATCATGATGATCAAGTGGGATTTTATCTCTTCATACACATGATAGTATTATGTGTTAGTCAAATTTTTGACGTTACACTAGTTTCAATCCAATTTCATATTAAGGCCCAATAAGCCCATTAAAAGCCCAATACATTATATTAGTCTATTTTATACTTTTAATATCAGGCATGTACTGATATGTTGGGCCCAAGTGGGTTAAGCCCAATGAGTAAGTCCATTAGTGTTTATTCAAACTAGTTGGGTCAATAGTCCAATAAGGCTACTTTGGCCCGTTAATGTCCATAAGTCATAAAGCTTGGGTTTTATCGGCTTTTACTTATCAAATGTACTTATACATCAGTATATAAATTATAAAAATTTTACATTTGACGGGTCCGACCGTTTAAGTTTTAATTCACGAAAACGTTAATCTTTCGGTTTTAGCCGAAAAGACGTAAAACTTATGTATATAGTTTTATAACGTATAAAACTTATCAAATTGCCATTTTTATAAAATGTCCCATTTATTTACCAAAGTAAATACTTATTTATATGTAATATATAAGTTAGTGGATTTTAGGTATACATTTTATATTAGTTTTATTTGAGTGCTCATTTTATAATATATACATTTATTTTACAAATCTGATTATTATTTTTACTTTCACCATTTTTACCATATCTTGAGTTCTACAAGGAGATAGAAGCTCATTTTTTGAAACCACAAACTACATGATATGTTCTACAATTAACTCAGATTTAGCTACTGTTCAATCAACCTCTAAATGTCTCTAACAGTCCATCCAAAACAGACTACTCAGATTTGAACTTCAATATTGTTTTAACCATATCTCACTCATTTTATGGATTCCATTGAGTGGCCAATTCTCACAAATGTAAAAGTCACTTATCTTACTGTATATTAAATTATCCAAGCTAATTTAACAAGTTATCATATAGTTCTTTACTGTTTTATACAGCCTACACTTTTAGCCATGATTTTAACATCCTTTCATGTAGCTTTTAATCATTTTAACCAAGTTTATCAACACCAAATCCCCACATAATATTTTGATCATCATTCATCGTCATATACATATAAATAAATAAACAAAATACAAGATTACATAATAAAAATAACAAGAGGATAGGAAGAAACAATCTCTATACCACCAATAGTGATGAAAAGATGAGGTTTATGATGAACAAGGCTTGGTTCCTTGTTACCAAACCTTCAACTTGGCAAATGAACTTCTTGGGTCCTTCAAGTGGATGAATATCTTCATGAAAATCAGCCCTTTAACCTCATGAAAATTCCTTTTCATAGGTTAAGATCACCTCCAATCATCATATCTTCAAAGGATTTATATCTTGTACAAGTTAAACACATGATTCATGGTTGAATTTATGATCAAATAGGGTGTTTTTGGGTGATATGGGACGGACACAATAGGGAGAGAAAGAGAGATTTGTGGTTGTTTGCATGGAGCAAAAATGGTTTATGGTATGTTGGTTTTGTGTCAAGTGGTTTTGTAATGAAACTAGGACAAGTGTTATACTTGTTAATATAAAGTTGACACCTCATAAGGGCTGTTAGCTAAGGCTTGCCATCCCATAAGTGGGGGTGGGGCAAGTTTATCTTGTCTCATCCCCATTTATTTACGGGTACTCCTCGATTCTAATTTCCTCGATTTACGTGCCCTCGGGTCATTTTACGAAAAACGTTTTTATAATTTTTGAATCAACGGCACAAAACAAATCTAATAAAAATTATCTCATCAAAAACGGAGTTCAAAAACGTAAATACGTAAACCTAGGGTTTCCGGTTTAGTCGTAAAGAACGTTAAATTATGCACGTAAGTCCTAATCTCTTCTCGTAAATTTGTGAGTTTATGAACCAACACAAATTTAAAATTCCATCATAATATTCTAGAATACATTTATTTCTTGAAATGCCGGACTGTCACCAAAGACGGTGTATGTAAACGTAAGCACGTAACGTAGAGTCCTCCGGTTTAGACGTAGTCGATGCTACTTCAAGACGTAAACCCAAATTTCTTCCCAAAAATGAGTGAGTTCATAATATAACATTAAAATAAAGTTTTTAAATAATACTTGAGAATAAAATATCGACCATAAATTGACGGTTTGTCACAACATTTACTCCTAAACAGGAGCTTTGTCCTCAAAGATCGATTTATTTTACTACTCGCTTCTTATAGAGTTAAAGCCATGTGGGTATTTCCTCCACATTCGGTCCTTTCTCTCAAATGTAATTCATTACAATACGCGAGTTTCATCATACATAACTACGGGAATACGATCAGGCTTAATGTTGACTTACTTTCTCTATCCATGATGTTCACGGGTTTTTGATGAATGCAACATTTCGCCGATCTAAACTTTACTAAGAAACAATCAGATTTCACTTGATAGTGTGACAACCCAAAACCGAGGTCATTGCTTAATCTTATTTTACGATTATTTTTGAAATTTTTGGATGAGTTTGAATGATATTTATTTTTGGAGGTTTAAGTTTAAACCGATGTTGGAAGGTTTATATTTTATATTTAATAAGTATAAGGAGTATTAGCAAGCGTGATGTCGATGGATGCCAAATATTTTACGTCTTATTGTCGGTTGTTCGATTTTTGTCATTTTTGATGTTTTATTTTAAATGACGTGTTAAGTCGAGTCGGGAGTCGATATTATTATATTTGAGGTACGTTTTAAATTTTTAAAAGTATCTTTATGAAACCCGAGCACCGTAAATATTTTCAAATTGACTAATAGTTATTTCCCGCTTTTTAGCTAACTATTTTCATTTTGAGCCACAACCATTGCAAAATTGCAACCATGGTCCCTCATACACTATATATAAAGTCTAAACAAACACACACAACACATTATCTCCACCAAAAAATTTCCACTATCTCTCTCTTCTCTCTCTTTAAACCGTAACATCACCACCACCCTAAAACACCATACATTTTCAATTTTAACTTGATTTTGGAGATGATTTGAGCAAAACAAAAGCAAGACCCACTCTTAGAATTGATCAAGGATCATTTTGGTATAAGAAAATCTTACATGTAAGACATTTTTATTTTTTGATGTAGGTAGGTAGAAGCCATGATCATGCATGGTGTTCTTGCCATGATCAATGGTGATTGTTGCAAGAATTTTGTTAAAAACTTCATTTTGATTCAAAGGTTTTGATTTTGATGATGATTTAGATGTTATGGTTCATATATGTTGATGTTAGGGTATAGGAATGAACATTTCTATGGTTGGTTTTGATCAAAAAGGTGATTATGTACAAGTTTTTAATGGTCATTTTATAACAGTAAGTAAACAGTAAAATCCGAATTTTTATGTTTTGAAAATGGATTAACTTATAGCCTAGGGTTTTAGATAATTTTATTAGCTTCGATTTTGATATAAGGTAGAGCTTCTAGCTCCAAACGAGCGCGAAGTTATTATGTTTTGATTGATCGTGTACCGGGAGACGAGTATCGGCACTACATATAGTTGATGTCGATATTTGGATCGAATCTCAGGGACTCTAAATTTAAGTTTTGAAATATGTAATGAGGTGTTTACCTTAGAGGTTGAGTTTACTTTAAAACCCGAGTGTCGGTTTTGTAAACGGAGTCGTTTAAAGAAGTTAAAACGGTTGTATGAAAAATTAATGTAAATCTGTCCGGATTTTGTAGTTTGAAAATGAGTCGGGTAAAGGAATTTAAAAGTAATTTCATTTGATAAACTTGTAGGAGGACTTTCTATATATAGTAAGTGAGTTTATCGAGTCGTTTCATAAACGTTTGACAAGTTTAAAAGGGGTAAATAAGCTAGTACATGTAGTATGTACCGGCGGACTTTGTTAAAAGTGTAAAATGGTAAAGTAAATGTGTAGTAAAGTATAATGAAGTTATTTATATCGTTTTCTCTCGAGTTTATCGTGACTTTATGAGTTTTAGTTTGATGTTGTTATGTATAATTTATTTCTCGAGTCATTATTAATGAACGCGCCTTATTTGATAGGTAGCGGTTCTCGTGTTTGAAAGGCATCCATTATCACCGACGATCATCTCGCTAGATCTCTTATACTAAGGTGGGTCTGTAGCCTCGCTTTTTATGCTAGCTACTAAATGTTTTATTACCCGCGAGGGGGATACATGCTATTTGAAAATAAATGAACACAAGTCATGAGTAATTGTTGGACCCGAATGTTGCCTAAGTTGATTACATTGTATTGAGTACCTTGTTGCTAAAGACCCTAAATTCATGAGCCGTTAACTATCTTCTGACTTGATGTTGTGAGTCGGGAATAGTCGCTTATTCTAATGATAGTACTATTGGATTGACCACCCTATCTGAGACCAGGGCATTACGTTAAGTAACCCGCTGGGAAGGATAATTTTACGAGAATAAGAATGTGGTATTCTAGCAACTGATACCCTAGAGAGGAAATGGTTTTATTCTAGTCATGCCGGCATTTGGCGTGGGTGACTATTTGGTTAAGGGGTCGGTGTCATGAGCTTAAATACAATGTTTATTATTATTATTATTGCCTTGAATATTGATTGTGTGTACGACTATTCTATAAATGATTATGATTGATTTTCTTCTTGTGTTCAAATGTGATTTGATAAACCAATAGACTCGCTCAACATTATTGTTGACTCTTTTTAGCATGTATTTCAGGTAATAGGAAGTGATGGAGCATGGACCTTTGCTGTGGAGGTTGTGGCTTGGCTTTTGGAAGAATGTTGGTCTAAAAATTGTTTCTACCCTTTACTGTTGAACAATTTACTTTATGTTGTGTACTGTACTAAACTTGTGTTGGTTATGGTCGAGATCCATGGGTACTAAATGTTTTACTCTGGCGTCGTTTTAGTACAATTATGGGATGAAATTTATGTTTTAGACCTTTTATGAAAATCTTGTTTATATTTATGTGTAAACGTCTCACTTTTGAGTCGTTCAATATACCTTGTGTGATGATGCTTGTGTCTAGCACCCAATTATGTATTTCCGCTGCGCAATGTAAATTAGGGGTGAAAGAGATTGGTAATCAGAGCTGCAAGTTATAGAGAACTGGGTCGATTTGAAAATTGTCCTAAACTATAACTTTGGTGTCAAAGTATTTATTCTTCAAAATCACACAACTCCTCTGCAACGCTCCGGTAAGATCACTTTTAATTTTGTTTTGCATTTTAGATGTATCCCTCATAACTGAAATGATTTCCCGAGTATTTATTAAGTAAATACTACGACATTGTATTGGAATTATTGAAAGTACGTTGAGTGCTTGTCAGTATCATATTTATTTTTTTGCGAGCATTTCATAAATATCATTTGCATTGTGTTGCATAGCATGGATTACGTATGACATTTGCATAAGCATGGCATACTAATTTTTATTTTATTAACGATGACCTTAAGTATCCTTAAACCCTTATAATTGTAGAAAATGGTTGGTTTACCTCGTGAGGATGGATGGATTGATATGACTAATGTATTGGATGGTGAGGAAGTAGATAACCTTGGTGCTAGTGACGATGAGGAGCCTTTTGAGTATTTAGATGATGGGATTCCACCTACTGCAGTTGGTCAGACAGAGCCTGAATTGATACAAGGTAGTTATGTTCCAAGGGTTAATGTTGTGCCATAGACTGTTCCAGATTGTCAGCGACCTGTTGTTCGTTCTTCGACTCCTACTTGTGATGCTTATATTAGCCGTTTGCTTGGGATTGCATATGCTAGGGGTGATGTTCATGTTGAGTGGAGTAGTGCTGCTAGTGCCCGATCTATTCATGATGGTATTCCTAAGGTTTATTGTCCAGGTCCTAGGTCTTATGATGATATTTTCTGGTTTCTTAAGAAGTTTGATAGGTCTTTGTTTGAAAGGTATTTGGTTGAGACCCGTATGATTAGGAGGTTTGAGCAGAATGAGAAAAAGGTTGACAGGTTTGTTGGTAGTGTGAGGAGATAAGAGTTCGTTAGGGCAAGGGAAATGGATGAAGTTGTTAGATTAAGATCTATGGTGTTGAATTTGAGTGGGCAGGTTGAAAGGTTACGTAGGGAGCAAGAAAGGAATGCAAGGTTGGATGCATGGGGTCTGCCGATGAGATCTTTTCCTAGTCGAGGTGTAGTGATTCGTGATGTGCCGAATCAGGTTGAAGCTCAGGTGTTGGTGAGGCCAAGTGAAGGAAGTAGTCGAAAGGGGAAGGAAAAGTGGAGGAAGATTCTGAGGATGATGATAGCAGCAGTGATGACGAGCCGATGTACAAGAATCTGCGGGGATCTGATGTTTAGTTCTTTATGTTGTTTCTATTTAGCCTTGTTGTAATAGAACTTATGTAGACTCGTACTGTAGTTTGTGATGAAACTTAATGTCTTTAAGTTTGACATGATGAAGGATTGTAGTGACATTACTTGTCACAATTTTGTGGAAATTTTTCCAACGCAATCCAAATTACCTTCATGACTTATGATTTGTCTTATTAGTTCTTTTGTGAATTGTGTTGTTGGTGCATGTAGTATCCATGTTACATCTTGATAGAGAAATCCTTCTTCTTATCTTGATATGAATACTTACTTGTTCTTTTTCTGTTATGGTTATACAGGAAGGAGTTGGGAGGCATTTTTCTGACTTTACTAAATTGTTGTTTGGTTAGTTTCCTGTAAACATGCCGCCTAAATTGACGATTGCTACTTTTAATACCATGATTGAGCAAGCTATTGCTAGAGCTTTGGAAGCTGAACGTGTTGCGAGGAACCAAGAGGCTGAGAATAGGAATGCTACTGGTCAGGTTGGAGGGAATGTTGAAAATCAGGTTGGAGGTAATGCTGATGAACAAGTAGGAGCAAATGTTGCGGGACAAGTTGGAGGTAATGCTGCTGTTTAGCAGGTTCAGAAGGAATGTTCTTATGCTAGTTTCATGAAATGTGGACCTACCCAATTTCGTGGTACTGGTGGTGCATTAGAATTAAGGAGGTGGATTGAAAAGATTGAAAGTACTTTTGAAATCAGTAGATGTTTAGAAGCTAGTAAGGTGAAATTTGTTGCAGCTACTTTTCAGGATGATGCATTGAGTTGGTGGAATAGTCAAGTAGATACTGTGGGGTTGGTTGAAGCGAATGCTAGAACATGGACTATGACCAAGGGACTGTTGACTGCTAAGTTTTGTCCTGAGGAAGAGTTGGGTCAGTTGGAAGATGAATTGAGGCATTTGGTGTTGAGGAACAATGATATTGTGGCTTATACAAGGAGATTCTCTGATTTATGTTTGTTATGTCCTGATGCTTTTGTTGATGACCGTAAGAAGATGAAGCAGTATATTAGAGGTTTATCTAGTAATATCAAGGGAGAAACTACTTCGTCGAAACCCAAGTCATTTGATGAAGCTGTTCAAATGGCTCATGCTTTAAAGGATGTAAAGCTGCAGGATCGAAAATATAGTATTGTTGAAGGGAATAAGAGAAAGTGGAAAGTTGCACACTCAATCTAAGGGCAGAATCGAGTTGGTTATCGTAATAACAATAACCAAGGACCAAATAGGAATCAGCAATATAATTTGAGAAGGAATAATTGTGTTCGTGCTGCCACAGGAAATCAAGGTAACAAGGTGAATCCGAAGTGTGGTCGATGTAATCTGTATCATGTTGGGAATTGTCCACCTGCTTGCAACAAGTGTGGGAAGGCCGGACATAAGATGGCAGATTGTAGAAACAAGGGTGTGGCCACTGGAGCCAATGTTGTTAAGGTAGTTAATTGTTCTGGATGTGGAGGCCGTGGACATAAGAAAGGGAACTGTCCGAGGGTTGGCATACGACAGGGAGGCAATGTTGCTGCTGTTACTGCTAGGATGCTGCTCCAGCCTATGTCGTGGGAGATGCTGACAAACCTCAAGGGTCGAATGTGGTGACTGGTACGTTCTTACTTGATGCTTGTTATGCTAGTGTGTTATTTGATTCTGGATCCGATAGAAGTTTCGTAGATGTTAGATTTCGTCAGCTATTGGATAGAGAACCAGTGAGATTGACAACTAGTTATAATGTGGAGTTAGCTAATGGTAAGGTTGTAAACACTAATTCTATACTGAAAGGTTGTTCCTTGAAGTTAGGTAATTATATGTTTAGTATTGATTTGATGCCCATAGAATTAGGATCTTTTGATGTGATTATTGGAATGGACTGGTTAGTTGGTAATGGTGCAGTAATTGTTTGTGGAGAAAGATTAGTCCAGATACCGCTAAGGAATAGGGTATTGACTGTGAAAGGAGATGAATGTACTTCTCCTTTGAGAGTTGTTTCTTGTTTGAAGATGATGAGGTATATAGAAGCAGGTTGTGATGTGTTTCTTGCACAGATAAGTAATGATGGTGTGAATGAAAGGAAATTGGAGGATGTGCCTGTGATTAGAGAGTATCCTGAGGTTTTTCCTGAAGATTTGCTAGGATTACCGCCGCATCGTGAAGTGGAGTTTCGTATTGATTTAGTGACGGGTGTTGCGCCTGTTGCTCGTGCACCGTATCGTTTAGCTCCATCTGAGATGAAAGAGTTATCTGATCAATTGAAGGAATTGATGGATAAGGGATTTATTAGACCGAGTTCGTCGTCGTGGGGTGCGCCTGTTTTGTTCGTTAGGAAGAAAGATGGTTCTTTTAGAATGTGTATTGATTATAGAGAGCTTAACAAATTGACTGTCAAGAATTGGTATCCACTGTCGAGGGTTGATGATTTGTTTGATTAGTTGCAAGGATCTAGTGTATACTCGAAGATCGATTTGAGGTCTGGGTATCATCAACTGAGAGTTAGGGAAGAAGATATTCCTATAACAGCTTTCCGTACTCGATATGGACATTTCGAATTTCAAGTGATGCCTTTTGGGTTAACAAATGCGCCTGCTGTATTTATGGATTTGATGAATCGTGTATGCAAGTCGTATTTGGATAAGTTTGTTATCGTATTCATTGATGATATTCTCGTTTATTCCAAGAGTGAAGAAGAACATGAGAAGCATTTGAGAACAATTTTGGAATTGTTGAAGGAGAGAAGTTGTATGCGAAATTCTCTAAGTGTGAATTTTGGTTGAAATCAGTGCAATTTCTAGGGAACGTGATTGATAGTGAAGGTGTTTGTGTGGATCCTGCTAAGATTGAGGCAATTAAGGATTGGTCAGTGCCGAAGACGCCGACTGAAGTTCGCCAATTTCTTGGTTTAGCTGGGTATTATAGAAGGTTTATTGAGAAGTTTTCGCTAATTGCTAAGCCGTTGACTAAGCTTACAGAAAAGAATCGAGTGTTTGAATGGGGATTGGAAGAGGAATCTGCATTTAGTATGTTGAAGGATAAGGTGTGTTCTGCACCGATATTGTCTTTGCCAGAAGGATCTGAGGATTTTGTAGTGTACTGTGACGCGTCTCATACAGGATTTGGGGCTGAATTGATGCAAAGGGAGAAAGTAATAATGTATGCATCAAGACAATTAAGGAAGCATGAAGAGAATTACACTACACATGATTTAGAACTTAGGGCTGTGATTTTTGCTTTAAAGCTATGGAGACACTACTTGTATGGAACCAAGTGTGTAGTTTTACTGATCATAAGAGTTTGCAATATATTTTGGATCAAAAGGAATTGAATATGAGGCAAAGGAGATGGGTTGAGTTGCTGAGTGATCATGACTGCAAGATTCGTTACCATCCTGGTAAAGCGAATGTGGTAGCTGATGCACTTAGTAGAAAGGAAAGAGATAAGTCTATAAGAGTTAGAGCTTTGACAATGATGGAAAGTGTTGATTTGACAGAAGTGATATTGAAAGCCCAAACTAATGGTTTGAAAGAAGAGAATGTTGAGGCAGAAAATTTGGGTAGAATGTTGAAAGCATTATTTAAAGTAAGGTCGAATGGATTGAGGTATTTTGAGAATAAGATTTGGTTACTGTTGTGTCCATCTGAGAAAGATTCTTTAGGAGTGTGAGATTTGATGAATGAATCTTAAAAGTCGAAGTATTCAATACATCCTGGATCGGACAAGATGTATCAAGATCTTACGAAAGTTTATTGGTGGCCGAATATGAAGGCGGATATAGCTCAGCATGTTAATAAGTGTTTAACTTGTGCAAAGGTGAAGGCTGAACATAAGAAACCGTCTGGATTATTAGTGCAACCTGAGATTCCTGAGTGGAAATGGGAGAAGATTACAATGGATTTTGTGACAGGTTTGCCAAGGACTGCAAGTGGCTGTGATATGATATGGGTGATTGTAGATAGATTGACTAAGTCTGCTCATTTTTTGCCAATGAAGAAGACAGATAGTATGGAGAGGTTAACAACAGTGTATGTGAAGGAGATTGTTTGTCGACATGGTGTGCCTTTGTCGATAATTTCTGATCGTGATAGTAGGTTTACTTCAGAATTTTGGAAGTCTTTGCAGAAAGCAAGGGAATGGAGTTATGTTTAAGTACAGCATATCATCCGGAAACTGATGGACAAAGTGAAAGGATGATTCAAACGTTAGAGGATATGCTTCGTGCATGTGTGATTGACTTTGGAAATGGTTGGGATAAGCATTTTCCATTGGTTGAATTTTCGTACAATAATAGTTATCATGCTAGTATTAAAGCCGCTCCATTTGAAGCTTTGTATGGACGTAAGTGTAGATCTCCAGTGTGTTGGAGTGAGGTAGGAGAAAGTCAATTGACTGGGCCTGAAATGATATTTGAGACGACAGAAAAGATTGTGCAAATTAAGAAGCGTTTGTTATCTGCCAGAAGTAGACAAAAGAGTTATGCTGATAACAGAAAGAAACCGTTGGAGTTTGAAGTAGGAGACATGGTTATGTTGAAGGTATCTCCATGGAAGGGAGTAATTCGTTTTGGAAATAGAGGAAAGTTGAGCCCGAGATATATTGGACCATTTAAGATTATCCAAAGGATTGGATTGGTGGCTTATAAGTTAGAGTTGCCTGATGAGCTTAAGGTGATTCATAATACTTTTCATGTGTCTAATCTGAAGAAGTGTCTAGCTGAAAGGGATGTGGTGATTCCATTGGAGGAAATTCAACTTGATGATAACTTGCATTTTATAGAGGAACCTATAGAGATTATGGATAGGGAAGTTAAGAAGTTGAAGCATAGTAGAATTCCGATTGTGAAAGTGAGATGGAACTCTAGACGTAGGCCAGATTTTACGTGGGAACGTGAGGATTTCTTTAAGGACAAGTATCCTCATTTGTTTAGGAAGGATTAAGCGCCGCGGACGTCGCTTCTTTTAAAAAGGGTGTGACAACCCAAAACCGAGGTCATTGCTTAATCTTATTTTACGATTATTTTTGAAATTTTTGGATGAGTTTGAATGATATTTATTTTTGGAGGTTTAAGTTTAAACCGATGTTGGAAGGTTTATATTTTATATTTAATAAGTATAAGGAGTATTAGCAAGCGTGATGTCGATGGATGCCAAATATTTTACGTCTTATTGTCGGTTGTTCGATTTTTGTCATTTTTGATGTTTTATTTTAAATGACGTGTTAAGTCGAGTCGGGAGTCGATATTATTATATTTGAGGCACGTTTTAAATTTTAAAAGTATCTTTATGAAACCCGAGCCCCGTAAATATTTTCAAAATTGACTAATAGTTATTTCCCGCTATTTAGCTAACTATTTTCATTTTGAGCCACAACTATTGCAAAATTGCAACCAGGGTCCCTCATACACTATATATAAAGCCTAAACAAACACACACAATACATAATCTCCACCAAAAATTTTCCACTATCTCTCTCTTCTCTCTCTTTAAACCGTAACATCACCACCACCCTAAAACACCATACATTTTCAATTCTAACTTGATTTTGGAGATGATTTGAGCAAAACAAAAGCAATACCCACTCTTAGAATTGATCAAGGATCATTTTGGTATAAAAAAATCTTACATGCAAGGCATTTTTATTTTTTGATGTTGGTAGGTAGAAGGCATGATCATGCATGGTGTTCTTGCCATGATCAATGGTGATTGTTGCAAGAATTTTGTTAAAAACTTTATTTTGATTCAAAGGTTTTGATTTTGATGATGATTTAGATGTTATGGTTCATATATGTTGATGTTAGGGTATAGGAATGAATATTTCTATGGTTGGTGATCAAAAAAGGTGATTTTGTACAACTTTTTAATGGTCATTTTATAACAGTAAGTAAACAGTAAAATCCGAATTTTTATGTTTTTAAAATGGCTTAACTTATAGCCTAAGGTTGTAGATAATTTTATTAGCTTCTAATTGATATAAGGTAGAGCTTCTAGCTCCAAACGAGCGCGAAGTTATGATGTTTTGATTGATCGTGTACCGGGAGACGAGTATCGGCACTACATATAGTTGATGTCGATATTTGGATCGAATCTCGGGGACTCTAAATTGAAGTTTTGAAATATGTAACCTACTTATAATGAGGTGTTTACCTTAGAGGTTGAGTTTACTTTAAAACCCGAGTGTCGGTTTTGTAAACGGAGTCGTTTAAAGAAGTTAAAACGGTTGTATGAAATATTAAAATAAATCTGTCCGGATTTTGTAGTTTGAAAATGAGTCGGGTAAAGGACTTTAAAAGTAATTTCATTTGATAAACTTGTAGGAGGACTTTCTTTATATAGTAAGTTAGTTTATCGATTCGTTTCATAAACGTTTGACAAGTTTAAAAGGGGTAAATAAGCTAGTACATGTAGTATGTACCGGCGGACTTTGTTAAAAGTGTAAAATGGTAAAGTAAATGTGTAGTAAAGTATAATGAAGTTATTTATATCGTTTTCTCTCGAGTTTATCGTGACTTTATGAGTTTGAGTTTCATGTTGTTATGTATAATTTATTTCTCGAGTCATTATTAATGAACGCGCCTTATTTGATAGGTAGCGGTTCTCGTGTTTGAAAGGCATCCATTATCATCGACGATCATCTCGCTAGATCTCTTATACTAAGGTGAGTCTGTAGCCTCGCTTTTTATGCTAGCTACTAAATGTTTTATTACCCGCGAGGGGGATACATGCTATTTGAAAATAAATGAACACAAGTCATGAGTAATTGTTGGACCCGAATGTTGCCTAAGTTGATTACATTGTATTGAGTACCTTGTTGCTAAAGACCCTAAATTCATGAGCCGTTAACTATCTTCTGACTTGATGTTGTGAGTCGGAAATAGCCGCTTATTCTAATGATAGTACTATTGGGTTGACCACCCTATCTGAGACCAGGGCATTACGTTAAGTAACACGCTGGGAAGGATAATTTTACGAGAATAAGAATGTGGTATTCTAGCAACTGATACCCTAGAGGGGAAATGGTTTTATTCTAGTCATGCCGGCATTTGGCGTGGGTGACTATTTGGTTAAGGGGTCGGTGTCATGAGCTGAAATACAATGTTTATTATTATTATTGCCTTGAATATAGATTGTGTGTACGACAATTCTATAAATGATTATGATTGATTTTCTTCTTGTGTTCAAATGTGATTTGATAAACCTATAGACTCGCTCAACATTATTGTTGACTCGTTTTAGCATGTATTTCAGGTAATAGGAAGTGATGGAGCATGGAGCTTTGCTGTGGAGGTTGTGGCTTGGCTCTTGGAAGAATGTTGGTCTAAAAACTGTTTCTACCCTTTACTGTTGAACAATTTACTTTATGTTGTGTACTGTACTAAACTTGTGTTGGTTATTGGTCGAGATCCATGGGGACTAAACGCTTTACTCTGGTGTCGTTTTAGTACAATTATGGGATGAAATTTATGTTTTAGACCTTTTATGAAAATCTTGTTTATATTTATGTGTAAACGTTTCACTTTTGAGTCGTTCAATATACCTTGTGTGATGATGCTTGTGTCTAGCACCCAATTGTGTATTTTCGTTGCGCAATGTAAATTGGGGGTGTTAGAGATAGACATTTCATCAAGTTCGATATACGAAACATAATTCACGCAGCCCTTGAAGTCCTAGGGTAGATCCAGCTTATATGCCTTTCAAACCAAACTTTTTTTTTATATTATCTCAATGGTCCCATACAACGGGGACTTATTTCCCATGATCTTTCAGATCATCAATTCATTTTTCCAAGGTGAAAATTTTTGGCATAACTTCGCTACCCATCCTGCACTTCAAGATCTACACTTCATATTCACATAACCTCCTGCCCACTACCGGCAGTCAATGATCAGATCCTAATTTCAACAATCATTTTAGGTCTCGCGGGTCGGGTATTTTGTAAGGTTAGGTTTGTCATCATAGGCAAACTTAAACCTAAAAGACATGTCCAACTCACGATGGGTGTATGTCGGGTGTCTTACTCCCAACTCCTGCTTACAGATGCTCTAATATTTAGATCCTCACCAGATTTGATCTCGATCCTAATACGATAATTATCAATGATAATCTCTCCAAAGGAAAACGATTATACGGTTTATTACCAAAGGTCAATCATTCAAACATAAAACAAGACTTCTAGTGTTTGTATCGTTACTTTACCTCATCCCTTCGATTGGGGTGGTAAACAGTAATCTCATCAAGGTTCGTTCTCAATGACTTCTGAGCAAATCTCTAGAAATTCGATGTGAAGCGAGGATCTTGATAGAGATGATCGATACAGGCACACCATGCAACTCCTTTAAATACAAAGGAGTCAATTTCTTCCTTGAGAATCTATCATTAACAGGAATGATATTAGCAGATTTGGTCAGTCTGTCGACGACGACCCAAATCGAATAAAATTCAGATGATGACCTTTGCAATAGTTAGACGTTTACTAATGTATGAGGCGATATCTGCCTTCATAATTTGCCATCAGTACAACTTCTTCATATATATATATATATTTAATCAGAAATGGTATATATAGAATACTTAATCTTATGAGATTCCAACATGACTAAATCTCGAAATCCTCCGTATTTAGGCCACCACAATGACCTTTTAATCATTTAACGCCATCGGCTCTCATTTCTAATGGTTCTCATTAGCCGCGAACCCCTTTTTATTATCTATATTATCCTTTTTACAAGCATCTGCTATTTTTAAATTGTTCGGAAATTTATTTTGCATAGTCATTACTAAGGAACACATCCTAATTGATTCTTTATCCTTTCTACATAATGCGTCAGTATCTACCTTCACCTTTCCTGATGAAATAATTATAATGACCACAATTCATTCATAAATTCTTTCTTCATATTTTCTAAGTTTTAGTTTCGTCTCAACTATCATTTTTATTAGTTTTGCTCCATCCGATGTCTAAAGCGTCGATAAATATTACTAGTAATTAAATAATAAATATTTAATTTTTCGAAACGTATACGTAAAAAAAAATTAATTTCTCCGTTCGTCCAATTATAGAAAAATGTTCGAAATAAATTTGAATTTAATTAACACGATTTTTGTTGATTTATCGAAAATAATTAATAAGATCCGTAGTTGTTCGAAAATCTTTGTTTATAATTTAGTCAAAATTTTCTTAGTTTGAAAAGCAAAAATTGTCGTTTCAAACTTCAAGTCATGGTTTAAATGGTTTCCACAATCCCTATTAGGTTGTCTTGAGGTATAAACAAACATTTACCCCTAAAAGAGTTTAGTTAAATGATTTGGGTATAAGGGAATGATTCCTTAAAAATACTTTGATAAATATTTGTCAAAACATTTTTGCACTTTCTTTTTGGTATAACCCAAAGCCTTAATGGCTCTAATATTTGAAGAGTCAATATAGATTCCATTATCTATTAATCACACGGTCAAATAATGTAAAGGATTAAGTTTTTAATCACATGTTAAATATTCAAGGTACAGGTTTTCATTGCTCGGCCAACTCAGGGCAGTCTATAAATGATTATTAACTCCTTATGATTCTTATAAACAAACAGATGGTCCTTAATGATTACAGGCATGAATTTATCAAATTACAGCCTACACACGTGATTCACCAAATTTATGGATGCTACATGTGCATTGGTCAATCCAAACAACATAACATGAAACTCATAATGTTCATTACGAGTTCCGGATGTAGTGATTGGAATAGATAATCTTTTTCGTTGACGCGAAATTGATGATAACCATGTCGTGGATCAAATCTTTAAAACATACGCTAGAACCTTGTAAATGATCGAACAAATCTTCCATCTTGAGTAATGGATATAGATTTTGATCATCAATTTACCTAGTTCACTATAATTCAACAAATATAAGGAATGATAACACCATAGCTCTTCATGATGACGGGCTCGGTAGAATAAAAGCTTTCTCCGACAACTCTCTTAGTTGTACGGTACCTCTCTTAATTCAGATGGTGCTGACGTATGGTGCACACGCCACAGGTGCAGCACCGGGAATATAATCAATAACAAATTCAACTTGCCTTAATGGTGAAAGTCTAGGTAATTTACCAGCAAATACCTCCTAAAGTTTCAGATAACGGAAACATCTTTTAATAAATTTACTTTAAGTTCTTTATAGATTACAAAATCTTATGACTAGTTCATAACCATTCTTGGTATAATTTCAAGTCTAAATGCAGGATATGGTCATCCATCAAGAATTATTTAGATCACTTTTGATAATCAACATCTCATCTTTTGGGGGAATTCTACTCGAGTTCCCATCAATTAAGACAATGTCATTATGTCATAATCAATCAATCCATTCCACTAGCACTACCAACTTTCTAGTTTCATTACCGTTGATAAGATGTGAACTTCTCAAAAGACTAATAATAACTCATAATCCTTTCACAAATTCAAGGATATCTGGAGACATAACTAATATCAAAAGAGTAATGTCAACGCATAATCTACGTGAGAGAATTTCAAATTAGATAAAGATGGAAACATTTAACGAATATGAATATATCCCATGTTTTCATAATTTGAGTACGCATTTGAAAGCTCCTCGGATCGTTAACCAAGTCATTCAAATGAAATCTAATCAAAAGAAATGATAGGAATGTCGATACATCTAGTCGGGTATCAACACTCGGTAATCAGATACTTTTCCAAAGAATCTCACCACGGGAGAATTGGACAAGGAGGGGATATCAATTGTCAATTAAGACAATTTCCACATATGATTAAACTCGATTCAGAAGAATAAATAGTACGGGCACATATGTAGGTGTCCCTCACAATATGTCCCTATTTTACACTTCTTGCAGATCTCATAAAATTTAATCTTTCACAATCTTCAAAGGAAATTTAGTGTTTATTAATAATTTCATGGTGACTACTAATCAGCCTTGCATGGTCCCTTCCAAATTGTATGTAGGCGCGCAACTATATACAATTTTAGGATTAACGATGCAATACTCAGTTCGTCAAAACTTTGTCATCATGTTTAAAATAAAAACTAATTCCATGTTTAATTCTAGAATACGAATCAAAATGAATTTATAGAGATGTTCTTCGTTATGGAAGCAATTAAGTTTCCAAAGTGTTTCATAAACAACTTTATTTCGATAACGATTATTTATATGTCCCACTTTAAATAATCCATATGGTAATGAAAATTCAATTTTTCTCAAAGGATACCGTTTTATCTTATAAAAACAATGAGTGATCTGCAAAAGAGTGATGAAAAGTTGTTCACTAAGAACTAACTACGATATAATAGGAAATGATCTTAGCCATTTAATCATGAGGTTCCTGACCTCGATGGCACTCAAAAAGAATAATCCACAACGTAACTCAAATCGAGATGAGTACTTGATCAATGGTTGCATCACCAATGCGAACATTAGGAAGAAGCAAGATAAGACAGATAACATCGATACATGTAAAATTTAGTAATCAAAGGTAGTCTTTTTCATTAATCACAAACAAGTCAAAAATTGTACCGTAACACATTACGTGTTGCCATGTCATACAATTCCAAGAACTCATCCTACCAACTGATGTCTCAGTTTAGTTAGGGATTTTTAAAAGATACCACAATAAATACTAATCTACAAGAGTCATAGGTGTTCCACCTGTCCCGGAAGATCCATCGGTCCCAATTCAGAAGAAGATTTCTTCAATTTATTTCTTGGACACTGGGCATCCTCGTCACTGGGCAATGGCCTAGGAACAACCCTTAGCACGAACCAACAATCATTTAAAACCTTATAATTCAATCACAGGACTTAACGACTTCCTCTTAACAATCTCATATTCCATACGAGTTAGATTTTAGTTTATTCAAGTTTCAATCAAATCATATTCAATGCGATATCCTACCTCATTCTCCAATACTTTCAACCTTATTCTTAAACCTTAAAAGGGCAATAAAAGCTCGATGTGAACAACACTTAATTTCCAATCCTATAGCTCCTTCATCAATAGTTATCAAATGAGTCACTAGTATGAAATGACTCACACATTTAATAAATAGCATGAGGCTTTTGGGTAATGGTTTAAATGACAGCCTCAAGTACAACATTAACCCTTTCGATTTCATATTTAAGGATTGGGTGACACCGAATCAGATGACACCTTTCCAGGTGGTAAGGTTTTGTCAAACTCTACTCTATAAGGAAAGATCGTCATGACATCGATATCAGATTTAATCTCGCCAATTCTTCTTTAATATCACAATCAACTAATATCAACATTTCTACGAATATCAATCATTTTGTTAGGATCATAAATATCCACAACTTGGTTTAGAACTAGAATAGCTAGAATTCCTACGGGAATATCTTCGATTGATTTACTAGGGGAGTTAGGGTTCTTTGTGACAATTTACGTCGTATAAATACCTCGTATAAGTATTAAAATAATCATCAAACAATCATGTAATCAAATTACAACATATATATATATAATCCAAGTTATATATATATATATATATATATATATATATATATATATATATATATATATATATATATATATATAGGGTGAGGTTATTTTCAGAACCAAATAAATGTACAGAACTACGAGAACCACCTTTTGATTCTTAAAATACGCATGTATATTCATCGGGTTAGTTCATTAGGTAGAAATACATGAACTTTTATTGTCGTAGGTCACTAGAAACATGTATTTTAGGAACATGCACATGTATTTGTTTTGCATGTACTATAACTATCTTTTCGTTGGATAATATGAAAACACATGTGCACTTCTCATATCGCTCACAATACTCGGATCTATAACCAATAAAACAATTATTAAATGTTAATTTAAACATAATAATGAAAACACATATGCATTGTAAAGAGTATAAAGGTGGTTCTTGCAGTTCTGTACATTTATTTGGTTCTGAAAATAACCTTACACAATATATATATATATATATATATATATATATATATATATATATATATATATATATATATATATATATATATATATATATATATATATATATATATATATATATATATATATATATATATATATATATATATATATATATATATATATATATAGTGTAACTTTATTTACAGAACCCATCTTAGTGACAGAATTTGCAGAACTCTTATTTTTGAAGGAAAACATGTATGTCTGAAGGTGTACCTGTATGTTTTTAAAGAATATTTGTATTCACGAAGCATATTTGAAGTTCTTTTTATCAAAATTAAATTAAATTTAAAAAAATATATAAAAAACATACATGTTTGAGGGCGTGCATGCATGTATATGCACGCATACAAAAACATACATTTTTAAAAGCGCACATGCATGTATGTACACCGATCAAAAAAAATACATGTCCGCTTTCAAAAACATACATGTACTCCTTCAGACATACATGTTTGTCTTCAAAAACAAGAGTTCTGCAAGTTCTGTCACTAAGATGGGTTCTGTAAATAATGTCCCCTATATATATATATATATATATATATATATATATATATATATATATATATATATATATATATATATATATATATATATATATATATATATATATATATATATATATATATATATATATATATTTAAATAACACTTCTCAGTCTGGCCTTGTCGGTAACTCGGGAATTCTTCGGCACCGTTATAGTCAAAAGATTTTTAGACATTTTGAGAAAAATGTTTATAGTTAAAAGATTTTGAAATGTTTTATTCAAAACCTTGGTTTTAAAAATCTTTCGTTCTCTATAACGAGAGCTCTGATGCCAAACTGTAACACCTCCAAATATTCATACTTTAGTTCAGCGGAAGAGTCGTTGGTGTTACGGGATAGCACATTACTCAAATCATAGACAACACTTAAAATCGCGTCGTTTAATAATAAAGCATTTTCCATTCATGAATATCAAATTTACATAGGTCCCAAGTCATAGTATTTCATACAATTTTACAAAATATTTGAATGGAAATTGTTATTTAAGTGCGGGCCATGAATTCTTGTCGTCTTCCTAAGAATTACCTTCAAGTACCTGAGATAAAACATGTTAAAAGAAAAGGTCAGCGAAAGCGCCGAGTGAATTCATAGAGTTTAATGAAATCCATTAATATATCATCGGTATAAAATTATTACCGAAAATCATTTTGTATAATTCTTTGTCGTAGGCCATAAAATAAGCCAAAAACATTTTATATAAATCTTTGTTGTAAATCATACCATAGGCTTTTGCTTTCAAAATCATTATACGAACCAATGTCGTAAATACATCATACAATACATTTTATAACGTTGTATAGAGTTAAATAAAAAACGTTATATGAATATGGTTATGTAAAACCAAAACACTAACATAATATCAATAATAAGACCTCGTATTGCTAGTCAGGCAATATATTGTAATTCAATGCGTATAGCAGTATTTTCGTTATTTGGATTATTATAAGCCGCATGACATTGCTACCTTATTTTAACAAACAACGGGTAGCTAACCCGAAACTCATTTGCCCATCTAAAACAGCGTGTCGTCACAATAATCACGCTTATATAAATCATCTCATACAGAAATTCGCTTACCAATCAATGTGGCACGACGGGGATCAACCGTCAAGGCGCGAACTGGGGTGATCTTCCCCAAATAGTACTATTGTATGCATAAGCGTCTACCAAATCCCGGTAGTTCACAATTCATGCTAATGGGACTTTTAGTGACATAACCTAACTAATAATAATCCATTTTGTTTCATTCATTGGGTCATATAACCATTCATCGGGTCATACAATCATTCGAGGCCAAATCAATAAACAAACAATCGGGACAACTGGTGTCCTATTTTATTAAAACTAACATGTTATCTCCCTCGCGGGTTTATAAAACATTTCATTAAAACATTTAAAAGAGTGCGAGGCTATGAACTCACGTTGATTGGGAAAGGCGTGTTATCGGCGATTTGAATGTACGGTACGTGCTTCGATCACGGAAACCTAGACAAATAATACTTGTCTTAGACTCTTGTCCAATGACTTTATAAAACCAATGTCTATGTATATATATGATGATATTACAAGTTTGATGATGATAAAGTGGGATTTTATCTCTTCATACACATTATAGTGTTATGTGTTAGTCAAATTTTTGACGTTACACTAGTTTCAATCGAATTTCATATTAAGGCCCAGTAAGCCCATTAAAAGCCCAATACATTATATTAGCCCATTTTATACTTTTAATATCAGGCCTATACTCATATGTTGGGCCCAAGTGGGTTAAGCCCAATGATTAAGTCCATTAGTGTTTATTCAAACTAGTTGGGTCAATAGTCCAATAAGGCTACTTTGGCCCGTTAATGTCCATAAGTCATAAAGCTTGGGTTTTATCGGTTTTTACTTATCAAATGTACTTATACATCAGTATATAAATTATAAAAATTTTACATTAGACGGGTCCGACCGTCTAAGTTTTAATGGACGAAAATGTTAATCTTTCGGTTTTAGCCGAAAAGACGTAAAACTTATGTATATAGTTTTATAACTTATAAAACTTATCAAATTGCCATTTTTATAAAATGTCCCATTTATTTACCAAAGTAAATACTTATTTATATGTAATATATAAGTTAGTGTATTTTAGGTATACATTTTATATTAGTTTTATTTGAGTACTCATTTTATAATATATACATTTATTTTACAAATCTGATTATTATTTTTACTTTCACCATTTTTACCATATCTTGAGTTCTACAAGGAGATAGAAGCATTTTTAGGCACCACAAACTACATGATATGTGCTACAATTAACTCAGTTTTAGATACTGCTCAATTAACCTCTAATTGTCTCTAACAGTCCATCCAAAACAGATTACTCAAATTTGAACTTCAATATTGTTTTAACCATATCTTACTCATTTTATAGATTCCATTGAGTGGCCAATTCTCACATATGTACAAGTCACTTATCTTACTGTATATTAAATTATCCAATCTAATTTAACAAGTTATCATATAGTTCTTTACTGTTTTATACAGCCTACAATTTTTGCCATGATTTTAACATCCTTTCATGTAGCTTTTAATCATTTTAACCAAGTTAATCAACACCAAATCCCCACATAATATTTTGATCATCATTCATCGTCATATACATATAAATAAATAAAGAAAATACAAGATTACATAATCGAAATAACAAGAGGATAGGAAGAAACAATCTCTATACCACCAATAGTGATAAAAAGATGAGGTTTATGATGAACAAGGCTTGGTTCCTTATTACCAAACCTTCAACTTGGCAAATGAACTTCTTGGGTCCATCAAGTGGATGAATATCTTCATGAAAGTCAGCCCTTTAACCTTATGAAAACTCCTTTTCATAGGTTAAGGTCACCTCCAATCTTCATATCTTCAAAGGATTTTCATCTTGTGCAAGTTAAACACATGATTCATGGTTGAATTGATTATCAAATAGGGTGTTTTTGGGTGATATAGGACGGACACAATAGGGAGAGAAAGAGAGATTTGTGGTTGTTTGCATGGAGCAAAAATGGTTTATGGTATGTTGGTTTTGTGTCAAGTGGTTTTGTAATGAAACTAGGACAAGTGTTATACTTGTTAATATAAAGTTGACACCTCATAAGGGCTGTTAGCTAAGGCTTGCCATCCCATAAGTGGGGGTGGGGCAAGTTTATCTTGTCTTGTCCCCATTTATTTACGGGTACTCCTCGATTCTAGTTTCCTCGATTTACGTGCCCTCGGGTCGTTTTACGAAAAACGTTTTATAATTTATGAATCAACG
The DNA here is from genome assembly GCA_025667525.1 of Glebionis coronaria. Lineage (NCBI taxonomy): Eukaryota > Viridiplantae > Streptophyta > Magnoliopsida > Asterales > Asteraceae > Glebionis > Glebionis coronaria. The sequence continues at coordinate 71,624,031 of CM046875.1, forward strand.
GCACAAAACGAATCTAATAAAAATATTCTCATCAAAAACGGAGTTCAAAAACGTAAATACGTAAACCTAGGGTTTCCGGTTTAGTCGTAAAGAACGTTAAATTATGCACGTAAGTCCTAATCTCTTCTCGTAGATTTTTGAGTTTATGAACCAACACAAATTTAAAATTCCATCATAATATTCAAGAATAAATTTATTTCCTGAAATGTCGGACTGTCACCAAAGACGGTGTATGTAAACGTAAGCACGTAACGTAGAGTCATCCGGTTTAGACGTAGTCGATGCTACTTCAAGACGTAAACCCAAATTTCTTCCCAAAAATGAGTGAGTTCATAATATAACATTATAATAATGTTTTTAAATAATACTTGAGAATAAAATATCGACCATAAATTGACGGATTGTCACAATAAGCCCATGTTTCAGACTCCAAGCTTTCCACAATATTCGATATTACCACAACCACCTACATCATATCAGCAACAATATCAGCAACCAGCATCATCGTCACAACGTGACTCACATCTATCACCATATGCTCAACCACAATACTCTCCTTATCAACCACCTACAAACCCTGCTATAGCCTACCAGCAACAAGAAGTTCCTCAACCCCACTATTCACAACATGTCAGTAATCCTTCAAATGTGTATGTAGCTCCACCAGCACCAGTTTTCTACTGCGATGATGAGGTTCCAGTTCCTTAGTTCAAACAAGAGGATGATCCTACTGATGTACTAGCACAAATGTCTGTCTATATAACTCAAACGTTGAACAAAATAGGTTACAGAGGACCATCTCCAACAAAAAATCAGTTGAGAAATTCTTCAAACTCTCGTCAACAAGCAATAATTCAAGATGGTAGAGTTACGGTGCAACCACTTCAGGGGAGACCAAGTTCATCAAATGCCGGTGCATACCCATTTAACACTGCTCCAAGAGGAAACACCACTGGCAAAGTGAAGATGATCATCTGCTACAACTGCAAAGGGGAAGGACACATGGCTAGGGAGTGTAAGCAACCTAAAAGGAGAATGGATGCTTCGTGGTTTGAAGAGAAGGTCATGTTGGTAAAAGCTAAAGAAAATGGTCGTGAGATAGATGAAGAGGATCTATCATTTCTAGCAGATCTAGGAGTTGCAGACACTGAAGGACTCACAACAGCTTTCACTAACAATGCAGCATATCAATGCGATGATCTTGATGCATATGATTCAGACTGTGATGACTACAACACCGTCAAGGCAGCTCTTATGGCAAATCTTTCACTCTATGGATCTGACCAAATCTCTGAGGTACCAAATACTACCAATGATACTAGTATTATACCTTATCAAGTTGAGCAAGCGTCTCAGTATCCGGAACAGCCTTTGGTGGTTAGTAATTCAAACGAGGAGACAAATAATGATAGCGATATCAATGCAAGTCCCCATACTTTGACTGAAACACAACCGGGAGCTATTACGTCTATGAATTCCTCTGCTCAACAAGATTTGGTTATAGTTTCGGCATCTATGCTTGGCCAAATGAATATTGCGGTCCTTGAAACCCTTAGTGTTAATCAGACATTATCTGTCGTGCTTGCTTTGTACAAGGAAAAGGTTCAAACCTTGGAATTAACTCCGCTGACCAATACCTTAACCAATCCAGAGTTTGATAGGTTTAGGAAAGTTCAAATGGATAACTTTCTAGAAATTGAACATTTAAGAGCAAATCTTTCAAAAGAACTTAAATAAAAAGAGTCAGTCATTACTAATTTTCAAAAACCATTAACGGATTTCAAAACTCTCGAGTCTAAAAGGGCTGAAATGGAAATTAAGGTGTCTAAGAAAATTAAAAAGACTGAAGTTTTGTTTTTAAAACAATACTCCGCTTCACATTTAGTACACTTGTTTCATTCATCTTTTAAGGAATTTACTCTATCACGTCTAACAGACCTGCCACCTAACCCGGGTTATGCAAAGCAAGCTCTTAACCACAACCCACGACTTTATGATGCAACAAAGCTAGGTTTGGTCTTAGACCCGATTGGTAATTCGAATGATTCCGAGTATATATCACTAATTGACGACAATCGATCAAAAATGATTTTGCAATATCCTAAGTTTGATTATGATAAACAAATCAAGAGACTGCTAAAACGGATTTTAGAACTCGCTTTAATATACAAAGGTAATTTATCCATACACCAAATTTCGTGTCCACTAGAGAAAACTCTAGTATATTTCCTACACTTGTCAACCCGAATGAACCTTAGGAAATTCCTAAGGGTCTTCCACCGGTAAGTATAGTATTGGAAAGCTTGAAAGAGATTAAATAATACTTTACCGGTTTTGACAAGGTCATTAAGGAATGTATGACTTCAACGGCTCAAACCGCTAGAGAATGGGCTTTCGAACACATGAAATCGGTGTTTGAGAAAGAGATCGTTCCATTTGTAAACAATCTTAAAAAGGGATTTCTAGATCTCGGGGATAATCTTAATTTCGAAATGGTTGAAGTTCAAAAAGTTTTCCATGAAATGGATGATGCTTATGAGGAATATTTAATAGAGAAAGAAAAGATTTTGTCCGAATATGACCGATTCTTAGAACAAGTGGTGTCTATCGATGTGATGCAAGTTGTGACTATTAAATGCGCTATTGAGATTACATTTGTTGTGAATAAATGTGATGATATGCATGATCTCTCTATGAATATTGTTGAGCCTGTGAATAATGTAGATAATCATTCTTGTCACGAATCTAACTCTGAATTTTTAAAGCTTCAAGATTCTTATAACTCACTTTCAAAACGTTTTGATGAGCTTCAACAACATTGTATATCTCTTGAAATTGAACAACAATCTAAAAATGAAATTCTTTCAAAACAAATGATTGTGAAAACAACGTTGAGACAAGTGACAAGATGATTCAGGTGGTTCAGGCATTAAAGGAAGAAATCATGAGACTTAAGAGAGAGTCACTAGCAGAGCAAGTGGAACTAGAGGCTGTAGAGAATAAAAACCATGCCCTAGAAAATAGAACTACTTCTATGCTAGGGGAGTTTGAAAAAGTAAGGCAGGGTGTCTCACAAGTTTCTAGTTCCATAGAACAATGCTTCGCTTTTAATGCGGCAGAGCAAAAGTCAATTGTTGACCAACTGAACTAGAAGTATGAGGAAATCTCTGACCTAAATATTCAGCTCATAGATAAAAACATGGTTATAGCTAAACTAAAGGAGACACTTCAACTCAAAGGACAATAAGTTGTTGATAATGCAGCTACAATCTCTACCCCGCCCTCTAGTGCTCCAAAAACAAAAGAAGTGGTGCTTTATAGGAACCCGGACCTTAAGAATTCAAGGATTTACATGGATTATATGAAAAAGGCAATTAGGAATGTACTTCTTACAAGGGACATTTTAGATGACTTATATGAATCTGATCGCACAAACAACGAGTACAATGCTGCTCATTTATATATTGAGCGAGTTCAATGTTGCCTATCATACCATAACTTCATAGGCCCACCGAGTTTTGCACCACTTAAACAACAACCCCCCACCATTGCCATGACTCAATTCAATAAGACCCCAGGAGCTAAACCTATTTTAAGCATACCCATCAAGGCTAAATCAAAATCTGCCACTAATGTTCCCTTGCCTTCTACAAGATAAGATCAAGCCTTCCACTAGTAGCACTATGAAGAAGAAAGTAGAAGTTCATCCTAGGAATGTTATTTCAGATTTGAATAAAAAGAATCATGTTACTAAGAAAAAAGGCTCTGCCTCAATGCAGAAGCCTAAGCAAAATGTGAATTCTAATTTGAGATGTTGGAATTGTAATGAATACATGTTTTCTCAACGTCATGATTTATGCCTTGCTGATCATATTAATGAAATGTATGCCATTAGGAAAAATCTTGAATGGACTCCAACGGGGAAGAAATTCACCCAATTTGGTTGGCAATGGAAACCCACTAGTAGGACCTTTACTGCAAATAGAACTAAGTGCCCTTTAACTAGGATCACATCCACTGAAGTTAGGTCTCAGCGTCCTTTACATAGGAACTCTAGCACTAAGAAATGGAAAAAGCGCCCTTTAACTAGGTCTACGTCCACTATTTGTGCCTACCAGTGAAGAAGTACCTCAGGATCTTAGACAACTCGAACCTAAGCCGGCATCTAGGAAGAAAATGTGGAAGCCAAAGAATTCTTTTGATAGCAAATCTAAGATAAATATATTTGTACCTGCTAACATAGAGGAACAATTAGATTTCGATACATCGACTTTGTCTGTTAATATTTTCAGGTGCTCCAAATCATCCTCTGGTACTTGGACTCTGGATGCTCTAAGCATATGACCGGAGATCGCTCGATGCTAAAAAATTCCGTTAGCAAGTTTCTAGGGATGGTGAAATTTAGTAATGACCACATTGCAAAGATCATGGGTTGTGGTGAATATCAAATTGGGAATGTTACGATTTCAAGGTTGTATTACGTGGAGGGACTCGGTCATAACTTATTCTCAGTGGGACAATTTTGTGATTCAAACCTTGAGGTTGCTTTTCGACATCATACTTGCTTCATTCATGATCTTGCGGGAAATGATTTGTTAAAAGGTTCTTTAGGGGATAATCTCTACACACTGTCTATTCAAAACATGATGGTCGTTTCTCTAGTATGCCTTCTCTCCAAATCATCTAAGACCAAGTCATGGTTGTGGCATCGACGATTATCTCATCTTAACTTTGATGCAATTAACCATTTTGCTAAAAAAGAACTTGTTCATGGTCTTCCAAAGCTCAAGTTTAACAAGGATCATTTATGTTTCGCGTGTTCATTGGTGAAAAGCACCAAGAAGTCTTACAAACCTAAAGCTGAAGATACCAACCAGGACATTCTACATCTTTTGCACATGGATCTTTGCGAGCCAATGCGTACGGCTAGTGTGAGTGGAAGAAAATACATCCTCATAATGATGGATGATTTTTATAGGTTTACATGGGTAAAGTTCTTAGCAACAAAGGATCAAATACCTGGATTTATTATCAAATTTCTTAAGATGATCCAAGTGTGTCTCAATGATACTGTTCGCCGCATTCGAACTGATAATGGAACTGAGTTCGTTAATCAGACTCTACGGGATTATTATAAAGAGGTTGGCATTTCACACGAAACATCAATTGCTCGCACTCCACAACAAAACGATGTCGTGGAAAGACGTAGTCGTACACTTATGGAAGCTGCAAGAACTATGTTGATTTATGTGAATGCTCCTTTATTCTTATGGGCTGAAGCAGTGGCAACAACATATTATACCCAAAATCGCTCTATCATTCGTAAGCGCCATGAAAAAACACCGTATGAGCTTCTTCATGGACGTAAACCTGATATATCATTTCTTCATGTGTTTGGTGCACTTTGTTATCCAAATACAAACAATCAGAACTTGTGCAAACTTCAACCAAAGGCTGATATAGGTATTTTCATTGGTTACTCCCCCATAAGAAAGCTTACCGAATTTAAAACCGTCATTTTGGCAAGATAATAGAAACTATTGATGTCGATTTTAATGAGCTGACAGCGATGGCTTTTGAGCAACGCAGCTCTGAACCCGTACTTCATGAGATGGGAACCGGTACTATTAGTTCCGGATTAACTCCCAACAATCCTACTTCTCCATCATTTACACCACCTAAAAGGCTCGAGTGGGATGAGTTATTTCAACCTATGTTTGATGAATTCTTTGATCCTCCAAGTGATGATTCTCCAGCACCTGTAGTAGTAGCTCCAATTCTCGAAGTTGTTGCTCAAGATAATGGAAATCAATCCGATGTGTAACACCCCCAAATTTCGGTCATAACAGCGGAAGGGTCATTGAGTGTTACTATCATGGTTCAATCTCATAATCATAGAAAACGGCTCAAAACGAGTTGTTTTAATAAAAACATCCATACATTTTCATTTCACAATAAAACTTTTCGCACGGTCCCAGATAATTTAAAGTTTACAAACATAGTAAATAATAAAAGATTCTTTGAATGGATATAATTTATGAAAGCGGGCCAAAACATTTCAAATAAGCAAGCTTCACGAAACCGCCTTCCTCGAGTGCCTTCCCAATGGACCTGAGATAAAACATGCTAAAAAGTTAGCAAAATTTGCCGAGTGAATCTATAGAGTTTAATTTAAATAAAGAGAACACAAGTATTCAGAATAACCTTCCATGGTTAATCATTTATCAAAGACAATTATGTTGTACGGACATAATTATCGTGTCATTACATAAGTCTCGTGACATTGAACGTTAACATATATTATTTCAGCCCAACACACCTAGCCAAGTGCGTATATTTCTCTTATACAATGCATCCGATGTTTCATTACTAGTGCATCACAACACCACGCGATAGCTAGTGGCGACCGGACTGGGCGTCACCCCGATAGATCTATCCATGGCATTAGCGTTACTTCGATTAACAATTCATGATTCATGGGTCTTTTAAGGCTAAACAAACTTATGTAATAACTTTCATCTAAACATACAATTAAGTTCCTTGTGTTCAATTTTAAAACAATCATGAGTTTATCACAACTTATAGTTGTACATTTCAATTTCAATAAATACTTTTCAAGTAAATAGGGTTCCCACAACTTCTCGTTGCACCCATTAATGGGATTTCCACAACTTCTCGTTGTACCCATTATTTTTAATAAAACAAGCATGTTATCCCCCTCGCGGGTTTTATAAAACAAGTAAACATGTTAAAAGCGAGGCTATAGACTCACCTTAGCTAATAGTAGTAATGAGACGATCGCCAATGATTAGTGATGCCCGTTTAAACACGAAAACCGCAACCTACCAAATAAGGCGCGTTCGTTAATAATCGACTCAAGTATAAATCATACTTAAATAATATAAAATCAAAATTACCAAACCATGACAATCCCAAAAAATATAACGATACAAGTGTTATTACTATACCCTTTTTATACAACACTATTCTTATAAACATTGGCACTCTCGACATTGACCCGTCATAAGACGCCAAGTCAACGCAAGTCAACTTATCATTTTACTTCCCTCGGACCAGTAACTAAGTCATTTATATAATGACTTAACACTTGAGTAAATCACCATGTCTAATGGCGAATACTCAACTCACGCCACATAATTATTGAACTACGTGTCCAAAATACCAATTCGCATGTGCACTCCAAATGTACACACCAATCTACCCTATCTAGACTTGTCCGATTTCGACGAAACTTGGTCACAAACTCACATATAATATGGATAAGACTCAATTTAAATTTCATTAAAAAATATTACTTCTAAGACCTTCTGCCCGACACACCTTCGTGTTATAAAAACCGGACAGATTTACGTCTTCAACTCGTAAAACCATTTTGACATATCTAAACAACTCCATTTATAAAATCGACACTCGTGTTTGAAAATACACTCATGACCTGAGGTTTAGACTTTAACATCAGTCCTTGAACATTTTCAAAACTCATTCTATAGTCCCCGAGATTCGATCCAAATATCGACAACAATTATCGGATTGTGCCGATACTCGTCTCCCGGTACACGAATACTAAAATTGTTGTAACTTCGCACTCGTTTGGAGTTGGAAGTCCTACTTTATATCAAATCGAAGCTAAAGAAATTCTCTACAACCCTATCTTATTAGTTAAACAATAATAATACAGTAAGTTACCCAAAAATGGCCTTGAACTCACTGCCTAAAAATACATGTTTAAAAATCATACTAAAACAATATTTTGATCTATTTTAACCTATTTTATACTTCTAGTATTACCCTAATATCATTGTAATCCATTGATCAAACTCCTAACACACTTTCATGATCACCTCTTATAAATCACCATAAAAAATCATACATGCAAGCACTCAAAATTTCTATTATAATAATATTAACAACACTACATAAACAATATGTAGATCAAACAAGCATGGATCATATGAAAAAATAAAACTTGGTGCATGGAAGAAATTTTTATACCATAATGATCCTCTTTCAAAACCAATAATGGGTCATTGATTAGTTTTTAATGAATCAAAGTAAATTTTCAAGATCAAAAGGTGTTTTGGATGGGGTTATGGACAGCATAAATAAGAAAAAAGAGAGAGATTTTTATTTTTTTGTTTAAAATGTGGAAAATGATAAAGAATATGAGTGGGAAATGAATTTATAGTAGTGGTGGAGGGGTAGTTTTTGCCAATTTGTGATAGTTTTGGTCCAAAGTGAAATTTAATAGTTGTAAGGGTAGAAAATGTAAATATTAAATTTTGCAAATATTTACGAGACTCGGGTTTCGTAAAAATACTTTTTAAAAATTAAAACGCTTCTTAAATATAATAATATAACTTCGACACGACTTAAAACGTAATTAAATCGAAAACGTCGAAAATATTAAATATCGAGACAATCGATAATAAAACATATATATATTTTTTGGGCATCCGTCGGTATCACGATCATTAGCAGTTCTCGTTATTCGTTAAAACATAAAACACGAGAAATAAAAATAAATACAATAAAATCATTTATATGATAATTTGAGAATATAATATCGATACTTAATGTATTTCTTGTCGGTTTTCATCTAAACGACATTCTTACGTTAAGTTTCAAGCCATAACCTTCTCGGTTAGTCAATAATTTAAAATTCCCATTAAAGTAAACATATAATATTTAATAGTCGAGATTAAAATATCGACATGAAATTGACGGATTGTCACATTATCCCCACCAAATTGGGATCTTCGTCCCGAAGATCAACTTGCGTTCTTCCTCGATCGCTCGTTGAAATCAAAGAGTTAAATGAATTTTTGGTCCTCGTCTAGAGTTCCATTAGATCAGAAAATAGGAATACGACTTTGCTTCTGTTGCCTAACTTCCTTATCGATAATATCAACAAGTACTTTGATGAAATGCAACTTACTGTCGATTAATACATCATCAAGAGGGTTAGTAAGATCTTCGTCAGAAAGAAATTTCTTTAGGTTCGACATATGAAAAGTCTTGTGAATTCCTTGTAGCTCTCGAGGTAATTTAAGTTTTCATGCCACCGGACCTACACTCGATATCATCTCGAATGGTCCAAACTAACAGGGACTTAACTTCCCACGTTTTCCAAAATATATATAACACCTTTTTCATGGTGATAACTTTGCCATAACTTTTCCACCTACCTCGATTTCCAAAGGTTTTCGCTTCACATCGTCATAACTTCTATGTCTACTACGAGCAGTTAGCAAACGTTTCTTAGTTCACACGATCATTTATTTGTCGGAATGAAATGAGCAGAGTCAATCAGTCAACATTGACACAAATTGAGTCATATTCAGACTGAGTTTTCAAGAGCTTTACAATGAATACATTGTAATTTGCTCCTACTACCCAAATGATAATGAATAACACAATCGTAATCACTTACAGGCTTATTTACCTCTTTTTATTCCAGAATACATTGTAGGCTCTTACTATCGGTGGATACCGTACATTAGTGCCATACAATTAATGTCTCAATAGACGAAGAGTAAAATCACCGCACCCAATTACAAGTCGTGGGTTGTGAAGTTTCCTCATTCTTCCTAAGTTTCCTACAAGCATATACAAATCAAACAGCTGTAAATCCTTCAAGAGATATATCACGATCAACAACAAAACCTTTAGTTCTTTCAGGTAACGATAAGATCATCGTGTTGCAGATTTTTCTTTTCATGGTTTGAAAAGATTTCTCTTCATCATCGCCTCACGAATATGGTTCATTCTCTGAGTTAGCTTAGTTACTGGTTTTGATATCAAAGAGAATCCTTTAATAAACCTTCAGTAATAACCAGCCAAACCTAGAATTTGTCGTACTTCAGTTGGAATAGTTGGAACATTCAAATCTTCGATGGCTTCAATTTTCGCAGAATCAACATGTACCCCACTTTTGCCAATCACATGTCAAAGAAGTCGTACAGAACTAAGCCAAAGATCACGCCTTGAGAATTTCGCGTACAAATTTTCGTTCTTTAACAAGTTCGAGATAGTCCTTAAGTGTTCGGCATGTTCTTCCTCGCTCTTAGAGCAGATTAGAATATCATCAATGAAAACGATTACGAATTTATCAAGACACGGCTTACACATACAATTCATTAAGTCAATGAATAAATCAGGTGTATTGGTCAAACCAGAAGGAATAACCCTAAACTCATAATGATCATCACAAGTTCTAAACGTTGTAATAGGAATATCTTCCTCGCGTATGCGAAGTTGATGATAAGCAAAACAAAGATCAATCTTGGGGAAAACACCAGAATCTTGGAGAAAACACGAGAGTTTTGAAGTTGATCAAATAGATCATCAATTTATGGAAATGGGTAACGATTCTTGATCGTTAGCTTATCCAGCTCCCGGTAATCGATACACATACGGAACGAATCATCTTTATTCTTAGCAAACAGAATAGGAGTTCTACAAACTGACGAGCTCGATCGACTAAAACCTCTATCAGACAGTTCTTAAAACTGCAAAAATAATTCCTTCAGCTCGGATGATGCTAATTTATATGGCACACGTGCCATAGTTGCAGTACTAGGAATTAGATCAATTAGGAATTCTATTTGCCTTGGAGGCGGAAGCCTTGGAAAATCTTTTAGAAACACTTCGGGATAATCACGAATGACTACGATATCTCTACTCACTTTCTTTATGATTCCTTCTACGATACCTAAGCCATGAATAATCCACAACCTTTGTCGATATACTTACGAGCTCTAATACACAAACAGAATTTTCAATTTGGAATTATTTTTCCCTTCAGTAACCTCATCAGCCTTGCCTTGAATTATGTATCCTATGAGCTAATAAGCTATGCAGACAGTTTCACAAATAGCAATTGGCTTAAGAAGAAGTCACATCACCGCATTTATTCTTGGCCAGCCGTGAATATACTGCTTGACCTTGACGGTTCGGGTTCCACAATTCTTGGACATAAAGGAGTCAACTTGTGGAAACACTTGATATATCTACCAATGTTAGTTCCCTTCAGTCTCAGATTACACAACACTTGCTCCAAACTTTGGAAATACTTCGAGGAAAAACTCCTCAGTTAACCGCTTCCTCACCTTAGTCCATGGTCCCTTTCAAAGTAATAGCCAGGATCGGGGAAGTAGCTTATCGTTTAGAGTTGCCCCAGCAACTGAGTCGGGTTCACTCTACCTTTCATGTGTCTAACCTGAAGAAGTGCTATGCTGAAGAACCACTGGCTATGCCATTGAAGGGAGTTCAATTTGACGACAAACTCCAGTTCATAGAAGAACTAGTGGAAATCATGGAGAGGATAGTTAAGAAATTGAAACGCAGTCGCATCCCGTTGGTCAAAGTACGTTGGAACTCTAGGAGAGGCCCTAAGTTCACTTGGGAACGAGAAGACTCGTTCAAGACCAAGTACCCACACTTGTTCACCTGACCAATAGCTTCATCTTAAGCTTTGAGGACAAAGCTAAAATAACGGGATGGTGCTGTAAAACCTTTGATTTTACCTTATTGACTTTATCAACTGTTGTACTATTTATTTTTGGAATTTATATAATTTCACTTTTATATGACTTATTATTTATCATATACCTTTTGTCATACTACCTTTCATATTTATTTTACATCTATATGAACTCTTAGTCATTTATTGACTACTCTGGCAACTGACTGGCCACTTGATTTAATAATAGACTCATCATATTTTGAGATAAACTGTAACTTTACTTAATTTATTTATTAAGTACTTGGATTTATTTTATATGTACATATTTACATATATTACTTAAAAGAAATAAACACGTAACACTTTAAAACAATGTACATTATTTTACATTGTCATTTATTTACTTTATTTAAGTAAAATAATTATAGTGATGTATTTCATATACACTTTCACTAAATTACCTAAAAGCTTCAACAAAAATACCTACAACTCAACAAATACTTACAATATTAAACAAGGGCTATTATTCTCATACAACACTTGGCAAAATTTACCAAAAACCTTCCCACATGCATATATAGACGTGTATATGTATGCATGTCTACACTATCATCATTTGTTAGCTAACTTGTAAGTGTAATCATACTACTCCACTAATACCCTATGCATAACCATGCTGTAGAAATACGTTTTAACGTATATTAGAAGCATCGGTCACTCCACAATATTATTTATGTTGTAATAGCTCGTAGTTAGTGTTACTTATTAAGTTAAGTAAGAAACCGGCCCATGGGCTTGTCATGGGCCGGCCCAAGTCCAAATAAGGCCTTGGATATAAAAACCCCTTTTCCACCATGGAAAGGGGTTGGTTGTTGATGTTTCTACATTTTTCATTTAATAAAAAACACATAGTTTCTCTCTCACTTTCTCTCACTAGTTTCTCTCTCTAGAAATCTTCAACCCACTTCATAGATTCATAGGTTATCAATATTCTACATTTGGTATCAAGAGCCATGGGGTGATTTAAGGTAAAGATTAGTGTTGTTTTTTTAGTTCTTAAGGGTATTAGTGATTTTTTTAGAAAAATCAACATTGAATCTTGAAATTTTTGGTGTTTTTGTTGTTGGGATTAGTAGATAAGTGTTGGGCTTAGCTTATTTTGGTAGAAATCATAAAACTTTTTGTGGTTTTTGATCAAAAATCGGGTTTAAAATCGTTCGAAGGTTGCTTTTTTGGTCTCGAAGTGTTTTTGTTTCCAGGATTATTCCGAACAGCCAAAAAAATTCCGAACAACCAATTATTCAGAATAGCCAACATATTCCGAATAGCCAACATATTCCGAATAGCCAAAAAATTCCGAACAACCAATTATTCAGAATAGCCAACATATTCCGAATAGCCAACATATTCCGAATAGCCAAAATATTCCGAACAACCAAACATTCCGAATAGCATCTTATTCCGGATAGTGTATTATTCCGGATAGTGTATTATTCCGGATAGTGTATTATTCCGCATAGGGCTATATTCCGCATAGGGCTATATTCCGGATAGGGGTATATTCCGAATAGGGGTAGTATTCCGAATAGGGTTGGATTCCGAATAGGGTATTATTCCGGATAGAGTATTATTCCGAATAGGGTTTTTTTGACGATTTTTAGTGGATTTAATCTTGGCTTCTTACACTCTTTACTTCAACAACACAACACAATTCATAACCTTACTTCACTGCTCGATCAACTGATAATCTTTGTCTCTTTGAAGTGATCAAAATGAATCCGAATTCATTAATGCCTCAGATGACATCACTTACGGACATTTCTGTCATTACGGGAACGGATAATCGCCCTCCAATGCTCATCAAAGAAGTTTTTGAAGCATGGCAAGGCCGGATGATGTCTTTCATTAAGGGAAAACCGACATATGGGAGGCTTATGGTCAAGTCAATTCTAAATGGTCCACTTGACTATGGTACCATCGTGGTTAACAATGTGACTCGACCACGAGAATTTGAAGAACTTACACCAGCTCAACAACTTGTTGCAGATGCAGACGAAAAGGCTCTTCAAACCATTCTCCAAGCTCTTCCACATGACATCTATCGAATGGTAAGTCAGTATACGGTGGCAAAGGATTTATGGGAACGTCTAAAGGTGTTGCTGCAAGGTACGTCTCTTACCAAACAGGAAAGGGAATGTCAGTTGTATGATCTGTTCGATAGATTCACGTACAGCCCAGGGGAAACGCTTCACGACTATTACTTCAGATTCACTACTCTCATGAATGATCTGAATGTATACAATCTCGTGATTGCTCCATTCCAGGTTAATACCAAATTCTTGAATACTCTACCTCAAGCTGAATGGGGTGAGTATATTACCGATGTTAAGTTAACCAGGGATTTGCATAAGTGCAATTTGGATCAACTTTATGCTTTTCTTCAGCAGCATGAGAAACATGTGATCATGCACCGTTCGCCTCGAGGTATGTACCCTGATTCTTTAGCTTTGATGGCGAATCAACCAAGCTTGTCACACAACAACACTCCTTATATTTTGGGACACCAAGCCTATCATCCATCACCTTACATGACACCAAGCTTCCCCCAATATTCGATTCTACCGCAACCACCCACCTCACATCAGCAACAATATCGGTTTAATACACCTTCACCACAATATGCTTCACAACCTCATCCAGCAAGCATTGCACCTTATGCTCAAGAGAATGCAGCATATCCAACAAGCTATCCTGACCACATGAGTATTCCTTCAAGTGCTTATGCAGCTCAACAAGACCAAGCACTGTATTGTGATGATGATGAAGTCCCCATTCCTGAATTCAAACAAGGAACTGACCCAGTTGAAGTGTTAGCCACTATGTCTGCTTACCTCACAAGGACTTTAAGCAAACGAGGATTTAGAGGAACAGCTCCTACTAACAATCAGCTGAGGAATTCATCCAATTCTCGCCAACAAGCTACTATTGAGAATGGCAGGGTAATGGTTCAACCTATTCAACCTTATCAGGGGAGACCTACTACATCAACCACCAATGCACGCACGGTCAATCCTGCTCCAATGGTCAACACTCCTCCACGGGCTAATTCCACAGGCAAGTTGAGAATGATTACATGCTATAACTGCAAGGAAGAAGGTCACATGTCCAGGGATTGCAAGAAACCCAAGAGGAGAAGGGATGGTCAATGGTTTGCAGAGAAGATTTATCTGGTGAATGCTCAGGCACAAGGAAGGGAACTTGATGAAGAGGAGCTTGCATTTCTTGTTGATCCATGGATTGCTGAACATGACGTTGTCACTACACAGAATGCAGCATACCAAGCAGATGATCTTGATGCTTATGATTCAGACTGCGATGAACTTCAATCTGCACAGGCAGCTCTTATGGAAACTATCTCTAGCCTAGGGCCAGAAAAGAGATCTGAGGTACTTATTAATACCACTGATGCTAGTATTCAACCACATCAAGTTATGCAAGAGCGTGCTGATTCGAATGAATCTTCGGTGGTGAGTCTTTCAAATGAGGAGACAATCAATGATAGTAATATCAATGTGAGTCCCCAGACTTTGAGTGAATCACAACCGGGAGCCATTTCGCATACACATACTCCTGCTCAACAAGATTTGGTCATGGTTCCTGCTACATTACTTAGCCAAATGAATGCTGCACTCTTAGAAACCATAACTAAGAATAAGAATTTGTCTGATGAGCTTGCCTTATGCAACGAGAAAGTTCAAACTTTGGAATTAGTGCCTTCGTCTAGTGTTCTAACAAATCCCGAATATGATCATTTTCGAAACAAACAAATGGGTCATTTGCAAGAAATTGAAACCTTAAGAGCAGATCTTTCTAATGAACTTAAAGAAAAAGAGTTAGTAGTCACTAATTTTCAAAAACTTCAAACGGATTTTGAATTGCTCGAGTCTAAGAAGAATGAAATGGAAATTAATGCGGCTAATAAGATTAGAAGTCTAGATTATTTGCTTTTAAGACAATACGCTGCCTCTCAACTAGTGCACTTATTTGATGCTTCGTTTAGAGAATTTAACTTATCACGTCAAAAAGGCCTTCCCCCTAACCCACGGTATGCAAAACAAGCTTTTAACCATAGTCCAAGACTTTATAATGCAACCCAATTAGGATTGGTCTTAGACCCGATCGTTATTTTCGATTACCGCACCAATAAGGATCTAGTTGATGAGAATCGGTCATATAATTTTGCAAAATATCCTGATTGTGATTATTTTAAAATGAATCAGGAACTTGCTAAAATGGATTTTAGAATTCGCTTCCATATGGACAAAGATCTCATTACAGCACCAACCTACATGTTGAATGAAGAAAACCCTAGTACACTTCCTACACTTGTCAAAATGGAAGGTCCTAAGGAAATTCTAAAGGATCTTCCACCTGTTAGCACTGTATGGTTAAACTTGCAAGAGATTAATCAATACTTTGTTAGTTTTGACAAGGTCATTTTGGAATGTACGACTTCAAATGGCTTAAACGCCGGAGAATGGGCTTTCGAACACATGAACGAGGTGTTTAAAAATGAGATCAATCCCTTTGTCGAAAGTCTAAAAAGAAGTTTTGCATCTCTTTCGGAAAATCTTGAGTTTGAAATTACAGAAGTTCAAAAAGTGTTTTATGAAATGGACACCGCTTACGAACTCCAATTAATTGAAAAGGAAAAGATTTTATCCGAATATGACCGATTCTTGTCCCAAGTAATTTCGTGTGATGTGCTTACTACTGTAAATGTTAATTATTCGAATGAGCTTACATCCGCTATGATTAAATGTGATGCTATGAATATATGTGATGATGTGTGTGATCTCTCTGTAAATGTTGATGATACTGTAAATGAGGTAGATAATCATTCTTGTCACGAATCTAATGCTGAGTTTTTAAAGCTACAAGATTCTTACAATTTACTTTCAAAACGCTTTAATCAACTAGAACAACATTGTATATCTTTAGAATTAAAACAACAAACTCAAAATGAGGATCTTTTGATAACAAATAGTTGTGAAAACGGTGTTGAGACGAGTGACAAGATGATTGCAATAGTTAAGGCATTAGAGGAAGAGATTATGAGATTGAAGAGAGATGTGTCATCAAATGAAACACTAAAATTGGAACTAGAGGCTGCAGAGTCTAAAAACCAGGACTTAGAAATTAGACTTTCGTCTATTCTATGGGAGATGGATCGTGCAAGACAGGGAATGTCCAAACTTTATGGTTCACTAGAAGAACGCTTCGCTTTTAATGCGGCACAGCAACAATCTTATGTTGAACAACTGAACCAAAAATGTGAGGAAATCTCTGACTTAAACATCTTGCTCATTGACAAAAACATGGTTTTGGCCGAGTTAAAGGAGAAACTTCTTCTCACCCGACAAGAAGCTGTTAATAACTTAGCTACCAACTCTGCACCGTCCTCTAGTGCTCCAACAACCAAGTCAGTAGTGCTTTATAAGAACCCGCTCCATAAGAGAAACCCGGTTACCTACGATGATTATATGAGGAATGCCATTAAGCATGTAGATCTTGTTAAGGATATTTTAGACGATCTTTATGCCTTAGATCCCTCAAGTAGCTACTATTATTCGGCTCATGAATATATTAAGCGAGTTTAATATTGCTTAGCATATTTGAAATACATAGGTAAACCAGGTTCTGCACTACTCACTAATAGACCCATTGCTGTAACTCCATTCAATAAGACACCAGGAGCAAAACCGTCATTGACACCATCAAGTAAGGCACCTTTAAAATCTGTTGCTAATGTTCCCACTTTGCCTTCTACAGGATTAAAAGAGTCTACTAAGGCTAAAGGATCGCCACTCAAGAAAGATAAGATCAAGCCCTCTACTAGTAGTACCAACAAGAAGAAAGTAGAAGCTCACCATAGGAATGTTAGTTCAGTTTTAAATAAAAAGAATCATGTTAAGACTAAACGCTCTGCGCCTGTGCAGAAGCCTAAACCATTTATGAATTCTGATTTGAAATGTTGGAATTGTAATGAATGTATGTTTTCCCAACGTCATGATTTGTGTCTTATTGATCATGTGAATGAAATGAATGCCATTAGGAATAATCTTGAATGGAAGCCAACTGGTAGAACTCGTGCCTAAGTTGGCTGGCAATGGCGTCCCACTGGTAGGACCTTTACATTAGATGGAAAAATGTGCCCTTTAACTAGGAATGCATCCATTGAGGTTAGGTCTGAGCGTCCTTTAGTTAGGCACACTAGCACTAAAGTATGGAAACAGCGCCCTTTAATTAGGTCAGCCCCCACTATAGTGCCTATCAGTGAAGAAATACCTCAGGATTTAAGCCAACTAGAATCTACACCACCAACTAAGAAGAAGAAGGCTAGGAAATCTAAGAAACCTAAAATTAGCAAATCTTAGATTATTACATCTGTACCTGCTAATAACAAGGAACATTCAGATTCCGATACCTCTACATTGTCCTCGTCTGGTGATATTTTCAGGTGGTCCAAATCATCCTCTGGTATTTGGACTCCGGTTGTTCAAAGCATATGACCGGAGATCGCTCGATGCTCCGAAATTTCGTCAGCAAGTTTCTTGGAACGGTTAAATTTGGTAATGATCATATAGCAAAGATAATGGGGTATGGTGAATATCAGATTGGAAACGTTACGATTTCAAGGGTATACTATGTAGAAGGTCTTGGTCATAACTTATTTTCAGTAGGACAGTTTTGTGATTCCAACCTAGAGGTTGCTTTTCGACAACATACTTGTTTCATCCGCAACTTGGAAGGAAAAGACTTGTTGAAGGGATCTCGTGGTGCAAATCTTTATACGTTATCCCTACAAGACATGATGGCCGCCTCTCTAGTATGTCTTCTCTCTAAAGCATCTAAGACCAAGTCATGGTTATGGCATCGCAAATTATCTCATCTTAACTTTGATGCTATTAATCATCTGGCTAAAAACGAATTAGTTCGTGGTCTTCCAAAGCTCAAATTTCACAAGGATCATTTATGTTCCGCGTGTTCAAGGGGGAAAAGTACCAAGAAATCATACAAGCCCAAAGCTGAAGACACCAATCAAGAAAAACTTCATCTTTTGCATATGGATCTTTGTGGGCCAATGAGAACTGAAAGTGTGAGCGGTAAGAAATTCATCCTTGTTATTGTGGATGATTTCTCCAGGTTTACATGGGTTAGATTTCTACGTACAAAGGATGAAGCACCGAAGGCTATCATCACTTTTCTGAAATTCATTCAGGTACGTTTAATTACTACTGTCCGCCGAATTCGTACAGATAATGGAACAGAGTTCGTCAACCAGACTCTTCGTGCTTACTATGAAGATGTTGGTATCTCACATGAAACATCCGCTGCACGCACTCCACAACAAAACGGTGTCGTTGAAAGACGGAATCGTATGCTTATGGAAGCTGCTAGGACTATGCTGATTTATGCGAACGCTCCATTGTTCTTGTGGGCAGAAGCTATATCTACTGCATGTTTCACCCAAAACCGTTCTATCATTCGGAAACGCCATGGAAAAACACCTTACGAGCTTCTACATGACCGTAAACCCGATGTTTCATTTTTTCATGTGTTTGGTGCTCTTTGTTATCCAAACATTAATAGTGAGAACTTGGGCAAGCTTCAACCGAAAGCCGATATAGGTATTTTCATTGGTTACTCACCCTCCAAGAAAGCATACCGAATTTACAACCGTCATCTTGGTAAGATCGTAGAAACTATGGACGCAGATTTCGATGAGCTGACAACGATGGCTTCTGAGCAACGCAGCTCTGAACCCGCGCTTCATGAGATGGGAACCGGTGCTATTAGTTCCGGATTAGTTCCCAATAATCCTACTTCTACATCATTTTTACCACCAACAAGGCCTGAGTGGGATAAACTGTTTCAACCGTTGTTTGATGAATTCTTTGATCCCCCGAATGATGAAGTTCCAGCACCGGTAGTGATCGCTCCAATCCCTGAAGTGGTTGCTCAAGCAAATGAAGCTTTATCTAATGCATCTTCAATTAATATTGAATCCGATGCACCTTTACCAAGTGATTCTCAAACTACACCTGAATCGTCACCCTTATTTGTGCCTAATGATGTGGAAGAGGATTCTATTGATCACGATTTGGAATATGCTCACCTACAAGAGCTTCCTTTCTTTGGTGTAGCGATACCTGAAAACCCTTCAGCCGCGTCTACCTCAGAAGAAGCTCCTTCTATTGTTCACTCCAGACCACCACGGATTGAAAATCATAGCACTAAATGGACAAAAGATCACCCAATCAGGAATGTCATTGGAGATCTCGATCGACCAGTCTCTACACGCCATCAATTACAAGAGAGTGTACTCTATTGCTACTTTGATGCATTTCTCTCCGAAGTTGAACCTAAAAATTGGCAACAGGCTATGACTCAATCATCTTGGATTGAAGCCATGCAGGAGGAACTAAATGAATTCCAAATACTTGAAGTATAGGAATTAGTTCCTCTCCCTGACAAGGTTAACATCCTTACTTTGTTATGGGTTTATAAGGTTAAACTTGATGAGATGGGTGCAGTCTTAAAGAATAAGGCTAGATTGGTTGCTAGAGGATATAAACAAGCCTTGGGTATAGACTTTGAAGAAACTTTTGCTCCTGTTGCAAGATTGGAGGCTATTAGACTATTCCTTGCGTATGCTGCTCATATGAACATGATCGTCTATCAAATGGATGTGAAGACGGCATTTCTGAATGGTGAACTAAGGGAAGAAGTCTATGTTAGTCAGCCGGATGGGTTCGTTAGCACGGAGTTTCCTAATCATGTGTACAAGCTTAAGAAGGCTCTCTATGGGTTGAAACAAGCTCCACGCGCGTGGTACGATCTCCTTTCAACATATCTCATCTCGGAAGGCTTCTCCAAAGGCAAGGTGGACCCCACTCTATTCACTCTCAAGGAGGACAACGACATGATTCTGGTACAAATTTATGTTGATGATATAATATTTGCTGCCTCTAACATAGAATTGTCAAATCGCTTTGAAAAGATAATGTCCACACGCTTTCAGATGTCAATGATGGGAAAATTTTCATTTTTCTTAGGATTACAAATTTCTCAGAATCCCAGAGGCATCTTTATTAATCAATCCAAATATGCTCTAGAATCTTTAAAGAAATATAACTTTGATAATTGTGATCCCGTGGACACTCCAATGGTGGAGAAATCCAAGTTAGATGAAGATAGGAATGGGACTATTGTCGATCCAAAACTTTACCGTGGGATGATCGGCACCCTTTTCTATCTGACTGCTAGCAGGCCTGATTTGCAATTTGCCGTATGCATGTGTGCCCGGTATCAGGCTCGGCCTACCGAAAAGCACCTACATGTTGTTAAAAGGATCTTTCGGTATCTAAAAGGAACACTTCATCGTGGTCTATGGTATCCGAAAGATTCCTCTATTGCTTTAATATCATACGCAGATGCCGATCATGCTGGATGTCAAGACACGAGGCGTAGCACTTCTGGATCTGTGCAACTCCTTGGAGACAGATTGATCAGTTGGTCTTCAAAAAGGCAGAAAAGCGCTGCAATTTCTAGCACGGAGGCTGAATACATCGCCATGTCCGGTTGTTGTGCTCAAGTCCTTTGGATGAGATCACAAGTAACTGACTACGGTTTGGGTTTCAACAAAATCCCGATGTATTGTGACAACAAGAGCGCCATTGCCCTTTGCTGCAACTATGTTCAACACTCCCGGGCCAAGCACATAGACATTCGCTACCATTTCATTAAAGAGCAGGTGGAGAACGGAGTGATCGAGCTGTATTTTGTCACTACTGAGTATCAGCTGGCAGATATGTTCACCAAAGCCTTAGATCGAGGATGAATCGAGTTTTTGATCGACAAGCTTGGCATGAAATCATTCACTCCAACGACTCTCAAAGAATTGGCAGAAGAATCAGCTGAATAGTAGTGGTAAACTATTCCGGCGTATCCTTTGTTCGTGATCATGTATATTATCGTATATATATAAACCACAAAAAGAAAAATACAAAAATATAAAACCAAGAAAAACCATAAAAAAATATAAAACCAAGAAAAACCATAAAAATATATAAAACCTACAAAAACCATAAAAATTATAAAATCAAGAAAAACCAAAAATATTTTTCGTTGTTTAAATCGGGCATGTCTTTTAGTACGGTAATATTTACGGCTTTAGAAATGTCGATCAATATTGACACGACGCCATAAATAGAGCCCGTATAAAAGTTGTACATTTTTAAAACATGCCCATTATGGCTTGTAGTTATTTCAGACTGCAACCTGGTTTTCGCATTAAAGTCACGTATTTCCTTGGAAAACGTTGGCTCACAACAGGAATTAATTTTCTCGGGCATGATTTATAAGCCAAATCATGCAAAGGGATCAAGTTTACTTTACAACTTGGTCTAACACGAGTTAGTGTACGTCTCAGTGCATTAATTTGTCAAAATAAGAGAAATCTTATTGCCACCACGAATCAATCTTTTCAAGAAATTAATTGGAAATGTTTTTATCACTATGTGCCTCGTTAAACAATGACTACAGCTCTTTAAATAGAAAACGGGTCAATGTTTAAGGGGGATAAAATGTTAAATCGTCTTCGTCATTAAAAATAAGTCTTCAAAAAGGTCTCGAGGAAAATTAATTAGCTTAGTGGTTAATGGTTGACTGCTTTGGCTTCGTCTTGTAGTTGTTTGTAAGCTTGTCATGAATAGTTAAACTTTGTGTTTGTTAAATAGGTTAAAGTAACTAAGATTCGGGAATTTAACGACTTGAAACAAAAAGAAAAGCAAAGAATTATGATTAAAAAGAAAAGGAAAAGATGAGGGGTGAAAAATGACAATGAGTCAAACTTGTTAAAATTTGACCCAAGTCAAATACCCCCCCCCCCCCCCCCCGTTTCACTTTCTTTCTTTCTTCTGTTTTCTTCCCCGCCATTAACAAACACACAAACACACACTTGAAGCTATCAAATATCTCTGTTTTACTCAAGATAATCCTTCTCATTCACTCTTAAGGTATAATCGTTAGTTAATTTGTGGAATTTTCCCCTTAAATCAAATCAATTAACTCATTTTAATTAAGATAAATCAAACTAGGGTTTCTGCTTAATTAGGGTTATGTGATTTGGGGGTTTTGCCTGGGTTTCACTCGGAATAGAACAAAACTAAGATAGATGGCCTTTAGAACGCTTAAAACAAACACTCGCGCTTAATTGAAAGATCTTTAGGTGTTTTTAAGTCATTCCGAATAACAGCCAAAAACATTCCGCATAGAATAATTATTCCGGGTAGACATTTATTCCGCATAGAAGAATTATTCCGGGTAGACATTAATTCCGCATAAGATGTTTATTCCGGGTAGATGATTTATTCCGGGTAGACATTTATTCCGCATAGAAGAATTATTCCGGGTAGATGTTTTATTCCGCATAGAATAATTATTCCGGGTAAAGGTTTATTCAGGGTAGACATTTATTCCGCATAGAAGAATTATTCCGCATAGAATAATTATTCCGGGTAAAGGTTTATTCGGGGTAGACATTTATTCCGCATAAGAAGAATTATTCCGGGTAGACATTTATTCCGCATAGGATAATTATTCCGGATAGACATGCTATTCCGCATAGGAAGATTATTCAGGGTAAGAGTGATTATTCCGCATCGGATAATTATTCCGGGTAGACAGAATATTCCGCATAGAATGATTATTCCGGGTAGGCTGAATATTCCGCATAGGAAGATTATTCCGGGTAAGAGTGATTATTCCGCATAGGATAATTATTCCGGGTAGACAGAATATTCCGCATAGAATGATTACTCCGGGTAGGCTGAATATTCCGCATAGAATGAATATTCCGGATTGAGGTTTATTCATAATTAAATGTTTATTCTAATGAAGGTTGTTTGAGTGTCTTAACAGTCTAAGGGATTATGTCTTTTGTATAATGCTTAGGTATAAACTCATCATGATATCCATATCTGTATGTATCAACTTTTGTGTTTTATTCTTAAGCAGAAACAATGACTAACCCAACCGTGCAACAAATCCAAGAATTTAGAGCAGCCATCATTGCCGAGGCTAAAACCCTCAAGTTCATTCCAAACAACTACCGGTTGAAGGAGGTCTTTCATTCTACTCACAATGGATTCAAGGTAGGTTCAGCCATTCTTGACAATTCTCGCTTCAAGAATGCGCTAAGGAAAAGTGCTTCGGTACCCTTCGACTACATGTACGAATTTTGGGCAACCAAGGAGAAGACGTCCAATAAGATCACATTCCTCTTGGACAACAAGCAACAAACCCTCACAGTGTCAGACTTTCGCAAGATCTTTGGTTTTCGGGAGGCACCAAAGGATTATCATACTCAGCGAACCCTACCAAGAACCAGCTCATGGAGATGTTCACTGACATTGGATGTGCAGACATACGAATAGTGTCCGAGTTTACCACAGCCAAAGTGGGTCAACCTTGGAGAGCAATTTTTGGTATTCTCAGCCGATGTCTCACACCCAAAACAACTGGGTTTGATGTTGTTCGTCCGCCAATCATCAAGATGTTTTATGGTATGTTCAAAGGTATGGGTATTGATTATGCATCATTGCTGTGGGAAGAGTTTACTTTTCAACTCTTCACAAACACGAAGGGTAAGGTTAAAGCTTACCAGTACCCTAGGTTCATTAAGCTGATCATACATTACTTTATGGAAAACGATGCATCTATTGATAAGCGTGCAGGTAGCCGTCACCACACAATGGATGCTGATGATTTGGTGGACTTAAGGCAAGAAACTCATTCCAATATTATTATCCATGGTCCCATTCCCAGTCATCTCCTGACAGATGAGATTATCGCATATGCTGATTACAAGAACTTGCTACAAGAAATTGAGAATCAACGAGCAAGCATTCAAGCAGGTGAAGACTCATCTACCACGGTTAAGAGCAAAGGTAAACGCAAGCAAACAGCTTTACCTGAACCCAAAGCCAAAAAGATAAAGACCGTAGCTAAGAAGGGTAAGAGCACGGCTGACAAGTTTGTTATTCGCGATGAAGAAGATATTGATGACTATCTTACTCCTGAGCAAACTCGAAAGACTGAGAAAAAGTTAATGAAGAGGGCTATCGAAAAGAGTAGGAGAGACACGGGCGGTAGTGGTTCGGGTGCACAGAAAGATTTTGAAGAAGAGTACGAGGAGCCAGATGATGTTGATGAGTTTGGATCACCCGAACGGTATTCTACTTCGAAGGAGACATCCATCCCTGTTTCAGCAAGTGTTGAAAAGGAGTCAGGTGCTCCTACAATCATGATACCTACTCAACCTCCACCAATACAACCCTTACCAACCCGACCGGTACCAACACCATTCCTTCCACCACTAATAACTCCCATCCTTAGTACCGTAGTCACAACCGAGCCTCTTCAACCAACCCAGAGTAGCTTTGCATCATCTTCAATGGCTGTATTTGTAATGGCAGAAATGTTGGATAAACATACGGATAATCAAAAAAGAGAGATGGATGAACTTCGCCAAGAGCTACATAGACGAATTCAAAGTGAAGAAGCATCCAAGAAAGCCCAAGAAGAGATGCTAGCCAAGTTCACTGCAGAGATGGAGTTGACACGTAAAGCTCATGCAGAAGAACTTGCTCATGTCAAAAAGGTTGAAGTTGATAGGTATGAAGCACGACTTACGAGACTTCGAGCTATTAAGGATAACTACAAGGAGCAGAAAGAAACTCTTGAAGCTTCTATTGAGGAGAGGGTGAAAGAATCCGTTGAATCCCTTATGCCAAAACTGCGTGATGAGTTGAAGACACTCGCGGATGATAACTTGATGATCAAGTCATCCAATCCTTCTCAATCCGCCTACAAAATTGCATATGACTTGACGGATTTTGAATTAAAGAAGATCCTTAAAGCTCGTATGAGGGAAGTTGGATCTTTTGATAAGTCTAAAGTTCAACGGGCACTCTACAAGTCACTAGACGATGCTATTATAGAGGATGATCGGCTGTTTAAAATGTTTGGAAGTGTGGTACCTTACCACATTCTGCCTGAGGAGGAAAAAGATGATAGTGAACAGGAAGAGGGTACTGGTGAAGAAGAAGAGGAAGAAGAAGAAGAAGAAGAAGAAGAAGATGATGATGATGGTGACGATGGTGGTAAGGATGATGAGGATGATGATGATGATGATGATGATGATGATGATGATGATGATGATGATGATGGTGATGATGGTGGTGATGAAAATGAGGAGAGTGCTAAGGGAAGCAACGAGAATAGCGATAAGGATGATGAGGGTAAACAGCAGGAACCGTCTAAGTCTAGAACCAAGTCTAAGAAAGATGTTGTGCAGAAGGAAAAATCCACCTCAACGGAATCAAGACGATCCAAGTGGCGCCACGATGTGAATGCTACTACAGCGTCATCGATTCCCGGTACATCTTTTGCTGTATCTATACCTGTTATCACTAACCCTGTTAGTTCTGTTGTTGCTCCTGTGATTGCAGAGTTAGTAACTGAACCTGAAGCAGCACAGCACTCGCCTGTTCATGACACCGCCGAGATGCCTGAATCAGAACCAACACGTGTTCATGTCTCTACTCCTCTACAACAAGAACCATAATCTACTGTTCCTGAGTCAAGCATACGGGACTGGGCAGACACATTGGAGATTGACGAGACTGCACCGCCACAAGCTTGGATCACGACAGCGGCTCAATATGATCCAATCACCGACGCTGACAGAGATGTTCTATATCTCCGTATTCGTAGTCCGATAGACTTGTGTGCATTTCTGGCTCATGAGTATAAGACTTCGGTCACCCCGTCTTTGGTGAAGAGAGCGCTAAAGGATAAGAGAATTCGTGCTAAAACCAGGTTAACCCTCATGGAGTTCGAGTATTATGCTGACGAGGTCTTGAAAGCTCTTAACACCATTCAAAGGCCAGGCCTCCATGAATCAGAAAGAGCTCCACCTCCACTTGGTCCTTCTCAAGATAATCAAATTGCTCTCGACTTCTTCGTCACCTATGATCTTGAGTATCTTCTGAAGGGTTCATCAAAGTATGCAACCTCCCTGACCTTGCTGAAAGCTGCCAACTAGGGGACAATACCCTGGATCGAGGAAAAGGTAAACCGACTCTGGGTCCCAAGGGTAACTCGTAATTATGATATGTATGCTGTTATAGGTGCATCTCATTGGGACGAACGAGTCCGAAGGGCGTATAGGGGTTGCTGCTTAGCCAATTCAGGAAGCAACGTTAGATCCGATATTCGCATCTCCAACATTTTGGGGCTGAAAACTAAAGCCAAGAATGGCTATTATCATGTGACGGAGATTCGTCTAAAAAGGGAGGATGACAGAGAATACAAAATCCAGCAGGGAGATTTTTCTATCATTCGCCTTGAGGATATCGAAGATATGTTGCTCATGATGACCCGTGATCAACTCACCCATATTGCTCGTGAAGACATCATTGCCTTGAATACAACACTTCGTATGTTCACACGAAGCGTTGTTATCAAGAAACGAGTTGAAGATCTTCAATTGGGAGTCGAAAGCTACCAAAGGAAGCTTAACCTCACCCGTCCAATGAACCAAGTTCTACCTCAACATGTCGATAGATGTCCCTATACCGGCATTACTGTTCCGAATTACGGCATTTTCTACTTGAACAGTCGAGGGTTAATGAAGTGTATGAGGGTGGGTGAGCTTTATAAGTACAATGATGGGACTCTCCTATTCGTCAGAGGAAAGTTGGAGCATCTTAATTCGGGTGGGACTTTACCAGAGATGACTGAGGATTGGCATCAGGGTTATCGGCAAATGGCGAAGTATGTGATCAAGAAGATTGATCAAAAGCTCCGTGAACGTAGATTGATGAGGAGCTTGGAAAGATTCGTTGGTGGTAGACCATATTTAGTGCACCACAAGTTACTGCAATGATCCATCTAATGGGTCGTACATTTCAGGTCCACTTTATATTGGTTTTTAATTGTGAATATGTATATTTGTGAATATTGTGCTTTTATGGCTTGATGTAGTGTTAAGGTATGATAATTTTTCAAGAATTTCTCACGAGATTCTAAATCTTTCAAAATATGTCATACTAAAGCACTACAACTATCCCTTATTAATTTAAGGGGGAGCATTAACATGTTCTATGGCCAAACATCGATTTCATTTTTTACCCAAAGACCGGTTAATCCATTCAATATCCCAAATATTAATGGTTAACATTTTGGATAAGGGGAGAAAATGGGATTAAGGAGACTTAAATGATACTTGGCTAAAAGATTAAAAAGACTTAACGATAATCCAACTTAATATGTGTAAAGCACGTGTTAAGGGGGAGCGTTTTTGATGAACAAAACACCCAAGGTACAAAACTTTTGATTTCAATATCACAAGTACCTTAGGTGATTTTCAAGGATTTTTCCATGGTGGCTATACCTTCCCAAAACACGCTTAATTCACGACGATGTGGTGACAAAAGGGTGGTAGGAATAGGTTTGGTCCAATGATTCATCAGAGCCGATGGAATCTTCCCAAGGACAATTCCCTAGATAGATTTAGAAGTCTTAGGAAAGATGGAGAAAGAATGTGAACGTAGCTGAATACCGACTAATTACTGATGCTAGCACTGGAACAATCACAACAAGGTGCTAGTGATGATGTATTGGTAAGTACTGAAGGGGTTGAAGAATGAAAAAGAAATGTAAAGATAAAGGGTGTAAAGAAAGAAGCTCTCCTTACAACTTTAGGCAGAAACCGGGTCAATACATATGCTATTGAGATCATTTTTGTTAATGATTCTCGATATTGAACAAAGACATCATGGACCCAGTGATGCAATGCACAACCCTTCCCAGCTAACTCAAATATCTCTCAAAAGGTATTTGTTTTAATCACACGGAGATCAACACGTTATCTATTGGTTTATTCACTCCGAATAGACTGATATTAAAAAGGTGGCACTCCTCTCCAGCCATCGCTCACTAAATCAAAACGCACGATCGAGTCTAGAGCCAAGAGATCATCAAAAGTCTCATTAGGACACTTTCCATTTATTCCTTGCTTTCTCACACACTGTGAAAAGTAAGAGATTTTTATGAGTCCTACGCAGTATTCCTGTAATATTGCCAGAACATCCGAGTAATACGCAAGTACTACAATGAAGATGGAAATCCTGCTTGAGCCAACATCAAACAAGCTCATGGTAGGTTACACGTGCGGTTCTTTTAGAACCAATCTTGTGAAAAACTGGAAAGAAACAGTGGTTTAATTCTTAATTGAACTTAAACTCGTTCCAGGCCTCTACGCATTATCATATGATCTTGCCAGAACACTCAGAGTGACTCTTTATTGATCACAGTGACGAGTGGAAATCCTTCTAGTGTTAACATCAAACAGCACTTGGTAGGTGATGTGCAAGATTCTTTATGAATTGAGCTCGTGATAACTGGAAAGCAACGATGGTGAAAATCTTAATTGAAATTCACTTGTTCCAGGTTTCATGAATTGACGGCTTCAAATCACAAGGATAATTTATCCAAGTGATTCACTCTTTATGTTCGCAGTCAGCTTTGGACGGTCGAATAAAGAGAACGGGTTTACCCGCGAAATCCTGTCAGGAAGTTACTTAATTGAAACTATCTGTCACGGGTACGATATCTAATATCGTCCAACAGTCTTCACCGACCGGAGGTAAAATGCTACCGAATTAGAATAAAATGTCAAAGCCATTTTATTCGTGTCGTTGTTGTGTACCTGTTAAAGACGGTGGCGTTGCTGTGTACCTGTTGAAGACGGTGGCGTTGTTGTGTACCAGTTAAAGACGGTGGTGTTGCGGTGTACCTGTAGAAGTCGTTCCCACATGCTTATGTTTTTCTGCATCAAAGTTCAGCAAAAATTCAAGAAAGTACAAGATGACGTCTTCCGCTGTACCAAACTCTGAAGCTTTCGAGAATTCAACAAAAAAACATAAGTGTGTGGAACATGGAGTCACGAGGAGGCAAGTTTTACAAGAAGGCAAAGATCGCACGTGAAAGGCCAAAAGAACAATGCTCTCAAGCCAAATCCTAAAAGATCAAACCAACATATTCACAACAAAAAGAAAAAGAAGAAAAGACTGCGAGCTAAAGAACGAAGACTTAGTATAGTATGCTAGGTTTAGAACTTTGTAACGTGGAGTGACCTCCCTTAGGGGGAGATTGTTAGAAATACGTTTTAACGTATATTAGAAGTATCGGTCACTCCACAATATTATTTATGTTGTAATAGCTCGTAGTTAGTGTTACTTATTAAGTTAAGTAAGAAACCGGCCCATGGGCTTGTCATGGGCCGGCCCAAGTCCAAATAAGGCCTTTGATATAAAAACCCCTTTCCACCATGGAAAGGGGTTGGTTGTTGATGTTTCTACATTTTTCATTTAATAAAAAACACATAGTTTCTCTCTCACTTTCTCTCACTAGTTTCTCTCTCTAGAAATCTTCAACCCACTTCATAGATTCATAGGTTATCAATATTCTACATTCTATACTAACCTCACCTTTTTCTTACACACTACTTACACACATTACCTAAACACTATTCTAAGTCAT
This sequence comes from Glebionis coronaria, assembly GCA_025667525.1. NCBI lineage: Eukaryota > Viridiplantae > Streptophyta > Magnoliopsida > Asterales > Asteraceae > Glebionis > Glebionis coronaria. The sequence goes on from CM046875.1 coordinate 71,654,188, forward strand.
GTCTTGTCCCCTTTTGACCCCAAAACACACAGCACATATGCAAAAATGAGAGGAAAGTCAATTGCTAATTGTGGCATGTGTTGGAATGATTGGGCAAGTGTATCCAACAAAATCTTGTGTATCTTTGTAAAGATACAAGTACTAGGTACAAAGATATCATTGGATCTCTCTCTCTCCTTGTTTTTAGCCGAAACACACACAACCCACAACACAATTCACTTGCAAACACATTTCACTCCATCATCTATCTCTCTCTCACAACCTACGACTAACACCTACTTTCCACCATTTTTGAACCTTCAAGCTTATTTACTACTCTTAGATTATGTCTCATACTACATAAAGGTTAATCATTAGCTCATCCTACAAGTACCCTGATCATTGAAGCAACAAAGAAGCCCTAGAAGCCCTACTGAAGCCCACGGCTTGTTTAAGGTCACCAAGACCTCCATTGTTGAAAGCTTGTCACTTGTTCTTACTCATTCTCCTATCACTCCTAAACCTATCTAAACAAGTAAGTCCAAGCTAAAACCTATCTTTCTAATACATTTACTTTCATACATATTAACATACACATGGTTATTCTTAGTAAAAGTTAATGTTGAAACAAATATTGAAACCCTAAATCTATAATAACCCACGACTTGATTTTTACTATGGCTTAAAATGATGTAAAAACTTATCAACCATGAAGAACATGTCACCATGATCTTGTTAAACTTGAAAAACTATGGAAACCTAAACATGCATGATTTTTGGACGTGGGGTTTAAGCCCATATTTCTATTTTGGGTAATCTTGTAATGTTTAGATATAACTAGAAACATTAGATCTATGTTTTTAGGTGCCTTAAAATGATAAGTTCACTGTTATGCTTTATAAGGTTTAGTTTTAAGCTCACTATAATAAGTTGCCTAAATAAGTATTCATTATCACTAAATAAAATGTTTTTTATAAAACTTTTAGTGTCAAAATATAACTTGTAAAGTTTCATGTTGAAAGTGTAGATCTATAAGTGTTTTGGACTAAAATAATAAATATAAGAAGTTTTGGATTAAAATAATAGATCTACTAAATTTCGGACTATAGATAACAAATATAATACTTTCGGGTTGGATTTGTAATTTTACAAAGTATAGGGATCTAAATAAACAAGTGTAGAAACCTATTTTCCAAAAATATAAACTATTGGACCACTTTTGTAAATTGCTGAGAGTTAAGGGTATGTTTTGAACACTATCCGAAACTTTAAGGTAATAAAAAGGACTCAAATGGAATTAATATAGTGTTAGGGTAATTTGTGTAAACTTAAGAAAACATAGGGATCTCATTTGTTATATACCGAAACTTAATATAAGCCCTAGGGACCATTTATGCCAAGTTAACAAACTTATTCAAGCCCTATAACCCTAGGGACTAATTGTGACATAAGCCGAAACCTATACAAGCCCTAGGGGGCATTTGTGTAACTTGATATTAAACCTAATTATTAGCCGAAGGTTGGAGGACTAAAAATGCCAATATGTGAAACTTTAACAAGCCCTAATATAATCCGAATACTTTAGGGACCATTTTTGCCATTTAATGAAACTTAAACAAACCCTAGTTACACGTGTAACTTGGGAGGGACCAAAATTGTAATTACTTGAAAGATTTAGAAACCCTAGGGGTATAAAAGTAATTTAACCGCGAGTAATTATTTAAATAAAAGGATTAAAACGTAAATTATACAAAGTATAACGAACCCTAAAATTTCTATATATTTATATCCGTTATTTAAAATGTAAAACTTAAATAAACGTAACAACTGTTATTTTTCCAAACTTATAATTTAATAATTATAAACACTACGTAAACGTGGAATTTAATTAAAATGTTATACGTATTATAAACCTCATTTATATGTTAAATATAAATTAAAAATAATTAACTTATAAAATAAATGTATTAATTATATTTATTTTCTATTACTTTAAATATATATATAAAACTACCTTTTATAAATATTTAAAGTGTTTTATAAACAACGTAAGTACAAAATATTAATTAAATGGATTAATTAATTTAACCTTATTATTTATTTTATACTTAAAATAAATACTAATAGAACTTGTACAACGATGAACTAAAATACAAGTATCGTAATAAAATGCTTAAAACCAGTATAAGCATGTACAGATTTATTCTGAAACTTTTATGCATTATGTTATGCATTTACTGAGACCTTATAATTATTTAGGTCGTTGATTGTATCGTGAGCATCCTTATCAGATTTATCTACTGACTTATTGCTGTACTACTGAGGTGAATTCATGGCCCCACTTTATATATTGACAAACTTTTAATCCTTTTAATGGGGAAGAAAACATGCAACATATTTTATTTTATGGACATGGATTGAACTGCGAAACCTTTGATTACATTGCCTATTGTAGATGAACCCGCATGACCCGTGCATCTGAAACTGTTAGAATTATTGAATTACCTGAATGTTATAAATAGATCTATTTGGGATTGACCGTCCCCATCTGGGTGAGTCATGCTCACTGTGCCTAGACCAGGACAACAGATGTTTCACATGTCAGCACTTATTATTTTTATGGGTGCCTTTTTATAAGGCGAAGGGTCCTTATTTGTTAAGGACTTAACTGTCAAGTCTCAGTTTCAGGCAATATGAGAATGTAATTACTTTTAAGTATTGATGCTTTGTGCATTACTATTTCAGTGAATATTTAATGTCCAAACTTATTTTAATTAAACTTGTGAATTCACCAACTTTATGTTGACTCTCTAAGCATGTTTTCTCAGGAAACTGAAGCAGGTATTGGTGTGCATGGAGTCAAGCATCATGATAGGCTGCATTTATAGAGCTCATCTGTGGTTTTATAAACTGAGGAATAATTCAAACTATTGAACAATGTTAAAGACTATTTTAATACTATTTGCACTTTCAATCATGTAATAAATGTAAGGATAATCTTTTATCTGTTGCTCTATATTCTGTCTGCTGTTGATTCACCTACGTGACACCCAAATATTATTTCCGCTGCGTTTGACTCAATTTGGGGGTGTCACATTGTTGATAACTTTCGCTGCGAAGTTAAAATTAGTACAAAGTATTATATAAAACTTGACTTTCGGTTTGTGTTTTACATTGTGGCCAACCAACTATCCATATCGTAAAATTTTTTTTTGGGCCAACCACTAATAACCAACCCAAAGACCTAAGGTTAAACCTCACTATATAATATAAAACCTAATCTATATTTCTTTATTGATTACACCCACAAACCACATACGCCATAATTTCTTTTTGTTGTTCTTAGCATGATGTATTTCTTTCATTTATCAAACAAGAGTCTCTTGGCTTTTTTTGTTTTTTTAAATCTCAATCATATAAAAAGATGACTTATGATCCTTTTCTTTATACTGAAACACAAACCAAACGAAACCTCCCATCATCTCAATTCTTGTTTTTTTATTTGAATAAAAAAACAAAATTTATTCGGATCAATCGAGTTGACCAGAACTTACACAAAATTTTCATACCTGACCCGAATTTGAATTTAATTTCATCGAATTGACCCGCATTAGAATTTAAACTATATTCAGATCGGGTTCGGACCGAGTCAAATTCGGGCGAGGTCTATATATTCCGTATGTTCTAAACACCCATAAAATGACATACATTTTTACAAACAAAAACATGATTTGTTGCTATAATACTATTGTATATGGGCCAAGAGAAATAGTTTGGTTATCAAGAGCCCATTTAGACCATTAGGCCATGTATTATATTTATTTCCTCAATACCCTAATTATTATTATCAAGCGCCTCCCTATACATCCACGTGCATATTCTCCTTTCTTCTTCATAAAGAAGACCTGCAACTATCTCCTAAAAAAACAACATAAAAAAACCTAAAAAAGAGCAGAAGGTGTAGCAAATACATGTCCAGTTATAATGATGAAGGATGCAGCAAGAAAGGGTTTTTGAGATGCATAGTCAGATCTACTCCTCACCTCTGACGGGATCAGACAAAATGTATCTGACCGCCTCTGAAACTGACTGAAAAAACAAACAACCAGAAGCTCTGACCGCGTCTGACCGGTCAGACGTCAGACGTGATTCAGATGATTTTAGCAAAAACAAACACACCCTTAGTATGCTAGGGTTTGAAGATAGATATGGGATAAAACCATAATATTTTCTTATATACTTCTTTAAAGTTTTAAAAACCAAATGTAAAGGGCTAATTAGTTTAGGGCTGCTATTGTAAATATTACTACAAGGACTAAAAACGAAAATTTTGTTAAATAACGGTTGGGGACTCGTTTAAGCTAGTTATCGATCGATTCAAAACACGAGAGTTACACCGTTGCGCTCGTAATGATTTTTCCTATGAGAATGAGTATTCACTTGACCATTGTTTAATAATATTTTGTAAACTCTAAAAAAAATGTTGATTATTTATCTACTATCACGGTTAAACTTAAATTTAACGAAGTATTGACTTCACCTAAATGTTTTCGTTTTTAATAAACGTTATTAAAATAAAATTGTAAATAATTTAATACATTATTTTATTAAATATCTCGTGACATTTAAATATAAAGGTTTAATTTTTACTATGTCGATATGTAGACTGTACGATTTTTCAGATTTTGTAAAATATGTCCCGTTGTCAAATCCACAAGTTTGGTAAAGCAAAAAAAAATGAATTTTGAATAATAACTAATATAATTGGTTAATATTTAAAGTCTTGAAAATTCCCGGTTGTCACAACGGCCTTGAAAAAATATATGTTGTTTTATTATGTAGAATCTCGTTTATTTATTTTTATCTAACACCGATGTGTGATGTCCCACATTTATTTGCTATTTATATTCATGTTAATAATTTTCATAGATTGCCTTATTTGAGTTTGTTAAGTGTCAAAATATAAATAAACAATAACTTATGTTTTCTTTGAATGTTAATAATAATGTGATTTGTTGATTTTTTTTAATATTACATGTATGTTGTATTTTTAAAATATAAACTTTAGATGGTATAAAGTTTAAGGGGTATTTTGTTTATTTTCTAAATTTACTAAAAAAACATGAAAAATTATAATTTTACACTTAAGTCCATCTAATTTATTTAAAAATTAATCATTAAATTTTTAATTATTCTTTCCTCCTTTATTAAGCTTTTATTTTTACAAATTTGACACATATATTTTTTTTGTGTTTTCATTAAATTCCCCCATCAAAATTTTTAATTTTGAGTAAATTCAACTTAATTTTGACCTTTTTGAACCAATCACATCACTCGATTTTGCATATATGTCAAAATCAAACAATTTGATTGACTCAATTGTTTTTTTATACAACCTTCACTTTTCACCAAAAGTCCTAAATAATATAATTTATTATATAAAAGATGGTATAACTATAAGAGGGTGTTTGTTTTAACTTATATAGTGGGCTTATAAGCTTATTAGCTTATATAAGCTTATAAGCCAAAATCAAGTGTTTGGTTTAGCTTATATAAGTGGGCTTATAAGCTTATATAAGGAGGTTTTGGTAAATCAAGAATTTGTGGCTTATGTAAGGTTAATTGGGCTTATATAAAAATATTACCTAAAAAGACTTTTATACCTTTATTTAATAATTACTATCCTTTTTAGTTTTATGTATTTTTTTGTCATTTTATCATATTAGTTATATAAGCTAAACCAAACACTTAATAAAGGCTTATAAGCTTATTATATAAAACCCATAATTTGCTTATATAATATAAGCCTAAGCCCACTTATAAGCTTAACCAAACACCCTCTAAAGGTAATTTTTATTTAAAAAAATAAATAATAAAATAATAAAATGGGTCAAAAGCACACTTTCCTTCACCTTTCCGCCCGGGTAGTGCCTAGGTAACTCACACCAATTCAATATATAAATACCATCATCATAAAATCATATAAATCATACTAACAGATATTTCGTCGGTAGGAATGCAACAATACTAGTTGCATTCAAAGATCCCGATCCGTGAATCCCAAACAAAAATTAATCAATAGATCTCATTTTACAAAAAAAAAACAATGAAGAAGTTTATAAATTGTGGTCTATTATTAATTCTCTTCATCTTAATCGCATCTACCGTTGTTTATGCTCAGGTATTATTAAACTCGAATTATGTTTATTAATAATAATTGGTGATTTTTTTAATAAATTTTTGGATATTTGTTTTTCAGGATGTTGATAATGAGAATGAAGGTAGTACTAGATCTATTATAGATCTTGGTCGTCGTAGCAAAGTTAGTACCTTAAACCCTAATTTGGTTTTTAATTGTTTTAGGTTTTGATTATGCATGTTTTAGTTGCGGTTAGTATTTGTTTTGTTATACAAGATGTGATTGGTAGGTGAGATTGGTGTTATGTATCGGAACGAGTTAAACTACCAATTTGGTACAATTTTATTTCCCCGCTTGACATTGTGAGTCCGGAGTCGGCACATCTGTGGTCACACGGGGATTTGAACCATTGACCTCCACTTTGGAAGAATTGTAATGGTATTCTTATCGCTGGGTTACCCTTTGTGGTTAAACTAGCAATTTGGTATTTTACGGTACAAGGACTTAAGCTTATTAGACAATTGGTTGTTTTGTGAATTCAATTCGTATTGATACAGCTTTAATTCGGCGGAAACTTTTATGTTGTATAGGAAGTTAAGACACTTGAGGTTTAGCTGTAAGAGGTGATGGCGACATTAATAGTGCAGCAAGGATAATCATAACTTAGAGTATGCAGTGGGGATCTTTGACACTAGTATTGAAGTTGCATAATTGACCATGCAATGGCGTAACCGATTACTTTTAGTTACCGAGGGTTGTTACTTTTAAGTTAGGCAGTTACTGGTTTAGGATATAGATTTAGATCTTTGGTCTGCCACAAAGTTACCTAGTTCGCTACTGTAGCCACGATATGCAAGCCATATTCATTTGTAGCTAAACGGGTACAATACCTATTCGGGAATTGTGGCATTCAATGTGTCTGGCATTTGGATTAAGTCTTCTGATGATTGAGGCTAATTATGTGTATGTACACACGCACATTATTTTTCCAAAAAATGTCTTTAAGGTCTATTTTCTTTTCAACTCATATACGAGCTGGGAATCTAATAGAGAAGAGGTTAAAACTTATTTGGACTTTGTCAGAGTAATTTTTTGTAAGACCTGCTATAAACCCAAATGCACAGATGTTATCGCTCATCCACACAAGTTACGGATATGATATTGAACTAAGTTCATCTTACTGATACCCTTATTGAGCATGATATAAAATTGCATAAGTTGAGGCTCTTAGATGAGTAACTGCTGTTTATAACTTATTGCGCACTTGATCTTTAGGCCAGTCGTTTATTGAAAATATTAATTTTCAAGTTTATTGAAACTACAAGCTACTTTTGGTCTCTTACACAAATAAACTTTGCTTTCAGAAGCAGTTATTTTTTTCTTTATTAAATTGTCACAAGTCCTAAATATTTGAGAGGTATGTAAAGAGTGTTATCTTATTCTAGTGTTCTGATAATGATTGGCAAACATTTATTGCTACATATAACCTTTTTAGTTGTTTACTATTAAAATTCAGTGTTGTTGTGACACACTTATATGCAACATGATCAAGATTATGAAGTTTCTTGGTATTAAGTATAATTTTAGCGAACATCAGTTGTAAAACTTTAGCTATATGTCAAACCGCGTTCTGCAATATGCTAATTATTCTTGCTGTATACATCTTAATAATTGAATGTATTTGAACAGGTTGTCGTGGAGACACTTAAAAACAATGTCAAGATTGATCCAAAAGCTGTACTAGAATTGGATACTGGTCTTGGTGTTCTAGATGCATTCTTTGCTAGTTTGTCAATGATCCTTGTCAGTGAGGTTTGTGTTCTTTTCTCATATTTTTTGAAAGCCAAGCACAAGTTTACTTCTATCTATTAATGCTGAACAGTATTATTGTTCAAGGCAGACATACAATTTCATATGTGCTTGGTTAAACTTGAGATGAAAATGAAATAACAGTTTATGTCCCAATTTTAACACACAACAATTTCTTCCAAGAGAGTTGAATGGGTTGTATAGAGACATTTCACTAGAGGTGGCAATTTAAAGGCACTTACCACTGAATGGGTTTGATTTGGGTTATGTTTCATCTCTAATGAGTAAAAAAGGTAAAATAAAAACATCAACACGTCAGATGAGTTGAACGGGCTGTTGAGCGTGAACCAATGTTTTGTCGGAATAATATAACGTCTGTATTCATTTTTAGCACGTGCTAAGTATTTGCTACATTCTAACCTGACAAGTTTGATGTGTCCCCATTTAATCTGTTACAACAGTCTTATTTTTCCACCTGTATTTTAATCTGTTATAACAGTATTTAATCTAGAATGCTCACTACCGACAGTTACATCTCCTGTCAGGTGTTAGTTTTGGCTAAATTGTATTTGGGTAGTTGGCTGTTCTAATTCTATAAGCAGTTTCTCAAGATACATAACCCGATGTTTCTTTTTGCTTTCATGTAGATTGGAGACGAGACTTTTATTATCGCAGCTCTTATGGCTATGCGTCATCCAAAATCAATTGTCTTATCTGGTGCTCTCAGTGCACTGTTTGTGATGACGGTATGTTTACTACTTCGTGTTTAGTTCTGCTATTGATAGTTTTTGTTAATAACCTTTTCAAAAGATTATTTGTTTTAGTGAACATTAGTTGCAATTATGAATGCATCATGAATTGTAATGGTTTTATATTGAGGTTTATCTGTGTTTACTTGGTATGCAGATCCTTTCTACAGGGCTTGGTAGGATCGTTCCGAATTTGATATCAAGAAAGCACACTAACAGTGCTGCTACAGGCATGTAATTTACCTTAATGTTGATTATTTGAAATAAATACGTGTCCAAAATAAATGTTCACATATGAACCTTAATCGCATATTCTATATAAGATATGAAATGATTGCCATACGGCTAAACTGTTATTCTATAATGCAGTTCTTTATCTATTCTTTGGACTACGTCTGCTCTATATTGCATGGAGATCAGACTCAAAAGCATCTCAGAAGAAGGAGATGGAAGAAGTATGTTTTCTTTTACTCTGAAATGCTAAATTGCCTCTAAAGTTTTTTCAGCTATAAAAACTAGTCACTCTGATTTGTATTGTTGTTTGCAACATTCACAGTGTTGTATTTGAATGTTACTGTAATTAGGAATTTTAGGTGGTGTTTTTTTGGAATGTTGCAATTGACATCAACTTGCAATATAGATAATTATCAATTAGAACAATACCCAATCCCGCCTCAGCAAGGTATAAATGTAGACAGATGATACCCCTACTCTAGGGTAAACCCGAGAGTAGGGAGAGACTGCTTCCAAGAAGATGCATAGCAAGCATACAAAGGAAACCACATATACCAGCATGGAAACTTAGAATGCATAAGCATATATCATGAGCGCATATAGGAGAGAAGAGATAAATAAGCATATACACATGCGAGTATCAGTGTATTTTACTCTTATTAAGTATAATCTTTACATGTATATATTGTCTCTGTTGGTTTGTTCTTGCTGAACACGTCAGAAGTTTGTTTGTATCTGTTACTGTCAGAATACCAATTTTATTGGAAAATTGTTCTCATTAAATGTCAAATCTGTAAATTACGTTACAATGTATTTGATTTGAGTGTACATCAGGTTTAATAATATCCACTTTTTTTAACCATGGTTTTTAGTCAACTATGATTGCTAATGCAAGTTTGGTATATCTCCATTTATTTATTCGTTTATGTGCCCTAGATGAACTAAAAAGCAATACAAAATTTACAGGTAGAAGAAAAACTTGAGTCCGGACAAGGAAAAACAGCTGCACGCCGGTTCTTTTCTAGATTCTGCACCCCCATCTTCTTGGAGGTATCTTTTGTACTGCAGCTCATCCGTTATTTCTAATTATTGCATCGCTTCATATGAGAATATGAGATGCACGAAAAGTAAATCAATTCCTCAATGGAATCATTTTCCATAACCAGAGCACTTTGTGTAGTTTGGGTTAAAAAATTGGTTTTAAGAACAAATATGCATAATTAGCATCTTGATTTTAATAACTTTGATGTTGAAAATCGGTCCAGTTGTATCTCTGTTTTTCTTCAAGAGTTTTAATCTTTTTTTTAACATGAAATTGTACACAACAGTAGAAAAACAAAACATAAAAAAACCCGTTTGTGATACCAAACATGGCCTACAAGAGTCAGGTAAACGTCTTGTTAAACATTTCAAGGAAAAGCGGTCAAAAATGCAGAAGAATTCCAAAAGATTTCTATTGATACAATCGACGCTTTCCAAGGAAAAGAGCGAGACCTGATCATCCTCACATGCGTGAAAACAGATATCTGTTTTCACACATGTGAGGATGATCACGTCTCGCTCTTTTCGTTGGAAAGTGTCGATTGTATCAATAGAAATCTTTTGAAATTCTTCTGCATTTGACAGCTTTTCTTTGAAATGTTTAACAAGGCGTTTTACTTGACTCTTGTAGGGTGTAATTATCCCTACACTTATCTCTTTCCCCACTTGTTCCATCTCCTGTTTAATATAAACATAATACCAATAGTAAACATATATTATTCTTAATGCTTTATACTATTGCTGTTTGACCTGCATTTTCTCTTCGTATTGTGCTTGCAGTCATTCATTTTGACATTTTTAGCTGAGTGGGGTGATCGGAGCCAGATAGCAACGATTGCTGTAAGATCTCTTTTCTTTTTTGTGAGATCATTTTTACAATGTCCGCCCTTAGGAGCTAAATGCATTATTGCCATAATAGTTATGATTATGAATAAAAAAAAGATGGCGGGTGGGCTGATTACTGCTAACTGTTCAATTTAGCTAAATTCCTTTATCGAGCCCCTTTGAGATAAAAGACAATACAATAGACCCTATCCACAAGTAAACTTATCAAAATTACCCTTGGCTTTGCAGTTAGCAACACATAAAAATGCAGTCGGGGTTGCTGTTGGAGCTACGATTGGTCACACTATCTGTACATCAGTAGCAGTAGTTGGTGGAAGCATGTTAGCATCAAAAATCTCACAAGGCACCGTTGCAACAGTTGGCGGTCTTCTATTTCTTGGTTTTTCTCTATCGTCGTACTTCTACCCTCCTCTATAATACTGACTTGACCTAATCTGATATTTCTTGTGCAATTAGTGTTGGTTCGATCTATGTTTAATATATTCTCCTCTATAACTTTGAATTTATTATTTTTTGTGTTAGTATATGTAAAACTTCGCATTTATAGATATATTGACCCATCAAAATGATGTTAGAGAATCAGATCCTAATACAAAATTATTAAGCTAAGTTTTGTGTATGTTCAAGTTTTTGGAGTATGTTCTTTACATAAATATCGGTTTTCTTATCAGACTCATAGCTTGTACTACAACTTATTTGATCACAAGTCCTCGACAAACCATATTATCATAGAAATACATGTAAACACAAGTAATGGATGGCTCGATGCACACCGAATCCGAAGAAACACATGAACATAAGCAGTTACGTACTTGCTTTAGCCTGTACGTTAAGATTTGGTACACATTTATATGGAACGGCTAAAGACTAGTCAGTTCTTATTTATGAGCTTTGACATTACACCATTCACCCATGCTAACAATTATATCTCATACTAGAGAGATGCCACCAACATTGAATTCAATAATTATATTTCGATAAAGTTTTCTGCTGAAACCAAGTTCTGACTAAAAAAATGCAAAAATCGTGAATCGTTAGTCGGTTGTTCGACCATCATAACTTGTAATCGTTCTATACGAGATTAATCGGATTGCTATTTTTAGCAAATTTTTGGTATTTCTAGCAAATTTGGACATTTTTACGAGTTTCAAGTATTTTCGGCAATATTATTTTTAAAATCCAACTTATCATACATATAAATAGTTATTATAAGTGATCACAGTTGACCGTTTTTAATCACCTTTTACATAAATCGACAAAATTGATAGCCTTGTAGCGATTAACCGACGATTAATCGACTTTGTAAATTTTTTTTGCAACACTGCAAAAACAATATAGTATATGTCATCCGATACAAATTTAAATAATCAAATTTGTATATCCAAAAGATATGCATTTATGATTGTTTAGCAAAGAAGTTGGCTGGCTTTCAAAGCAAACAGATGAGGTTACAACCAAGAATGGGGACAATTGTCATTATCAATATACATCGACATAACACATAACTCTTAACTTTGAAAACGAATGGAAATTGAGATCAAATAGACCTAACAAAGCACATAGAGTAATTGGACACCTCTTGATTAGGGAGTTCTTTTTGGTTTTACACCGAATAAACCGAAAAATAAACCAACTCAAAACTGAATGGAAATCTTTAAATGGTGTTTGGTTTGGGTAGAAACCAAACGGAACCAGAAAATACAAGAACATCTATATCTATATCTATATAATTGTTTAACAAACCCTAATTCATAAAGGAGTCACAAGTAAAAGCATCAGGAAAAGTAATTGGTTACTTAATAAAAAATGTTCAAGGTATAACTACGGGATAAGGTTAGATACGAGCTCAAGTCGACTATAGGTGACTTGGTGACAACAATTTTAAAAGAGAGGTGATTTGCACACTCTATAATTTGATTAAGACACTTTAAACTTTGCATTAAATAGTTGTATCGTAAATAAAAAGTGCTTTAACTACTTATATATATATATGAGTGTTCTAATGAAACTTAGAAATGTCTCAACCACTTCCTATTTAGAAATATCTTGGGTTTTTAATAAAATCTTAACAAGATGAATTGTAACTTTTATATAAACTATCAAGTTTAACCGAACGTTTCACGTTCTGATAATGTAGAGAATATTTTCACTTAACTATCATGCTTTACATATTAAACATATTTTGACAATGAAGTTTAGAGATTTGATTTGCATGAGTAACAACATGCTTAGCTTAAGTGTATATTTTAAAATGTGTGACAATAATTTATTAATTTACAGAGAAATGAGTCTTTACTCTTTTGTGCCGCAACAAGGTCGAGCACCAGGTCTTAATCGAACCGAATTGATTAAAACAAAACCAAACCAAAATCTGATTCTTAAAATAACATGAATCGAAGAGTCAATCAAAACCGAACTAAATCAATTTAGTTTGATTCGGTTCAACATGTTATTTTTGGGGCAATATAAATTGAAACAATAAGACTAGCAAGATGCTAAATACAAAGACGCAAACATAAGCTAAACAAGCTATATCAATAACTCGACGACCATCACCTACACTCGAATTAAATAATAAAGATACTAAAAAGTGAATATCCAACATAAACTCCAATATACCAAACCTATCAAACATAGTGAAACTAAGAGCAAACACACCGAGCAGAGAGCATGAAACGGGTTGAAAACCAACCACCACACACGAAACATAACCCGTAAGAACCTCAAACAATCTCACCAGGTGGTACACTACGAATAATGAGAACCGTACATTAAAGAAAACCTTAAGATGTAAGAATACCACCTAAAGAGAACCTCATACTCATTGATACCCAAAATTTTGATTCAATGGCCGTCGACAACACACTATCGCTCTCACCACAAAGTATTAACGTTCACCTCACTTTCTCTATCTCGAGATAATACCATCTTGACGTGACCACCTCATCTTGCAACCTCAACCATCTCCTTCGAAACCTAAAACTCCCACGATTTCTTCACAATACTCATGACCCTTGCACGACCTAAAGATGTAAGAATACCACCTAGAGAGAACCTCATACTCATTGATACCCAAAATTTTGCTTCAATGACCGTTACAACACACAATCTATCTCACCATGAACTAATAACGTTCACCTCACCTTCTCTAAGTCAAGAGAATACCATCTCGACGTGACCACCTCATCTCGCAACCTCAACCATCTCCTTTGAAACCTAGAACTCTCATGATTTCTTCACAATACCCATGACCCTTGCACGACCTCAACATACCCATTGACCAAACTATCACATGACCTCATAATACCCACAACCCAAAACATTACATAACCGCCCATACGCACAATCAAAACCATCTTACACCTCACCATACCCACGCGACCCAAACCATCAGGCTACATCTCTATACCTACGACCAAACCATTTAACAACCTCACCAAACCCACGACTCGAAACTATCTCGAGACCTCACAATTACTACGAATATAACCATCTTGCGGCCTCACTATACTCAAGACCAACTACATCGTATTACCTCATCATACCCACGACTCCATCTATCGACCTTACACTAGCCACAACCCTTAACAATCTCATGTACACTCTATACACACCACTTGAAACTATCTCACAAACCCACCATATCAATACCAATTACTTATGACCTCACCAAAGACATAAACCATCTCATAACCTTACCACATTCATGATCTTAATCACCTCATGACCTTGCACCATCGTCATCTCACCTTCAACATACAACTAATCCATCTTAGAAATAACTCATCTTATCGAATAAGCCATTTTGAACCACCACGACCACTTACCAGATTTAAAAAAACTACGATAAAACATAAATATCACGATAGATCAGAACCAAAATGATCTAAAACTTTTCAAAACTTACCAGAGGAGATGTGATTACCGATCGATAACTTGTTTGTCTATTATGTAACATGATTAGCGAGAAAAGATATAATATAATAGAAAAAGATATGTACTGAAAAGGATTATGGAGGGAACCTAATACGACCCTCTCAGGTAGTATCGAGATAGGGAAACACTTTTAGTGGGTGATGGCTCCTTAAGAAATAGAGATGAGAAGACTTATAGATTTATTAATGGCAAACTATGACTTTCATTAATAAACTAAACCATTCGGTAATTTAACCGAATAATCTAGCTTGGAAAACAAGCTAAACACAATACATTCCTATTATAACTCAAACACAATATTTTTCTAACTCGACACGATTAATGACATAAATAAAGATAGATGATAGCTCGGGGCGTAACATTTCCCACTCCTTCAAATTCACCTTACTCTCAAGGTGATGTCTTGAAGAACTCGTGATGCCGAGACCCCATAATCTTCTTTGAATTGAAACATCCTCTACTATTTTGTGTTCCTCTTGTCGTTTAAATATTCCTTCTTGATACCCTAGTATTGGTTCTCGCTTTAAAGAAAACTTGCTTCCACTTGTTGAATTCTTAATATCAGAAACCTCGCCACTCCTAATCCTATATCCTTCCTATATTTCACTCTCGCAGGCCTTATGCCTTTCGCACCGCAACGAACAATCTTTTTCCTCTTCCGCTTCTTGCTTCCTTGGACATAACACAACACCCTTCTTCCGCATTCTGCTACCAAAGCCGTAATATTCCCCGCCTCTTCAAAATTCACCTTGCCTTAAGGTGATACACAAAATGTGTCGCTTCAAAGTTCGGTATCCATTCTCGCATGCTTCTTTGTACGCCCAATCCATTCCAACTTGAACAAAATTATGGATGAACCTATAATCCATAAGTTTGTGATCATCACCGATACAAATTCTTTCCCATAGTCGATGAACTTGCGGACTTCCATGAGTCGCTAAAGAATCGAGTGTAGGATTAGTCCAATTTGCTAATTTTTCGATTGCATTCAAATTTATTTCATCTAAACGATCATCAAAACCACCACCTTCAACCTCGCCACTCCTAACCTTATATCCTTAAACATTCTACTCTTGCAGGCCCCGTGCCTCTCGCTACCATAAGCATTGTGATCATCACCAATACCAATTCTTTCCCCATAGATGACGAACTTGCAGACTTCCATTAGTCGCTAAAGAATTGAGTACATGATTAATCGCATTATTCGCTAATTCCTCGCTTACATTCAAATTTATTTCATCCAAAAGATCATCCTAACCACCACCTCCAACCTCTTCCACCCTTTCTTTATAATATGAAAATTCCCCTAACTCGCTACGAACTTCCATGCTTTCTACATTACTATCACGGTATCACCAATATCGAAAACATCGTATGTTACATTATTAACCTCATCAACACCAATATCTTTATCATCATCTAAGGACCATTTAATCTCAGGTAAAGTTTCTTCACTTGGCCAAGATATAATGATATGCAGTTTCTGTAACATCTCGCCTACTCAGACCACAATATTGTTTGCTTTGCCCACAGACTCACGGCTTTGCTTTGTGGCCCTCATGTGAGTATTTCCCGACAAGTCACCCAAGTCAGTACTACTCTCATATGAGCACGCTTAACTGCCAGTTCCTAAGAACCCCACTTGCAGTAGACTATAAAACGCGTTGTGTCGTGGTAAGACGAATGTTATCTTATGAACCAAGATCTCTCTTGACCACAACCGATGTGGGATATGCCTAGGGTGTCACAATCACCCCTTTAGGGACTCATCGTCCTCAATGAGGTTTGCCCCACCATCCCGAACGACTCAAGAGTGGCTGTGATACCACCTGTAACATCCCGCCTACTCAGACCACAATATTGTCCACTTTGCCCACAGGCTCACGGCTTTTTTTTGTGGCCCTCATGTGAGTATTTTCTGGCAGGTCACCCAAACAAGTACTACTATCATATGAGCACACTTAACTGCCAGTTCCTAATAACCCCACTTGCAGTAGACCACAAAACGCGTTGTTTCAAGATAAAACGAATATTATCTCATGAATCAAGATCTCTCCTAACCACAGGCGATGTGAGATTTGCCTAAAGTGTCACAATCACCCGTCTCAGGGACTCGAATCGAGCCAAATCAAAATCAAAAACCTTAAATAAATAAAATCAAAAATCAAATCAAACATTAGATTAGTCATAAGATTAAACATTCTTGATCATATCAATCTTTTCTTTTTATATAAAGAAAGAGAGTTTAATAAGGGGTTTGACATTATTGCACACACCCACACTCCCATTTATGCCACTCATCAAAGTACACAAAACACCTTCCTTCTTCAACTACATACATATATCATTCATTCATCACAATTTCACATCAAACCAAACCAAACCCTCATTTCAATCTTCATTAATATGTTTCTTCATAAGCTCCTTTTCATTCTGCTCACCGGAATCTTCGCCGGAGTTCACTTTTCCGATGTATGTCTCTCCAGTCACATTACATTAATTATCTTTATAGCTTTATTTTATGTGGGTCAGTTTTGTTTTTCATTTTTATTATAATTTGAAATTTTTTTAGCAATTTTTACAATGAAAGATTTTGTGGGTCGGTTTTGTTTTTCATTTTCATACAAATTTGAAGGCAAATTAGCAATTTTTACAATGAAAGATTTTGTGGGTCAGTTTTATTTTTCATTTTTATACAAATTTGAAGGCAAATTAGCAATTTTTACAATGAAACATTTTTTGGGTCAGTTTTATTTTTCATTTTTATACAAATTGGAAGAAAAATTAGCAATTTTTACAATGCAAAATTATGTGGGTTAGTTTTATTTTATATTTTTAAAATGCAAAATTTTGTGGGTCAATTTGATATTTTCATCTTTATATTAATTTGAATGCAATTACTAACAATCTTTAAAGGCTATGTTTGGCAAAACTAGCGGTAGCTGCAAGAGTAGATAGCTTTTAGCATTTGCTGAAAACTGTTTGTTTTGGCTTATATAGCCAGCTTATGGCTTATTTGGTTTTGGGCTTATGTTTCATAAGCTGAATTTTTGTGGCTTATTTGAAACTTTTTTTAGCTTATATAAGTTTATTATGTCAGCCGAAAAGTTTCAAAAACAAGCATAAAAAAGTGAGCTTATGAAATATAAGTCCAAAATCAAATAAGCCATAAGCCGGCTATAGAAGCCGAAACAGAGGGTAAAATGACGTAAAAGCTAAGCTTCTTTTATCATTCAGATAGGAATGCATAAAGAAATTCCGAAAGCCAAATGATTGTGGTCAATATGGTGGTGTTTGTTTCGTCTTATATAGCCAGCTTATGGCTTATTTGGTTTTGGGCTTATGTTTCATAGATTGAATTTTTTTGGCTTATTTTGAAACTTTTTAGCTTATAGTAAAGTTTATTATTTCATAATAAGTTTATATAAGCCGAAAAGTGTCAAAACAAGCATCAAAAAGTGAGTTTATGATATATATATGCCCAAAACCAAATAAGCCATAAGCCGGCCATATAAAGCCAAAAGAAAGGGTAAAATGATGTAAAAGCTAAGCTTCTTTTATCATAATGTCAAATAGGAATGTATTAAGAAATTCCAAAAGCCAGATAATTGTGGTCAATGTTTGTGACGAAAATGCATAAATATTTTGTGGGGCAATTTTATTTTTTGATTTTGTTGTAACTTTAAGACAAAATATCAATCTTTAAATTTAAGTTTTGTCTGGTTTGATTATATTGTGACATTTTGGTTAAAATTTGTAGGCGAGTGAGCTACACATGCCAACTCCGGAAAATGTGACGACAACAGAGATGACAATGGTGCCATGGATAGAGCCCGGTAAAGATGAAATGATGAAATTGGTTTTGAATGATACTCGCCGAAAATTAGGAAGTTTCAAGATTTGCTCATTGTGTACTTGTTGCTCCGGTGGTGGTGGTGGTGGTAAAGGGTATTGTGTACCTTCACCTTGTTGCTATGCTCTCAATTGCAATATTCCTAATAGGCCTTTTGGTTTTTGTTCATTTACTCCAAAGACGTGTAATTGCTTTAACTGTCATCTTTAGTCCTATTAGTATGATGATCACGGGGGTTTTTGATTGGAAATGTGGGTGATATAATCAATTAGTTATATAGTAGTATTAGGAGCTATTTGTTATTATTATCGTTATAAATGGAATCTATGTTTGTGATTTGTTTTGGTGATTATAGAATATATTGGCTAGAAACACTTCGTAAGCTGTTGAGATATGAATGCGTGTCTAATGTGGATCGTGGCAGGACTGCATGAGGTGTTTGTTTTAATTTTATGAGTATGTTTGGTTTACTCTAGAGGCTTGTCATGACACGTGAAATTTGTTTCCTTCATGTGAATGAGAGTTTGTTTTGTGATCATAGGTTGAATGCCAGAATCTGTAAGTCGTGTTCTGTTGTGCTATCATCTTCTTAGTGGTCACCTCTAAGTCACTTTTTCCTAGTGTTAGCATCTTCTTAGTGGTCATGACGGATAGGCGGAAGGCTAAGTTGTGCGAGAGACTTAACATTATGGCGCACAACTTGGCCTTCCGGACATGCATATATCTGAATCCAATAATAGTTTAGTCCTTGTGGATTGGTATCATATTTTATGTTTTTGTGATGTAAAAGACTTAAAAAAGTATGTCCTGCAGAAGGAGGTGCACAGAATTCATGGATTAGGTGGTGTGAGCAAATAAAAAATTGACCCAATAGATTAGTCAATAGTCATTACTAAGATAAACAAATATTATACTAATAAAGTCATTTTGGGTGATAATTTTCTTATTTATGGTCTTGGATAGATGAACACTGGTACTACTTTAGTGCTACTTGCAAGTTGCATCTTCTTCTAGTATTTAATATCTTGCTTTGGTCAACATTGGGTGTGTTTGCACTTTGCACCAACATTAATGGGTAGGTCCAAGTACAAGTGATATGGGTTGTATTTGTATCTTTTCATTTTTCTTGATAGAATATAAGATGACACATGTGGGTTGCCTCTAAACTTGTATATTACAAATGTTGGTATATTGAATATGTTAGGTGAGAGTTTTCATTACTATTAGCTTGAGGTTGGCTTCGGTTTTATGTGTGACTCGAGCAACGAATTAGTTGCGTAGCATTACACATGATAAAACGATCTATTCAGGGGTAACGTACATTTGAGCTAAAAATGTGTACCCTCTTCGGGTGTCCTCAACATGTAAAACCTCATCCATTAGACAATTTGCTACAGTATGTAACAGGAAATTAAGTAAGCTCATATTAGCGGGCGTGGTTCATCTACTTAATCTCGTAGCAATGCATGACTTAGAAGCCTTCAAGTTGTTTGAAGGTATGAGTTTCGGAATCAAAGCAATAGATACTAGTCGTGACTTAGAGCTTTCACATCACACCTAAACTATGCACTCTCACACGCCCAGATAAACCTCACATCTGTTCATGAAGGGACTTGAACCCACAACTAGTTGGTTTGTAACATTAATATCACCCGAGTACAGCTACGCCAAAGGCTCGTTGGTACTTGACTACTAGTTGTGTGTTGTTGACTTTTTAGGGGTCATGATCAGAAGCTTAAAGTTTAGTCTTTGTAAAAAAGGGTGTCATCCTGGACCTGATAAATCATACTTGTGATAGAATTATCAGGGTCATGTATCGGCATGTGCGTGAACACTTAACAATACCTATTTTGTGTGCTTCGAGCATATAACTTTCTCATTAAAGCTCGTCTACTCGATATAAAAGGATAATACACCCTCTTGCGAGCCCTACCGGTACCACAATGTTACTTCACATGGGCATCACACATTCACACACGAGACAATATATCCCATTTGATTTCCTATAATGCCTATATGCTTATTTGCAATTGAAGTGCAAATAGTACTTCAATTTATGATGATAGCAGATCAGAGATCATTAAGTTGTTACCATTATTGTACTATTGCATTATTAACTCAATATAAAACCACCATGTTCTTCAGAGTACTTCAAGACTTTCTAATAAAATATTTACATGATCTATAATAAAGATCGATTATTTTTAGTTGTAAGTAGCATATATCTCTACCCCAACAACATTTATGTGTGCCTAAAAATTGAAGTTGCGCAGGACCATGGGTAATTAAGCCCAACTACCATATGCAACAATTATTGTTAGTCTTGTTTATTTAACTTTTGGTCAACCTTTGCTAACACATTCTACTTTTTGACTAGCATTTGAAATTATAAAGTATAAACCATATCATTTTACTGAGAAAAAACTAGCATATAAAGCTTGTAGATTGGACTTAAAAAATTCTGTAATCTTAATGATAAGACCATGATTAAGAAAAAAACTACTGTAACATCTCTTTTCAGATTGAGACGCTGATCGTTGTAAGTTATAGATACCTTATAAACATTGTGCAAGTATTGCAACTTTTTAGCATAAGTTATTTAGAGTCGTGTGTTCATATTTCATGTCGGACCCTGAAGAGTCATGGTGTTAAAGGCACATGGAAAAGAAAGAGCCGCTCCTAATATACATGTTGAGGACGAGTTGAAAACACATATGGATGGGGCTGGTAGTCATTTACCTTTTTTGAGTTTTGACACCTTAAGATGGCCCTAAATCTATCATTTTCTAACATGTTTCTCTTTATAACTTCAGGAACGATGCCCTTTTAATGATGAAAACACAATGTTACACATATATTGCCTAAAAGAAAGTTACTCATATCAAAATGATTTCAAAACTTATAGATATCTCTGAAATGTATGAGTGGCTTCATTATGACCATAAATAGGGGTTGTTTTCAGATGACTTAAGACTGATCCAGTATGCATTGGCATTGATGTTGACATCAATCACGACCCATGTGAATTTTGATTGAGACAAGTTCAGAAATATGTGGTAGGGGTGTCCACAATTGCTTAACGTTTTTATGTATCAGAAATGTTAAATTTCTGGTGACTCTATAGTACTATCAAGTTGAATTTGGTAGTAGTTAAAATACATCAGAAATGTCAAATGAGTGTGGTTGAAGCCGCACTTCACAGTAGTTTCTTAATTATCATACATGGCGTACTGCCATATGTTAATCATCTCTTTCAATTTATATCTAAGGCGTGAAGATTGCTTTTAAGTTTACTTGGTGTTCAAAAATAGGTAAACAACTAACTACTGAGGTGGCCTAACCTAAAGGCTTGTGGCTATCATCACTAAAACCGAGGAGCGAATTCGTTCAGAAGTAAGTTGACTGCTTCTATAGATAAGGCAGAGCGTCCTTTTTTTCTAGCTGTCAACTACCTCCTAACGTACAAACTACAAAGATCCTACTATATTGAAAAAGTACCTGCTTAAAGTCCTTCGCGCCACAACCATCTCTTTTTTATAGGTTCTACGGACCGATGCCTGCTGCTAATGTGACAGGTCTCAACTCTCAAGTTGCAAATAACCTGAAGTGGCCCCACCAACGTCCTAAAAAACGGATCTACCACAACTACCCGGTTTAGTCTTTGTGGCGATGGGTTCAAACCCCGTTGATTAGTTGGCCGAAAGGCCGCAAACCATTGTTACCCAAGACAATAAGGTCAAAATTGTTTCTAATTAGTTGAGTTTGTACTTTGCAGTTACCTGCATTTTTTCGTGTCAAACTTAGAATTTCTGTTTGGAGTATAAGAAAATGTTAGAGTATCCGAGGTACTCTTTAATGCCAAAAAGATTACAACGGTGTAAAACTGGTAGTGTAAAAACTAAAAACTATAGTGCATTTTTGCTGTTAGTGTTGGTTTCTGTTGGATGTACTATTTAGCCCTTCAGTATTATAGTAAACATGTTGGTGCATATTGAATTCTTAGTAGCTGAGTTCTGCCCTGTCACATTCTTTTGTTTTTGGTTTGCATCAGTGGTGTCTGTGAGCAAGAGGTTCAATATCGAAATCTAATCTTAACTTGCAATCAGTATGCACGACTGTGATTTAATGTCGTTTTTTTAGTGACTAGTTTTTGCTTTTATAATAAGGAACACTTATAGTTCCTCCAAAACTGGTCTGTTGTCAAGACAACAGTTTCAGTCGATCACACAAAATCACAACCACATTTAATATTGCCTTTGCAGTTACACTTCGAATTGGACACGATTGAGAAAAACAAGTTTTGTAATACAATCACTATGTCGGAATTTTTGAATTACTCTTTATTAGTTGCACTCAGGAAGTATCATCAAAAACCACACTCGCTTAAATATCCGCCTTTTTGGTTAAGGAGATAGTAATTGTGACAATTGCTTCCTTCTTCTCAGTGGACATTCTCTCTGTGAGAAATTTCTCATACCTCATGAAAATTTCATCGACAAATGCTTCACCAAAGTGATTAGAAACCAAAGACTCAACCGCGGATCTAACACCCTTTGCCGCAACGTGTGCTATGACATGACCCTCTGTGTCTTTCAGTTGCGATGAGTCGTTGTCATAGCTCGTTTTCTTCCAAGCCTGCCAGTTAACCTCAAAGGTTTCTAGGTGATCCAGTGTGAAGGAACCTTCGATCTCCACTATGTTCATGATCTCAGTCGGGGATGCCGTATATAGTGGAAGGTTGAACGAATCCAGTTTGACCTCATCTACGAGTCCCTAATGGATTCGTTCAAAAACATACAAAGCAAACAACATTATTAATGGAGTGGTAGGTTTTTGGTTGCAATTTAAATATAAACAGCATTACTAAGAGTGGTATCTTCGATTTAAATGAATAGTATAGTTACCTCAAATACCATCTCCTTTAGAGCCATTGCTAATGGCCTCCAAAGTTGATAGCTTTCTTCGCCACAAGCATCATCAGTTGTCCTCCCTGCTAATGTCAAAACCATCCTTCCTCCGTTGATCATCTCCTCTGCCCGACGCATCAAAAATGCCAGAAAGTCCTTTTGAAATTGCTCATAGTATGCCTTACTTACACTTTCCGGGGTCGTACTTGATAAGCATATGTTCCCTTTATTGCTCTCTTCTAGTTCAGGAAGCTACTCAAATTGAAAAATTACCTCATAAGTATTTATGCTTCGAATAACGCAAATATATATAGAGTGACACAAACGCACATGTGACAACCAATGAAGGCTGTACGAAGAGTGGACGAAATTTAGAGTATTAGCAGGAAATAGCCTTCTGTAAAATGATCCAGGGACCACAGTGTAGTAGCACATCGGTGGATGGTGTTCATCTATGATTTCCTCAGTGGTTTTATTTTCTTGGAGCTCTTGTAATGCGCTGAAAATGGTGTTGAAATCATTGGTTGGAAGATCGTTTAAGTTGATTTGAACTTCAGGAGATTTAAGGCCCAGCTCGAGGGTAGCCTTGGCGACTGCATCGATTACCATAGATCCCACTAGAAGCGTGTTTGGTCCAGATGAACATCCATAATCAGCCATAACAAGTGTTTTCAGAAAGTCACCGTTGCTGCGGCATAAGTCGCTTATTGCTTGCTCTATCACCCCTTTCGTTTTCATCACCCCCATTCTCTATGGAAAAGTCAAAATATACGAGTTTCATTAGATCATAAAAAAAGGTTGGTTTGACAGGCAATTTTAACTAAAGGTCCATTTTGAGCCTCGTGCGACTCTTAACAAGAGTCGCATCTCAGACAATGTTCAGTTGTTTCTTGCTAACCAGGAGAATTGGGATCAAACATATGACCTATATTACAAAAAGGCTTTTTTTGAACCTTAATATGACGGATTTTATAACGAATACTAGAAAAACACATTTCAATTGACCCGGGTGCATTGAAGATGTATTTAGAATAAATCATTGTTGGCACCCGTGAAAACCCCTCTGCCTCCGTCCCTGCTTCCCTTATCCGGAATTCCACAAGGACGCAGGAACAACATAACGTAATATCTTTTTTAATATATCTTGAATGACGATAGATAGTATCCTTTCGTAAAGACTCGAGTTTTAAAAAACGTTTTGCGTAACATATTCAAAAAGAAAAAGAGATGTGTTTCATGAATATGAATGTGTAGCTGCATTCTGCAGTCTCAGCTCTTTGCATGAATGAAATGTGACACCTGAAGTCCCGAGTTGCTTGAGTAACTTGAATCACCAATTCCTCCATTCATGTGAAAGAACTTTGCCAAGCCCATCCCTTTAGATTCTTCTGTGGTAAAGGCACAAAATTTTTTGGACAACTTACAAATTTATTTGCATAAATATAGAGAACCGATATGTCTCCAAGGCATGTTTAGAGCTTATATCGTGGAGTATATATAATAAGTTACAATAAGAAAACTACAAATTGGATAATTGGAATTTTCAATTAATAATGGAGTTTAATAATTGAGCATGATTAGCTAATAGAACCTAGTACAATATTTGTGCCGGGTCTAGCGATTAAATAATTTACAAAGACTAGTTTCTCACTAGTCTTTATAATTACAAAGACTAGTGAGAAACTTCGTCTAAAAACAAATATTTGTGCCGGGTCTAGCGTTAAAGGTGATTTTTTATAAAAAAAAAATCATTTACTCTCCTCACCCCGTTGGAATTTATTTACTTTTTTGGAAAACTTTTGAAAAAGTCACAACCCCCCTTTCTAACGGCTATTTTGCCAAAATTTAAAAATAAAAATTAAAAACTTTACAAAACACCCCTAAAACGACTAATTTTTAAAAAGAAATTCATTTTTACCCTCCGATCCAAATCCTTATAAATACTCCAATTCCTTTTACTAATTTACACAAACAACAAACACACATTTACACAATGAATCAAAATCAACTTGGTAGAACCGTTTTCGATATCGATGATTATATCGACGTTTACTTTTTACAACAAGCTTACGATTATCATCAATGGCTAGTACAACAAGAAAACCAACAACGATTGACCCGTACCCCGATTATCTGTGATCGTGAAGATGCTGAACTCCGTCTATGTGCCGATTATTTTAATGATAACTATAGGTATCCTTTATACTATTTTCGTAGAAGATTTCGTATGAGTCGTAGACTTTTCACAAAAATTGTCGATGCAATTGTAACTTATTTTGATGATCATCTCCCACAACATTTTCATTTCTTTTCATATCGACTTGATTGTATGGGTCGAATGAGTATTAGTGCGCTTATGAAGTGCACGACAGCTATACGCCAATTCGCATACGGTAGCACACTCGATGCGTTAGATGAATATTTAAAATGAGTGAGCATACTGCACGAGATGCTCTATTTTTTTTTTTAATATGTGCATCATTGAATTGTATATGGCGAAGTACTTAATAAAGCCAACATATGTAGACGTTGTAAAGATACAACAAAAGCACAACAATGTTCATGGTTTTCCGAGAATGCTTGAAAGTATTGATTGTATGCAATGGGAATGGAAAAATTGTCCGGTATCTTGGCATGGTCAATACGTTAAGGGTGATAAAAATACCCTGCCATAATGCTTCAAGCCGTAGCTTCGCAAGATTTGTGGATTTGGCATGCGTTCTATGGGATAGCAGGTGCAAATAACGATATTAATGTTTTAGATAATTCTTCCTTATTCGACGACTTGTTAGATGACTTAGCTCTGGTGGTTATGTAGAATCATGTATTCATGTATAATAATGCATAACATGATTTTAGAAGATCAAAACATGACGGTTGTTGATTGAAAACATGTTTATTCTAATCCGCGAGGTCAATGGAAACAATGTGGGTTGATGGATGTGCAACTTAACGTCGTCAAGCAAAGGAATTATGTGACAAAGATACTGTAAAAATCAGTAATACCACACAGTAATTGCACTCAACTAACCACCCCACGTGCTTTATTAACTTAGAAAACAAAACAGATAGTCCCCAATCGGGTGCTATCAACATACAAAGCAAAAGATTGTCCCCAAATTGGATGCAATCTGAAATACAAGAGTTCAATACTAGCTAAATACTAAACTACTAATCTGGAACCACAATCAAACGTTTTACATCTTGATTTTTAGTGAGAGAAATGAAAGAGAGAAAGAAGTAAAACGGCTGAGTAGAATGAAGTCCCAAACCCTAAAATGGGATATGCGAGGAATATATACTCGGACAACTTTGAAGAGTTGGCAAGAGTAATCCCTCAAGACATGCACAAGTGACAAACAAGGAAAACATATAGAAAAGTTACATAAGTAACCCCTGAAGATTAGAAAAGGTTTCACACCAAGTTATAAACTTCAATACCCACCCTCAAGCTTTTCAGCAAAGGGGTTGTTCATATGCAGCAAATGCAACAACTTGTTATGCTGAAAGGACCCCAAACCTTTGGTTAAAATATCAACAATTTGATTCTCAGAATCGATTTTAACAGTTTTGATCAAACCATAGGCAATCTTTTCCCTAATCGGATGAACATCAAGGTCAAATGTTTTTCTCATGCATCACAGGATTAGCAGCAATTTGTATGGTAGAGCTATTGTCACAGAAAAGAGAAACAAGTATAACATTGTCAACCTTCAGATACTTAAGAATCATAACAAGCCACATAATTTCACAAGTGACAAAAGCCATGGATCTGTATTCTGCTTCAGCAGAAGTCCTGGAAAAGGTGTTCTGTTTCTTACTTTTCCAAGACACAAGATTACCACACACAAAAACACAATATCCAGTAACTAATCTCCTAGTGAGCTTGCATTTAGCCCAATCAGAATCAACATAAGCTTTAACAAGGTTAGTGTTAGTCTTGGTAAAAGCAAGACCAGCACCAGGAGCACACTTCAAGTATCTAAGCACTCTTAGTGCAGCTTCAAGATATGTTTGTAAGGGAGCATGCATGTATTGACTCAAGCAATGCACAAAGTAGGATATGTCAGGTCTGGTATTGCACAAATAAATCAATTTCCCTACCAATTTTTGATAAGTAGTGATGTCTTTAAGATATCTATCATCATAAGTTTCTTTATGGTTTAAAATACCATTTTCAGGCATAGGAGTAGCAACAGGTTTATAAGCAAGAAGCTCATATTCATAAAGCAACTCAATACAATACTTCCTCTGATTTATACTTAAGCCACTCTTATCATTTAAGACTTCAATACCAAGAAAGTATTTTAATTCACCAAGGTCTTTGATTTTAAACCTATCATTCAGAAGGGCTTTAACCTTAGAAATTTCACACAGATTGTTGCTAGTCAACACAATATCATCAACATAAACAAGAAGAGCCAAAAAAGAATCATCCTTGCTTTTAACAAATAGAGAATAGTCATTTTGACTTTGAATAAAACCAGCTTCACATAAAAATTCAACAAGTTTTTTGTTCCACTGCCTAGGAGCCTGTTTGAGACCATAAAGAGATTTGACTTACTTACACACTCTCTTTTCATTTTTATTAAAGAAACCAGGTGGGGGTAACATGTAAGCATCTTCATCAAGTTCACGAAAAAGGAAGACATTGTTAACATCTAAATGGAAAAGACTCTAATCATTTTGAATAGCCAAATTAATGAGACATCTAACAGTCCCCATTCTAATAGTGGGACTGAAAATTTCACCATAGTCAATACCTTCTTTCTGACCACAGCCCTTAGCAACAAGTCTAGCCTTGTATATCTCAATCTCACCATCAGATTTATATTTAATTTATAGACCCACTTACTAGCAATGGCTTTTCTATGAGGGGGCAGACTAGTAAGAGTCCAAGTACCATTGAGATATAAGGCTTCCATTTCATTGTTCATGGCTTGAACCCAATTTTTATCTTTAACAGCTTCACTGAAACAACTTGGTTCATGAGTTTTATTCAAATTTGAAATAAAACAAGCATTAATAGCAGATAACCTAGTGTGATTAGAAAACTTGTTCAAGCATATTTAACTTTATTGTCAAGAACATACTCGTTAAGCTTAGCAGGAAACTTAGTGGTCCTATTAGACCTCCTAACAGAGGGTCCAACACTCTCACCTTCTGTTTCAAAGTTGGCATAAAAATAGGAACCTGATTTTGAGGGAAAATATTTCCCTGAGAACTGGAAGTGTCACCCATTGGTAAAGCAGTATAGATACTTTCAGAGGGCTGCTCCATTGCAGTATCAACTGAAGGTTCCATATTTACCTCCCCTGCTTCACCAGGTGATCCCTTTCCATCATCATAGGGACTTAGGACATTTGGGGTGTCAGACTCAAGAAAATTAATTTTTTTTTGATTATTCAAACTGTGTTTATCAAAAACAGGAAGAGGTTGATGATCAACCTTCATTTTATAGGGAAAAATAGTTTCATAAAACTTAACATCTTTAGAAAAAATGTAACTTCTATTATTTAAACTTAATAGCTTATAAGCTTTCTTGGAAGAAGAATAACCTACCAAAACACATTTATTAGACCTGGACACATGACAGCACAAAATAGAATAGTTACTCTTAAACTTAGGAATCTTACAATCAGTGTCAAACAAATACAAACCACCACATTCTCTAACAGTCCTCATGATGTTCTCTTTTTTCAAATCCTGTATGATACAGTCATATTCATTAAAACCAACATGTAACTTGCTATCTTTGATCATTTTGTTAACAGATAAGAGACTAACAGTGTATTCTGGTATAACGAACACATCAAACAACACAACATTACTTGTTAACCTTAAGGTGCCAACAAATCTAATTTTAGCAACAGTACCGTTAGGGTGGCCAACATTAATATTTAAATCAGAAACATCAATGACATCAGTCATGTTTTTGGTTCTAGAGGTGATGTGTTGGTTTGCCCCAGAGTTAATAATCCAACCAAAATGAGAAACAATATCCCCAATTTTAACTTTAGCATTTTAGCATTTTAAAAAATGACTATTAAAGAACATATTGGCATTAAAGATACTATACTTAGTACCTTCCATGTTAGACTGAACACCAGAAAAATTACCAGAAGTACCTTTTTTACTAATTAAGTTCATAAGCTTAGCAATTTGACATTGGAAAAAGGAAAAAAAACACTGTTAACAAACCCACTGTTAACCACACTAGCATTTTGAGATTCAACATTGTTACTAGTAAAGTTCTTGTTATTTCCTTTGTTATTAGAAGAATTTTTATTTTTAAAATTTCTCTTATAACCATTAGGATACCCAATCAACTCAAAACATCTATCTATGGTATGACCTTTCATACCACAGTTGTCACACTTCAAAGAATCATACTGAGTCTTGTTCCCATTAAAAGAAGCATTGCTACTAGAACTATTGGTATTTCTATTAGAGTTGTTCCCATAAATAGAGTTATTGGTAGAATTACTGTAAGATATTATAAATCTTGCTTATATTCTAGAGAGAGAAAGATATAGATAGATGGTGAGAACACACACACTTAGAGAGAGAAAGTTGTGTAAAACACACTTTAACTATGTGAAAAACAATGTGAACCACACCTTCTGTAAAACCCGTATTTTAAATCGAGAATTTATAAATACGCGGTTTATTATTCCTTTACGTGGGATAATTGCCAGCAGCATATGTTGCGCCGCAACAGATGCGTCTTGCGCCGCAACTCTTGATCCGCAGCACCAAGATCTGTCGGCCCTTC
Source organism: Glebionis coronaria (assembly GCA_025667525.1). Taxonomy (NCBI): domain Eukaryota; kingdom Viridiplantae; phylum Streptophyta; class Magnoliopsida; order Asterales; family Asteraceae; genus Glebionis; species Glebionis coronaria. The sequence continues at coordinate 71,684,456 of CM046875.1, forward strand.
AATTGCGCCGCAACAGATGTGTCTTGCGCCGCAACTCATGATCCGCAGCACTATGATCCGTAGCCCCCTTCATCTCTTGCGCCGCAACGCAAGTATCTTGCGCCGCAACTCGTGAACTGGGCCAGGCCCGTTTGAAGAAAATAAAACAGACGGGAGAGTATCCCTTTTCTTTTCTATACAGACGAACAAAACACATAGAAACCCTAAAAATCAAAACAAGCAGCCGCATATCTTTTCTTTGTGTTCTCTCCTTCCCTGCCACGACCCAAACCAAGAAACAAGAAGATTGATAGTGTGTTTAATCCAGAAATCAAGAAAGACGAGGGTTGCTATCTAAAAGCCCTAAACGAGTTGTAAGCTTGCATAAACCCTAATTCATTCTGTTTAGTTCTTTTAATCCGATTCATTGAGTTTTAAACATGTTTTATGAATATTATGATTTGGGCGGTATGTCGGGATGTTGTTATGTTGTTTGGCACTCAAACCGAGAGCCAAAAGACTCTCGGTGATTGACTGCACAACCAGCCGCTAATCATTTGGGTTTGATTTGGGGTTTACACTAACGGGGTGGTTGGCAGTGGGTTTTAAACAAGAAATAGGGCTGTTTGGCTACAGGGGTAACGGGCTGTTTGGCAACCGGTTTTAAAACAGTTAAGAGTGCGTTTGGGACTGTTAAATCTCATTTCTTTTTATGTGTTTACTTGAAATAAACGTTGTGAAATGCATTTAGTAAGTTAAATATAAACTGGTTTTATAAAAATATAAAAAGGGTATATTTTGGGAAAACGAATTAAACAAATTAAGAACGTACTTATATTAGCGAAATAATTATTATGAAATTAATATACGACAGATATACATTGTACGTAACCATTAGTATAACGTTAATACATTAAAATAAATTATTTTAATGGTCGGATATAGCCGTAATTATACGTATAGAATATCTGAAATAAATATAAGAAACCAATAAGACCAGAAAATTTGATAACGGATACCAGTTAACTTACTCGCGTCTTGTAATTATGTAGCACGCGTGAAGCCCGAGTAGTATTCGTTCAGTCTTCCTTTCAGTCGGTACTGGACTAGAGGTACGGATTTTCCGTCCTTTCAGTAAGGATTTTCTTTCCTATGCATGATTAGGATTTCCCGTCTACAGCCAAATGTTTTCCCCAGTATATGTTTAAGTTATCAGAAATCATGTTAATAACTAAATGAATTGCCTGAGCATTATATACAAGCACGACCAGTTTATGTACTAGTTACGGAGGTACCGTAACCACGACACTAGAGGCACCGGTGTCGTGACTCACATGCAGGAGAGTGATATCCTGCATCGTCCCACTCATGTTCAGTTGGCCATTTTTATATGTATGTTTTAGTGGGGCGTATGGATGCATCCTAGGCTTATAAGTGTTTCATGTTATCAGGGTGAATGTGGTGTGTGCTCTACATCCTTCACATTGGAGCTGATCCCTCCACCCAGCACAGTTATTTAGAGGTCACCCCTCTACAGCATGACGAGGTCACCCCTCCAGTTATTCATGCACGGTTGTTACAGCACGTGACCTATATAAGCTCTGGCAAATAAAATACAGTAAATGCATGTTTTCAGAATTTAAAAGTTATATTTCAGTATCAGTATATATGAACCAGGTTTCTCAGATTTTATGCAGAGTTCTACCACATGTTACATATCAGTCTTACAGCTCCAGTATTCTATCGCTTGTTTCATTCAGTATATTCTTATCATGCTCTATATCCGTTCACTGAGCGTTATGCTCAGCCGTAGTTCCTTTCATGTTCTAACGGCAGGTACACCGGGACGCTTTTAGGATTCTAAGCGCATGTGCATTTGGATGGAAGCTATCCAGACTTCTTACTTTATGCATTTCTTACATTATTCTGCTTATTTGGACATTGTTTAGTCCTTTCCTTCAGTATTTTATTTTTCATGTTTTGGGCTTATGTTTGGAGTACCGATGTTTGATTCCGGTATTCCTTTATGGTCAGTTAATGTTTTAGGACATTTACCTTATGCTTTGATGACACGCCATAAATACACGTAACGGTCCACTTATCCAAGTGGGGTGTTACAATTATGGTATCAGAGCCTGGTTCGACCTGTAGGCTCTAAAACTTGACCTGTGACTAGTGGGTAGTCACCAGGAACTTTCCAGATTTTGGCGTTGTTATCTTTCATGTCTCTCACGGATTATTCAGTCAGTTTTCTGCAGTTATCAGTCGTTTTCTTAAAGTTTTGACTAAGTAAAAGGTTGGTACAGGACTGGCCATATTTAGTCGCATGTGCTTTTCATTCGAATTTTGTTTTGGTGAACCGACCCATAGGCGTTCACCCTTGCCCGTTCAGATTTTGTATTGGTAAACCGACCCATAGGCGTTTACCCTTACTCATGTCAGATTCATGTTTTCAGTCAAATATTACTTAGTGAACCAGTCATAATCGTTCCTTAGTTCTCAAGTCAAATTTCATGCTTTTCAGTCAAATGATGTTTTATGAACCGATCCACAGTTGTTCACCTTTGTCATATCAGGACAGTTCATAAATTTTGACAAGTGTGGATTGAGCTACAGCCATCCATATTTAGTCCGAGATTATAAATTTCCATACATGACAGTTCTAAGAAAATTTTGACCAGTATGGATCGAACCAGAATAGCCCATACTTAGTCTCATGTTTCCTTCCTTGAAGTACGTGGATTGAACCATAGCCGTCCACATCAGTTGATATTACACCTCAGTTGATTTAACTTTTTGTGTTCCTTATAACAGTCAAATTTGCATACCCTCACGTTGATGTCATCTACATGATGATTCAGTTTCATGTCTCCTTACGAGGATTATGTTTCCAGCAAAGTGATGATGCCTTCAGGCTAAAATACAGAAGGATTATAGTAAAATCCTATTTCATGATAAATCATGTTCTGGTCTTTATCAATCATGTCTTCTGTCTTCATACTGAACATTGATGAAACTCTGTTTAATCATACTTTCAGCCTCTATACAACCAGCATTAAGTCCATGCAGAAATTTTCAGCCATCATAGTAACTGTTTCAGTTCAGTTGCTAACCAGTTAAATCAAATTATTTTCCGTTGAGAATGTCAGAAAATCGACACCAGTATCGATCATCCCATAAAATTTCCACCAGCTTCACGTACAGTATTCCATATGTACCCCATGTACAGTGTCTCAGTTATACTCCATGTACAGTATTTCACGTGTACTCCAAGTACAGTGTCTCATATGTGTTCCATGTGCAGTATTCATTGTGTACTTCATGTACAGTAGTCCAGGTGTACTTCAGGTACCCTACTCCATAGATATTACTAATCGATCCTTAAACATCGCGGACGTTCCCACTTGTTGATATTCTACCAGGTGCTGATGCTGCTCGTGAGTTGAAGATTTTACCAGATGCTGATGCTGCTAACACTCTGAAGACCACACTGATGCTGATGCTGCTGAACCTTGGAGATTTCTCAAGATGCTGACGCCGCGGAACGAGGACGAAAACTATAAACTTGAAATTTCTGACAAGAATAAATTCAACCAGCAGACGCTACCATTCGATTTTATGCTGTTACCTTCTCAGTTAGACGTCACACTTCACCCAGCCAACTTTCATTCCGAAGAGTGGGAACCGGAACCCCGCCGGCCACTCAGCAGAATAGTCACATGAATCACGGTCATGATAATGACCGTCATAAATTGACAGACAAAGCAGTGGTGACAATCATCGTGCTTATAATTAATCAGTCAGTAACCATCGGAACTCCGGCACGGACATGACCAACAATACAAGAGGTCAGTGGTCTAACCGGTCCGCCGACCCTAGCAGTTACCATAAATTCTTAATCTTATTCAGACTCACCCATTAAAACACGTGCCAAGACATCAGTCAAGACATAGTTCTCAGGTATCATTTCGGAAGACACATATCAGGGCACCGTCATGATACACGTCATACGAATATCTTCTCAGAGTACGAGTCAGAGCTCCTAATTCCAGTATGTTCCAAGCAAGACCCTCAGTAATTCAGGGTATCTTTTAGAAAAGGGTATACTCATTCTGTTATGCCACGCATAAAATCAGACCATTAAAATTCAGTTACCACCACCAGATTATTACTCAGCTAAAACACGCAGTATTCACTCTGTAAAGTTACAGACGAACCCACTCAGTGGAAGTCGCCACGTTACTCACGTATCCCTATGTCAGCTTTATGTAAATCAGGTAGTTACCTACCTCTCAGCCAGAAAAGAATCCACAGTACCTCCCATGTTTATTAAGTTATCCTTCAGTTAACGACGAGATCCGTCTTATTAAATCCCAAATATATTCATTATATATTTTGCCAGAAAAATCAGTACAAGCTGTTTTTTTTCCTTACGAGCGCGTGACTTACCAATACATAGTTACGAAGACTTTCGGCTATCAGTTATAAATTCACTTCTGAAATTCCTCGAATCCATGACCAGCAGATTATCCTAAAATTTCCCGATGTCATTCCAGAAGGTGTTCCAGAAATTCATGCCTACCCATGAGACATAATTTAACATCGAGCTTGCCTCAAGAACAGAATCTGTTTTCAAAACTCTTTATTACAGGGCTCTAGCTACGATTAAAAGAGTTGCAGCAATTGCTGCAAGAGTTACCAAAACTAGACTTTATTCGCCCTAGCGCCCCATCGAGAAATTTATCAGATCACCTTTCCAAATCGATATTCATTCCACGAATAGAAAGTTTAATTGACCTACTACGAGGTGTCTTAAACATCCTTCCAGGAAAATTCAAGATCATGCTACCATCAGTGGTGAGGAAAGAACATGATGATCTTCAGACCGTTGTTGCACATATTATAGCCACTCTAAGAATTTTTGAATTTTACTTCTGAGCTCCCTAATGCTCCAACTATAGTATGAAAATGTATGAATAAATTTTCCTTGAATTCTCAGACAAATTTGGCAGAACATTCGTTGACAAGATTTTGATCTCCTAAATTCTAGAGAAGGACATGGGAATCATCTTTTCACGACCCCGCAGATCCTCCGATAGGAGAAAATTATATACGCAAGCTTTCTAGATGTATGTTTCGGATGAACAAGGTGGCTTATCTGAACCACCCTATTTCAACAGAAAGAAATTCCAGACAATCCTGCGAAGGGAAGGCCATCACCTGAGGGTCCCGACTGACGACTATGAACGTAGTATAAAATTTCTAGAACTCAATTGACTGCATCCGCAGAAATCGCCGACAGTCATCACTAGAAATTCTTTTATGACTATTCAACAAGATTTCCGCCAGAATGTTCCATAATCCCAGACAAAACACTGATAGAATCCGCATCACACGTTAATGCAGCTATGTTCATATCTAGATGCCTGACCTACTGCAGGTTCAAGATAGAACACCGACATGCTATCACTACAAGTAGAAATTCTAGACCGAAAAGAGACAAGACTCCATGGAGATTGTAATCAGTTTACCACAGGCTCAGAGAAATTATGATGCTATCTAAGTTATCATCAACCATGTAATCAGCCTGCGCGTCCCTTTCATCCGAAAGGAGCACGTAGTAGCAGATCTGCAGAAAATTTTAAAATTCAGCAGTAAATCGTACGAATTCATGGCTTTCCTTAGACCATCATATCAGACAGAATTCATGTCCACGATCAAGTGTATGTTTACGTCCACTTTAATTTCATGTTTATTTCCACTTTCACGTTTACGTCTCATTCGCAGTATGATGCTATTTCAGTTCATCTTTTATGCTACCTCCTGATTTAAGCTCACAATAGCGTTCATAACGTTGTTCACGTTCAAGTTCGTGTGCCATTTCACGATGCACGTTTCTCAGTTATTACCGAATACGGTTACAGAAAGCTTGAGAGAACAGACTCGAGTTTAGCACCACTATTCCATGACCAGGCAGACGTTTCACATCTCAGGCCGTATCGTTTGGCATTCATTCCTCAGGCAGCATACGTTCATGATATATTCTAGTATCACGTTCACAGTATGATTCGCGTATCATATTCTAATTCCATACCAGCGCTCCTCATATAATTATGAACCACGTTCACAATTGCTCACTTAGTATGTTCACAATTGTTCACGTAGTTCGTCCCTATATATATATTCTCAGCAGCTTGCTCAGAGATATAATATTACCTTTTCAGAATATTTTACACGTATCGTTTCATGTATCATACATGCTATAGCTATTCAGTCTATCAGATTTAGCAAATCCATTTTAAGTATGGAACCAGAAACCAGTCAGCATCATCAGGACAGGGTCAACAGGACCAAGACTTTATTTATTATGTTAGACATTTGAAGGGATCGTTTCGAGCGGGAGGCCACTCGAAACGGAGGAGTCCATCCGGACCTCTCATTGTTTTCTTCAATAAATTTAGTTACGTTCTCTTCAGCCATGTCACGTTATATGATAATTCCAGTCATGTCAGGTTTATACCTATAAGCAGCATTATGTCTTAATTAGAAGACAATTCATCCTTCAGCTTAATTGTCTTTTCAGTCTACGTGTTCTTTCAGTTCTTATAACTTCGTCAGCTTATCATCTTTAATTCGAGGACGAATTTCTCCTTTTAGAGGGGAAGAATTGTAAAACCCAGTACGCCGCATTTTAATTCGGGGACGAATTATTTCTTTAGAGGGGAAGAATTGTAAAACCCGTATTTTAAATCGAGAATTTATAAATACGCGGTTTATTATTCCTTTACGTGGGATAATTGCCAGCAGCATATGTTGCGCCGCAACAGATGCGTCTTGCGCCTCAACTCTTGATCCGCAGCACCAAGATCTGTCGGCCCTTCAATTGCGCCGCAACAGATGTGTCTTGCGCCGCAACTCATGATCCGCAGCACTATGATCCGTAGCCCCCTTCATCTCTTGCGCCGCAACGCAAGTATCTTGCGCCGCAACTCGTGAACTGGGCCAGGCCCGTTTGAAGAAAATAAAACAGACGGGAGAGTATCCCTTTTCTTTTCTATACAGACGAACAAAACACATAGAAACCCTAAAAATCAAAACAAGCAGCCGCATATCTTTTCTTTGTGTTCTCTCCTTCCCTGCCACGACCCAAACCAAGAAACAAGAAGATTGATAGTGTGTTTAATCCAGAAATCAAGAAAGACGAGGGTTGCTATCTAAAAGCCCTAAACGAGTTGTAAGCTTGCATAAACCCTAATTCATTCTGTTTAGTTCTTTTAATCCGATTCATTGAGTTTTAAACATGTTTTATGAATATTATGATTTGGGCGGTATGTCGGGATGTTGTTATGTTGTTTGGCACTCAAACCGAGAGCCAAAAGACTCTCGGTGATTGACTGCACAACCAGCCGCTAATCATTTGGGTTTGATTTGGGGTTTACACTAACGGGGTGGTTGGCAGTGGGTTTTAAACAAGAAATAGGGCTGTTTGGCTACAGGGGTAACGGGCTGTTTGGCAACCGGTTTTAAAACAGTTAAGAGTGCGTTTGGGACTGTTAAATCTCATTTCTTTTTATGTGTTTACTTGAAATAAACGTTGTGAAATGCATTTAGTAAGTTAAATATAAACTGGTTTTATAAAAATATAAAAAGGGTATATTTTGGGAAAACGAATTAAACAAATTAAGAACGTACTTATATTAGCGAAATAATTATTATGAAATTAATATACGACAGATATACATTGTACGTAACCATTAGTATAACGTTAATACATTAAAATAAATTATTTTAATGGTCGGATATAGCCGTAATTATACGTATAGAATATCTGAAATAAATATAAGAAACCAATAAGACCAGAAAATTTGATAACGGATACCAGTTAACTTACTCGCGTCTTGTAATTATGTAGCACGCGTGAAGCCCGAGTAGTATTCGTTCAGTCTTCCTTTCAGTCGGTACTGGACTAGAGGTACGGATTTTCCGTCCTTTCAGTAAGGATTTTCTTTCCTATGCATGATTAGGATTTCCCGTCTACAGCCAAATGTTTTCCCCAGTATATGTTTAAGTTATCAGAAATCATGTTAATAACTAAATGAATTGCCTGAGCATTATATACAAGCACGACCAGTTTATGTACTAGTTACGGAGGTACCGTAACCACGACACTAGAGGCACCGGTGTCGTGACTCACATGCAGGAGAGTGATATCCTGCATCGTCCCACTCATGTTCAGTTGGCCATTTTTATATGTATGTTTTAGTGGGGCGTATGGATGCATCCTAGGCTTATAAGTGTTTCATGTTATCAGGGTGAATGTGGTGTGTGCTCTACATCCTTCACATTGGAGCTGATCCCTCCACCCAGCACAGTTATTTAGAGGTCACCCCTCTACAGCATGACGAGGTCACCCCTCCAGTTATTCATGCACGGTTGTTACAGCACGTGACCTATATAAGCTCTGGCAAATAAAATACAGTAAATGCATGTTTTCAGAATTTAAAAGTTATATTTCAGTATCAGTATATATGAACCAGGTTTCTCAGATTTTATGCAGAGTTCTACCACATGTTACATATCAGTCTTACAGCTCCAGTATTCTATCGCTTGTTTCATTCAGTATATTCTTATCATGCTCTATATCCGTTCACTGAGCGTTATGCTCAGCCGTAGTTCCTTTCATGTTCTAACGGCAGGTACACCGGGACGCTTTTAGGATTCTAAGCGCATGTGCATTTGGATGGAAGCTATCCAGACTTCTTACTTTATGCATTTCTTACATTATTCTGCTTATTTGGACATTGTTTAGTCCTTTCCTTCAGTATTTTATTTTTCATGTTTTGGGCTTATGTTTGGAGTACCGATGTTTGATTCCGGTATTCCTTTATGGTCAGTTAATGTTTTAGGACATTTACCTTATGCTTTGATGACACGCCATAAATACACGTAACGGTCCACTTATCCAAGTGGGGTGTTACACCTTCTCCAACTAAGGAGAGGGTTTATATACCCAAGCCCATGAGATGGGCTTGCGCTTACAATGGGCCGCCGACCTACACATGTTGTAGGCTTGGCTTGGCCTTGTTTGTTTAATATTAATTAACTAGACTACGAGCTACTACTTAATCTATTGTTGGAGTGACCGATCCTTTCTAATACGTAAAACGTATTTCCAACAATCTCCCCCTAAGGGAGGTCACTCCAAACAACGGCGTTACCCAAGTTAGAATAATAAAATAAACCTAGCATACTATGCTTGTCTTGAGCTCGCAGTCTTCGTCTTTCTTTTCTTTTTCTTTTCCAGTGAACATGTTGATGTGGTCTTTGATATCAATCTTGAAAATTAATCTCTTGCCTTGATCTTGTGCATCCATCACTTGTGATATTGGCCTCCTCGTGACATCATGTCCCACATACTTATACCTTCGTAATTCTTGAATGCTTCAGAGTTCGATACAGCGAAAGACTTGACTTTTAGGCTTTCTTTAATTAGATGAAGTATTAAGTGAATAAAGTATAAGCATGCGGGGACGACTTCTTCTCGGATTCCGCAACGCCACCGTCTTCAAATGTAGTAACATAAGTAGACACAAACGAAATGGATTTGAACATTTCATTCTAATTCGGTAGCATTTTATCTCCGGTCGGTGAAGACCGTTGGACGATATTAAATATCGTACTTATGGCAGGTAGATTTAATTAAAAATCTCCTTGACAAGATTTCGCGGGTAAACCCGTTCTCTTTACTCGACCGTCTAAAGCTGACTGCGAACGCAAAGAGTGAATCATTTGGATAAAATTATCCGCATGATTGAATCCGTCAATTCTGATTCCTGGAACAAGTTTGATTCATTAAAGAATCGTACCATTTTTGCTTTCCAGTTGTCACGAGCTTGATTCATATTGAATCTTGCAAGTTACCTACCAAGTGCTGTTTGACGTTAACACTAGAAGGATTTCCACTCATCACTGTGAACACTAAGGTGTTACTCTAAGTGTTCTGGCAAGATCACTGAGATATTGCGTAGAGGCCTGGAATGTGTTTAAATTTAATTAAGAATTAAACAACTGTTGCTTTCCAGTTATCACAAGTTTGATTCATAAAGAATCACACAAGTCACCTACCATGAGCTTTTCAATATTCGCTCAAGAAGGATTTCCATCTTCATTGTAAATACTTGCGTATTACTCGGATGTTCAGACAAGACCATGAAGATTTTGCGTAGGACTCTTAATATCTTTCTTACTTTTCACAGTGTGTGAAGAAGCAAGTAAATTTGGAAGTGTGTCCTAATGAGATATTTGATGATCTCAAATGGCTCTAGACTCGATCGTGCACTTTGGATTTTAGTGATCGGAGGCTGGAGAGGAGTGACACCATTTCAATATCAATATATTCAGAGTGAATAAATTTATAGATAATGCATTGTCTCCGTGTGAATAAAACAAATACCTTTTGAGAGATATCTGAGTTAGCTGGGATGGGTTGTGCATTGCATCAATGGGTCCATGATGTCTATCTTGAACAACATATGAGTTGACTCGGTTTCTGCCTAAGGTTGTAAGGAGGGCTGCTTTCTTTTCACCCTTTATCTTTAAAATTCTTTTTCATTCTTCAACCCCTTCAATGCTTACCAATACGTCATAACTAGCACCTTGTTGTGATTGTTCTAGTGCCAACTTAAGTACTTAGTCGGCATTCAGATACGTTCACAATCTTTCCCCATCTTTCCTAAGGACTACTATTTCTAGCTATGGAATGTCTTTGGGAAGATTCCTCCGGTTTTGAAAGAATCATTGGACTTAACCTATCCTACCATCCTTATGTCACCACAACCTTCATCGTCGTGAAATAAGGGTAAGTATATCTCACCATAAAAATCCAAGTTTGATGTGCAAATCCATTTTGCTCCCCCTTAACATATGCCCCGATATTTGAAAACATTTCGCATATGTCAAAATGAGCCATCACATTAAGTCAAACCATTTTGATTAATCATGTCTCATATTAAATCACATTTTCTCCCCCATATTAAAAATATTAACCCAACCGATATTTTTGATATCAATTGATTTAATGAAGTTTTAACAAAGTTTTGGGGTAGAAAAATGCAAGTCCGTTTTATCTTCATGATACTAGTGTGTGAGATATGATACCGATTTGTAAAATAATCACATATTCACCATATAAGAGTAAATTAACAAGGTTGGACCTGATTGATGAGAACATCATATGAGAAGATCACATGGTTCTTGTCGGTTAATGTTGGTCGCCTCGTCACATCTGAAGTCATCTCTTGGCACCACATGTACGATTGGTATTGTTGTCTTGACACCAATTTGTGAACTTGACATTTTCAGCATCAAAGATTCTGAATGCTAGACAATTGCTCCCCCTCAATTGTTGACACGTGTTCTATTGAAAGAGCTGTAGTCGCCGTATGAGTAGTTACATCGTCGAGTATGTAGATACCAATTGCAAATTGCTTCGGTTTGTAGAGACGATAACTTCATAAAAACAAGATTTCTCTTGTTTTAACAAATAAATGCACTGATGCGTACATAAATCTGAGTTAGATTGTGTTATAACGTAAACACAATCCCTTACATGATTATAAAGTAAACCATGCTCGAGAAAATTAATTCCCGTTGTTGAGCCAAAGCTTTTATAAGAAATACCTGACTTTAATATGAAAAGTGGGTTGCAGTCTGAAATAACTACAAGACATTTAGGCATATTTTATGAAATATTTACAACTTTTGTACGAACTCTATTTATGGCGCCGTGTCGATATCAATCAACATTTCTAAGGCCGTAAATATTATCGTCCAAAATGACATGCCTTTGAAAAATAAAATAAAATATTTTTGGATTTTTCTGAATTTTTTAATTTTTAAGGTTTTTATATGGTTTTATATTTTTGTATTTTGCTTTTGTGGATAAAAATATAAACAATATATACAAATGATCACCAAGGATACGGAGAATAGTTTACCACCACTATTCTTTCGCTTCATCTACCAATTCCTTGAGAGTCTCGGGCAAGAAAGTTCTCAATCCAAGCTTGTCGGCCAAAAATTCCATTCGAGCGCGATCTAAAGCCTTCATGAAAATATCCGCCAATTGATACTCAGATCGGACAAAGTAAAGCTCGATCACTCCATTTTCCACTTGCTCGTTGATGAAATGGTAGCGAATGTCAATATGCTTCGACCGGGAGAATTGAACGTTGTTGCAGCATAGAGCAATTGCACTTTTGTTGTCGCAGTACATCAGAATCTTGTTGAAACCTAGACCATAGTCGGTTAATTGCGATCTCATCCAAAGAATTTGAGCACAGCAACCGGACATAGCTATGTATTCTGCCTTCGTACTTGAAATTGCAGCGCTTTTCTGCCTTTTCGATGCGCAACTGATTAGTCGATCTCCTATTAGTTGCAAAGTTCCACTTGTGCTACGTCTTGTGTCTTGACAACCCGCGTGATCTGTAACACCCCCAAATTTATACAACTCAATACAGCGGAAGACTCGTTGGTGTTACGGGATAACACATTACTCACATCATAGACAACGCTTAAAAATCGCGTCGTTTATTAATAAAGCATTTCCATTCATAAATATCAGATTTACATAGGTCCCAAGTAATATTATTTCATACAATTTTACAAAGCATTTGAATGGAAATTTGTTAATTAAGTGCGGGCCATGAATTCTTGTTGTCTTCCCGAGAATTACCTTCAAGTACCTGAGATAAAACATGTTAAAAGAAAAGGTCAGCGATAACGCCCAGTGAATTCATAGAGTTTAATAAAATCCATCAATATAACATCGGTATAAAATTATTACCGAAAATCATTTTGTACAAATCATTATAATAGGCCATAAAATAGCCAAAGTCATTTTATACAAATCCTTATCAAAATCATAATATAGGCTTTCGCCTTCAAAACTATTATACGAACCAATGTCGTAAAAATATCATACAATGCGTTTTATAACGTCGTGTAGAGTTAAATAAAAACCGTTATATGAATATGGTTATATAAAACCAAAACACAAACATAATATCAATAATATGACCCCGTATTGCTAGTCAGGCAATATATTGTAATTCAGTGCGTATAGCAGTATTTCGTTAATTGGATTATTATAAGCCGCATGACATTGTTACCTTACTACAACAAACAACGGGTAGCTAGCCCGAAACTCAATTTGCCCATCTAAATTAGCGTGTCGTCACAATAATCACGCTTGTGTAAATCTTCTCATACATAAATTCGCTTACCAATCAATGTGGCACGACGGGGATCAACCGTCAAGGCGCGAACTGGGGTGATCGTCCCCAAATAGTACTATTATATGCATAAGCGTCTACCAAATCCCGGTAGTTCACAATTCATGCTAATGGGACTCTTAGTGACATAACCTAACTTTAATAATCCATTTCATTTCATTTATCGGGTCATATATTCATTCATCGGGTCATACAATCATTCGGGTCCAAATCAATAAACAAACAATCGGGACAAATGGTGTCCTATTTTATCAAAACTAACATGTTATCTCCCTCGCGGGTTTATAAAACATTTCATAAAAACATTTAAAAGAGTACGAGGCTATGAACTCACGTTGATGTGGGAAAGCAGGTTATCGGCAATTCGGATGTACGGTACGTGCTTCAATCACGGAAACCTAGACAAATAATACTCGTCTTAGACTCATGTCCAATGACTTTATAAAAATAACAATTATGTATACATATGATGATTATATATATATGATGATCAAGTGGGTTTACATATTCTTATTTACTCATTTTAGTGTTATGTGTTGATAACTTTTATACTAGTTTACTAGTTTTACCTATTTACATATTTTAAGTCCAATAAACTTAATATAAGTTCTTTAACTTGTATTAATCCATTTTATACTTGTATTATCAGTATTTATACTTTACATGTTGGGCCCAAATGGTTTAAGCCCAATAAATAAGTTTATAAGTGTTTTAGCCCATTTTGTTGTATTATTAGTCCAATAACGTTAACTTAGCCCGTTAATGTCCGTATGTTTTATAGTTCTGGTTTTATCGGGTTTTACTTGTATTAGATACTTATATATCAGTATATGACTTTTAAAAACTTTACATTAGACGGGTCCAACCGTCTAAGTTTTATTTAACAAAAACGTTAATTTTACGGTAATAGCCAAAAAAGTCGTAAAAATCATGTTTATAGTTTTATAACTTATAAAACTTATCAAACTACCATTTTTATAAAATGTCCATTTATTTATCCTTATACATATTTATATAAATGTATTATATAAGTTAGTGGGTTTTAATTCACATTTTATACTATTTTTATTTGAGTGCTTATATAATACTATTATACTTTAATTTCCCAAAAATCTGATTTTTACTTTCAATTTCACCAAAACAGCCATATCTAGAGTTCTATATGGAGATAGAAGCCCAAATTTTTATGGCATAAACTACATGATATGTGCTCCATTTAACTCTCCTATGGCTACTGTTGAATCAGCTTCTAAGTATTTTATAAAAATCGTCCAAAACAGTGTACTCAGATTTGCACTCTAAACTTGTTTTGATCATATCTCACTCATCCTAATGATTCCATTGCGTGGCCAACTCTCACATGTGTATGACATCTAACACTTACTGTAAATGGATTCCACCATGAAATTTTATCAGTTCATAACTTGGTTACTTACTATTTTTATACAGCCAACAATTTAAGCAAGATTTTAGCCTTGTTTCTTATGGTTTTTCATCTTTTTAATCATATTTATCAACACTTGATCCCCACACAACATTTTTATAATCATATATTCATCATATACATATAAAATAAAAAATAAAATACATGATTACATAATCAAAATAACAAGAGGATGGGGAGAACAATCTTTATACCACCAAAGTGATGAAATGATGAGTTTTTGATGAACAAGGTTTGGTTCCTTGTTACCAAACCTTCAACTTGGAAAATGAACTCCTTGAGATCTTCATATGCATGAATACCTTCCTGAAAATCAGCCCTTGATCTCCATGTAAACTCCTTGCTAGTTGTTAAAATCACCTCCAATCATCATCTTTTCAAAGGGTTATCAACATATGTTGAATATAGATGAAGTTTATGGTTAAATTGATGATGATGATGGGTGATTTGGGGTGGTGTTTGGACGTTCACCATGAGAGAGGAAGGATGAGAGAGTGGTTTGCATGTGGTGTGTGTGAAAAATGGTTTGTAGCTAGTAGTTTTGATGTTGGTATTGCTTACAAGTTAAGCTAGAGTTAACAAGTGTTACTCATGGCTTATAATTTTGACACCTAATGATGTTTGTGGAGACTTGTTAACCATCCCATGTGTGGGGGTGGGACAAGTTTATCTTGTCTCATCCCCATTTAATTACGGGTACTCCTCGATTCTAGTTTCCTCGATTTACGTGTCCTCAGGTCGTTTTACGAAAAGCGTTTTTATAAATTATGAATCAACGGCACAAAACGAATCTAATAAAAATTGTCTCATAAAAAACGGAGTTCAAAAACGTAAATACGTAATCCTAAGGTTTCCAGTTTAGTCGTAAAGGACGTTAAATTATAATCGTAAGTCCTAATCTCTTCTCGTAAATTTGTGAGTTTATGAACCAACACAAATTTAAAATTCCAAAATAATATTCACGGATAAATTTATTTCCTGAAATGTCGGACTGTCACCAAAAAGGTGTATGTAAACGTAAGCACGTAACGTTGAATCCTCCGGTTTAGACGTAGTCGATGCTACTTCAAGACGTAAACCCAAATTTCTTCCCATAAATAAGTGAGTTCATATTATAACATTAAAATAATGTATTCAAATAAATATTGAGAATAAAATATAAACCATAAATTGACGGATTGTCACAGCATTTACCCCTAAACAGGATCTTTGTCCTCAAAGATCATCTTACCTTACTACTCGCTTCTTATAGAGTTAAAGCCATGTGGGTATTTCCTCCACATCCGATCTTTTCTCATAAGTGTAATCCATTACAATACGCGAGTTTCAGCAAACATAACTACGAGAATAAGATCAGGCTTATTGTTGACTTACTTTCTCTATCCATGATGTTCACGGGTTTTTGATGAATGCAACTTTTCGCCGATCTAAACTTTATCAAGAAGAATTCAGATTCTCACTCGATATACATTTTATCAAGTTTGATATACGAAACATAATTCACGCAGCCCTTGAAGTCCTAGGGTAGATCCAGCTTATATACCTTTCAAACCAATCTTTCACATCATCTCAATGGTCCCATACAACGGGGACTTATATCCCATGATCTTCCAGATCATCAATTCATTTTTCCATGGTTAAAATTTTTGGCATAACTTCGCTACCCATCTGGCACTTCAAGATCTACATTTCATATCCACATAACCTCCTGCCCACTACCGGCAGTCAATAATCAGATCCTAATTTCAACAATCATTTCAGGTCTCGCGGGTCGAGTATTTTGTAAGGTTAGGTTCGCCATCATAGGAAACCTTAAACCTAAAAGACATGTCCAACTCACAATGGGTGTATGTCGGGTGTCTTCATCCCAACTCCTGCTTACAGATGCTCTAATATATATCCTCACAAGATTCGTCTCGATCCTAATACGATAATTATCAATGATAATCTCTCCAAAGGAAACGATTATACGGTTTATTACCAAAGGTCAATCATTAAAACATAAAAAAGCACTTATAGTATTTTGTATCGTTACTTTACCTCGTCCCTTCATTGGGGTGGTACACAGTACTCTCATCAAGATTCGTTCTTAATGACTTCTGAGCAAATCTCTAGAAATTTGATGCGAAGCGAGGATCTTGATAGAGATGATCGATACAGGCACACCATGTTTACATAACTCCTTTAAATACAAAAGAGTCAATTTCTTTATCAAGAATCTATTATTAACAGGAATGATATTAGCAGATTTGGTCAGTCTGTCGACGATGACCCAAATTGAATCAAATTCAGATTATGACCTTTGCAATAGCTACACGTTTACTAATGTATGAGGCGGTGTCTGCCTTCATAATTTGCCATCAGTACAACTTCTTCTGATAATGATACATTAAATCAGAAATGACAGGAATAAAATACTTATACTTACAAGATTCCAACATAACTATATCTCACAATCCTCCATATTTAGGCAACCATAAACGGCCTTTTAAAACATTTAACGCCATTGGCTTCTCAATTCTAATGGTTCACATTAGCCGCGAACCCCCTTTTATTATCTATATTATCCTTTTTACAAGCATCAACTATTTTAAATTGTTCGGGCAAATTACTTTGCACCGTCATTATTAAGGAACACATTCTAATTGGTTTTTTTTATCTTTTCTACATTATGTGTCAGTATCTACATTCATCTTCCCTGATAAAATAAATATAATGACCGTATTCATTCAGAAATTCTTTCTTCATATTTTCTAAGTTTTAGTTTCGTCTCAACTATCATTTTTATCAGTTTTGCTCAATCCGACGTCTAAAGCCTCGATAATTATTACAAGTAATTAAATAATAAATATTTAATTTTTATGAAACGTAAAGGCAAAAAGTTTTTAAATTTCTTAGTTCGACCAATTATAATAAAATGTTCAAAACAAATTTTAATTTAATTAACATGATTTTTGCTGATTTATCAAAAATAATTAATAAGATTCGTAAATGTTTGAAAAATCTTTGGTTATACTTTGGTCAAAATTTTCTTAGTTGAAAAGCAAAAATTTTCGTTTCAAATTTTAAGTCATGGTTTAATGGTTTCCTCAATCCCTCTTAGGTTGTCTTGAGGTATACACAAACATTTACCCCTAAACAGGAGTTAGTTAAATGATTTGTGTATAAGGGAATAATCCCTTAAAAATCCTTTGTTAAAACATTTGTCAAAACATATTTCCATTTTCTTTTTGGTAAAACCCAAAGCCTTAATGGTTCCAATCTTTGAAAAGTCAATATAGATTCTATTTTCTTATTAATCACATGGTCAAATAATGTAAAGGATTTAGCCTTAAATCTCATATTAAATACTCAAGGTACAGGTTTTCATTATTCGGCCAATTTAGGGCAGTCTATAAATAATTATTAAGTTATTCTTATTCTTATAAACAAACAGATGGTTCTTAATGATCACAAGCATGAATTTATCAAATTACAGCCTACACACGTGATTCACCAAATTTATGGATGCTACATGTGCGTTGGTCAATTCAAACAACATAACATGAAACTCATAATGTTCATTACAAGTTCTGGATGTAGTGATCAGAATAGATAATCTTTATCGCGGATGCGAAGTTGATGATAACCATGCCGTGGATCAAATATTTAGAACATATGCTAGAACCTTGTAAATGATCGAACAATCTATCATCTTGGGTAGTGGATATAGATTTTTAATCGTCAATTTTACCTAGTTCACGGTAATCAATAAATATAAGGAATGATAACACCATAGCTCTTCATAATGACGAGCTTGGTAGAATAAAAGCTTTCTCCGACAACTCTCTCAGTTGTACGGTAATTCTTTTAATTTAGATGGTGCTGACGTACAGTGCACACGCCACAGGTGCAACACCGGGAATATAATCAATACCAATTTCAACTTGCCTTAATGGCGAAAGTCTAGGTAATTCACCAACAAATACCTCCTAAAGTTTCAGATAACGGAAACATCTTTTAACAAATTTTCTTTAAGTTCTTTCTAGATTATAACATCTATGACTAATTCACAGCCATTCATGGTATAATTTCAAGTCTAAATGCATGATATGGTCATCCATCAAGAATTATTTAGATCACTTTTGATAATCAACATCTTATCTTTTAGAGGATTTCTACTCGAGTTCCCATCAACTAAGACAATGTCGTCATGTCGTAATCAATCAATCCATTCTATTGGCACTATCAACTTTCCAGTTTTATTGCCATCGATAAGATGTGATCTTCTCAAAAGACTAATAATAACTCATAATCCTTCATAACTAATCTTTAAAAGAGTAAGGTCAACGCATAATCTACGCGAGAGAATTTCAACTCAGATACAGACGAAAACATTTAATGAATATGAATATATCCCATGTTTTCATGATTCAAGTACGCATTCGAAAGCTCCTCAGATCGTTACCCAGGTCATTCAAATGAAATCTAATCAAAAGAAATGATAGGGACGTCGATACATCCAGTCGGGTATCAACACTCGGTAATCAGATACTTTTTCAAAGAATCTCACCACGGGAGAATTGGACAAGAAAGAATTGTCAATTGTCAAATAAGACAATTTCTACAGATGAGTAAATTCGACTCAGAAGAATAGATGCTACAGGCACATATGTAGGTGTCCCTAACACTATGTCCTTATTTTTCACTTCTTGCAGATCTCATAAATTTTAATCTTTCATAATCTTCAAAGAAAATTTAGTGTTTATTAATAATTTCATGGTGACTACTAATCAGCCTTGCATGGTCACTTCCAAATTGTATGTAGGCGCGCAACTATATACAATTTCAAGATTAACGATGCAATACTCAGTTCGTCAAAATTTTATCATCAGGTTTATAATAAAAACATTTTCATGCTTAATTCTTAAATAAGAATCAAAAATAAATTTACAAAGATTTTCTTTGTTATGAAAACAATTAAGTTTTCCAAGGTGTTTTATAAACAACTTCATTTCGATAACTATTATTTATAAGTCTCACTTTAAATAATCCATATGGTGATGAAAACCCAATTTTTCTCAAGGGATACTGTTTTAACTTATAAAACAATTAGTGATCTGCAAAAGAGTGATGAAAAGTTGTTCACCAAGAACTATCTACAATATAATAGGAAATGAGCTTAGCCAATTAATCATGAGGTTCATGACCTCGATGGCACTCAAAAAGAATAATCCACAACGTAACTCAAATCGAGATGAGTACTTGTTCAATGGTTGCGTCACTAATGCGAGCATTAGGAAGAAGCAAGAAAAGATAGATAGCATCGATACATGTAGAATTTAGCAATCAAAGGTAGTCTTTTCATTAATCACAAACAAGTCTAAATTGTACCGTAACACATTACGTGTCACTATGTCATACAATTCCAAGAACTCATCCTACCAACTGATGTCTCAGTTAAGTTAGGGATTATTTTTAGAAGATACCACAATGAATACTAATCTACAAGAGTCATTAGGTGTTCCACCTGTCCCGAAAGATCCATCGGTCCCGATTCAGAAGAAGATTTCTTCAATTTATTTCTTGGACACTGGGCATCCTCATCATTGGACAATGGCCTAGGAACAACACTTAACACTAACCAACAATCAATTAAAACCTTATAATTCAATCACAGAACTTAATGACTTCCTCTTAACAATCTTATATTCCATACAGGTTAAGTTTTATTTCATTCAAGTTTCAATTAACTTATACTCAATGCGATATCCTACCTCATTCTCCAATACTTTCAACCTTATTCTTAGACCTTAATAGGGCAATAAAAGCTCGATATGAACAACACTTAATTTCCAATCCTATAGCTCTTTCAACAATAGTTATCAAATGAGTCACTAGTATGAGATGACTCATACATTCAATTAGACTTCTCGGAAAGGTACTAGTGCCATGAGGCTTTTGGGTAATGGTTTCAATGACAGCCTCAAGTGCAACATTCAACCTTTCGATTTCAATTTAAGAATTGGGTGACAACGAATCAGATGACACCTTTCCAGGTGGTAACGTTTTGTGAAACTCCACTCTATAAGGAAAGATCGTCATGACATCGATATCCGATTTAATCTCGCCAATTCTTCTTCAATATCACAATCAACTAATATCTACATTTCTACGAATATCAACCATTTTGTTGGGATCATAATTATCCACAACTTGGTTTATATCTAGGATAGCTAGAATTCCTACGGGAATAGCTTCGATTAATTTGCTAGGGAAGTTAGGGTTTCTTGTGACAATCTACGTCGTATAAATATCTCGTATAAATATAGAAATAATCATCAAACATATATATATATATATATATATATATATATATATATATATATATATATATATATATATATATATATATATATATATATATATATATATATATATATATATATATATATATATATATATATATATTAAAATAACACTTCTCAGTCTGGTCTTGTCGGTAACTCGGGAATTCTTTGGCACCGTTATAGTCAAAAGATTTTTAGACATTTTTAGAAAAATGTTTATAGTTAAAAGATTTTGAAATTTTTTATTCAAAACCTTGGTTTTAAAAATCTTTCGTTCTCTATAACGAGAGATCTGGTACCAAACTGTAACACCCCCAAATTTATACAACTCAATACAGCGGAAGACTCGTTGGTGTTACGGGATAGCACATTACTCACATCATAGAAAACGCTTAAAAATCGCGTCGTTTATTAATAAAGCATTTCCATTCATAAATATCAGATTTACATAGGTCCCAAGTCATATTATTTCATACAATTACAAAGCATTTGAATGGAAATTTGTTAATTAAGTGCGGGCCATGAATTCTTGTTGTCTTCCCGAGAATTACCTTCAAGTACCTGAGATAAAACATGTTAAAAGAAAAGGTCAGCGATAACGCCGAGTGAATTCATAGAGTTTAATAAAATCCATCAATATAACATCGGTATAAAATTATTACCGAAAATCATTTTGCACAAATCATTGTAATAGGCCATAAAATAGCCAAAGTCATTTTATACAAATCCTTATCAAAATCATAATATAGGCTTTCGCCTTCAAAACTATTATACGAACCAATGTCGTAAAAATATCATACAATGCGTTTTATAACGTCGTGTAGAGTTAAATAAAAACCGTTATATGGTTTATAAAACCAAAACACAAACATAATATCAATAATATGACCCCGTATTGCTAGTCAGGCAATATATTGTAATTCGGTGCGTATAGCAGTATTTCGTTAATTGGATTATTATAAGGCGCATGACATTGTTACCTTACTACAACAAACAACGGGTAGCTAGCCCAAAACTCAATTTTCCCATCTAAATTAGCGTGTCGTCACAATAATCACGCTTGTGTAAATCTTCTCATACATAAATTCGCTTACTAATCAATGTGGCACGACGGGGATCAACCGTCAAGGCGCGAACTAGGGTGATCGTCCCCAAATAGTACTATTATATGCATAAGCGTCTACCAAATCCCGGTAGTTCACAATTCATGCTAATGGGACTTTTAGTGACATAACCTAACTTTAATAATCCATTTCATTTCATTTATCGGGTCATATATTCATTCAGCGGGTCATACAATCATTCGGGTCCAAATCAATAAATAAACAATCGGGACAAATGGTGTCCTATTTTATCAAAACTAACATGTTATCTCCCTCGCGGGTTTATAAAAAATTTCATAAAAACATTTAAAAGAGTACGAGGCTATGAACTCACGTTGATGTGAGAAAGCGGGTTATCGGTAATTCGGATGTACGGTACGTGCTTCAATCACGGAAACCTAGACAAATAATACCCGTCTTAGACTCATGTCCAATGACTTTATAAAAATAACAATTATGTATACATATGATGATTATATATATATATGATGATCAAGTGGGTTTACATTTACTCATTTTAGTGTTATGTGTTGATAACTTTTATACTAGTTTACTAGTTTTACCTATTTACATATTTTAAGTCCAATAAACTTATTATAAGTTCTTTAACTTGTATTAATCCATTTTATACTTGTATTATCAGTATTTATACTTTACATGTTGGGCCCAAATGGTTTAAGCCCAATAAATAAGTTTATAAGTGTTTTAGCCCATTTTGTTGTATTATTAGTCTAATAACGTTAACTTAGCCCGTTAATGTCCGTATGTTTTATAGTTCGGGTTTTATCGATTTTTACTTGTATTAGATACTTACATATCAGTATATGACTTTTAAAAACTTTACATTAGACGGGTCCAACCGTCTAAGTTTTATTTAACAAAAACGTTAATTTTACGGTAATAGCCGAAAAAGTCGTAAAAATCATGTTTATAGTTTTATAACTTATAAAACTTATCAAACTAACATTTTTATAAAATGTCCATTTATTTATCCTTATACATATTTATATAAATGTATTATATAAGTTAGTGGGTTTTAATTCACATTTTATACTATTTTTATTAGAGTGCTTATATAATACTATTATACTTTAATTTCCCAAAAATCTGATTTTTACTTTCATGTTCACCAAAACAGCCATATCTAGAGTTCTATATGGAGATAAAAGCCCAAATGTTTATGGCATAAACTACATGATATGTGCTCCATTTAACTCATCTATGGCTACTGTTGAATCAGCCTCTAAGTATTTTATAAAAATCGTCCAAAACAGTGTACTCAGATTTGCACTCTAAACTTGTTTTGATCATATCTCACTCATCCTAATGATTCCATTGCGTGGCCAACTCTCACATGTGTATGACATCTAACACTTACTGTAAATGGATTCCACCATGCAATTTTATCAGTTCATAACTTGGTTACTTACTGTTTTTATACAGCCAACAATTTAAGCAAGATTTTAGCCTTGTTTCTTATGGTTTTTCATCTTTTTAATCATATTTATCAACACTTGATCCCCACACAACATTTTTATCATCATATATTCATCATATACATATACAATAAGATAGAAAATACATGATTACATAATCAAAATAACAAGAGGATGGGGAGAACAATCTTTATACCACCAAAGTGATGAAATGATGAGTTTTTGATGAACAAGGTTTGGTTCCTTGTTACCAAACCTTCAACTTGGAAAATGAACTCCTTGAGATCTTCATATGCATGAATACCTTCCTGAAAGTCAGCCCTTGATCTCCATGTAAACTCCTTGCTAGTTGTTAAAATCACCTCCAATCATCATCTTTTCAAAGGGTTATCAACATATGTTGAATATAGATGAAGTTTAAGGTTAAATTGATGATGATGATGGGTGATTTGGGGTGGTGTTTGGACGTTCACCATGAGAGAGAAAGGATGAGAGAGTGGTTTGCATGTGGTGTGTGTGAAAAATGGTTTGTAGCTAGTAGTTTTGATGTTGGTATTGCTTACAAGTTAAGCTAGAGTTAACAAGTGTTACTCATGGCTTATAATTTTGACACCTAATGGTGTTTGTGGAGACTTGTTAACCATCCCATGTGTGGGGGTGGGACAAGTTTATCTTGTCTCATCCCCATTTAATTACGGGTACTCCTCGATTCTAGTTTCCTCGATTTACGTGCCCTCAGGTCGTTTTACGAAAAACGTTTTTATAAATTATGAATCAACGGCACAAAACGAATCTAATAAAAATTGTCTCATCAAAAACGGAGTTAAAAAACGTAAATACGTAATCCTAAGGTTTCCGGTTTAGTCGTAAAGGACGTTAAATTATAATCGTAAGTCCTAATCTCTTTTCGTAAATTTGTGAGTTTATGAACCAAAACAAATTTAAAATTCCAAAATAATATTCACGGATAAATTTATTTCCTGAAATGTCGGACTGTCACCAAAACGGTGTATGTAAACATAAGCACGTAACGTTGAATCCTCCGGTTTAGACGTAGTCGATGCTACTTCAAGACGTAAACCCAAATTTCTTCCTATAAATAAGTGAGTTCATATTATAACATTAAAATAATGTTCTCAAATAAATATTGAGAATAAAATATAAACCATAAATTGACGGATTGTCACATGATCCGCATCTGCATATGCCATTAGTGCAATCGAAGAGTCCTTCGAATACCAAGTCCCCGATTAATGGTTCCTTTAATATACCGAAAGATCCGTTTAACAGTAGTTAAGTGTAACTCAGTAGGCCTAGTTTGATACCGAGCACACATACATATAGCAAATTGAAGATCAGGTCGACTAGCTGTGATATACAGAAGAGTACCGATCATTCCACGATAAAGTGTTAGATCAACGGCAATCCTATGTGGATCCGAATCTAGCTTAGTTCGTTCCACCATTGGAGTATCCACGGGGTCGCAAGATTCCATCTTATATTTATTAAGCGATTCAAGGGCATACTTGGATTGATTGATAAAGACGCCTCTAGGACTTTGAGATATTTGAGGACCTAAGAAAAATGAGACCTTGCCCATCATTAACATCTTAAACTTGGAAGACATGAGTGTCCCAAACGCATCCGATAAGGTTTGGGTCGAGGCAGCAAATATAATATCATTAACATATATTTGTACCATAATCATATCTTTACCTCGTTTCTGAATGAATAGCGTGGGATCCACCTTGCCATTAGCGAAGCCTTGCGTAATGATAAATTGTGACAATAGATCATACCACGCGCGTGGAGCTTGCTTCAACCCATAGAGAGACTTTTTAAGCTTGTACACGTGATTAGGATATTTAGAGTTCACAAAACCATCCGGCTGTTGAACATAAACCTCTTCCTTGATTTCACCATTGAGAAATGCCGTCTTCACATCCATCTGATAGACGATCATATTCATGTGGGCTGTATAAGCGAGGAATAGTCTAATAGCTTCCAAACGGGCAACCTGTGCAAAGGATTCCATAAAATCGATGCCCAATAATTGCTTGTATCCACGAGCTACCAGTCGAGCTTTGTTCTTCAATATTCCACCTAACTCGTCGAGTTTCACCTTGTAAACCCATTTCAAAGTGAGTAACTTCACTTGATCCGGCCATGGGACAAGTTCCCATACATCAAGACGTACAAATTTATTCAGTTCCTCTTGCATAGCTTCTATCCAACAGGATTGGGTAAATGCTTGTTGCCACGTCTTAGGTTCAACTTCACTGAGAAAAGTATCAAAATGACAAAACCTTGCACTTTCTTGTAACTGACTTCGTGTGGATACCGGATGATTAGGGTCACCAATAATAGAATCTATAGGATGATCCTTTGTCCACTTGCTGTCATGTTCACGAATCTGTGGATTGGAGTAGACCGTAGTAGGAGCTTCCTTTGAGGTGGACGACCTGACTTGATTATGGTCGAGAATTGGTACACCAAAGAATGGAAGTTCACGCATTTGAGCGAATTCCAAGTCGTGATCATCATCATCCTCTTCATCATCAATAGGCATGACATGGATAGTTGATACATGTGTTGGTTGAGAATTACTCGATGAAGGTATATCTTGACCAATTGTAGGTGTAGACGTATCTGATTGTGCTTCGGTTGTAGGAGGTACAACTTCGGTAACCAGAGCTATTACCTCAGGTTCTGGAGCAACAATACTTGGAGGTGTAAAGAATTCATCAAAGAGCGGTTGAAAGAACGTATCCCATTCATTCCTAGAAGGTGGTGTAAATGATGATGAAGTAGGGTTGTTTGGGACAAGACCAGAGCTAATGTTACTGGGTCCCATTTCATGAAGTGCGGGTTAGAGCTGCTTTGCTCGGAAGCCATTACCGTCAGCTCATCAAAATCAACATTCATAGTTTCAAGGGTCTTGCAAGAATTACGATTGTAGATTCGGTATGATTTCTTTGCGGGTGCATAACCAATGAAAATACCAATATCAGCCTTTGGTTGAAGTTTCCCAAATTGTCACCATCATTATTTGGATAGCAAAGAGAACCAAATACATGAAGATATGATAAATCTGGTACTTTTCCATGTAACAACTCATAAGGTGTTTTGCCATGGCGTTTTCGAATTAGTGACTGGTTTTGGGTGTAAACTGCTGTAGATACTGCTTCTGCCCATAAAAACAATGGAGCCTTTGCGTAAATTAACATCGTTCGAGCAGCTTCCATAAGTGTGCGATTTCACCTTTCAACGACACCGTTTTGTTGTAGAGTGCGAGCAACGGATGTTTCATGAGATATTCCAACTTATTCATAATAATTATGCAAGATTTGAGTCACAAATTCGGTTCCATTATCTGTACGAATGTGTCGGACAGTAGTGTTGAGACGCACTTGAATCATCTTGAGAAATCCGATGATGAATTTAGGTGCCTCATTTTTTGTTGTAAGAAATTTCACCCATGTAAACCGAGGGTAATCATCGACAATGACGAGGATGCACTTTTTACCACTAAGACTTTCAACACACATTGGCCCACAAAGATCCATATGCAACAAATAAAGTTTCTTTTGGTTGGTGTCTTCAGTGTTGGGTTTGTATGATTTCTTAGTGCTTTTCTCCATTGTACACGCGGAACACAAATGGTCCTTGTGAAATGTAATTTTAGGAAGACTAACAGTTTATCGTAATCCTTGGATTATCTAACTATGGAAATGATTACTAGAGAGAGAGATAGATGAAGATGTAGAGAGAGAAAGTAGAGAGAGGTTGGAGAGAATAATGAAAGATTAGATTAGAAGTGTGTGAAATGTGTGTGCCAACCCCTCCTAACATGCTAGGAGGGGGTATATATAGACCACCCTACATGTAGGCTTCATGGGTTATATTATTTCATATTGGATCACGAGCCCATACTACGTATATATCGTTGGAGTGACCGATCCTTCCTAAATACGTAAAAATGTATTTCCAACAATCTCCCCCTAAGGGAGGTCACTCCAAGTTACAATGTCCTAAATAGTTTATATCTCGTGATCTATGCTAACAATGATGTGAACCGAGACTTTCTTTGGAAAAACGTATTTCTAACAATCTCCCCCTAAGGGAGGTCACACCATTTTACATAATCTTAAACCTAGCATACTATGCTTGTGTCTTCGATCTTGTGCTTGTGAATATGCTGATGTGATCTTTGACTTTAGTCTTGAGCATGTTTTCTTACCTTGACCTTGTGCATTCATCACTTGTTAAATTTGCCTCCTCGTGACTTCATGTTCCACATACTTATACCTTTATAATTCTTGAAAGCTTCAGTGTTTGATACAACGGAAGACTTGACTTTTAGGCTTTCTTGAATGTTGAAGTATTAAGTGCAGAAAGTAGAAGCATGTGGGGACTTCTTCTTCTCGGATACCGCAATGCCGCCTTCTTGTTACGCTGCATAAGACAATTAGCAACAAAACAAAGACACAGATGAAATGGCTTTGAATATTTCAACCAAATTAGGTAGCATTTTACCTCCGGTCGGTGAAGACCGTTGGAAGATATTAAATATCGTACTTGTGGCAGGTAGTTTCAATTAAGAACCTCCTTGACAAGATTTTGCGGGTAAACCCGTTCTCTTTACTCGACCGTCCAAAGCTGACTGCGAACATAAAGAGTGAATCATTTGGATGAAGCCGTCAATACATATACCTGGAACAAGTGAAATTCAATTAAGAACCGCACCATCGTTGCTTTCCAGTTGTCGCGAGCTTGATTCATATACAATCTTGCAAGTTACCTAGCAAGTGCTGTTTGAGGTTAACACTAGAAGGATTTCCACTCATCACTGTGAACACTAAGGTATCACTCTGAGTGTTCTGGCAAGATTAGTAAAATATTACATAGAGGCCTGGAACGTGTTTAGATTCAGTTAAGAATTAAACCATTGTTGCTTTCCAGTTATCACAAGTTTGATTCATAAAGAATCGCACAAGTCACCTACCATGGGCTTTTTGAAATTCGCTCAAGAAGGATTTCCATCTTCATTGTAAATACTCTCGTATTACTCGGATGTTTAGGCAACATCATGAAGATTTTGCGTAGGACTCTCAAGATATTTCTTACTTTTCACAATGTGTGAAAAAGCAAGGAATTATGAAAGTGTGTCCTAATGAGATATTTGATGATCTCAAATGGCTCTAGACTCGATCGTGCATTTTGGATTTTAGTGAGCGGAGGCTGGAGAGGAGTGCCACCACTTCAATACCAATTTATTCGGAGTGAATAAATTAATAGATAATGCGTTGTCTCCGTATGATTAAAACAAATATCTTTTAAGAGATATATGAGTTAGCTGGGGTGGGTTGTGCATTGTATCAGTGGGTCCATGATGTCTTATCTTCAATATCAAGCATCATTAAAAATGATCTTAATAGCATATGTGTTGACCCAGTTTCTGCCTAAGTTGTAAGGAGGGCTTCTTTCTTTTCACCCTTTATCTTTACAATTATTTTTCATTCTTCAACCCCTTCAATGCTTACCAATACGTCATAACTAGTACCTTGTTGTGATTGTTCTAGTGCTAACTTAAGTACTTGGTCGGCATTCAGCTACGTTCACAAGCTTTCTCCATCTTTCCTAAGGACTACTATTTCTAGCTATGGAATGTCCTTGGGAAGATTCCTCTGGTTTTGGAAGAATCATTGGACTTAACCTCCTACCATCCTTATGTCACCACAATCTTCATTGTCGTGAAATAAATGGGTTGTGGGTAAGTATAAATCACCATGAAATCCATTTTGAAGTGCAAATCCATTTTGCTCCCCCTTAACATATGCCACGATATTCGAAAACATTTCGCACATGTCGGGATGAGTTATCACGTTAAGTCAAACCATTTGTGATTAATCATTTCCCATATTAAATCACATTTTCTCCCCCATATTAAAAATATTAACCCAGTCGATGTTTTTAATATCAATTGATTTATAGCATTTTAAGAAAATTTGGGAAGAAAAATGCAAATCCAATTATCTTCATGATATACACAAGCTCCCCCTCAAATTAATAAGGGTGTACTTGAAACGTAAATAAAATACCTTTTAAACACAAGTGTAAGGTATTATCACGTGCAAAGATCATATATGATAATGTATTCACAAGATTAGCAATTTACGAGGTTGGACCTGAATGATAGAGAAAATAATATGATAGAGTCACATGGTTCTTGTTCAAAAATGGTCACCTCGTCATGTATGAAGTTATCTCTTGACATCATGTGTACGATTGATATCGTTGTCTTGACACCACTTAGTGACCTTGGCACTTTCGGCATCAAAGATTCTGAATGCTGGACAATTGTTCCTCCTCAATTGTTGACCCGTTTTATATTGAAAGAGTTGTTGTCGTTGTTTGAGTAGTCGCATCGTCGAGTATGTAGATATCAATTGTAAATTGCTATGATTGGTGGAGATGATAACTTCATAAAAACAAGATTTCTCTTGTTTTAACAAATAAATGCACTGACACGTACATATATTTGTGTTAGACCAAGTTATAAAGTAAACTTGATCCCTTACAAGGTTTTAAAGTAAACCTTGCCCGAGAAAATGAATTCCGTTGAGAGCCAAAGCTTTCATAAGAAATACTTGACTTTAATGTGAAAAACGGGTTGCAGTCTGAAATAACTACAAGCCTTTTTGAGCATGTTTTAAATCATTTAAACTTCTGCTCGAACTTTATTTACAACCGCGTGTCATTATTAAACAACATTTCTAGGATCGTAAATATTATCGATTCCAGAAGACATGCTCTTTTTATCAAAACATTGTTGAACACATAATTTTGAATGATTTAGAAAAACCATTTGAAAAATTCTTGAAAAATTGTGTTCAACGGTTTTGAAAACCAATTACTTGAGCTTAAGATTTTGAATATCTTACGAAACTAGCTCAAGTCCGAGAAGTGGTAAACTTCCCGTTGTTAAGGATAAGTTACCATCGGCGATAAACTTTCCTATTAACTGAAGAACGAGTCCTAAGCTGACATTTACTTAGAAGTCGTTTTCATGAGCTTGAAAACTTTTGAATGTTTTAACGGAAAGCTCATGACCGAGAAAAATGAATTTCCCGTTAAGAGGATAAGTTATCATTAATGATAATCTTTCCTATAATTGAAGTTCAGTTACAGTCTGATATTTAACTGTAAGTCATTGTGCATGAGCTTAAAAACTTCGAATGTTTTTAATAAAAGCTCATGCCCAAGAAAAATGAATTTCTCATTGTGAGGATAAGTTTATCATCGGCGATAAACTTTCCTTTATTTGAAGATCGGGTCGTCGTCTGTCATTTAACAATGAACCATATACACGAGCTTAAAACCTTTGAATGGTTTTAGGATAAGCTCGTGTCCGAGAAAAATTAATTTCTCGTTTTGAGGGTAAGTTATCATTGCATAGATAAACTTCCCTTTATTTGAAATCCGGGTCATCGTCTGATATTTAACGAGGAGCCATTGTTGTTAGCCTAATCGTAAATCCCCTGAAACACTTGATTCGTAGATATCAGCTTCTTTAGCAACCAAACGCTAAGAGTGTCCTTAGTTGAATGGTATACAGAGATTTGACCGGTTTGTTGTTGTTGATGCTTGACTTTAGTACCTATACTGGAATCAACAATTTGCATACTTTCACATGGGTTAGCGATATCTATTTTAGAACCATGCAGGGGTTCACAGCCAACTTTGGTAGTGCAAGAGGGAAACATCCTTCCTGTAGGAACCCATTGAAGATTAACTGATTTGATAATCCTATCCGTGGGTTCCCACCTAAGATGGGATCTAGGCGACATGGTTTTCTTATACACAGCGGAAGACTTAGCGGTGGAAAACCTATTTCCTTTAGAATTCCCTCTGTTATCATGGGAGTTTAACTCCTTCAAGACTTTAGAAACACAAGCCGCATGATTTGTCGTGAAGATACTTTTCATGCATACAAAACAAACACCGTGTTTGAGATCCGAATGAGATCTAGAAATCCTAGTTCTTGCTTGTGTCATTTTCTTATATGCATCTACATAGTGATTATTAGGCATGCTATTTGACCTATGTTGTGGCATATTCTTAGAACTATACCTAGAATCACTAGTAACAGTCTTGTTGTAGGGTTTGCATAGGCCGATTTGATCACAGTAGGCCTAGATAGTGGAGTGAATGATCTAGAAAGATGAACCATATCAACTTGGGAGGCAAACCGCGGTCTCAAGGGTTTTGGTCGCTCGGATCTAAATGCAGTCGGTTGTCGAACGGACTGATTTTTGGGCGGTTTCCCCAAGATTGATGGGTTTTCAAGCTTAGTGTCCACACTATTTCCCTTAATTTTCCTTAGTTCGTTTTTCAGAGCAGCTATAGCAATAACCTTTTTCTGAACCTGAGCCTTTAAATCAGCATTTTTAGTAGTTAACAAAGTCGTTGACTCTAGAGTTTTAGACCTCATCTCCACGATAGTATTATTTAACTCATTACAACGTTGTTTTAAGGTCTCTTGTTCCTTTTGTGAGAGGTCTTGGGATGCCAATTTAGATTCTAGCAAAGTAATTTGTTTCAAAAAATTATCTTTTTCGGCTTTAGAATCTTGAATTTTTTATTTAATTTTCGTTCAAGAACAACGTTTGAATTTTCAAGTTTTTCAAAATACTTTCCAAATTTATCCGTTTTCTTCTAAAATTCAATTTTGGTATCCTCAAGCTCTTTTGATTGTTGATCTATGATCGTTTCAAGCTCTTCAATCGTAGAAGCATAATTGGTTAAAGAAGCAGTCATAAAGCATATATCATGAGTTTTAGCATTTTGATCACTTTCTCCCCCATTATGACTCACATCGAATGAATCAGAAGTGGTATCACCCTTTTCCATCCCATGTTTGGCATAGGTAGGTTCGGAATTCTCAACATGCTGTAAGTCATTGTTAGATACAGTATTCAATTGCACCTCAACTATTGGCTCTTTGTCATGCATGCTTTGACGTGAATTTATGACACTGCTATCATCATTAACCAAAGCGTTCTCTTTTGAGTCATCCGTAAGACCATTAGTTTCCTCTGGCATGTGCATCAAATTTGCTTGCTTCCAATTATCATAAGCAATTTGAAGTCGTGATCGTTCTTAAAACAAATGTGTAAGAGAAGTCACGTATTTGAACAAAGTACCACGGAAGTCTTGAATCTCTTTTTTCATGTCTTCAAGGAATGATTGACAGAGCACTGAATTTTCTTTCTTGGCAACATCAAATTGAAGAAAAATCGATAACTGTTTCAAAAGAACTTGAAGTGGAGATGCAGATTCAATATGATTAAAGTCTTCTTTGTCAAGTTGCTGATGAAGAATATCCAAGTTTATCATCATAACCTCCATGAAGAAAGGAGCATTTTGACCAAAGATTGCCACAAAGGATGGTCCGTAGTCTAGCTTGGTAAGCTCGTAGAGATGACATTCAAATTATCCAAAATGAGACCTGACATTTTTGTCTTGCTTCTTCTTGCATCTTCTGTAATTCTCCCTCTCGAGATGTCGAATTCAACGAATCTATTGAAAATCGATGATAAATGAAGGTAAGGATTACTTCTCGATCGAACAATGAAAGAAAGTAATTGTGTTTGTTGTTGTGTGTAGAAGCCGAGAAATAATGTTGAAATCCCCTAATGTATGTTCTCGATGAACCAAAAATTCCATTTTCAAAAAGACGTTTTTGAAAAATCTTGAAATACTTGTCACTGTATCGGAATCCCCAAATTTAATCCGTCAGAATACCCATCGGAATAACCATCGGAATGTCCTATCGGAAAGTCTGTCGGAATATGGATCGGAATACCTGTCGGAATAAGCTGTCGGAATAAACTATCAGAATATTCTGTCGGAATAATCTATCGGAATAACCAATCGGAATAAACTATCGGAATAACCTGTCGGAATACCTATCAGAATAACCTATCGGAATAACCCTTCGGAATACCCTGTCAGAATAATGATCGGAATACCGGTCGGAATATCTAAACCCTTTTTGGATGGATTTCTATCGGAATATATAAACCCTTTTCCGATGGATTTCTATCGGAATAGTACAAATTCCCACTTTTCTCGAACAAAACTCAACCAATTCGAGATTTTAAGCCAAAAATGATCAAAACACCCAAAAATTTTGTGTTTTTAACCAAAGTAACAATAACAAATCACTACCACAACTATGTAGATGATTTGTATCAAGATTAAACCATAAAAAACACAAAAAAAAATTGGTTCGAATGATTTAGATCAAAATAAGCACAAAAATCAAGAACACAAACACAAAAACAAAACAGTCATCCCATGGCTTTGATACCAGTTGACAGTTTATCGTAATCCTTGGATTATCTAACTATGGAGATGATTACTAGAGAGAGAGATAGATGAAGATGTAGAGAGAGAAAGTAGAGAGAGTTTGGAGAGAATAATGAAAGATTAGATTAGAAGTGTGTGAAATGTGTGTGCCAACCCCTCCTAACATGCTAGGAGGGGGTATATATAGCCCACCCTACATGTGGGCTTCATGGGTTATATTATTACATATTGGATCACGAGCCCATACTACGTATATATCGTTGGAGTGACCGATCCTTCCTAAATACATAAAAACGTATTTCCAACAAAGACCACGAACAAGTTCGTTTTTTGCCAAATGATTAATAGCGTCAAAGTTAAGATGAGATAACCGTCGATGCCATAACCATGACTTAGTATTCGATGCTTTGGAGAGAAGACATACGGGAGAAGCGGCCATCATATCTTGTAGAGACAAAGTGTACAAATCATTTCCTCGAGTACCATTCAATAAATTAGCCCCTTCCAAATTACGGATGAAGCAAGTATGCTCTCGAAAAGCAACTTCTAGGTTTGCATCACAAAATTATCTACAGAAAATAAATTGTGACCGAGACCTTCCACATAATACACTATTGAAATTATAACATTCACAATATGATATTCACCATAACCCATTATCTTTGCAATATGATCATTTCCAAATCGAACCGTACCAAGAAACTTACTGACGAAATTTCCGAGCTGAGAGCGATCTCCAGTCATATGCTTGGAGCAACCAGAGTCCAAATACCAGAGAACAATTTGGACCACCTGTTTTCAGCAACAACAGTAGACAATGCATTGGAAACTATTGGTTCTGGAGTGTTAGCAGATATAGAGATAATATTATCAGAATTGCTAACATTTGTGTTATCTTTAGAGTTTTGGCGCTTTCTAATGTGAGTTTACCAATAACAGGTTTTACTGTTCCAACTTTCTGAGCTTTTTGGAGTATTAGCGGACACTACAGTGGGAGTAGACCTATTTAAAGGTCACTTTGTTCCTACAGTAGTGTTGGTGTTCCTAGTTAAAGGACACGCTTGTGTTTTGGTAGCCTTGGTACTCCTAGTTAAAGGGCACGCTTTCTTCGCTTTAGTGAGAGTGATCCTAGTTAAAGGGCATGCATTTCCTACTATAGTGAAAATTCGACCAGTGGGGTGCCACATCCAACCAACTTGGGTTAACACTTTCCCAACCGGTTTTCATTCTAAACCATTTTTCCGGGCATTCATCTCATTCACATGGTAAATAATGCAAGAATCATGTCAACTAGAAAACATACATTCATTGCAATTCAAACATTTCAAATTAGAATTCATAGTATGCTTAGAACGCTGCACAACCGCAGAGCCTTTAGGTTTAGCTAATTGATTCTTTTTATTCAAAACAAAAATAACATTCCTAGGGTGGGCTTCTACTTTCTTCTTCACTTGACTACTAGATGGGGGCAAGATCCTATCATTCTTCGTGTTTCTTTTAAGCTTAGATCTTTGAGCGTTAGTAGTGTTGTTTACTCCTGTCGAAGGCAACACGGGAATATTGTTAGCTGGTTTTGATTTTTCCTTATCTTTAGTGACCAATGTTTGAGATGGTTTAGTCCTAGGGCCCTTGTTAAGTGGTGTGACGTCGATGAGGTTCCTTTTGATTGCACTAGAGGACGATGCTGAGACGGCGGCTGCGTTATCCACAACATTCTTACCTTTTAAGGTACGAAGTGTTTCCTTTAACTCAAGCAAAGCCAATTTTTTATCACAAATTTGTTCCCTCAAATCAGATATTTCCACCGACTTTCGATTCAATTGTTCAATCAATGATTGATTCTATGTAGTGGTATCAACACATGCGGGCTTTACTGAATTGAAGAGTTACGTATTTTTCTGTTTTAAGTTATCAACTTTAGACAAAATCTTGGAAACTCGATTATCTATATCAAGTTTAAAATTCTCAGCAGCCTCAAGTACGTTCACACAGTTAATCTCCTTAGATTTCTCAATGTCTATCGGCAAAGATTTTGCAACCTTGTCACTTGGCTAACGCTGTTTTGATTGTAAATTCAATCGAAAATTATTTTGAAAATTTGAATCATCTATATTAACACCTTCGAATGACGTTTTAAAAAGCTATTGAATAAATTGTTGTGTAAATTCAAACGAAATACAATGTTTTTGAATCTCATCAAAACGTTTTGAAAGCGAATAATAAGAATCTTGAAGCTTTAAGTATTCAGCGTCAGATTTGTGACAAGTACTATCTACCACATTATCCACAGATTCAACATTATGCACAATAGAATCATTATCAACACTATTATTCACATAGACCGAAACAATATCATGCGACATCACTTGCTTTAGAAGCTGATCATTTTGGCATGAAATTCGTTCTATTTCAAGTAAACCGTTTTCATAAGCATCATCCATTTCATTGAAAACACAGTTAACTTCTTCTAATTCCAAAACCAAATCTTGATCAATATTGCTAAAACACTGTTTAATATTGTTTACAAACGGAACAATTTCGTCTCGAAACGCAGCTCTAGTGTGCTAAAAATTCCATTCACCTTCTGTTATGGCCGAATCCGTCATACGTTCCTTAATGACCGTGTCAAAATCGGCAAAGTGTTGGTGCAATGCATTTAAGCTATTTGACACCTTATTTACCAGTGGAATTAACTTAGTTAAATCCTTTTCGACAAGTGTAGGAGACGTACTAGGAAGGTTTTTAATACATGACTTTTGCTTAGCATGTGTGTACTCGATATCGTTCTCGGTATCTAATCGAATTGATCACGGTTAATGGTGGAATAGTCGGTAATGGTCACTAAAAGGGGAAGTTGATTTTCTATTTTAAAACTAAAAGCAAATGTGGAAATGTCGTTGAGAAAAATAAAAGCTTTAAAAATTAACCTAAAAAATTACTAGAAAAATACTTGGTAAAAATGGAGATTTCGGGAAGCGTGCAATTTTTGGAAATTAAAACATAAATGATTAAAAACTTGAAAACTTGTTTAAAATAAACTAAGTAAAAAGGTGGGAAAAGTATAATTTAAAAACTAAGAAAAATAAAAACAAAAGCCAAAGTAGATCGCAATGCGATCGTACTCAAATTGCAAGATGGATCGCAGTGGTGGATCGTACTCAGATGGTAGCCTACGATCGTAGCACTCGATCGCAGCCTAGATCGTAGTATAGGGATCACACTCACTGATCGCAACCACGATCACAACAAGTGGATCGTGGTCTTTGATCGTGGCCTGTGATCGTGACAACAATGATCGCAATCAATGCGATCGTACCCAGAGATCGTAACACGATCGCACCCACAGATCGCAATGAGTGATCGTGGTGTGGATCGTAGCCAAAGAAAGAACAATGATCACAGTCAATGCGATCGTATCTAGAGATCATAACCAAGGAAAACCCTCATAAGATCGCAATAGAAAACAACGAGTAACTTAAGCTGCAACGAATAAGCAGTTAAACCAATAAGCACTTACCAACTTTTAGACAAGAGTAATTAAGCACAAATTTTACAACTTTTGGAATCTAAACACGTGAACTTTATAACACGAACTTTAAAACGATAAAACTTTTAAGAAATCTTAAAAGTAAATAAGCTAAACATACGAATAAGCCAATAAGCACAAACAGCTTAAAGCTCAAACGTATAAGAACTTATGTAGGAATAAAAAGATGAGCTTTTTAATCACTTAAACATCAAAATCAATCACGGATCATTAATATTTCGGATCAAAGGTAAACCAAAATCAAGAAAGGTAGAAAGAGATTAATGAACAAAAAGCTTAACTTGAACTTGTGATTAATGAAATCCAAATACAAGGATGAGTAAAAGCTTAAACTTGAAAGATAAAAATATAGAAAAGATGAAACTTAGTGAGAGAAATTTTAAAAATTTATCTCTCTAAAAACTAGAAAGGAAAAATTGAAAAATGAAACTAGCTAACCCACCTCCTAATGTGTTTATGAGGGTATTTATAGGAGATGGAAAGGTGCATGTGTTGCCTCCTTTTTCTTTCTTCTCGTCTCGACTCAATTTAAATCCTTTGTCTTTCTCGACGTCGTCTCGGGATTTGTCGATGTAAATTAAACTCGTCTTCTAATTTTCTTCTATAATTAGACTTGAGTTCTTCGACTTCATTAAACTTCCGTCTTTAGACTTTTTCTTCGATAAATCTTCAGAATAAGCCTTGGATTTCCGTTCATTTTGCACTCTTGATCTTTTGACTTCGTCTTTTCTCGTTTTTCTTCGATAAAAGCCCGTGAAAACCCATGTTTCCTTTCTTTGTCATATTTTGGTCCTAAAACACAATAAAAACACAAACCACGCATAATTCTGACTTTTATGACGTAAAATACACTTTTTGGTCTTGTTATTATTGGAAATAAGTGGTAAAAGGATAAGTGTTTTCACACTTATTAAATCCCCTACACTTGACCATTGCAATGTCCTCATTCAATGCATTAATTTTAAAGCACGGTTTACATTTTCCATCATAAATAACCCACCTTGGCCTTTATTAAACACTAAACTTTAAGGAAACTAAAAAGATAGAAATATATACAAAACAAGTAAAGAAATCAAAGACTTACCTTGGGGTTTTGGCCGTCATAAATGTTTATCATCCTCAAGTTTCACGTTCCCCATACCAAGCTTAAAAACGAGATCATTGTTATTATAAGTTAGTAGACTAACACGAACTCATGTGGCCCAATTATTCACTTAGACTCCCTTATTCCTAGGTGTATCTCTTATATTTTCAATTTTGTCTTGAATGATCACGAGGATGCATTGTTTGACTTATTTCGATAGTTATTTAGGCTGAAAATAAAGTGGGACGATTTAATCAATAGTTAGCTAAAGGACAAAATCTTTTAAAACTGCTTCTCGGGACCTCTTAAAGTTCATATCTTGGCATAACTCGCTTCACGATTTGAGACCTTTCTCGGACCGATATTTGGCAGCGACTTCATACTTCAAATCTTGAGAGACGTTCATGAAATTATGGTCTTCTCTTCATATTAGGAATTTCTTCACTTGAAATTTTTGAGAGATTCTTCATATTTGGACCACGACTTCTTCATTTTTCTCCAATCTTTATTTTGGACTTTGATATACAACGATCCGCCTCCTTTTAGGACTTGGATCTATTTGTCCTCATACCTTGTTAAGGCCTTTTTGGATTAGACTTATCCATGATCTTTAGGGGAGTATTTGCTTTTCGTCGTGTGTCTCGATCCTTCATATAGATTTTTGATAAATGATTCTTCACATCACTTGGGATCTTTAGCAACAAAATGTAGCCCTGATGCCTTGTTAGGGCCTTTTCGGACTCGCCAATCTTCACATCCCGCTTTAATAAGTTATGCCTTGGCTATGAACTCTAATTAATACCGAGCAACTTTTAAACGGTCTTGGGCTAGAAGCTAAGTAACTTTTCAAATCGTACAACCTTATTTATTGCAATTAAATATATTAGCAAGCGATGGGAGAAAAAGCTTATAATCAACTCACATAAATTTATGAAAGAATAAAAACTTATAATTGACTCTATCATCTCTCGTTCTCCACAATTTAAAATCTCAAGGAATGAGACTCGTGAATGCTTAGCCTATTAAATCAAAGTTTTGGGTTTTCAAGTCGTCTATAGGATCTTGTAAACTCTTAGACTTTTTCAAGTTTAGAATTCGCATTTTAAAGTTCCCTTGATAAACGACTCTCTAGGATCAATTATAGGAACTTACGAAAAGTTCTTGCTCTTAACCCGTGAGAGTTAAGACTTTCGCGTTTTAAAGTTCCCTATATAAAAGCCTAGCAAAACTTGACTTAAACACGTTAAGGATACTAGCTAGAGTAAACTTAGATAAGTAAACTCGGGTTGAGTCAAAATATTCACGACTTTGAAAAATTTAAAACCACTTTATTGAAAATTTATTGTAGCAAAGAAAGTAAATAACGATAGCAAAGGAAAATTACAAGGCCAAAATAGATTAAAAATTTTGAAAAATGTCGAAAAATTTTATATTCCGGTTAAAATGAGGACAAATTCATGGAAAAGACCACTTACTTCGATAGAAGTCCCCCTACACTTGATATAAACATTTTCCTCAATGTTTATGCATGTGGGAGTAAACTCCCCTACACTTAGGACATTGTGCACTTTGTTTAAATCTTGCTAAGGAAAGGACAACTATAGTGACTTCAATGTGAATATATAAGATATGAAATATTGAATCACGATAGTTTAGGATAGAACCAGGAAGATGGGAACACAGAATCACGAGTCGTCAAAAGTCATCGAGAATGGAGCTTCGAAGCTTTAATCCATGCACATCAAAAGAAACAAGACAACAAACACATACGGGCCTCCCCCTACACTTATTATGAAAACGGTAAAGGATAAATCAACAGGTTGCCTCCCGAGAAGTGCTTGTTTTTGTTAACCGAGTCACGAGCCTGAATCGACCCAGAACTAATTCAAGCGAAACATGGTGAGGGATGGAATCATCTCATGAGAGATGTCCTCACCAAAGTACAACTTCACGCGCTGGCCATTCACTTTGAAATTGGGCCCATTTGGCTGAGAAAGCTCAATGGTGCCATAGGGAAAGACTTTGGCGACGGTGAATGGACCAGACCAACGGCTCTTCAGCTTGCCAGAGAAAATCTTCAACCGAGAGTTAAAGAGTAAAACTTGATCACCAACGTGGAACTCTCGGTTCTTAATCCTTGCATCATGGATGATCTTGGTTTTCTTCTTGTAGATCAATGAGTTCTCATAAGATTCATTCCTCAGTTCATTTAGCTCGTTGAGTTGAATCTTCCGAAGATCACCGGCTTTGTTGATGTCAAAATTGGCCCACTTCAAGGCCCAGTATGCCTTATGCTCCAACTCAATAGGGAGGTGGCATGCTTTCCCGTACACAAGACGATAAGGTGTACAACCAATTGGGGTCTTATATGAAGTACGGAAAGCCCACAAAGCATCATCTAACTTATCAGCCCACGAGGCACGATGCTCTCCCATAGTACGCTCAAGAATTCGCTTCAATCTACGGTTAGATATCTCGGCTTGACCATTAGTTTGAGGATGATAAGCGGTGGAAAGACGGTGATTGACACCGTACTTAGCCATGACTCTAGCAAATTGATCATTGCAAAAAGGAGTCCCACGGTCACTAATTATAGCACGGGAACACCGAATCGAGCAAAAAGTTGTTTCAAAAAGTTCACAACCACCCTTGCATCGTTCGTAGGGAGAGCCTTAGCTTCAACCCATTTGGATACGTAGTCAACGGCTACGAGGATGTACTTGTTCCCTTTAGATGATGGAAATGGCCCCATAAAGTCGATACCCCATACATCAAAGATTTTACATTCTTGTATGAAATTTTGAGGCATCTCATCTTTATGTGTGATCTTGCCTTGGCGTTGGCAAGCATCATAATTTTTAACCATCTCGTGAGCGTTACGATAAATGGTGGGCCAATAGAATCCTGAGTCAAACACTTTCTTCGCGGTGTAGTTGGGACCAAAGTGACCACCGATGGGTCCTTTATGGCAAGCTTCGAGAATGTCTAAAGATGCGGGTCCATCAACACATTGATGAATAATCAGATCAGCACATTGTTTGAAGAGATAAGGGTCATCCCAAAAGTAAGTCTTAACATCTTTAAAGAACTTCTTCTTTTGTTAGGATGTTAACCCTTGGATGAGAATACCACCCGCTAAGTAGTTTGCAATGTCCGCAAACCACGGGGTGTCATCAATATTGGAATTGATAGATATTAAGGCCTCAAAGGGAAAAGAGTCATTGATCTCTTGATTCGGATGATCCCCTTGATAAGGATCCTCAAGTCTACGTAGATGATCCGCGGCTAGGTTTTTGGCTCCCTTCTTGTCACGAATTTCGATTTTAAATTCTTGAAGGAGCAAAACCCAACGATGAAGTCTTGTTTTAGAATCTTGCTTAGTCAACAAGTACTTCAACACGGAATGATCGGTGTACATGATTGTGGTAGAAAGGACAAGATAGGGGCAGAATTTCTCAAAGGCATACACTACAGCTAAAAGCTCTTTTTCGGTAGTGGTATAATGCAATTGAGCCCCCGTCATTGTCTTGCTAGCGTAATGGATTGTTTGGAAGTGTTTGTTCACTATTTGGCCCAAAACCGCTCCAATGGCGAAGTCGCTAGCATCGCACATCAATTCAAAAGGTAGCTCCTAATTAGGGGTAACCAAGACTGGTGCCTTAGTTAGCTTATCCTTAAGAAGATTAAAGGATTCAAGACACTCTTTGGAAAAGATGAAAGGAGTATCTTTTTCCAAGAGTTGGGTCATCGGGCGAGCGATTTTAGAAAAATCTTGAATGAATCGACGATAGAAGCCCGCATGACCAAGGAAACTTCTCACACCCTTCACGGTTGAAGGTGGAGGTCATTTGGCTATGACATCCACTTTAGCACGGTCCACTTCAAGACCGACTTTTGAGATTTTATGTCCATGCACAATGCCTTCTTTTACCATGAAATGGCATTTTTCCCAATTTAGAACAAGGCGAGTGTCTTCACACCGCTTAAGCATGCGTTCCGAATTGGCAAGGCAATGAGAGAAAGAATCACCATATACCGAGAAATCATCCATGAAGACTTCCATAGTTTCTTCAAGCATGTCATGGAAGATAGCCATCATACACCTTTGGAATGTCCCGGGAGCATTGCATAAGCCGAAAGGCATTCTTTTATAAGCAAATGTTCCATAAGGACAAGTGAATGTGGTTTTCTCTTGGTCTTTGGGATCGATGAGAATTTGAAAATACCTGGAGAAACCGTCTAAGAAGT
Source organism: Glebionis coronaria (assembly GCA_025667525.1). Taxonomy (NCBI): domain Eukaryota; kingdom Viridiplantae; phylum Streptophyta; class Magnoliopsida; order Asterales; family Asteraceae; genus Glebionis; species Glebionis coronaria. The sequence goes on from CM046875.1 coordinate 71,727,295, forward strand.
AGTAATAATCATTACCTGCTAGACGGCGCCATTTAAAACATGACTTTTGCTTAGCATGTGTGTACTCGATATCGTTCTCGGTATCTAATCGAATTGATCACGGTTAATGGTGGAATAGTCGGTAATGGTCACTAAAAGGGGAAGTTGATTTTCTATTTTAAAACTAAAAGCAAATGTGGAAATGTCGTTGAGAAAAATAAAAGCTTTAAAAATTAACCTAAAAATTACTAGAAAAACACTTGGTAAAAATGGAGATTTCGGGAAGCGTGCAATTTTTGGAAATTAAAACGTAAATGATTAAAAACTTGAAAACTTGTTTAAAATAAACTAAGTAAAAAGGTGGGAAAAGTATAATTTAAAAATTAAGAAAAATAAAAACAAAAGCCAAAGTAGATCGCAATGCGATCGTACTCAAATTGCAAGATGGATCGCAGTGGTGGATCGTACTCAGATCGTAGCCTACGATCGTAGCACTCGATCGCTGCCTAGATCGTAGTATAGGGATCGCACTCACTGATCGAAACCACGATCACAACAAGTGGATCATGGTCTTTGATCGTGGCCTGTGAGCGTGACAACAATGATCGCAATCAATGCGATCGTACCCAGAGATCGTAACACGATCGCACCCACAGATCGCAATGAGTGATCGTGGTGTGGATTGTAGCCAAAGAAAGAACAATGATCGCAGTCAATGCGATCGTATCTAGAGATCGTAACCAAGGAAAACCCTCATAAGATTGCAATAGAAAACAACGAGTAACTTAAGCTGCAACGAATAAGCAGTTAAACCAATAAGCACTTACCAACTTTTAGACAAGAGTAATTAAGCACAAATTTGACAACTTTTGGAATCTAAACACGTGAACTTTATAACACGAACTTTAAAACGATAAAACTTTTAAGAAATCTTAAAAGTAAATAAGCTAAACATACGAATAAGCCAATAAGCACAAACAGCTTAAAGCTCAAACGTATAAGAACTTATGTAGGAATAAAAAGATGAGCTTTTTAATCACTTAAACATCAAAATAAATCACGGATCATTAATATTTCGGATCAAAGGTAAACCAAAATCAAGAAAGGTAGAAAGAGATTAATGAACAAAAAGCTTAACTTGAACTTGTGATTAATGAAATCCAAATACAAGGATGATTAAATGCTTAAACTTGAAAGATAAAAATAAAGAAAAGATGAAACTTAGTGAGAGAAAAATTAAAACTTTCTCTCTCTAAAAACTAGAAAGGAAAAATTGAAAAATGAAACTAGCTAACCCCCCTCCTAATGTGTTTAGGAGGGTATTTATAGGAGATGGAAATGTGCATGTGTTTCCTCCTCTTTCTTTCTTCTCGTCTCGACTCGATTTAAATCCTTTGTCTTTCTCGACGTCGTCTCGGGATTTGTCGATGTAAATTAAACTCGTCTTCTACTTTTCTTCTATAATTAGACTTGAGTTCTTCGACTTCATTAAACTTCCGTCTTTAGACTTTTTATTCGATAAATCTTCAGAATAGGCCTTGGATTTCCGTTCTTTTTGCACTCTTGATCTTTTGACTTCGTCTTTTCTCGTTTTTCTTCGATAAAAGCCCGTGAAAACCCATGTTTCCTTTCGTTTTCATATTTTGGTCCTAAAACACAATAAAAACACAAACCACGCATAATTCCGACTTTTATGACGTAAAATACACGTTTTGGTCTTGTTATTATTGGAAATAAGTGGTAAAAGGATAGGTGTTTTCACACTTATTAGTTTTCCTTGACAAACTTTGGGGCACAAAAGCTGATAATTGAGCTAATTCCTTTTGTAATCGAATACGGGTCTTTTTATCAAATTGATCTTTATTATACTTAACATAATCAAGATTATGGAATGTTGAAAGCATTTTAGATCGAGTTTCTTCCGCAAGTGACATTGTCTCCTCAGTATCACGAACATAAGGTGCCTCTTTCGATTTGCCAATTAAGGTCACATCATAAAGACAAGGAATATATTCCTGAGCTTGTTTTGCATAACCGGGATTAGGTGGTAAATCTTGAAGACGCTTAAGTTCTAGTTCTTTAAATGATTTAGTTAAAAGATGAATCTTTTCCGTGGAAGCGTATTGTTTTAAAAGCTGTTGTTCCTTGAATTTAAGAAGTTTGGTAGCATTAATATCCGATTTAAACTTTTTAGACTCGAGAGTTTTGAAATCCTTTTTAAGTTTTTGAAAATCATTTACAGCCGACTCTTTTTCTTTTGATTCATTGGAAAGATTAGCTCTTAATGATTCTATTTCGTTTAAGTGTTCTATCCTTTCATAACGAAATTGGTCAAATTCAGAATAAGTTATTTTTCTGCTTGAGGGACCATTTCAAAAGTTTTGACGTTTTCCTTATACAGCGCAAGCTCAGCGGTTAGATTGGCATTCAAATCTACGGTTTGTAGGAAGACCACATTCATGTTTTCAATAATATGTTTAGGCACCATTACCAAATCATGTTGATCATAAGATTCCATACCCGTTGTAGCATTTGGTTGAGGTTCACTCAAATGTGTTGGATTGGATACCACATCATTTGAGTTACTAGTTCCCGAATGCTGTTCGAGGTTGTCATTTTCATGCTCAACTTGATGTGGATTATCATGAACAATATTAGATGTGGTTGGTACCTCACTGACGACATCAGAACCGTAGTGAGAGAGATTAGCAACTAGAACAGCTTGGGCTGAGTGAATGTCATCACAATTCGAATCATATGCATCAAGATCATTTGCTTGATATGCTGCATTAAAAGTAGAGACGACTACAATACCTTTGTTATCAGCTGCCCCTGGGTCTGCAAGAAATGCTAATTCCTCTGAGTCCAAAATCTTTCCCTTAGATTGAGCATCGACCAAATACATCTTCTCACGAAATCATGTTGCATCCCTTCTCCTTTTCGACTGAGTGCATTGCCTAGCCATATGACCTTGTCCTCGACAATTCTAGCAAGTCACAACCTTTTGAGGGCCAATAGGGCTTCCATTTCCACTAGCTTGAGAATTCACAGCTTGAGCGTTCATGGTCCTTGTAGTGGGTCCATATGAATTTTGCCTTTCCTGAATGGATTGCACCGTCACTTGACCTCTTGAATAGTGGCTTGTTGTCGAGGATTTGAAGAAGAGCGGAGCTGATCGTTCGTTGCTGGAAATCCTCTAGTTGCAACAAGTTTTGACAAGTAGACAGTGAGATGGTTTAAGACATTAGTAGGTGTATCATTTGGAGTAAAGACCGGTGCTTGAATTGGTGAAAGTTCATTAGATTAGAAGGCTTGTGCTTGTGGTGCTTCAATTGGAAAATATCCTTGCTGAGGAGTATAGCCCATTGGAGAAGTGATAGCTTGTGATGGTGATGCCTGATGTGTTGGTTGCTGTGGATAAGGCTGTTGAAGAACACTTTGTTGAAATGCTTGTTGTGGCATCATTATTGGTTGATAAGATGGTTGATGTGGTTGCTGGTAGGTGTGTTGTGGTGGCTACTGCAAGTATGATGGTTGTTGATAAGTGTAAGCCATGTTTTGTTGGGGAGTCATTTGTTGAGAAGCATACATGGCAAGTGGATCATGAACTTGAGGTGTTGACAACCGAGCCTCGATTACGTGGCATTCGTGTTGTTGAAGAAAAGCTTGAAGTTGATCCACGTTGGTTTGATGCAAATCCTTAGCCAATTTAACAGCCGTCACGTACTTGCTCCATTTGGAAGGAAGAGTGTTCAAATACTTGGTGTTTAATTGAAACGTAGGAATTTACAGGACATAGATGCTGGGCTCATTCATCAATAGAGTGAATCTCAAATAGTAATCATTAAGAGTCTCCCCGGGGACATAGGCAAATTATCAAACGTATCATATAGCTTACACTCTCGTTCTTGTTTAGTTAACGAGGTGCCTTGCACTAGAACAAGAATTCTATCCCATAAATCTTTGGGAACTTTATGTTTACTGAAGAGTTTGTAGACATCCAGAGGAAGGGCTTGGAGAATGATGTTTGTAGCTTGTTTATCACACTTGTCTTGAATCTTAGCATCTCCAGTTAATTCACCCGTCGTGCGAGGACGAGTAACTGCACCTTCCGTAATGGTACCATATACCAATGGTCCATTGAGCACCGATGCCCAAATGAGATGTCCGTTCTCTTTATTCAACATATAAAGTTCCATTCGGGAAGCCCACTCCTCGTACATAGTCTTCACCAACATTGGTGGACGATTATCCGTACCCGAGAGGATGGACTTATCCGTAAGTGAAGTAAACTCCATTTCAATAAGTTAAAGATTTACAAACGTTGATCGAACAATGAGAGAAAGTAAATGTGTTTGTTGTCGTGTGTAGAAGTCAAGAAAAATGTTGAAATCCCCTAAAATATGTTCTCGATAAACCAAAAAAATTCCAAGACAAACAAAAAGTCACGAGATTTTTTATGGAATAATTTGGCAAAGATTTCGCAATGATGAAAACTACTAAACTTCGCAATGTTCAAAACCTTTGCAATGTTTGAATGTTCAAAACCTTCGCAATGTTCAAGACCTTCGCAATGTTCAAAACCTTCGCAATGTTCAAAACCTTCGCAATGTTCAAAATCTTCGCAATGTCAAAGAAATGTTATGTCGCAATGCACATAAATGTATCGCAATATGTATCGCAATCCAGAAACCCTATCGCAATATGTATCGCAATAAGTGTCGCAATCCAGAAACCCTAGGATATTGCGATGGAATTTCAAGCACATGTGTCGCAATAGTACAAACAATATTCCAACTTCCACTTTTCTCGGATAAAACTCACCCAATTCGAGATTTTAAGCCAAAAATGTTCCAAACACCCAAAAATTTTATGTTTTTATCCAAATTAAATATACCAAATCTCTACCACAATTATGTAGATGATTTGTATCAAGAAAAAAACCATAAAAACACAAAAAAAAATTGGATCGAATGATTTTGAATCAAAATAGACACGAAAATCAAGAAGACAAACACATAAACGATACAATCATCCCATGGCTCTTGATACCATTTGTAAGATATTGTAAATCTTGCTTATATTCTAGAGAGAGAAAGAGATAGATAGATGGTGAGAACACACACACTTAGAGAGAGAAAGTTGTGTAAAACACACTTTAACTATGTGAAAAACAATGTGAACCACACCCTCTCCAACTAAGGAGAGGGTTTATATACCCAAGCCCATGAGATGGGCTTGGGCTTACAATGGGCTGCCGGCCTACACATATTGTAGGCTTGGCTTGGCCTTGTTTACTTAATATTAAATTAACTAGACTACGAGCTACTACTTAATCTATTGTTGGAGTGACCGATCCTTTCTAATACGTAAAACGCATTTCCAACAATTACCAAAACTAAAGTTATTGTTACTAGAATTAGAATTTCTGTAGGGAACAACCCCTCTAGACTCAACAGTCTTGGCAGCAAAGGAACTGACCTGTGGTTTAGGAACCACAGAAGCAGAACCCAAACCCCTATGAGACTCCTCGGGACAAACAATCACAAAAGCATCTTTCACATCAGGCAAATCAGTTTGAGTAAGTAAAGTACTTCTAATAGGTTAATAAACTTTATCTAAGCCCATTAAGAATTGCATAAGTTTCATTAACAGATTGTGTTTTCCCATTTCAGATTTAGCAAGACAAGTACAAGGAGTCAGTTTAGTTAACATATCAAATTCTCTCCACAATGAATTAAGTTTGTGATAGTACTCTGAGGCAGACAAGCAATTTTGTTTATAGTTGTTAATTTTCTGAACCAAGTTAAACAAAATAGAGCCATCTAATTTGTCATAAGTCTCTTTTAACTCATTCCACACTTCAGCAACATTATCAGCATACACAAGACTAAGATAGAGATCCTCAGAAATACTATTCAACAACCAAGACAACACAACAACATTGCATCTATCCCATTGACTAGTAAGGGGTTCACTAGACTCATAAGTACCCCTTAAACAAGTACCATCAACAAAACTCATTTTATTTCTAGCATGAAGAGCAATTTTCATAGCATTAGCCCAAACCCTATAGTTTTCACAACCAGAAAGTTTAAAGCTAATCAAAGAACCACTTTTACTATCATTAGTCTGTAAATGAAGTGGATTACTAGCATCAAGCCCATTAATAACATTAGTAACATTGTTACCACCACCACCACCACCACCACCACTTATTTCAGTAACCTCAGGAGCCATAACCACAAAACAGAAACAATAAACCAATAGAATCAAACAAAAAACCTATGTTGTCAGTCAAGAACCCTAGTTCAAGATCATACACCACTTAGTTCTGAGGATTCTAAACCACTCAAGGTGGTAGGTCAAGAGCAAGTGTAGGACGGTGAACAAACAAAAATAAATAACAAAGGTAAAAGTGCGAGAGGTGTTACACAACCAAACAACATCCAACAAAGTAAACCGCGGAAAAATGAATAGGAGTTAATCTAGATTCAAGTCTAGAAGTAACCCTAAGCAATACATCAACAGATAAGGTCAATCTAGATTCGAGTCTAGAAGTAACCTTAACCAAGAAATCATACAAAAGTAACAATATTAGCTTCCAATTAGGTACCTGCAGTGTTAGAATAGACAGATAAACACTTGGAAACCAAAAACCCCAAATCTGAAAAAATTAGGGTTTTCAAAAAAACTTTATATTTTTCAAAAATTAGATAGATCCTAGTAACAAAAAAGCTTTTAAACCAAAGAAAACTTTTATACATAACGATTTAGAACAAAGAACCTTAAAAAAACCCAAAATAAATTTTCTTTCAAGAAAATTGTAACAATCAAGCAATATTTAGATGAAATAAACAATAGATCTTTAAAAAATCCCCAAAAAATAATTTACTTAACAAAAAACTTTTTAATAAAAAATCTAACCTGGAGCTCTGATACCATGTAAAAATCAGTAATACCACACAGTAATTCACTCAACTAACCACCCCACGTGCTTCATTAACTTAGAAAACAAAACAGATAGTCCCCAATCGGGTGCTATCAACATACAAAGCAAAAGATTGTCCCCAAATTGGATGCAATCTGAAATACAAGAGTTCAATACTAGCTAAATACTAAACTACTAATCTGGAACCACAATCAAACGTTTTACATCTTGATTTTTAGTGAGAGAAATGAAAGAGAGAAAGAAGAAGTAAAAAGACTGAGTAGAATGAAGTCCCAAACCCTAAAATAGGATATGCGAGGAATATATACTCGGGAAACTTTGAAGGGTTGGCAAGAGTAATCCCTCAAGACCTGAGCAAGTGACAAACAAGGAAAACATATAGAAAAGTTACATAAGTAACCCCTGAAGATTAGAAAAGGTTGCACACCAAGTTATAAACTTCAACAAATATACATCGTAGTTTACAACAGGACCTTATGAACCATGTTTGGCGTGAAGTCGAGGAAGCTCAAGAAGAAGAAGATGAAGATGAAGACTAGTCGCCTGGCGTGGTTTTTTTTAAGTTTTTTTTCCAAATATTTTTTTTATTCCGTAATTCTTTTTATTTTCAGTGTGTTATTATTTTGTTTGTTGTAATATTTTTTTATTTCGTAATGTAATCTATTTTTAATTTATGAATATAGGTAGTTTATTACTTTATTTATAGAATGAAATAATTGTTGGCAGTGTTTTATGAAAAAAGAAAAAGTCGTGTTTGTTGGTGTTATAATTAGAGAGGCTGGTGTTGTTTTGGTGTTATGCTGGTGTTACGTTAATGTGACTGCATTTTTTGACTGATGTGGTGTTGGTTTGATCTGTGCATCTCCTTTTCGACAAGTAAAACCTCAAAATCAGTATCATTTTTGTCCTCAAAATCTCGATCACACGTGGGTATCTTAGTCGGGTTACACTTCATAAAAGATGATTAACAAATGCTTTTGTTGAACTAAACTCTTCACCACATTCTTAGTAAAAAATATCATAATATTTAACCTGATTCATACTCAAAACTATCCATAATCTCTTTAAATTCTCTCTTAAACTATACACATTATTACATCTTGGTTAGCTTCCATTTTTGGCTGATTTTTCTTGACCATTTCATATTAACCACCATGATCAAAATCACCTTAACCTTGATAATAATCATGGTAAAAAACTTCACTTTTTTCACCTAATTATCAGCAACATAAGCAAAACAAATACTCACTCACCATTAACAAAATCTTGACCTTCAATTCTGCCTTTAGCACCATAATTATGATCATAACATTGGTCAAAATGTTGACTTTTTTGAACTAATCTGTTACTACCATAAGCAAAGCCAAAACACTTTTTTAAAGAAACGGTGTACACTTTTATTATAAAATCGAATTTACCATAAAATAATAGAAAAATTAAATTGACAGAATTTAAATGACAGAAAGTAATTAACAGTAATGAAGAAAGCAGTAAAACAAAGACGAGGCACGTGTTTAACACGCTTCGCTTAAAACAGATTTGCCGTCTGTTTCCCAGGGTACAACGTCCAAAGCTGTTGAACAGCCGGACTAAACAAACTTGCCTGAAAGATCACGGAAGCCTTGCGTGTTTCTGATCGACGAGCTGCTGAAAAACGAACTGGTAATGGAGTAAAGAAAAAGCTGCGTTTTTCTGATGATAAAAACTGAATGAGAATGGTTTATTTTATAGCTAATTCATGTCTTGGTCACCAAGACAGAATATATGCTTCTAAAATAACCAGACATACGAATTTGTTAAAAATAAACACGATTTGCATATATTTCACAAACACAAGAAAATTCTGTCATGACTTAATAAGAAAGTCTATATCTATTCCTTAAATAGATGTACATAATTTTCTGAAAATAAAAATCGAATTTGCAGCAAAAAAGATACCGAAATCTGCCCGCACCCAAGCCAGTTTTCGGAGCTGCATTCGTGTCCGCAGGTCGCGCGCTTGTGCACAAGTTCAGTAGCTTCGAACCCGTTTTTGGCCTAGAAATCCCACTTTCTGCACCCCTCCTGCGCGCGTAGGCGTGGGAGTAAAAACCCACAAATGAATATTGTAGGGTAGAAACTAGGATTTCCTTATAAACATGTTTTCACTTCATGTTTCAAGCGATGTGGGACAAATATTTTTCCAAATATTGTGTTTCACGTGACTCACTTTGAGACACGATATCTCATTCATATTAACTACATATTGGACATACTTTAGCTTGTTGCGAAGCTCTCTTCGAGGAGAACGCAAAGCTACTAAGTACTACGAATATATATAACATATACATATATAAAATTATGTCCAAAGTATTGCAAAAACCATATTTTGCAAAACATTTTCCAATAATCCCCCACATGAATGGGAATCGGTCGATAACACACGAAAGTTTCGGCAAAATTTTTACGGTTAAGTCCTGCATAGGATAGGTAGGTGTAACCCTTTGAACCTTCCCTTGTGAGATGCACTTAGTCTCCTAGATCTGAGTAGAAGCGATGTCCTTGAACTCAGCCTCTGTTTACGTAGACGACAATACACACTCACACAAGACTCTCCCTGACCTTGTCAAGTCCTCATAGTCGTGTTCGTTATGGTCATGAACACTCGCCTGGTTCTGCAAGAGCTCTTAGAAATTGCGCCCCCACAATTTCCTTCGAAGCGACCCCACTTCTCTCTCACATAGGTGATTTCATCTTGAATCATTAAAAACATATGTTTTATGATTTCATCTTGAATCATTATGCTTTATGATTTCATCCTGAATCATTAAGCCATATGTTTAACCTCTCAACATGTCACATTGTTCTAGGAATGGACTAGGAAAGTTACTGTATTAAGTAACCCCCCCCACATTGACGTGACTTCCCCCACATTTCTATGATTAGGTTGTCCTATTGAACCCAGATCTTAGGATCTCCAGTCAACTGGGTTAGGTTTTCCTTCATAGAAACTCATTCCTTTAAGGGCTTTAGTCACATTCCTTTAGACGACTTACTAACTAACTCTCTACTTAAGCCTTTCGTAAGTGGATCCGCGATGTTATCCTTTGACTTCACATAGTCAATTGAGATAACTCCTGTTGAGAGTAGTTGTCGTACCGAATTATGTCGACGACGGATATGTCTAGAATTTCCATTATACATTGTGCTATGAGCTCTGCCAATTGTCGATTGACTATCACAATGTATACTAATGGCCGTTACCGGTTTAGGCCACCATGGTATGTCCTCTACGAATTGACGTAGCCATTCCGCCTCTTCTCCGCATTAATCTAACGTGTTAAATTCTGATTCCATCGTGGACTTAGCTATTACAGTTTGCTTGGAAGACTTCCAAGATATAGCGGCCCCTCCCAGTGTAAACACATATCCACTGGTCGATCTAGAATCCTTTATGTCAGATATCCAATTTGCATCACTGTATCCTTCAATAACAGATGGACATCTAGCATAATTTAGTCCATAATCACGACTGTGTCTCAAATAATGAAGTACCCTAGTCATAGCTTTCCAATGTGTATCACTTGGATTACTAGTATATCTACTCAGCCTGCTAACAGCATATGCTAAGTCAGGTCGGGTACATGTCATCAAATACATTAACATGCCAATAATTCTTGAATACTCTAATTGGGCAACACCTACGCCTCTATTTTTAGATAGATGCAAACTGGTGTCTATTGGAGTTCTAGCTAGGCCGGAATCCCCCGCATTATGAGTATTAAGAATTTTGTCCACGTAATGTGCTTGACTTAATGCAAGTCCACTCTGAGTTCGTATGATCTTTATTCCAAGGATCACATCAGCCAAACCCATATCTTTCATGTCAAACTTTGATTTCAACATGTCTTTAGTAGACTTGATCATCTTGTCGTTACTGCCAACGATAAGCATATCGTCGACATAAAGACACAAGATTACATATCCACTATTTGTGTCTTTGACATAAACACACTTGTCGCATTCATTAATTTTGAATCCACCCTCTAGCATGGCGTGATCAAACTTCTGATGCCATTGTTTTGGAGCTTGCTTTAAGCCATACAATGACTTAACAAGCCTACAAACTTTGCTCTCTTGTCCAGGAGCCATGAAACCCTCGGGTTGGTTCATGTATATTTCTTCTTCTAAATCTACATTTAGAAAATCCGTTTTCACATCCATTTGGTGAACTTCTAAATTTCTTAATGCGGCAATAGCAAGAATCATCCTAATAGAAGTTATTCGCGTAACAGGCGAATAAGTATCAAAGTAATCTAGACCTTCACGTTGTCTAAAACCTTTGATCACCAAATTTGCTTTGTACTTATCAATGGTGCCATCAACTTTCATCTTCTTCTTGAAGATCCATTTATAGGCTAGTGGTTTACAACCAGGAGGTAAATCCACGAGCTCCCAAGTGTGATTTTGTAAAATAGACTCTATTTCACTATTAATCGCTTCTTTCCATCGTGGCCCTTCCGAGGAATTTACAGCTTCTTGATAAGAAGTGGGTTCATTTTATACCATAAAAGAGACAAAATCGGGTCCAAATTATTTCTTGGTTCTCGCCCATTTGCTTCTTCTAGGTTGAACCTCTTCTTCCTCGGGTTGATCTTGTCTCTCATCTTGGAGATCATTATCATCGTGTTGTCTCTTATCTTGGACAACTGCATAATCTATTCTAGATGTGCTTCCATTTTCCTTCTTTATGAATCATGTACAATGAAACGATACGCACTACTATTCTTAGCATATCCAATAAATATACAATCCACAGATTTAGGTCCAATCGTTTGGGTCTTAGGTGTCGGCACAGCTACCTTGGCTAGACAACCCCACACTCGTAAGTACTGGTATGATGGTTTTTTTCCCAACCACAGTTCATATGGGGTTTCCTCTTTATCCTTACGAGGTATCTTGTTTAAAAGATAAGTAGCCGTTAGAATGGCTTCCCCCACATGTCCCGGCTCAAACCAGAACTTAACAACATGGCATTAACCATCTCTTTCAAGGTACGGTTCTTCCTTTCGGCAATACCATTTTGTTGAGGTGAATAAGGAGCAGTAAACTCATGTCTAATTCCATGTTTCGCACATAGATCAGCAAAAGGAGACACATATTCACCTCCTGTATCACTTCGTACAACCTTGATTTTCCTACCAAGTTGATTCTCAACTTCGGTTTTGTATAGAATAAACTTGTCTATAGCTTCATCTTTACTTTTCAACAAGTAAACGTAGCAGTACTTTGTGCAATCATCAATAAACGTGATGAAGTACTTATTGCCACCTTTTGTGGGTAGTGATTTCAAATCACATATGTCTGTGTGTATCATATCAAGTGGTTCGGTTTTTCGTTCAACCGATTTGAAAGATGATCTTGTAAGTTAGGCGTCGACATAAGTTTCACACTTATAATTTGAATCAATATGAAAATTTGGTATGCCATTAAATTTAATCAAACGAGGCATTGAATTAAAATTAATATGTCCAAGACGGCCATGCCACACATTAGAAGACTCAATCAAGTAAGCAGAAGAATTCATTTTATTGATATCATTCTTAACAACTATTACATTGAGCTTAAACATACCATTCAGGGCATACCCCTTACCAACATACATTTAATTCTTAGAAAGTACAACTTTATCAGACTAATATACAAGACGAAAACCAAACTTATTCAAAAGCCATCCGGACACAAGATTCTTGCGAATATCCGGAACATACAAGACTTTAGTCAACTTGAGCTCTTTCTCGGATGTCATCGTCAAAATAACATATCCTTCGCCCTTGATATCAGCAGTTGCAGAGTTGCCCATGTACAGCTTCTCTCCATTGTCAACCGCTCTGAAAGAGTGAAACATACTCTTGTCAGCACACACATGACGGGTTGCCCCAGTATCAACCCACCAATCATTATTATTAGAACCTACCAGGTTAACTTCATAGATAATGGTAACGACATCAGACACCATAGCAATCATGTCCACATTATCATTCACCATATTAGCCTCGCGTGGAGTCACCTGCTTTGGCGCTTTGCAATTAGCAGCACGATGACCTGGCTTGTCACAGTTGAAGCAATTTCCTTGGAACTTCTGCTTCGCAATTCCAGCCTTAGGAGCAAGGTTCTCTGACTTCCCTTTGCTCTTCTTGTCATTCTTCCCTTTTCCAAAGCTCTTGCCTTTAGACTTTGAAGAAGACGAACCATGCTCAACCATATTTGCCTTGGCAGAATCAGGTGGATAAGTGTTTTTCTGAGCCAGCTTGTTGTCCTCTTCAATACGAAGACGAACAACCAAGTCTTCAACAGTCATCTCCTTTCGCTTATGCTTCAAGTAGTTTTTAAATTCTACCCAGCTTGGAGGTAACTTTTCAATGATAGCAGCAACTTGAAAAGTTTCACTCAAAGTCATACCCTCAGCATGAATGTCGTGTAGCAAAATCTACAGATCTTGAACCTGAGTTATCACACTCTTTGAATCAACCATCTAGTAATCCAAAAAGCGAGCTACCACAAACTTCTTTGTACCAGCATCCTCAGTTTTGTACTTGTGTTCCAAGGACTCCCATAATTCTTTGGCAGTCTTAGTCTTGCAGTACACATTGTAAAAAGAGTCCACCAAACCATTCAGAATATAGTTGTGACACAAGAAGTTTAAATGTTTCCATGCTTCAACAGCTTGCACGGCTTGTTGATTTTCGGGTACACCTTCTTTAGGAGGTTCCACCTGAGGTACAGTCTCCTTTAAGAACTTCGCAAGGTTCAAAGTAGTGAGATAGAAGAACATCTTCTGCTGCCACCTCATAAAATTCTGTCCATTGAATTTTTCTGGTTTTTCAGCATGATTAGCAACTGTGTGGGTAACTGTCGCATCAGTTACTTTCACAGTAGTAGTTGCAGGAATTTCAGGAGTGCTAGTAGACATTCTGAAAGATCAAACAAGATCAAAACACAAACAGTTAGACAACTATTATAAATCTGTATATAAGAAATTCAATCGTGACCTCTATATACTTATAGTAGATCTGCTTCAAAGAAACTCAATCTTGGTTTCAATGAATCAGATGCAATTAACAAAAATATCAGTTTAATAGAAACACAATCTTGGTTTCAATAAACCGATTAGAACAACTACTAAAAAAAAACGTTAAATGTTAATAAAAATCTGTAAATTAAAACTGATTTCCAGTGAAACTCAATCCTGGTTTCGGTAGAAACAGTTTATAAATAAATCTGATAAAATTATTAATCAGATTTTAATAAAAGTTTTAATTATGTTAAACAGAATATGTTTTAAGATTGTAAGAAACGATGTACACTTTTATTATAAAATCGAATTTAAAATAAAATAACAGAAATTAAATTAACAGAATTTAAATGACAGAAAGTAATTAATAGTAATGAAGAAAGCAGTAAAACAAAGACGAGGCACGTGTTTAACACGCTTCCCTTAAAACAGATTCGCCGTCTGTTTCCCAGGGTACAACGTCCAAAGCTGTTGTACAGCCGGACTAAACAAACTTGCCTGAAAGATCACGGAAGCCTTGCGTGTTTCTGATCGACGAGCTGCTGAAAAACGAACTGGTAATGGAGTAAAGAAAAAGCTGCGTTTTTCTAGTGATAAAAACTAAATGAGAATGGTTTATTTTATAGCTAATTCATGTCTTGGTCACCAAGACAGAATATATGGTTCTAAAATAACCAGACATACAAATCTGTTAAAAATAAACACGATTTGCATATATTTCACCAACACAGGAAAATTCTGTCATGACTTAATAAGAAAGTCTATATCTATTCCTTAAATAGATGTACATAATTTTTTGGAAACAAAAATCGAATTTGCAGCAAAAAAGATACCGAAAACTACCCGCACCCAAGCTAGTTTTCGGAGCTGCATTCGTGTCCGCAAGTCGCGCGCTCGTGCACAAGTTCAGTAGCTTCGAACTTGTTTTTGGCCTAGAAATCCCACTTTCTGCACCACCCTGCGCGCGCGTAGGCGTGGGAGTAAAAACCCACAAATGAATATTGTAGGGTAGAAACTAGGATTTCCTTATAAACATGTTTTCACTTCATGTTTCAAGCGATGTGGGACAAATATTTTTCCAAATATTGTGTTTCACGTGACTCACTTTGAGACACGATATCTCATTCATATTAACTCCATATTGGACATACTTTAGCTCGTTGCGAAGCTCTATTCGAGGAGAACGCAAAGCTACTAAGTACTACGAATATATAACATATACATATATAAAATTATGTCCAAAGTATTGCAAAAACCATATTTTGCAAAACATTTTCCAACACTTTTCACCATTAACAAAATCTTAGTCATAATCTTGGCCAAAAAGTTAAAACTATTGTGGACCATTTTAGCATCTTCATAAGCAAAATCATGAACACCATGTTCCTTGATCATATGATCATCACCAAAAACAAACTGATTATATGAACAATACTTTTTCTTGAAGCTAGAATCAGTGATAAATGACCACCCAATTGCTTACTATTTGAAAAGCTTAATTTAAAATATTTACAAAAATGCTACTTTGGTTTTTGATCTTGATTTATTTTTTATACCTGGTCAAATTCAAAAAAGATAGTAGGTATTTACGCACGTTGCGGCGACGGGTATCTTGTAACATAATTTATAGCGGACATAATTTTAATTTTACGTTCTTACAACGATATCTTGAAAAACGACAATTTGAGTTTTGACAACTTTGTATAATTGGCTAGCCGAACCCATGCTGACTCCGGTTTCCGGTTGGACCCGTTGACACGGTTAGGTTTTTAAAACTATATACATTATCATTTATGTAGACAACATATATATATTTTTGTAGATATATATATATTTTTAGTTCATGTATAATTTTTTAAGTAATAGGGTGTTTTAATTATATATTAGATAGTATTAAATATTTTTATTTTTAATTATGTATTAATTATTATAAATTAATTAGTTTTAATATAAGTATTAAATATGTTTGTATTAATGAGGTGTTAAAGTTTCTCATTTTAGCTTTTAGGCTTGTTTGGTTGTACACAATGGATTAATAGATGTAACTTGAATTCTCAAGTATTCTATTAAATGCTTTATATATAATATAGATTATTAGACATGTAATGAGATGTAATTTAAAATTTTTTGGGTCGTTTTACCCCTAAATTTATCTATTTATGCCTTAATGTAACAATTTGTCATTTTCAGATTAATAAACCCCGTCCTTCGTATAAAAGTTAGATTTTATATAAATTGTAGCCTTTACGACTAATCGACAATGATAAAGCGTAATTGTTATTAATGTGTTGTTTGTTTATATAACGTGTTAGGGATTTTTATACTTCCAAGCCCTATTTTGTTTATTGATATATCAACATCTTCGTGTTCTTCGTTTTTATATTTACATATTAAGCGTTTATTTTAGTTAAAAAAAAGCTTTTATTTTTTATGTTTTAGGTATAACTTTTATATCACGTACCTTTTAAAATATCAAGTTTCGAGAATACCCGTTTTTACAAATTGTGAGACAAGTTTGTGTTAATGCAATAATGCCTAAAAACGTTACTTGCATTTTTCGGTCTCGCTTTGTTTTGATTACGACAATATGTAAAAACAAGCATTTACGAAAACAACAAAAAACGAATTCTTGAGTTCAAGTATTTTTCATTTTACCCATTTTCACTTAAGGTATGGATAAACAAGTACTAACCTTAATCAAGTGATCAAGTGATTTAATCTTTTCTTAAAACTCACTTTTTATTAAGTGTGACAAGTTTTTATTAAACTTTCTTTTTAAGAAAATGTTTTATTAAATTAATTATTTGAAAATTTGAAAATGGCATATTCTTATTTGGTTAGGAATATTCTATCAGGATATTTTTTAAACTAGATATGACCTACACCACTAAAGGACAAAAAGGGAGCGGAGTCTAGTCCAGCGGTACCTTAGCTCCTAGGTGGTTCCTTATCGATAAGGTACCGTGGGCTAAGATAAGGTACTGCGGGCAGATATAGCCGTTGGCCCTTTGTCCTATAAATAGTGGACCATTCTCAGCTTTTCAATTCACCTCTTTTGCACATCTATTTCCAGATTCAAACTCTCTTCTTTAATCACTCAAATCTTTGATCATTTGTTTGATTACTACTTGTTTAAGAAGTGAATCCTGTTCTTCCATCCCTTCCTCTCCAAGTGCAAAGAGAAGAACACTATCCTTGTGAAGTGTTGAGTCAACCACCAAAGATCCATTGAAGATCTACTTTTAAACATTTGTTGTTGTGTCTTAGTTGAGAAGATCCAAGTAGTTGTGTCTATTTGGAAGTTGTGTATGTACTAAGTATAGTTGTGTAGATTGGTCCTAGCTACGATTAGGGCTCGACTTTTAGCTTAGAGTCGGAAATTGGTTAAGCGACGTGTACGGTTTTCTCCACCATAAGGAGCTTGTTGTGTAGTGAACTCTCGAGTAAGGAGTACTCGAGGAGTGGAGTAGGAACGAGGAGTGAGCTTCGTTGCCGAACCACTATAAATCCTTGGTGTTCGGTTTGATCTTTCTTTACCCTTAACTCTTTACATTTTTTATTCTTTGTGCATATATATTTGTTAGTATTAGCTTA
Organism: Glebionis coronaria; assembly: GCA_025667525.1. Lineage (NCBI taxonomy): Eukaryota > Viridiplantae > Streptophyta > Magnoliopsida > Asterales > Asteraceae > Glebionis > Glebionis coronaria. The sequence continues at coordinate 71,744,874 of CM046875.1, forward strand.
GTTACACTATCATTGTTCATATTGTGCATAAGAAGATTTCACACATTTCATCAAGTCTAAGTTTTGAAAAAGGATTTTTGAAAACCACCTTTTAACAAGTAAATTATAAGAAACTATTCAACCCCCCTTCTAGTTTCTACAATTGGTCTGAGCGGGTTGCTCAAAATTTTTAAATTATATTGTATTTTAAAAACTTGAACCGATCTATGGATTCCAACAAATACCTAGAAGGGCAATCTATGCAAAGACCACCACTTTTTGAAACCGATAGTTTTATCTATTCGAAAAATAGATTTAAAACTTATGTGAAATCAAAAGATTTAGATCTTTGGCATGTTATTACCAATGGTGAATTTTTACCTTATCAATTTAATGAAGTTTCTAAAACAAAAGAATTGGTCACTTTTGACAAAGCTAATGACGAAACTAAAAAGAAACTTTCAAAAAATAATGAGGCTAAAATGGTGATTTATAATGCTTTACCTAAGAAAGAGTATGAAAGAATTTTTATGTTTGAAACCGCTAAAGATATTTGGAACACTCTTTTAGTAACCCACCAAGGTAATAGCCAAGTCAAAGAAAGCAAAATCGATCTTCTTGTCCAACAATATGAACAATTTGTCATCTTAGAAGATGAAACTATTGATAGTGCATTTGCTAGGTTTAACACCATTATTACTAGTCTAAAAGCACTTGATGAACGTTTTTCTAGCAAGAACAATGTTAGGAATTTCCTAAGGGCTCTACATCCAAAGTGGAGAGCAAAAGTCACGGCGATTGAAGAATCGAAAGATATCTCAACTTTATCACTCGATGAACTCATAGGCAACTTGAAGGTTCATGAGATGATAATTTTGAAGGACTCGGAATTAGTGAAAACCAAGAGTGAAAGAAAATCTCTTGCACTTAAAGCCAAGAAGGCACAAAGTGACCATGATAGTTCCTCGGATAGCGATGACGAGGAGTATGCATTGGCGGTGAGAGATTTCAAGAAGTTCTTCAAGAGACGAGGTCAACACGTTAGGCAACCCAATAATGACAAGAAACCATTCTTAAAGAATCGGTTCGTCAAGAACGAAAAAGGTGATAGGAATTGCTTTAGATGTGGTGATCCAAATCACTTCATTGGTGATTGTCCAAATCCCTCTCGCGATAAGAATCACGCGGCGTTCATTAGTGGCTCTTTGAGCGATAGCGGTGAAGATGACGATGACAACCCCAAAGAGGAGAAATGTCTTATGACTCACACTTCTAAAGAGGTACATTCCGAAACCGAATATTATAGTTATGATAGCTCCACTTTTGATGATATTGAATTTGAAGGCAAATATGATAGTTTACACAAACTTAGTCTTAAATTCATAGAAAAGAATAAAACCTTAAAATCAACCAAAACTAAGCTTGAAAATGAGATCAATGAACTTAGGGAGAAATTGGCAATACTTGAGAAAAATAAAGAAGTGGATTGAGGTTGCTTAAGTTGTGAGAAACTTAAAATAGAAAATGAAGATCTCAAGAGCACCTCCATTAAATTGGAAAAGTTCATGAAAGGTACTAGTGCTCTTGATGATATGTTAAACAAACAAGTTCATTCTAAGGAAAGACTTGGTCTAGGATTTAACTCAAATGAAGCCTCAACTAGTGAACCTAAACAAGTCAGATTTTCACAAAAATCACCCACTATACGCGGTCCCAGATTGTATGGGGCGGTTCCTTATCACTATGGAACCGCCGCCATAGATAAGGTACCGCGGCCAGAGGATGATTTTGGTGAAAATCCTGAACTTTCTGAAAAGTCTAAGTTAGATGAAAAACCAAAGCATCTTATTGTTAATAAAGTAAAATTACCCATACTTGACAACAATACCGTTGATAAGTTCTACAAGCCATTAAGTAAACCTCTCATGGGAAATAGAAGTTTATCAAGACCATCTTCTACTCCACCTAGAGTACGAAATGTGTCTAAGCCTAGAAGTAGAACAACAACTCCTAGAAAAGATAATCAAAACAATTCGCGACCTAGAAGTAAAACTCCAACACCTAGAAGAAATGATCATAACTCTAAACCTAGATCAAATACACCCAGGAGAAATAACGAACAACAAAATGGTTATATGAATTACTATCCTCCTCCATTTTGTTCTCCATGGGGAACCCCTCCTTCATTCATGCATCCCAACCAAATGCAAGGGATGTTTGGAACTAACAATTTTGGACCCATGAGATATTGGGGACCAAATGTTTGATCTTGTGTGTTGTTACCTAGATATGCTTGGGAATTGATTTGGAGCCTGACGAGTGGATTAAGGATATTGGATGTTCTAAACACATGACGGGTAATCGAAGTTTGTTCTCGCATTACAAAGCATATGATGTAGGTAACGTCACATTCGCTAGTAGTCTACGTGGTAATATCATTGGAAAAGGTATGGTCTCTCTTGACTCCATGGCCATTGAAAATGTTTAGCACGTAGATAACTTAGGGTTTAACCTTTTAAGTATAGGTCAAATTTGTGATAATAAGTGTAAGGTCATCTTTTCGAAACATGACAGTGAAATCGTAAAAGATGGAAAGGTCATTGGAAAAGGTATTAGAAAGCATGGGCTTTATGTTATGAAGGTCAATAAGAAGTCAAAAGACAACATATGTCTTGCGACTATAGATGATAGTTCTACTCTTTGGCATAGGAGATTAGGTCACGCTAATATGCGTTTAATTCAATCTTTAGTCTCTAAGGAGTTGGTAAGACACCTCCCCAAGATTAAGTTTGATAGTCACTTTTGTGATGCTTGCAAAGTTGGAAAGCAAGTTCACTCAAGTCACAAAGCCAAGAATTTGGTTTCGACCTCTCGGTGCTTAGAACTCCTACATATGGATCTTTTTGGACCTTCCGCCATACGGAGTTATGGAGCTAACCTTTATACCCTAGTTATAGTTGATGACTATTCTAGATTCACTTGGACTAGATTTTTGGCATCTAAGAATGAAGCTTTCGATCACTTCGAAATCTTTAGTTGAAGAATTCAAAATCAACTAGGATGTTCAATTGTCTCTATTAGGACGGATAATGGTAGGGAATTTGATAATGAAGTGCAATTTGGTGCCTTTTGTGAAGCTCATGGTATTACCCACAACTTCTCGGCTCCTCGCACTCCACAATCAAATGCGGTAGTTGAAAGGAAGAATAGGACTCTCCAAGAGATGAGTATGACGATGTTAAACGAGCAATCTTTGCCTCAAAAGTTTTGGTGCAATGCCGTGGACACATCGACTTATATTCTCAACCGAATTCTTATTCGACCTTTCCTAGGAAAGACCCCCTATGAGATTCTTAAAGGTAAGAAACCCTCATTGGAATACTTTAGGGTGTTTGGAAGCAAGTGCTTTATCCTAAACACCAAAGACTACCTTACCAAGTTTGACCCAAAGTCTTACGAAGGTATCCTTTTAGGTTATTCCAGAACTAGCAAAGCCTACATAGTCCTAAATAGAACCTCGCGGGTTATTGAAGAATCACTCAACGTAACCTTTGATGAAACCCCTCCTTCACCCAAGACACCACCATTGGTTGATGATGACTTGGATGAATTAGAAGTAGTTAAAGCCAAAGAGGTTAGAAAAATAGGAGTTGAAGACCTTAGTGTTGAAAAGGAAGTAAACATTAAGGAATCTAGGGATCATACTCTCAATAATGTCATTAGTGACTTAAATCAAAGGACCCTAAGATCTCAAGTCCAAAACCAAAGCAACTTCTTTTGTTTTGTCTCCTTGATTGAACCAAAGAATGTTATAGAAGCTTTGACGGATGAGAGTTGGGTCATTGCTGTGACATCCGTCAATTTTTCATCTTTATTTTTCCATGAAATTAGCTTTGAACCTTGTGAATTTAACAAATGGAGAAATTATCTCATATTTATAAAGTATCCTCATTTGTTTACTAATGTGGTGTCGACGTAAACGTATCGTTTGTTTAGCTTTGCGGACAAAGCCCTCTTTAGGGAGAGCGAATGTAACAACTCGAATTTTCGCGTCCTATTATTGTAATAGAGACGTGTTCGTTATTGAACGTTTTATGTATTAACGGTTTGCGCCGGTTATGAATGTTTACTAAACCGTCGAAAATACACGTATCCATCCTTGCTTAAGTTGTGTTATTGAGATTGTATTATGAGTTCTCGTTGTTAAGTATACGCGTCTAAAACTCATGTCATTTTGATAAAGCCTTGCTGGGCCGAATGATACAAGCTAAATTAACACAAACAGTGAATAAAAATCAAACTTGGTAAAGTCTTTATTCAGATTTTCAATTTGGTTAATCTCAGGCAACCCAAGTCAAACCTACAATATAGTGACTTATTTTATAAGTCCACTCACCATATCAAGACAACACACATGCCAAGATTACCCCATTTGGGTATGTCACAAGCATACCAATTCCAGATTTAGACTAACCCTAAGCAAATTATTACAAGTTAAATACTATCACAATTTTTCACAGTCTCAACATAAAACATAAGCTATAAAAAAAATATATGAGTTTACAAAACAAGTTTCTGGGCAGATTTTAAGAAACAAGTAGCAAGCCTTGATCAACTGAAACAAACTTCAATCGTCCTGCCCGAATACACCAAGCCGAAAACCCCTTTTCATAGTGAGTCTTCTGTCCAATTTTTCTTTTATTTTTCGGCATCCATATAGTTGTGCTAGTCCTTATTAGGACCACCTGCGAAAACAAACAAACCTAGTTAGTCTTTTGAAACCATCCTGTTTAAACAATAAAACACAGTAATATGCTATCAATTTTGACTTTTGACTAAGACCTAAAACTCCCATTTCAGTCGAGACCACAAACCCCTTATGACCGAGACCCCCCTATACGTTTTATTTATTGACCATATTTTGTTTGATAACAGTAACAAGAATAAAACCCCCATTCGAATTTTTTCACCATATCAGCCGAAACCCTAATTACTCAAAAATTAGTCAATATAAAATTTACACAATTCCTTTTACAAAAACACTACTTAATCATGATTAAACCCTCGAGTATGAAAATCCCCAAATTTATATAAACCCTAATTTTCGAAACTTATATTTATTTGATAATTAATAACAAGAGGAGCATGAAAACACTAGTTAATTATAATGAATCGTAATATTAAAGAAACGCCCAATATTTTCGAAACCCTATTTTTATAAAACGATTTCACTTGGTAATTAATATCAATTAGTCTTCAAAAACACTAATTAATTTCAATTGAACACAAGACTTAGAGACCCCCAATATTTCAAAAACCCTAAATTGTTTATACCAATTCAAGAACCCTCATGCCATTTTTTTACAAAATAGATGATGTAGAAACCAGCAAAACATCCATAGATCGAATGTATAAATTGAAACCCACTTAAACCATTTTGTTTAGAAGAAGAGGAAAAATAAAACTTATCTTTGATTTAAAACCACCATCGAATCACCTCTTAGAAACCTCGAAAAATGAATCAGTTTTGATGTGGGAATGAAATCCCACATCCTACACATGATACACGAACTAGGGTTCTTGTTGTGATGATGATAAATCGGACTAGGATGATTAGAAACCATGGGAAACTATAGATTCGATTTTCCAGAGAGATATGGGGCGGTGGGAGTTATTTTTGAGAGAGAGAGTGTGACGGTGAGATTTAGGGATAATAACCAATATATGACCCCCTTCCCTAGTTTATATCGCCTGTTGGGCCGGGTTGGGTCAAACGGTCAATGGGCCGAGCCATGTGTATCTTGTAGGGTTGGGTTATTCGGTTTTTGTTGGGTTATATAAGGCCCAAACTGAAATTCTAATATAAAGTGTAGTACAAAACCCATTTGTTAACTAATCGAGTTTAAATGTCGTGTTTTTCCGTAAACAAAATATACCGTCAAGCACAACTAGGATGTCATGCCTATTATTGGTATAATTTTAGATGTCGTAACACGGTCCTTATATTCAAATAGGTTGTGGATAACGTGATCATATTCTCGAGTTACGTTTGCATTTCTGTCACTTTGCTGATTTAACGAGGTGAGTTTATAGCCCCACTTTTAACTGCTTTTACTGCTTTTTGGGGTGAGACATTGCTTGATTTAACGTATGAACACAAGTGCATTTACTGATTTATATACTGGTCTAAGTCCCACTAAAAACCCAGTTGCTTTGGCCCGTGAATCGTGAACCGTTAATTACTTTGTGTAAGCGTGAATGTTATGGATAGATCTATCGGGGTTGACGCCCCTGTCCGTCTTGGTCCAACAAGGGACAAGCGGGCATAGTTTCATTTGAGTCTGAGATAGGATGTCGTGGGTTTAGGCATTCAGTTGGGCTACATTTATATGATTATACTGTCGGTGTTGTTAACGCTTCGGTGTCACGAGCTTAGACTGTAATAAATGCTTTTATGATGACTTTGTATTTGTTATATAGTCATCACGTTTGGGAAAATCTTGTGGTTCATTAAACACTTCAAATTAACTAAACCTATGAACTCACCAACTTTATGTTGACGCTTTAGCAATGTTTTTCTCAGGTATTAAGAAGGAAGATGCTATGTGAGGTCTCATGCACTGCCGTCATTTCTATTGAAAATAAAGATCATTTGTACTATTTGGAAACTATGTTTTTGTATCTGTGACCAGTTCTATGCTCCCGCACTATGTTAAAACTATTTATTTTATCAAATGCAAGTGATCAATTTTCCCGAACGTCTCATTTAGAGGTCGTTCTTTGTAACTGTGTGTATGATAATCATGACGTCACCACTCCCTTGTTGCCATTATACTCTGATATTTTGGGAGTGTGACAGATTGGTATCAGAGCCATGGTTATAGAGAACTAGGTTGCATTTAGTAACTCTAGACTATAACTGTTATGTGTTTAGTTGATTATCATACGGATTGTAAGTATTAAGTATATATATATACATGTATATATATATATATATATATGTAATGAACAATTATTATTGGAGTCGAGTGATTCAACATTATATAATATATGATAAATGGGATACATGTGATTTAACAATTACGAGATATAATTACATGGGGTACATGTGCAACAACAAAATCTTAGTTATGTTACATGGGATACATGTGGTTTGAACAATGATTGCTATATGTTATGTCGATGTCCCTTTCACGGACTAATTATATGAGATATTTACACACATCTATTCTGTTTATGTTACAGCGATGTCTTCTTCTTATGGTTCAACGTCTACAGGGGCATACTACAACCGCAGTTCACAGTCGACTATCAGTTCATCGATGGGATTACCTAGAGGATCACCATCAGGATATCCGTGGTACCGGATGACTTCAGATGATGAGACTGAGAGAGAGACTGAGGAGGTTTACCGTTCACCGATCCGTATCCCTGATGCACCAGCGGATGACGTACTTAGCCTAGAAGGCGGAGGAGAGGACGACCTAGCCGCTGATGTGGTGTAGTCACCAGGACAGGCATCAGTCACTAGGGGCGAATCAATGGAGGATACTGAGGATGATGATGAGGAGTTCACCGATGGAGAAGGTGAACCAATGGAGGTTATAGACACTGAGGACCCCCCTGCTACGTATGCTGCTACTCCTGAGGCTTCCATCGCACTCATCTCCTCGTCTTCGTCTGAAGACGAAGGGGAAGGGGCAGACATCTCTACTCCAGCACCTGGCACTCTGCCGTTCTTCTATGTTAGGCGACGTCTCCGAGGGAGAGCCGCCCGACCACCACCTTCACCTTACCGACCCCTCATACCTTTCTCTGCCACTGACAGGCATGCAGCCTGCACATCTGCCAGTCCTACCCCAGAGGCGTCACTACCACCACCACCACCAGAGACTGTACCTGCTGTGTATCAGGAGATGCTTGCCGATGTTGGTATCCCTACCGGACCGAGGGTTGCGAACCCTCTTCCTAGGAGAGCTACATCAACAGTTGTGATGCTTGGAGCAGCGGATGGATGTATGACGACCCGTTTGAATAGGTTGGAGGATGCTGTGGAGACTTTGGGTGAGGAGTATAATGAGGTGCAGGATAAGCTGGAGGCATTGACAAAGAAGAGCCCAGTTGAGGATGAGACGACGTTGACGGTTTGCGTGACCCGTCTTCGAGGACAGCTCCATGCTGTTCTCGACCAGATGGACACAATGCCGAATGCTCTCCTCGAGGAGATCGAGAGCCTGATGACCCGTTGGGGAGTAGAGCCACAGGTTGAGGTAGGTGGACTAGAGGCACCTGTTGAGGACCCTATTGCTGACTTGGATAGCAGGTTTAGGGCCGCTTGCTATGATACCGATGTCAGACTTAGAGATGCCCAGGCTCGCGAGGACGTGGTTGAGAGGAGGCTGGCAGAGTTAGAGAGAGCGCTTCACCAGCACCGTGAGGGTACTAGTTAGACTTACCATGTACTGTTGACTCATTGTTGTACGACCACTAAGCTATGAGGTTTATCTCAGCTAGTTGGCATTTTCCATTTTTCCTTATTATGTATGTCGGATTGTGATGTATTGCAAAACATTTCTATGGATGACATTATTCTATTTGGGTTACAAAATTTGTGCGATCATCATATATTGTTTATTATACCGTTGAGCATTTCATAATTGTATTGCGCGTGCCATGAATGTTATGTCTGGCAAAACTCATTGTCTTGTTTACCTTTTAGATTATGGCACCAATTAGAAGATCTGAGACACAGAATCCACCAGCTGCTACCGGTGGGATTGACCCAGTCATGCTCAGTCAAATGATCGCGGAACGGGTGGCTGAGGCACTCGCAGCAGCTGAAGCGATCCGTACAACGAGCACGCAAGAGGAGACAAACCAAGGGGCCACTGTTGCCAATGCGCGGACCTGCACCTACAAGGAATTCCGTGCGGTTACACAAGTGAGTTTCCGTGGTACTGAAGGTGCAGTAGGTTTGACTAGATGGTTTGAGAAGTTGGAATCCCAATTTGGGATTAGCAATGTTGCTGAAGCTGATAAGGTGAAGTTTGCATCAAGCACATTGGTGGATGGTGCTTTGACTTGGTGGAATGTTTATGCTCGTGCAGTGACCATTGATGTTGCCCAAGCAACACCTTGGAGTGAGTCCAAAGCTATGTTTGTTAGGAAGTATTGCCCACGAAATGAAGTCAAGCAAATGGAGGTTGAGCTATGGAACTTGAAGGTCAAGGGTACCGCTCTTACTGCTTACAATCAGCGCTTTCAAGAGCTAATCTTGTTATGTCCCGAAATGGTGCCCAACGACGACCGATTGTTGGAGCGATACATTGAGGGCTTACCTTTGAGCATCAAGGGGAATGTGACTTCGTCAAAGCCAAATGACTTGCATGAGGCAATCGATATGGCTCAGAGTTTGATGTACCAAGTGGTGCAAGAGCTGGGGGAGAATACTGGAGACAAGAGGAAGTGGTCTGGCAATCACTACAACAACAATAACAACAACAACAACAACACTAACAACTACAGTCAGAACAAGCGTCAAGAGGTGGCTAGAGTGTTTACTGCTGGGCAAAGTAATGCTGGAAACTATGCTGGAAGATTTCCTTTCTGTGGAAAGTGTGGCCGACACCACGAGGGAGCATGTCCCCCAACATGCTACAACTGTGGAAAGGCTGGACATAAGGCAAAGGAGTGTCGAGCACCACCCCGTCCTGCTAACCAAAGAGGAACAGGAACTCAGGGTGGTCAAGGAGCGAATGTCACTTGTTTTGGGTGTGGAGAGAAAGGGCATTACAAGAATAAGTGTCCAAGCAGTAGGAACCAAGGTCGTGGTAAACAAATTCGAGGCAACCAAAACCACAACCAAGTGAACCAGAAGGAGAACCAGGGGAATCGGGGAGGAAATAACCAAGCCACAACCAGTGCTCCAAGTGGATTCACGGCACCGAGCAAGGTGTATCATTTGTGTGCTGAGGCTGCGGTGCAAGACAACAATGTTGTGACTGGTACGTTCCTAGTCAATAACAACTATGCTTCAGTACTATTTGATTCTGGTGCGGATAGGAGTTTTGTGTCATCTGTATTTAGTGAACGCCTAAATATCACCCCTACTGCGTTAGATATTAAGTATAATGTAGAACTAGCCGATGGGAAGTCAGTAACCACCGATGCTATTCTGAAAGGATGTAGTCTAAGGTTACAAGATCGTTCGTTCAGTATCGACTTACTCCCCATAGAATTGGGAAGTTTTGATGTCATCGTTGGAATGGATTGGATGTCGAAGCATCACGCGGAAATTATATGTCATGAGAAGTGCGTCCGTGTTCCTTATGGAAACGATGTACTAATCATACAAGGCGAAAGAAGTGGAGTGAAGAATGGATCGAGACTGGAAGTCATCTCATGTATTAGAACCCAAAGATACATAGAGAAGGGATGTCCAGTGTTCTTGGTTCAAGTAACGCGAAAGGAGGAAAAAGAAGATCATGAGAAGAAGGTTGAAGATGTACCGATCGTTAGTGATTTTCCAAACGTATTCCCAGAAGACTTACCGGGATTACCACCAACACGACAAGTGGAGTTTCACATAGAGCTTACACCAGGAGCCGCACCTGTTGCTAGAGCCCCATACCGCTTAGCACCAGCAGAGATGAACGAGCTAGCTGAACAACTAAAGGAACTTTATGGCAAAGGTTTTATTAGGCCGAGTTCCTCACCTTGGGGAGCACCGGTCCTATTCGTCAAAAAGAAAGATGGATCCTTTAGGATGTGTATTGATTACCGAGAGTTGAATAAGCTGACGATAAAGAACCGCTACCCATTGCCAAGAATTGACGATCTTTTCGACCAACTGCAAGGATCTAGCATATACTCGAAGATTGATTTAAGGTCGGGATATCATCAGCTGAGGGTTAGAGGAGAAGACGTCCACAAGACGGCTTTTAGAACCCGGTACGGACATTACGAGTTCCAAGTTATGCCTTTTGGTTTGACAAACGCACCCGCGGTATTCATGGATCTCATGAACCGAGTTTGCAAACCATACTTGGACAAGTTTGTGATTGTATTTATCGATGATATTCTCATCTACTCTCGTAATGAAGAAGAACACAAAGAGCATTTGAAGACCATACTAGAGCTGCTGAGGAAGGAGAAGTTATATGCAAAGTTTTCCAAATGTGAGTTTTGGATAAACACGGTGCAATTCCTTGGGCATATAATCGATAGCAGTGGTATTCACGGTGATCCTGCTAAGATCGAGGCTGTGAAAGATTGGGCGACTCCTACAACACCCACGGAGATCCGCCAATTTTTAGGTCTTGCTGGTTACTATAGGAGATTTATTGAGGGTTTCTCCAAGATAGCTAAACCAATGACGGAGTTAACTCAAAAGGACAAGAAGTTTGAGTGGAAAGAGGATCAAGATCTGGCATTCCAAACATTGAAGCAAATGTTGTGTGAAGCACCTATACTAGCCCTACCCGAGGGTAATGAAGACTTTGTGGTGTATTGTGATGCATCCATAAAAGGGTTAGGTGCGGTGTTGATGCAAAGGACTAAGGTCATTGCTTATGCGTCAAGACAACTAAAAGTGCACGAGAAGAACTACACAACTCATGATCTAGTGTTAGGAGCAGTGGTGTTTGCCCTGAAGATTTGGAGACACTACCTTTATGGCACAAAGTGTGTTGTATTCACTGATCATAAAAGTCTACAACACATCTTGAATCAAAAAGAACTCAACATGAGACAACGACGTTGGCTAGAGTTGCTCAGTGATTACGATTGCGAGATCCGTTATCACCCGGGCAAGGCAAATGTCGTGGCTGACGCTTTGAGTCGAAAGGAGAGAGTTCTTAGAGTGAAAGCCTTGGTGATGACCATTGACTTAGATCTTCCATCCTTAATTCTCAAGGCTTAGAAGGAGGCAGTCGAGGAGGAAATTCTCAAGACTGAAGATAATGAAGGCATGATAAAGAAGTTAGAAGCTTGCTCAGATGGGACATTATGCCTTGATAATAGGAGTTGGTTACCGTGCCATGGTGACCTACGACCTTTGATTATACATGAGTCACATAAGTCAAAATACTCCATACATCCGGGATCTGACAAGATGTATCATGACCTTAAGATGTTGTATTGGTGGCCGAACATGAAGGCGGACATTGCTACATATGTTGGCAAGTGCTTGACTTGTGCCAAGGTCAAGGCCGAACACATGAAACCATCAGGATTATTGGTCCAACCCGAACTGCCAGAATGGAAGTGGGAAAGGATCACAATAGATTTCATTACAAAGCTACCTAAAACCTCAGTTGGCTTTGACACTATTTGGGTCATCGTCGACCGACTCACCAAATCGGCTCACTTCATACCAATCAAGGAGACAGATGGAATAGATAAGTTAGCAAGAACATACTTGGAGGAAGTAGTCACGAGGCATGGTGTGCCTGTGTCTATAATCTCTGACCGAGATAGCCGATTTACTTCACAGTTTTGGAAGTCGCTGCAGAAAGCATTGGGAACGCAGTTGGATATGAGCACTGCGTATCATCCCCAAACCGACGGTCAAAGTGAAAGGACCATTCAAACTCTAGAAGATATGCTGAGAGCTTGTGTGATCGACTTTGGAAATAGATGGGATAGGCACCTGCCTCTGGTGGAGTTCTCATACAACAATAGTTATCACACTAGCATAAAGGCAGCACCGTTCGAAGCATTGTATGGTAGAAAGTGTCGTTCACCCGTGTGTTGGGCAGAGGTTGGTGAGGCCCAACTCACTGGACCCGAGATCATACATGAGACTACTGAGAAGATCTTTAAGATCAAGAGCCGTATGCAAGCCGCAAGAGATCGACAAAAGAGTTATGCTGACATGAGACGCAAACCCCTTGAGTTTGAGGTTGGCGATAGAGTCATGTTGAAGGTCTCACCTTGGAAGGGTGTGATTCGCTTTGGAAAGCGTGGAAAGTTGAATCCTCGTTACATTGGACCATTCAAGATTATAAAGAGGATTGGCCCCGTGGCCTATCGTTTGGAGTTACCTCAAGAACTTAGCCGAGTGCATAATGTGAATTTAACAAATGGAGAAATTATCTCATATTTATAAAGTATCCTCATTTGTTTACTAATGTGGTGTCGACGTAAACGTATCGTTTGTTTAGCTTTGCGGACAAAGCCCTCTTTAGGGAGAGCGAATGTAACAACTCGAATTTTCGCGTCCTATTATTGTAATAGAGACGTGTTCGTTATTGAACGTTTTATGTATTAACGGTTTGCGCCGGTTATGAATGTTTACTAAACCGTCGAGAATACACGTATCCATCCTTGCTTAAGTTGTGTTATTGAGATTGTATTATGAGTTCTCGTTGTTAAGTATACGCGTCTAAAACTCATGTCATTTTGATAAACCCTTGCTGGGCCGAATGATACAAGCTAAATTAACACAAACAGTGAATAAAAATCAAACTTAGTAAAGTCTTTATTCAGATTTTCAATTTGGTTAATCTCAGTCAACCCAAGTCAAACCTACAATATAGTGACTTATTTTATAAGTCCACTCACCATATCAAGACAACACACATGCCAAGATTACCCCATTTGGGTATGTCACAAGCATACCAATTCCAGATTTAGACTAACCCTAAGCAAATTATTACAAGTTAAATACTATCACAATTTTTCACAGTCTCAACATAAAACATAAGCTATCAAAAAAATAAATATGAGTTTACAAAACAAGTTTCTGGGCAGATTTTAAGAAACAAGTAGCAAGCCTTGATCAACTGAAACAAACTTCAATCGTCCTGCCCGAATACACCAAGCCGAAAACCCCTTTTCATAGTGAGTCTTCTGTCCAACTTTTCTTTTATTTTTCGGCATCCATATAGTTGTGCTAGTCCTTATTAGGACCACCTGCGAAAACAAACAAACCTAATTAGTCTTTTGAAACCATCCTGTTTAAACAATAAAACACAGTAATATGCTATCAATTTTGACTTTTGACTAAGACCTAAAACTCCCATTTCAGTCGAGACCACAAACCCCTTATGACCGAGACCCCCCTATACGTTTTCTTTATTGACCATATTTTGTTTGATAACAGTAACAAGAATAAAACCCCCATTCGAATTTTTTCACCATATCAGCCGAAACCCTAATTACTCAAAAATTAGTCACAATATAAAATTTACACAATTCCTTTTACAAAAACACTACTTAATCATGATTAAACCCTCGAGTATGAAAATCCCCAAATTTATATAAACCCTAATTTTCGAAACTTATATTTATTTGATAATTAATAACAAGAGGAGCATGAAAAGACTAGTTAATTATAATGAATCGTAACATTAAAGAAACGCCCAATATTTTCGAAACCCTATTTTTATAAAATGATTTCATTTGGTAATTAATATCAATTAGTCTTCAAAAACACTAATTAATTTCAATTGAACACAAGACTTAGAGACCCCCAATATTTCAAAAACCCTAAATTGTTTATACCAAATCAAGAACCCTCATGCCATTTTTTTGATGTAGAAACCAGTAAACATCCATAGATCGAATGTATAAATTGAAACCCACTTAAACCATTTTGTTTAGAAGAAGAGGAAAAATAAAACTTATCTTTGATTTAAAACCACCATCTAATCACCTCTGAGAGACCTCAAAAAATGAATCAGTTTTGATGTGGGAATGAAATCCCACATCCTACACATGATACACGAACTAGGGTTCTTGTTGTGATGATGATAAATCGGACTAGGATGATTAGAAACCATGGGAAACTATAGATTCGATTTTCCAGAGAGATATGGGGCGATGGGAGTTATTTTCGAGAGAGAGAGTGTGACGGTGAGATTTAGGGATAATAACCAATATATGACCCCCTTCCCTAGTTTATATCGCCTGTTGGGCCGGGTTGGGTCAAACGGTCAATGGGCCGAGCCATGTGTATCTTGTAGGGTTGGGTTATTCGGTTTTTGTTGGGTTATATAAGGCCCAAACTGAAATTCTAATATAAAGTGTAGTACAAAACCCATTTGTTAACTAATCGAGTTTAAATGTCGCGTTTTTCCGTAAACAAAATATACCGTCAAGCACAACTAGGATGTCATGCCTATTATTGGTATAATTTTAGATGTCGTAACACGGTCCTTATATTCAAATAGGTTGTGGATAACGCGATCATATTCTCGAGTTACGTTTGCATTTCGGTCACTTTGCTGATTTAACGAGGTGAGTTTATAGCCCCACTTTTAACTGCTTTTACTGCTTTTTGGGGTGAGACATTGCTTGATTTAACGTATGAACACAAGTGCATTTACTGATTTATATACTGGTCTAAGTCCCACTAAAAACCCAGTTGCTTTGGCCCGTGAATCATGAACCGTTAATTACTTTGTGTAAGCGCGAATGTTATGGATAGATCTATCGGGGTTGACGCCCCTGTCCGTCTTGGTCCAACAAGGGACAAGCGGGCACAGTTTCATTTGAGTCTGAGATAGGATGTCGTGGGTTTAGGCATTCAGTTGGGCTACATTTATATGATTATACTGCCGGTGTTGTTAACGCTTCGGTGTCACGAGCTTAGACTGTAATAAATGCTTTTATGATGACTTTGTATTTGTTATATTGTCATCACGTTTGGGAAAATCTTGTGGTTCATTAAACACTTCAAATTAACTAAACCTATGAACTCACCAACTTTATGTTGACGCTTTAGCAATGTTTTTCTCAGGTATTAAGAAGGAAGATGCTATGTGAGGTCTCATGCACTTCCGTCATTTCTATTGAAAATAAAGATCATTTGTACTATTTGGAAACTATGTTTTTGTATATGTGACCTGTTTTATGCTTCCGCACTATGTTAAAACTATGTATTTTATCAAATGCAAGTGATCAATTTTCCCGAACGTCTCATTTAGAGGTCGTTCTTTGTAACTGTGTGTATGATAATCATGACGTCACCACTCCCTTGTTGCCATTATACTCTGATATTTTGGGAGTGTGACAATTGCGATGCAAGAAGAATTGAATCAATTCGTTGCCAATGATGTTTGGGAACTTGTTCCTCCAACTAGAAGTTCTACCATTATAGTAGCCAAATGGGTATTTAGGAATAAGTTAGATGAGAATGGCGTTGTGTCTCGTAACAAGGCTAGACTTATAGCTCAAGGCTATAATCAACAAGAAGGGATTGATTATGACGAGACATATGCACCGGTAGCTAGATTAGAATCCATTAGAATCCTCTTAGCCTACGCTTGTGCCTTAGACTTTAAGCTTCAACAAATGGATGTAAAGAGTGCATTTCTTAACGGTTTGATCAATGAGGATGTATATGTGGCTCAACCTCCCGGCTTCATTGATTTTGAGAAACCGGATCATGTTTACAAGCTTAAGAAAGCACTTTATGGTCTCAAACAAGCAGCCAAAGCTTGGTATGATAGACTTAAAGCGTTTCTTGTTAAACATGAGTATACCATGGGGATGGTAGACAATACGCTCTTTACAAAGAAGAAAGGTCCTCACCTCATAATCGTACAAATATATGTTGATGACATTATATTTGGCTCAACTTGTCAAGAATTGTGTGATGACTTTGCCAAAATCATGCATGATGAGTTTGAAATGAGTATGATGGGAGAACTTAACTTCTTTTTAGGACTCCAAATTAAACAAATGGACGATGGTATTTTCTTTAGTCAATCTAAGTACGCTAAAGAAATGCTAAAGAAATTTGGATTAGAAGAATCTAGACCAATGAAGACCCCAATGGCCTCGGATACTAAACTCACCGTAGATGATGATTGTGAGTCGGTAGACAACACCAAATATAGAGGTATGATTGGTAGTTTGTTGTACCTAACGGCAAGTCGACCGGATATCATGTTTAGTGTTTGCCTTTGTGCTCGCTTCCAAGAGGCTCCCAAAACCTCTCATCTCGAAGCGGTTAAGCGTATCTTCCGATACATTAAAGGCACTATACATTTAGGATTATGGTATCCTAAAGGGACCGGCGTAGAAACCATTGTCTACGCGGACTCGGATCATGCGGGAGACTATGTGGACCGGAAAAGCACTAGTGGAGTTTGCACCTTCATGGGTTGTTGTTTAACTTCTTGGTTCTCTAAGAAACAAACCGCTCTTGCAATATCCACCACGGAAGCCGAGTATGTGAGTGCCGGAAAAGCATGCCAACAAGCTCTATGGATGAAGCAAGCGCTTGTTGATTACGGGATTTCTCTTGATGATGTTCCCATCATGTGCGATAATAAAGGCGCTATAGACCTTAGCAAGAATCCCGTGCAACATTCGCGAACCAAACACATAGAAATTCGACACCATTTCCTTAGGGATAATGTTCAAAAGAGGAACATTTCAATTGAGAAGGTACCCTCCGAGGACATCTTAGCCGACATCTTCACTAAGCCACTTAAGAGGGAACCTTTTAATTACTTGCGTCTAGGTCTAGGATTAATGGAACATCTTCCTTAATTACCTTCTTCTCTTTGTGTGTCTCATTTTACCACTTTGAGTCATTGAGTCTTCCAAACTCTTTTTGAAAAACCCTCTCTTCTCCTTTTCAAAATTCTCAAAGTCTCTTTCGAAAATGGTTGAGAAATTCGTTTGACATTGTTAATTCAATCTAAAAACGATTTTTCATAGATTCTCGCTATTAATCTAGAGCTTACATAATTCATATGTATGATTCTCTCAAACATAGCAAGAACAAGATAGAATCATGGAGGATCATTGTGTCATGACTTAAGGTCTTGTCTTACACACCTCCTACATCGATTTTTTATCCATGTATTTTGGTCAAATCTCTATTTGGTAAGTTTGCATATGTTTTCTTTGTCTATCTTTGCTTTTAAGCATATCCCTATGATAAGTTAGACTAGTAAAATAAGATTTGCTGAAAAATCTTCCAAACACCAAACACTGCCTCTGCAGGCGGTTCCATATGTGAACCGCGGTGCCTTATTGATAAGGTACCGCCAGCCCTGCTAAGAAACCGCCTACAGTGCCTTCCTTTTTCGGGTTTTTGTCTGAAACTCTAGATTTGCTCCAATATTTTTGAGAATCTTTGTTTCAAACCCTTTGACCACCCCAAAAATACCCTAAGCCTTCCCTATTTAAACCATAAGCATTTTGCCATACTTCACACCTCAAAATGTCTTACTCTCCCAATGAAAGCCTTGAATCTCCTCCATTTTCTCCTATTGCTTTCAATCCAAACCCACCCAAGAACACTCTTAATCACATCTCTCCTACCAAGAATGTTGATTGTGGAACATCTTTTCTTCCACCACCACCCTTTAGTGTTCTTCCTCCTTCTCATGATAATGTCATGCACCATGGAACATATTGTCATTGTTGTCAATATCAACATCTTGCTATGGCACACATCTATGAGGAGTTGAGCTACATCAAGAGTCTCTTAATCAAGCCTCTCTTCACTGTGATTATGAGATCTCCAACAAGCCATCACCACCACCCTCCGCCATTACCTTGTCCTTCATATAAGCATTGGTTGCTTATCCACAAGACTTCAAATTCAAGCAAATCTTAGAATTCTAGAATAACTAGGATTAGATTTATGCTTTTGGCTTGTTTCTTTTTCCATACATCGTTGTATTATGTTTTTTAGTAACCTATCTTGGATCTTTGTCTTTTTGTTTTCTTCTCTTTTATTTTGTGACCTATTGCTATATCTGGTTGGTTGTTTCTTTTGTTCAACTAACCCTTCTATGTAGCTTGTCACCATATCTCGATTCCTCGGTGCCCCAAGCTAGGGGGAGTAAGCACCAAGGGGAGTCTTTGCTAAGTCCATTTCTTCAACACCGACTTGTGCAACCTTTTTGCTTCGACAAATGGGGAGAAATGAATAAACTCGTCTTCGAAAATCTTGTTTTTGTGTGATTGAGTTTATGTATTGTCGGAATCAAAAAGGGGGATATTGTTAATGCAATAATGCCAAAAAACGTCACTCGCATTTTTCGGTCTCGCTTTGTTTTGATTACGACAATATGTAAAAACAAGCATTTACGATAACAACGAAAAACGAATTCTTGAGTTCAAGTATTTTTCATTTTACCCATTTTCACTTAAGGTATGGATAAACAAGTACTAACCTTAATCAAGTGATCAAGTGATTTAATCTTTTCTTAAAACTCACTTTTTATTAAGTGTGACAAGTTTTTATTAAACTTTCTTTTTAAGAAAATGTTTTATTATATTAATTATTTGAAAATTTGAAAATGGCATATTCTTATTTGGTTAGGAATATTCTGTCAGGATATTTTTTAAACCAGATATGACCTCCACCACTAAAGGACAAAAAGGGAGCGGAGTCTAGTCCAGCGGTACCTTAGCTCCTAGGCGGTTCCTTATCGATAAGGTACCGCGGGCTAAGATAAGGTACCGCGGGCAGATATAGCCGTTGGCCCTTTGTCCTATAAATAGTAGACCATTCTCAGCTTTTCAATTCACCTCTTTTGCACGTCTATTTCCAGATTCAAACTCTCTTCTTTAATCACTCAAATCTTTGATCATTTGTTTGATTACTACTTGTTTAAGAAGTGAATCTTGTTCTTCCATCCCTTCCTCTCCAAGTGCAAAGAGAAGAACACTATCCTTGTGAAGTGTTGAGTCCACCACCAAAGATCCATTGAAGATCTACTTTTAAACATTTGTTGTTGTGTCTTAGTTGAGAAGATCCAAGTAGTTGTGTCTATTTGGAAGTTGTGTATGTACTAAGTATAGTTGTGTAGATTGGTCCTAGCTACGATTAGGGCTCGACTTTTAGCTTAGAGTCGGAAATTGGTTAAGCGACGTGTACGGTTTTCTCCACCATAAGGAGCTTGTTGTGTAGTGAACTCTCGAGTAAGGAGTACTCGAGGAGTGGAGTAGGAACGAGGAGTGAGCTTCGTTGCCGAACCACTATAAATCCTTGGTGTTCGGTTTGATCTTTCTTTACCCTTAACTCTTTACATTCTTTATTCTTTGTACATATATATTTGTTAGTATTAGCTTAGTTACACTATCATTGTTCATATTGTGCATAAGAAGATTTCACACATTTCTTCAAGTCTAAGTTTTGAAAAAGGATTTTTGAAAACCACCTTTTAACAAGTAAATTATAAGAAACTATTCAACCCCCCCTTCTAGTTTCTACAGTTTGTTTAACCCACCCACCAAAAATCACCCTTTAATGGGCGTTGCATTCGATGTCAAGTCGATTAATGGTGGTCAAATGTGATAAGTTATGGTCAAGAGAGGTCAAATTTTCTAGAAACCTGTAAATCTTGTTGATAATACCGAAAATTCATTGTAAACTTGTGTTTATCACTTATAATAACTATTTATATGTATGATAAGTCGGATTTTAAGAATAAGATTACCGAAAGTATCGAAAACTTTTTAGAAATACTCAAAATTTACCAGGAATACTCAAAGTTTGCTAAAATGCCGATCCAATTAATTACCGATCAATTCCGGCTAGAACGATTACAAGTTACATGATAATCGACCGACTGACTAGCGAATCAAGATTTTTACAAAATTGGTTTTACGAGAAAAAAAAAAACAAAATTTTACTTTTTTCAAATGTATATTATAGTGAATATTTGTAGATAGATAATTAATGCTTGTCATTATGATATATATATATATATATATATATATATATATATATATATATATATATATATATATATATATATATATATATATATATATATATATAGATTTTGGTTCAAATAAGATCTTTTTATAATTATAAAAATAAGAACTCAATTTATGATTGACAAGTGTTATTTAGTAATTAAAAAAACAGAAAATTAATTAAATACTAAAAAGGACATTTTGGGAATTTTACACCCACTATATTTGCTAACCCTACCTACTCAGAAACATCACATTCAAAACACATACACTAACTAACAAACTCCAGCCATCACTCCTCATAAAAACCTACCAGAGAAAGGTGCCACCACTACCCGCTACTACTCAATCAAACCCGACGGAAAATCATCACAAAACCCATTAACATCGCTACCTAACCGCCTCTTTTATCCAACTGCCGCTGCTACCCAGTGGTCGCCGTCTTCAGATCTAATCACCGCCGCCGTCATGAGATCTACCCATCACCGCCGTCTTTAGTTCCACGCACCATCGTCGTCTTCAGATCAAGCACCGTCGTCGTCTTGAGATGTACCTTGTATCAGGTTTTTGTGATGATGGTGGGCTGGTTTTAGTAGGCTGATGCACCATGCACCATGTACCAGTGGGCGGTCTTAGCGGGCTGATGCGCCGACATGTACCGGTGAGTGTTGTTAGTAGGCTGATGTACGATGTGCCGGTGTACCGGAGTGTTAGTCGTCGTTCACTAGATGGGATTAGTTTGTATTTTGTAGTATTCTATTACAGTAGCTTTTTTAGAAGTCCAAAATTAGATTATCTTGAAAAATCTCAATAAGAATTGTTGATTCGTGTATCAAATTCTATTATGTACCATGATTGTGTTTTTTAATGTTCATGTATAACCATTTTTAAAAATTAGTTAATAAATTATAGAAACAACAAAAATGTATCAGTTTAAATATTTTTTGAAATATAAAAACAACAAATGTATCAGTTACTAAAATACATATGTACAAAAATGGTTAGCGAAAGAAATTATTTAAAAAATATGGTTGAATTCTCTAAAATACCCACTAGACATTATTCAGTCCATTAAATGCCTATCATTTAATGTTAATCTAATCTGACACAAACTAAAAGATCTAACGGTGTAAAATGGTTCTTATTTTAATAATTTTAAAAATTCTCTCACATTAGCCTCTCTCTCTCTCTCTCTCTCTCTCTCTCTCTATATATATATATATATATATATATATATATATATATATATATATATATATATATATATATATATATATATATATATATATATATATATATATATATATATATATATATATATATATATATATATATATATATATATATATATATATATATATATATATATATATATATATATATATATATATATATATATATATATATATATATATATATATATATATATATATATATATATATATATATATATATATATATATATATATATATATATATATATATATATATATATATATATATATATATGTATATATATATATTAAATTTAGCTATTTAACAAATATTTAGATTATAAAAGATAAATAATATAATAAATATATATATATATATATATATATATATATATATGGATTAACTCTATTGATCATGTTATCCAAGTAGGATCGGATTATGAAAAAACAGTTATCTCCATCTTTAATTTAATGAACCGATAGGATTATAAAATGCATATTAAGTCGTAATCTATTTTCCTGCTATAATTTTGAGTATTTGACATTGCTTAGTTCGAAGCTGCAAATGGCTTAAATCTATTGATCATATTTAAAATATTTATGGAAAGTTTGAGGATAGTTGTGGATTTTTAGGTGATTCTATAGTCCATGTGAAGTTTGTTACCTGTGTAAGCTTCAAGTGTCATGATTAGCCAAAAAGAAATCATGTGAAGTGGCTGCATAATAAGCGTCACAAATGCATTGTCCATAAACAGACCAAGAGGAAGTAATGGTTGACAGAATGCTATCAAAATCCCAAGCTACAAGACGTAGTTTACGATTAACTTAGAAACATTCATACCTAACTTTTATGATACAATGCCAAAAAGGTTACTATGAGTATATTAGCGTAATATTATTGAAACTTCATACATATGTAGTTCAAGTGATGAGGCTAAAGATACTGCTCCTGTTTAATCATTTGTACAATGTTTTTTTTATGATTTTTATTATCAATTCCTGTGTTATATCACTAATCTTGGGACAACTTTGGAAGAAATCTAGGGAAGAGAGCTAAAAAGGAGATGAATATCTAGCTGAAATGACAAATCGGATTGCAACCGTTTTTGCTTAAATGTTTGTAAGCAATTCTATTATCCATATTATTTATATTTATATGAAAAAATGTAGCTTAAAATATTTTCTTTTCAGTAGTTCCCATATGTACGTTACCGAGCTGCCAAATATCTTGACCCTGCCAGAATGACAACCTTCTATAATACAGATTGTGTTGCTGCTGTTTAGAATAGTCTATGAAATAAAAACCCTAGCTAATTCTCATACAGTGAAACTTGCGATTTCCTCATCTTAGATAGATCATTAAACCAGGTTGTTAATGCAAGTGATGCCTAAAAACATTATTAGTGATAACTAATCTTTGTTAGTTTTGATCACAACAAACTATACAACACATTTAGTGTAAAACACAAAACGAATTATTTAACTAACACTATCATCAAGGTAATAATTATATCACTAACTTTTCTTAATCATACTTAGTGATCATTAAAGTGATTATCCTTAAAACTCACTTTTGTTAATATGACAAAAGATTTTTTAATTCTTTTTAAGAAAATTTTTTATTAAAATGGAAAATGTAAGTTTGAAAATGGCATATTCCATATACCATAAGAATATCTTTTGAAGGTTTAAAATACCTTAGATATTCCTACCCCACTAAAAGACAAAATCGGAGCGTAGTCTACTGGGCGGTCCTTTAAATAGCTAGGCGGTTCTCAAGCGATAAAGAACCACCGGGCTAGATAAGGAACCGCGCTCATCTATCTGTTGCACTTTGTCTCCTATAAACAGTGGATCAAATCTCATTTTCCAATAACCCTCTTTGGACATTTTTCTCAGCCCCCTTTCTCTTTTCTATAGCATAGTCATTAGTAAATGATCACTTAATGTGTTAAGTATGTTTACATATGATTATCCTCTTGATCCCCTCCTTTACCTTGTCCAAAGAGAAGATCACTCACTCACTAGTGTTGTGATAAAGATGAATCCATGAATTAGTCATGTTCATCATGTTAGCCTTTTTGTATAATGTTAATCCATTTGTATTTATGAATACTTGGACTAGTTGTGTTTATCCAAGCTATTTGTGAATACTTGGATTTGTTGTGTACATCCATTGCACATGTGTTTGCTTGGATTTATGTTGTGTAGATCCAAGCTACATGTGTGTACTTGGATATGTCTAGTTGAGTTGTAATAGATTGTGTAGTAGTTCTCACTAAACTATAAAGTGATGTGGTTGTGTCTTGTGAGTTCTCACTAAACTTGAAAGTGATTAGTAGTTGTGTTGTGTGAATTTCTCACTTAGCTTCAAAGTGAAGAGTCGTGAAGATTGGTTCTAGATTTGGATTAGAACTCGACATCTAGCCTTGTGTCGTGAAATGGTGAAGTAGGCAACGCTGTGAAGATTGGTTCTACTTTGAGATTAGAACTCGACATCTAGCCTTGTGTCGTTAAATTGTGAAGTAGGAAACGTTGTGTAGATTGGTCCTAGCTAAAGATTAGGTCTCAACATTTAGCTTAGTGACGGAAAATAATGTAAGCGACGATGTAAGGTTTTCTCCGCCAATTAGGGAGCTTGTGGATATAGTGGAAATCTCGAGTAGGTGTACTCGAGGAGTGGAGTAGAAACGAGGATAGAGCCTCGTTGTCGAACCATTATAAATCTTGGTGTCTTCTCATTAGGTTGTCTCCTTCCTTACTCTTTACTTATTTCATTATCATTACACTTACCTATTACCATTGCTAATGCATTTGAATTGAACCTAATCATTATGCAACTTAGCTTCGAGTAAAAGATAGTTTTGATACAAACCTAATTGAAAGTAATTTTAGTTAGGTGACTAATCGAAGAGAAACTATTCAACCCCCCCCTTCTAGTTTCTACAATTGGTATCAGAGCGATGGTCACTCAAGATCTTTGAAGTATATTGTACTTTAAAACTTGGATCGATCCATTGTCTCCTCAAATTAGAAGGTCAAGTTGTACTAAAGTTTCTCTTTGGTCAAAACTATTTTTTTTGGAAAATAGGTCTTTTAATTGGTAATATTGCATCCCTCTTAGATTAGTAGCTTTTATGCATTTTAGATCTACTCTTGAAATGTATCTACTAGTTTGCATCTTTCTTTGTGTAGGTACTCATGAAGATCAATCATTTAATTGGTTGTGGATTGAGTTACTTGCACTTGTAGAAGACTCATCTTCATTGATCTTCAACATCTTTGAATGATGATATCAAGATGATTGGGAATGATACTAGTCCTTGAAGACTTAGTACTCATCATAGTCATTGTTGGGCTTTGCATTGATTCCTCGATGGATTGGAATGCTCTTTGTGGCCAAGGTATGCTTTCGTTCTTCCACACGCCCTTTGATCATTCTTTTGATCATTACTTGACTATGTGCCTGTTCTTGGCATCCTTGCCTTGACATTTGTTTGTTGTTTGTGATTCTTTTCTTTTATACTCTCAAACCTTTATTGCTTGGATACTTGACTCACTATGGTGATGTATAGTGAGTTAGTAGTAGCTTAAAGTATCAAGCATGATATCCATGGTTTGGACCCATACGGTTAGTAGGCCCTTTGTGGGAGAGAAAGTGAATTAATACCTTGCTCATATTTTGGTTTAGACTGAGACTATTATTGAAAGTGATCTTAGTCTATGCATCAATATTTGCTTTGTGTTTATTCATTACCAAAGTCGTTTAACACTTCGCCGGAAAGGCACGTCTTAAACCACTATATATGACACAAGCTCGCCGTCTCCACGATTTGAAGATTGTCATTAATCCCTTGAGCATTGATCTTAGTCTTGATTCACTTCCCTTGACTTCTCTCCACTTTGCTTTTTCGCTACGAGTAGTCGTTTGTCCGTTTCGGTTCTTTTCGATCTCGATTCAACTCGTAATCCTTCATTAAGGCATATTGCTTAGTGTTATGATGATCCAATGATATTCTAAAAGGTTTAAGATATATTTTTAAGTATTTTAGAAAACTTGGTTTTCAAAAATTTAACGTATTTCATTGATAAAAACCTGCCTCTGTAGGTGGTTCTTTATCTCTGGCGGTTCAAACCCGCGATTCTCTATCGATAAGAAACCGCGGGCAGTAAAACTTGTCAGAGCGCTAGTTTTATTAATTTAATCTTTTTCAAACAAAACCCTCTCTCTCCCAAAAACACACAGCCGTCGGGTTCCCCTTTTTCCACCATTGTTGAAGCTTCAAAAACCTTCAATCACTCAAATTAATTGATTCCAAGTTGTAGGTTTCACTCATCCTTCATCAAACATCAATTAATTGTAAGTATTTTCTTTCAATTTCATCTATTTTGTTCTAGGGTTCATCCTTTCATAATTGGGGATTTTTAAAAAATTGAAATTGAATTAGAACCTTAATAGGAATATGGGTTGACATGGTTATTTTACTATGATTCCTCAGGTTCATATTCATTGAGATTTCACTAAAACCTACTTGTAGAACAAATCCGAATTTTGGCTAAATTATTTTGGTTAAAAGATGGAATTGAGATGAACCCATGAACAAATAGGTAATTGCATTGTTAATGCTTACCTAAAAACCTTGTTTTGAAAAACCAATGTTCTAGTCCATTGTTGATCCAACATAGTTCATATGTTCTTGGTTAATAATGGAATAGATACATCGTGAACATGAGAATGATATGGATTCAATCCTTTGTTTGTCAAGAAATTGATATAACACATTCTCATATTTTGTTTTTTGATTTTATTTTTCATATGAGTGATTGGAAATATATTTTCTTGTGTTTATTTAGGTACTAATCATGCCTTCACAATACCTAAAGGATCATCAACTCACTAAACAATATATGCCAAACATTTCCCAAACCTTTGCATCCACTCAACTTCGAAACTCCTTTTCATCACTTTCAACACGAAATTTCCATGAAGGTAGAGTTGTTTTTGAGAATCCTTATCCGTGCAAAAAGAGAGCGCTCTTTAGGGGGTAATCAAGCCGGAAGAGTGTTGCAGAAAGATCCTATATCACATCTATGTTTGATCATACGGGGTTTGATTGCTTGCTCTACATAGAAGAAGATATATACCCCTTGTTTCTTATAGAACTCTTTGGCACTTACTCTATGTTTGAATACAATGGCGAAATCTTCATTCGATTCTTGTTGAACGAACAAATCATTCAATATTCTCTCGAAGATTTTGATGAAATTCTTGGTGTGCCATATGAAGGCACTTGTCGTTTCATGGACAAATGGAGACTTGATGCTCTCTTGGAATCCAACGACAAACCTCCAAATGACCACGCCGAAATTGATCCGGAATTTATCCTTGATATCATTTCGAAAGAGCGTGATGGAAACGTTGTGAGAAGCCTTCATTCTAATGTGCGGTATGTGAATCGCTATGAAGTGCTCTTAAGCGATCTTAAGGATTTTATGGTCCAATGGGTAAATATCCTTAGGGAGAATGTATTTTGTCTTGGTGGAAACCGAGATCATATCTCGGCTTGTATGGTGCATATGTTATGTTGCATCTTTACATCAACCAAGTAAAATTTGGCATACTATATCGCTCGACGAATAAATTATGCTATTTCAAAGCCCAAAACAAATCTTCCCTACGCTATGCTTCTTACTCGCCTTTTCAAAAGGGTTGTTCGTGACTTTTCCCATCTCGAACTTTCTCGCTTTCACCCGGTTCATCGGGTTATGTTGCCTATTCAAGAGGTATATGAAAGAAAGCCTAGAAGTGATCGAGGTTCGCGAAAATCCGATCATCAAGAGCCGGATGATGAGGACACCTATATGCCAACAAGTGATGGTGATGGCATAGGTTCTAGTTCTCATTTCAACTCTTCGAGTAATTCCCACCCATCCTCAAACTCATTCGTGGATGGACTTGAAGACTTAGCTCCTCCACCTCATTATTCCTCTAGTGAAGTACTGGAAGATCTCAATATGGAGCATCTCTACCGTGAAAATCTTAGGACTCAAGGTGAATTACATGAAAATCAGGTTGAGTCAAGGAAGGGATTCAAGTACTTGGGAAACATGATCAAGGGATTGGGCAAGAAAAGAAGATGAAGACTTTGAATTGTTTCAAAGTATACATGTTGATAAACATGTAATGAGATGTTGAACATTTGCTTCTTTTTACTTTATTTTTGTTGTGTATTAACTAATACTACTTGTTTGGATTACTTATTATTTTAATCCTAATGTTGTCTATGCCATCATGTTTACGATTTGCATAGCTTTGTGCATCCTATGTGTTAGTTAGCTTCCTAGATTTTGGTCAGTAGTTAACTTTGGCTTGTTAATCCTTTGGTAAAAATCTGGGCTAACCAAAGTTTGAGGAAGTGCGATTTTTGAACACCTCTGGTCGAGGTTCCATATCGACAACGGTTCCTTATCGATAAGGAACCGCCCATCCTATATAGGGAACCGCCGGCTACTGTGTCTGACAGAATCTTTGCTTTACACTATTTTACTTAATCTGTGTAAACCTTGCTTGATTCTTTGCAAAAACCTGCACATTTCCTAAACTAGGTTACCTAAATTCATTATTCACATAAAATGTTTTTAACCCATTACTAGTTTGGATCATCCCCTCACCCTTTTAAACCCACCTTGTTAGCCATGTTCTTCACACATCAAACCATTCATCCTTAACCCTTAAACCACTCATTACAACCATGGTTTCTACAAGAACCTTAAACTCATCCAAAACCTCCACTTCAAAGAAAAACCTTAAGATTAAGATTAAGTTGCCCAAACTTAACTCTACACCCTTTCACACACCCAAGAATGAGATTGTTCCAATTCTCATCTCTTCATCACTCTCAGCACCTCTTGCTCTATGCAAGAATACCTCAACCCATGGTACCAACCATTCTCATGGTTCTACATCCTCTTCATTCCAATCTAGAATGAATGAGCTAACCTCACCCTTCACTCCAAGTACTCTCTTGGATGTGACTACCCAACATCAACCCATCCAAAGCATTCCCATTGTGAATGACTTTGTTGATACCTTGATGACTTCACCTTTTACCCCTCCAAACTCACCCACATCACCCATTTCACCCTTGGAGAACATACCTCCACACTCACCCACATCACCCTTGGAGAACATACCTCCTCCACCTCCACCTCCCTCAAACACTCCCATTTTAGGTGTCCCACTTCCCCTCTTTATGGGTGATCCTTACTTCTTTGGGTTCCTAGAAGCTCATGGTTCTCATTGTCCATGTTGCCTCTACAACAACTACATCATTCACAACCTTAGGATGGAGATGTTTGGACTTCATTGGAGGTTGCAAGATTTCTTGCTCACCTTGTTTACCATGCCTCCTCCTAGGAGATGAATGATGATTTTCTTTAATAAGTGTTTTCAAGAAAAACCAAGCCAAGGAAGACCACTCATCAAGAACTAGTTTTAAGCTAACTTTGTTTTAGTTAGTTGTTTTCATTTTCTTATTGTATTTCCTTCCCTCCATGAGTTTTTCATGAGGATGATTTATGGATTTAGCTTTATGTGTCTATCTTTATGTGCACATTAATATACTTTAATTTTAAATTAACATTGAACCTAAATCTATCACAACCTCTAAAACTTGACTAAATATGGTTCAAAATGTTATCTAAATATTTTGTCACCCTTTGTCAAGACATTCTTTGTGAATGTGTTGCTTTTATGAAACCCTAGCATAATTTAGTGCTAATAGAGGTAAAATTCCAAGATTTGCAATTTTTTTGAAAAAGTCTTAGTTTTTCTCAAAAACCTGGAAAATCATGGTTTTACGTCCACTTTACGCGGCTTTAAGTCGCGCGGTTCCTTAAGTGCTAAGGAACCGCCGGTCCCTATAAGGAACCGCGAACTGATAACTAATTTTTGGCTCGTTTTTGGTCTTTCTTCATCACCTTATCCCCTGTCAGGATTCCATGTTTACTCAATTTGGCTAAACATTCCTTGACACTTCACATTTTATTTTCAAATCTTCGCCTTGTCTACTTTCTTCTTATACCCCCACCTTGAGATTTCATTCTCACACCTCAACAATGCCTAACTCCTCCTTTCATAACCTTGACATTTCAAAGTCACAAACCTCCTCACCCAAAGCTTCCTCATCCAAGCTTTCCAAGAAACCGAATATCTCGGTTCGACCTATTTGGATCAAGAAAAATGAACCCTCTTCTTCCAAACCACCCAAGAACCCCACCTTCTCTCCAATCAAGTATTGGAATGAGACCTACTCCATTAACCCCATCACCGGAGAAAAGGAAAATGTTCCCCCACCACCAAAACCTTTCGACACCCCTCAACTTAATGACCTTTCAACCTTCCCAAACCTCACAAGGCATTGTGAAAACATTTCCTACCCACTCTCCTCACCACCACCAAACCCTAGGTTTGATGACCTTCCTCCATCATCCGAATTTGTTTCGCATCATGGATCGTCGTGTGCTTGTTGTCGATTTCAACAAATTGAACTTGCTCATGTGTATGAGAAGTTAAATTTTCTTGAATTCCTCTTCACTCGACCTCCTCTCAAAGTTTTCGTTCCCGTGGACAAAACTTCGAATGATGCCTCGTCGTCTTATTTTTCCAACTAAAGGACTAAGCACTCTGGGAGTCAATAACACTTTAGTTGTTTTGGAGTCAATAACATTTTAAGCAATCTTGGAAAATTATCACTATTAGAATAGCTTATGCTTTGTGGTTTATTTTCCATATTTTTTTGCTTTAGATACTCATATTGTGTGTATGACTATCTACATTGTTTGTTTCTTTCATATTTTTGTAATATGAAACCTTTGTGTTGTTTTTGTTTTCTTTCTTTGATCATTCTCTCTTTTTCTTTTGAGTTGATCGTGGTTAATCTTTACAATTGATTATGGGTGATTCCATCAATTCTAAACTTTAACCCCTTGACAAATTTATCATCTTCATTGGTTGGATGTTTCTTTTCTACCTCCATTCCACCAATTGAACTTTGATTTTGTCATTTACCTCTTTGGACATACTTAGCAATACTTTCTTCTAATTTGAGATTTCTTCTCCTTCTCCCTCTCAAGTTACTTAGTACGTAGTGATCATATATACATTTGTGTTTCTTTTCTTTCTACTAACCTTTGTGTAGCATGTCACCTTAGCTCATACACTTGGTGCCCCAATAAAAGGGGAGCAACCACCAAGGGGGAGCTACTAGCAAAGTCCGGTTTTCTTCAAAGACTTGTGCTAACCTTTTTGCTACGACAAAGGGGGAGAAATGATAGTGATAAACTCGTTAATAATTCGATATTTTGTGTTTCTACGTAAATGAGTTTATAGTTTGTCGTAATAAAAAAGGTGGAGATTGTTAATGCAAGTGATGCCTAAAAACATTATTAGTGTTAACTAATCTTTCTTAGTTTTGATCACAACAAACTATACAACACATTTAGTATAAAACACAAAACGAATTATTTAACTAACACTATCATCAAGGTAATAATCATATCACTAACTTTTCTTAATCATACTTAGTGATCATCAAAGTGATTATCCTTAAAACTCACTTTTGTTAATATGACAAAAGATTTATTAATAAACTTTCTTTTTAAGAAAATGTTTTATTAAAATAGAAAATGTAAATTTGAAAATGGCATATTCCATATGCCATAAGAATATCATTTGAAGGTTTAAAATACCTCAAATATTTCTACCTCACTAAAAGACAAAATCAGAGCGTAGTCTACTGGGCGGTCCTTTAAATAGCTAGGCGGTTCTCTAGCGATAAGGAACCGCGGCTAGATAAGGAACCGCGCCCAGCTAGCCGTTGCACTTTGTCTCCTATAAATAGTGGATCAAATCTCATTTTCCAATAACCCTTTTTGGACGTTTTTCTCAGCCCCCTTTCTCTTTTCTATAGCATAATCATTAGTAAATGATCACTTAATGTGTTAAGTATATTTACATATGATTATCCTCTTGATCACCTCCTTTACCTTGTCCAAAGAGAAGATCACTCACTCACGAGTGTTGTGATAAAGATGAATCCATGAATTAGTCATGTTCATCATGTTAGCCTTTTAGTTTTATGTTAATCCATTTGTATTTATGAATACTTGGACTAGTTGTGTTTATCCAAGCTATTTGTGAATACTTGAATTTGTTGTGTACATCCATTGCATATGTGTTTGCTTGGATTTATGTTGTGTAGATCCAAGCTACATGTGTGTACTTGGATATGTCTAGTTGAGTTGTAATAGATTGTTTAGTAGTTCTCACTAAACTATTAAGTGATGTGGTTGTGTCTTGTGAGTTCTCACTAAACTTGAAAGTGATTAGTAGTTGTATTGTGTGAAGTTCTCACTTAGCTTCAAAGTGAAGAGTCGTGAAGATTGGTTCTAGCTTTGGATTAGAACTCGACATCTAGCCTTCTGTCGTAAAATGATGAAGTAGGCAACGTCGTGAAGATTGGTTCTACCTTGAGATTAGAACTCGACATCTAGCCTTGTGTCATTAAATTGTAAAGTAGGCAACGTTGTGTAGATTGGTCATAGCTAAAGATTAGGTCTCGACATTTAGCTTAGTGTCGGAAAATAATGTAAGCGACGATGTAAGGTTTTCTCCGCCAAGAAGGGAGCTTGTGGATATAGTGGAAATCTCGAGTAGGTGTACTCGAGGAGTGGATTAGAAACGAGGATAGAGCCTCGTTGTCGAACCACTATAAATCTTGGTGTCTTCTCATTAGGTTGTCTCTTTTCTTACTCTTTACTTATTTCATTATCATTACACTTACCTATTACCATTGCTAATTCATTTGAATTGAACCAAATCATTATGCAACTTAGCTTCGAGTAAAAGATAGTTTTGATACAAACCTAATTGAAAGTAATTTTAATTAGGTGACTAATCGAAGAGAAACTATTCAACACCCATTCTAGTTTATACACAGATTTTTATATTTTACATATTATATAACGTCTATAGATTGCACCTACATATTCATGAATGAAAACTTGCTTATATTTTTACTCAGAATAAGAAGATTAGCATAAGATGTTTGGTGTAGTATTCTTTGAGAATCCCCACACCACAAGAGTTTCTGGTCAATAGTTGTATAATATACATGTGAATATGTGATTTTAGATATATTATTAGCACCATATGATAATACATGATTATGATTTTATATCATTTTTACTACATCTTTGATTTTGATTTACGGGTCTTTTCTGAGAAAAGTAAAAAAGTGTTTTAGCCAATTGTTAAAGTAAGCTATTCTTCAAATATCAATCATGGTGAAAAAGCATTTTAGCCAATTTCTAAAATAACCAATTGTTAAAGTAACCTATACATGAAGAAGCGTTTTAGCAATTAGGGGTGTTTTTGTATAGTCATTTAGTATTTGAATCATATGTTACTTTAGATATATGTTATGCTGCAACGATGTCAAGACAAAAGGAAGGGCAATTACCTATTAGCTATATTACGACATTACTATGTTTTTTATGGTCATTTGGTAAGTATACATTGTAAGTGTCGTGTATAAACAAGATCTTCATCAATTATAAGTTTGATCTTATTTTTTTAAGCTACTTTATGTTTAAACAACTAAGGATATTTACTTTTTCTTTTAAATAATGTTGCAAGGACATGTTATCTTTGCTTTTTTATTTTATTCAATCATTTAACGTTATTCATTCTTTCATTCTACTACAAAATTTTATGTCATTGAAAATAAAATCTTAAAGCTAGCCGTCCATCGGACGGGCCCTGATGCTAGTAATAAATAAAAGAGTTTATAAAATTTTCAATGAAGGTTTTAGACACATAAGTGTGACAAATATTTTAATTTTGTAACTTCAACATTTAAATGCAATAAATAAAAAATATGCTTAAAAAAACATCAATGAAGATCTAAGACATAAATTTTACAAGCAATATATATTTCAAAATTTGTACTAACTAATTGAATTCCTCAAACTTAAATAATCATTAAAGATTGTCGTTACAAATACTTGAAATAATGTAACATTCAGCTTTTTTAATATATCAATTTATTGTAAGCATATTTATATGTGTTACCAAAATATTTAAATTTTGTAACATCAAGATCATAACTACAATAAATAAATGACTAATATTAAAAGTCATTTGTTAAAACTTAAACATTCGAATGTTATGAATATATTTTAATGTCAGTAACATCAAAACTTTGATACGTCAATCAATTTAATTATTCAATAAAATGGACAATCAATGATGTTGTACATATTCAACTTAGCGTTACATAGTGATATCATATATCTCTACTTGTGCGGAAGCGTAATAAAAAATGATATGCGTTTCTAATGAGTTACACGTAAATACATAATATTAGCCATAAGAGTTGTTATCATTTTAAAATTATCAATAAGAAAGAGGATATCTATACTAAGAATATGTAAATCACAATATATTGTGTATATATATCTTATTGAAAATTCAATAAGCTTGCAATTTAGCTATAATTTTATGTGATTTAGCAAATATAATATATTATGTCAAATGATAAATCATAAATAAAACATAAACTTTATTTCATAAATAAAGATGAACTATGTGTCATTTGATCGAAATATTTTTACCATAGGCAAGCAACTTATTGACACTAAATGAATGAACTTGTCCAATTTAAAAGATGAGAATACATATATTTAGATCTTTTTCTAAAGCCGTCATACACCAAAAATGATAAAAAAAGATTAATACATAAAAAAATATGTGACTTATCTCAGCATGCTACCAAACGTATGCGCTAAACAGTTATAGTTTAGTAGTTTCGACCGTAGTTATTTAGTATTTTTATTAGTTTTCATATTGCGTTTAGCTAGTTAATTAGCGCATAACAACAAACATCTCTTAATTATAAATCACATCTAATAAATGGATTATTATTAATTCAAAAACTTTGGCTCTAGATACCACATGTAAGCAATTATTATGTGTAAACATTAGGATCAATGTTCATGAAAAACACATTCAACTATTATGCCACAAGATCTTTGAATATGATAATAATCATAGATAAGATGAAATGAGAAAAACCTACCGGAAGCCGTAGCGGATGTTGACATGATGTAGACAACCCTTGGAACTCAACTAGTTTCACTCCCTTAACCCAAATTAAGTGTAGAGAGGTTGATGGATAGCTACATTATTACTACTTGTGTGTGTTTTGGGTAGAGAGGGGATTAGTAAATATATAGTCTTAGTAGTTAGCATTTCTATCACTACTAACAAATAAAACGGTTAAAATTTAATGTAGTAAATGTACGATTAGAAGCATTTACCATACAATTGAATTGTTTGACTACACTTACTAGTTATAATACCCCTGTACGCACCGGGTTTATACTTTATGTTTAGCAAATAGAATAATTATATACACCGGTGGTTTTTCATATTATGATTTTAACTTACAAATATGCATCACAAATGCCATAAAATAAGTACTGCAAAATAGCTTCCCGAAAAAATCTCATACTAAGTAGGGAACAGTTTCTCATAGTTGTATTATCAACCATCTAACTGTGTTATATATCATCATAAAAAGGGTACATCTTAGCTAACCTAGCCTAATTGATATAATGATATCCTGCATGAATATCTTTTCCATTGTAAGTTCTTTTAATAGTTGATCCATCTAAAATGTGTATTTTATGACATTTAACGAAACACCTTTGCAATATTATATATACGAACACCTCCAATTCATTTTGAAAATTATTACATGTACATAAGTACCATTAAACCACTTGAAAACACAAAATTGCATCCAATAAATTGTTGTGATAAGGTGATTTATCTACTTTTACCTTCTAGCTTCTTTTTAAAAATAGCTCACATCATTTGTGGTCCTCGAACTAATTTCTTAACAAGCTTTCATGTTATAGCAAAGATCAATTAATTGAAATTATATGGACTTATATTTAATAGTCGTGTGATAGAATCGAACTCGAGATTACGGGATTGCACATAATACGTAAAAAGTTAATTTATTTAATGAATATATTTATTATTTATTATATTTATTAAATTAAATCGAGCTCTAACTTTAACGACCGTTAAATAATTAAGAGCTAAGTATTAACGAGCGTTTTGAAACAAATAGAAAGAGGAATAAATAGAAAGAAGAATGGAAGGTTCCGGAACACCCCTAAGGGGTGTTTGGGCCGTCGGTTATGGAGGGGAAAAAGGGGAAGGAAAAACTTTCCTTATATTTGTTTGGGCTACAAGAATTCTAGGTCTATATAAACAACCCCCACCCTCATAATTCATACACACAATCTCTCTTTCTCTTCCTCTAGTCGATCGCAAGAAGGAACTCGGTTTTCTTGTTCTATCGATTTTGCTTATAATCTAGTCCTAGCCCCTCTCTAGGGTTGTTGGGTATATTTTTCCACAAGCATAGAAGCTCGGTTTATATGTGCTAAAATCATGGTTAGATCGTTGTATTACGTGTGTACAAGAATGTAATATAGTCTTACTTTAGACTATATCTTGGTGGAGTACGTTATAAACCCGAATTGGTGATTATTCTTTTTCTTGTGGATTTGCTTTAGCGTAAAGGTATGTAACCCTAATTCGATTAATTATAATTATGTTAATTATGATCTTGTTAAATCGCTTCCGCTATATGTGTGCTTTGATCTCGTTTAGGGTTTTGTGTAATTGTTATGAACTATATAAACCTTCAGTGGCATCGAGAACCGTTTTAACATGTTATATTTATCGAAAATCTAAAGTTTTTTAACTAATAATTGTTTTGAGTTAAAACTACATGTTTTTTAGGTTTTCTTAAAAATTAGGGTTTTGTTTTTTAAAAATTAGGGTTTGGCCGATTTTTATTAAAAAAAATAATTGTATTTGAAACCCTAAATTACATGTTAGATAATTTTAGATTAAATTGCATGATTAGTTGTTATGTCATGTAAATTAAAGGTTACGATCCGAAGAGATTTAACTGTTAAGATTTGAGGATGGATCCATGATGAACGTGCATGTTTTTATTGACCGTAAAATGGTATGTTTATATGATTTTATGTGTTACTTGCTTTATTTGATTCAACAAATTTGAATTAGGGAAGACATTTTTATATGAATATAAAAACCTAGATTTAAAGTTTATTAAATAAATCGTATGCATGTGACTATTTGATTTATTTATCACACATATAAATTGTTATTATGTGTTTATGATTTAGTTTTTTTACTTGTTTATGTTAAACATTGTACGAATTATTGTAAACAAGGGTTTTTTTTAAGAAAAACAAATATGGACTAAATCGTATTAAAATTAAGATTTGTTTGAGATCTAAATTGCATAGAATTACGTTGATTGATGAATCGAAAAAAATAATCTAACGGTTTACTCCTTTTGACAAACTATAAAGTGGGTATAACGCACCGCTGATCAAGTACCCGGTTAAGGAAGGAGATGTCAAGCCATTAGTTGCTGACCAAATTCCCAGCTCGCCTGTGCGTCAAATTGAAATTACCTACGATTATTATTTGAATTATAACTTAAGGTTGATTTACCACAAATTCACATACGAATCACAATGAATAAGGTTATTGCTTTGTGCTTTAGCCGTAAGTACGTTGTGCATACTTGTGGGTAAATTATTTGATTGGTTAAACCAATACCTCAACATAATTTATGTAGAAATTTAGTCTCGTGAAAATTTTACTAAATATTTTATTAAAATTATGCTATGGATTTGTATGCATGCTTCTCCATACATTGATTTTGACATGAAATTTATACACTTAAAATTTAAGCCGAATGATATCTAATTGACGAACACTTGAAGTTACTACGCCATCAAATGAGATTTTTGGACAATGTTGTAATGGAGAGAAAATTTTCATAGAATGAGAATTCGTATGATGATTTTACGTTATTCAAATAAGACGACTTAATTAAGTTACTCAGTGAGATCTGGAAACTTAAGGCATTCTGAAGGGATGAAACATGTTTACAATGCAAAACGTTTTTTGGCAATGTAAACCCCTTAAATATCTAGAAATTGAAAATTGTTTGTCAATTGAATTGTTCGACAAGTCGCTATGTTGAGTACATTCATTACTAGCAGATCAACTGATGTAATGGATCTATGTTAATATATGTTCTAGGATTCAAGGAAAATACTATGGTTGATATACCACGGTAAATTTATTTTCTTAAAAGTATATTTAATTATCGAAAATAATAATATTTGAACTTATTTCTGTAGAAATGGCTCAACCCGAAAATAACACTATATGTTCTGCGTTCAAAACATTTTTTGATCGTCTTGAACTTACTGGCCCAAACTTCAATGATTGGTACCGCTCACTAAGAATTGTCTTGAGAGTAGGGTACTATTGATATCTTGACCAATCCTTATCCGGAGGATCTTGCTGAAGGAGCTTCTGAAGTGCAAAGGCTTGAACACGCTGTTAATGTTAAGAAGCAATCGGAGGTGGCTTGCTTAATGTTAGGGAAAATGTCCCATCCGCTTCAAAAGGAGTATGAGTTATTTTCGCCTAAGCGTATGCTTGATCAACTCAAGGCTATGTTTGAGAAGCCGCAAGATGTGGAGATCTACGACTTAGTAGATGCTTTGCATAGCTGCAAGAAAACTCCTGGAAAGTCTGTTAGTGCACATTACATGGAGATGAGGGGTTATATGGAACAGTGTAAAAGTATGATAATATTTGATCTATCAAGAGGGTTGTTGTTTCTAGAGAGAAAAAGTAGAGAGATAGATGAGAGAAAATGTAAATGTATTATGTGTGAAATGAAAACAACCAACACCCCATTCCATAGTGGAATGGGGTTTATATACCCAAGTCCCTTAGTGGACTTGGGCCTCCGGCCCATGAACATGCTCATGGGTCGGGCTTACATAAACTATAATTAAACTTATACTACGAGCCCTTAATTATATTGTTGGAGTGACCGAGACTTTCTAAATACGAAAAACGTATTTCCAACAATCTCTCCCTAAGGGAGGTCACTCCAAATTACAAAGTCCTAATCTAGCATGTTAGATCTTCGTTCTCGTGCTCGTAGTCCACTTTCTCTTTTCTTCTTTTACTTTTCTTCATTCTTGTGAATATGTGTTGAATATCATCAGGCTTTGGCTTAGAACATGTTCTTTTGTCCTTTCACGTGCAGTCTTTGCCTTCTTGTGATGTTCGCCTCTTCGTGACTTCATGTCCCACATATCCTTTGTTGAATTCTTGAAAGTTTCAGAGTTGATACAGCGGAAGACTTTTAGGTCAGACTTTCTTGAATTTGCTAAAATATTTTATGAAGGTATAAGTATGTGAGGACGACTTCAGCTGGTACACAGCAACGCCACCGTCTTCAAATGCAGCAACATAATAAGACACGAATAAAATGGTTTTGACATTTTATTCTGATTCGGTAGCATTTACCTCCGGTCGGTGAAGACCGTTGGACGATAGAGAATATCGTACTTGTGACAGGTAGCTCTAATTGAAGATCTCTTTGACAAGATTTCGCTGGTAAACCCGTTCTCTTTATTCGACCATCCAAAGCTGACTGCGAACATAAAGAGTGAATCATTTGGATAAAAAAATATCCTTATGATTGAAGCCGTCAATTCATGATCCTGAAACAAGTGAATTTCAATTAAGATATTCACCATCGTTTCTTTCCAGTTGTCACGAGCTTGATTCTGATAGAATCTTGCTTGTCACCTACCGCAGTGCTGTTTGAGGTTGACACTGGAAGGATATCCACTCTTCACTGTGAACACTAAAGAGTGTCACTCTGAGTGTTCTGGCAAGATCACTTAGATTTTTCGTAGAGGCCCCGGAACAAGTTTAATCTCAATTAAGAGTTAAACCATCGTTTCTTTCTAGTTATCACAAGATTAGTTCTTAAAGAACCGCACGTGTCACCTACCATGAGCTTGTTTGATGTTGGCTCAAGTAGGATTTCCATTTTCATTGTAATACTTTCGTATCACTCAGATGTTCTGCCAATATTGCAAGAATACTGCGTAGGACTCATAAAAATTCTTTCTTGTTTTTAAAAAGTTGTGTCCTAATGAGACTTTTGATGATCTCGTGGCTCTAGACTCAATAGTGCATTTTGTTTTGGTGATCAGAGGCTGGAGAGGATTGCCACCTTTTCAATATCAATTTATTCGTAGTGAATAAACCAATAGATAACGTGTTGAGCTCCGTGACATTAAAACAAATGTCTTTTGAGAGATATTTGAGTTGGCTGGGAAGGGTTGTGCATTGCATCACTGGGTCCATGATACTTTCGTCTTCAAGATGAGTTGACCCGGTTTCTGCCTAAGTTGTAAGGAGGGCTTCTTTCTTTACACCCTTTATCTTTACGTTTCTTTTTCATTCTTCAACCCCTTCAATGCTTACCGATACATCATCACTAACACCTTGTTGTGATTGTTCTAGTGCTAGCATCAGTACTTGGTCGGCATTCAGCTTCGCTCATAAACCATTCCCCATCTTTCCTAAGGACTTCTATTTTCTAACTATGGAATTGTCCTTGGGAAGATTCCTCTGGTTCTGGAAGAATCATTGGACTAGTACCTAATCCTACCACCCTTTTGTCACCACATTCGTCGTGAGTTAAGTTGTTTTGGGTAAGTATTCGTCTTCATGAAAAATTCCTTAAAATCACTGAGGTACTTGTGATATAAATATCAAACGTTTTTGTACCTTCAACGTTTTAGTCAACAAAAATGCCCCCCCTTAACATATGCATAGCACATATCAAGTTGGATTTTCTATTCAGCCCTTTTTCATTTTTAGCCACGTATGTTTTACAAGTCTCCTTAATCCCATTTTCTCCTTTTATCCAAAATGTTAACCATTAATGTTTTGGATATTAATGGATTAACCGGTCTTTGGGTTAAAAATGAAATCGTATGCTGGCCATAGAACATATTAATGCTTCCCCTCAATTTAATGAGGGTTAGTTGTAGTGTCTGAGTACGATATATTTTGAAAGATTTAGAATCTCGTGAGAAATTCTTGAAAAATATCATACTTTCACACTACAACAAGCCACAAAATCCTAATGCACATATTATATATACATATTCACAAATGAGTGTATGGAGTTGACCTGATTGTAGTACGATCACCACTTTTAAATGGATCGTTCCATAAGCCTGTGGTGAGCTCCATACGGTCTGCCACCCACGAATCGTTCGATACTGCGGATCAACCATCTATCCCTTAACTTCTCCTCAATATTCTGGATGGTGTAGTTGACACTCCTTTTAAACCTACTTTCCCAATCATACGTTACTTCTGGAAGGCCTTGACCTGAGTTGAGCATCAACAGCTTGTCACGTACATGCTTGAGAGTACCATCGCTGAATTTGTGCAGTTCTGACAGTCGCATGTATTGCATGACCTCTGCTTCATTCAGGTAGAATATGCCCATCTCTGGTTGGAGTGTACCCATATATGGCTTCTTGGCTTGGTGAAAACGACTCATGGGCGTTGTATGAGGTCGTTTCAGATTTAGCCTGGATTGATAACTCTCTACACCAAGGTGTAAGTCTTCAACCCTATGCTTGATCACAACTCTTCGAGTAAACTGGCGAATGTTGGAACTTAGGGCAATGAATTCGTCAGGTTCTAAGTGAGGGACCTTGCCTTGAGCCAAGATAAGTAGAAAATCTTCAATATCTTCAAGTCGTAGGAATTGAAGATCCCCTTCACTTACACTATAAATCTTACCGTCTTCTCGCTTGAATTTGATATCTTTCAAGTACGAATACCCGAATATATGTAGAAAGCTAACTCCCTGTATGCTTGTGATTCGACGGTTTGAAATTATAAGTGTACCTGATTTGGTATGATTATAGAAGTAGTAAGCCGACCTCTTCTTGTCCAGCCAATGTGAGATACCTAATTCCGCATATTGATCATATTCCTTGACAAGCTTTTTGCTCCATAGGTCTGGAACCTTATCTTCAATCCAAGGAACATCCTCCAAGTTTACTGACTTGCCTATTGTTAATGATGTAGCATACCCGTTCGCGCCATTTTCTAAGTAATCCAGATCACGGTTGACAAAGTATTGCATTGGAAGGTGCTTGGCTGCGGCAATAACTGAAGCTGTTAGTGGAAGAAGTACTGGAGCTTGTTCACCCGACGCTGTTGATTTGATTGCTTTCATGATCTCATTGAAATGATATTCTCCCTTATTTTTGGCAACTTGCATGGAAGCCCAAATGTTATTGTCTTTAATCGTTGTTTGAAGTGTATTTGTATCCATGGTAGGCACTTCATATTTGTCCATCAGGAATCCAGAGAAGTCGATTGGATTATTGAGGAATTGTGTAAGATCCGTCTTTTCACTGTCAGAAATTATACGTGCAGTTGCTGCCTGTGATACCCTAGAACCGAGGTCACTAACATTACCCTAAATTACGCTTATTTTTGAAATTTTTACTAAATTTTAATTGCTATATATTTTAGTATTTTGGTTGAAACCGATGTTCGAGGTTATAATTCTGACGATTGACGATTTAAGAAGGACGATGACGAATACGATCCCGATGGATGCCCAAATTTCTATAATTATTGACGTTTTATCGATAATGTAATTTTTCGAGAATTTTACTTACGGTTCGTGTTAAGTCGAGTCGGGTGAGTTTTATTGCTTTCAGAGTACATTTAAAGTATCCCAAAAGTATTTTGGAGTGTTTGGGATGATTCCCGACTCCCGTAAAATATTCTAAAATGACTAGTGAGTCAATCCCGTAAAGTTTTGGTGTCGTTTTTGCTTAAGGCCAAAAGAATGCTTAAATTGCACAATGGTCCCTCCCATTTCACAAAAAGGGAACTAACACACACACACAAAACATTTCACAAAAAAAAGATCAAACCCCTCTCCCTTTTCTCCTTAGGCCGACGGCCAAACACCTAAAACCACCACCACATCATTTTTTTTTTAGTTTTGATAAATTCTAATCAAAGACCACCTTCTAAAATCATCTAGTAAGTGTTAATCCATGGTTATTTCAAACATGCATTAACAAAAATTCTTCCAAAAATTCAAGATTTTTCAAATTCGTTTTTGATGTTAATTGGGCATTTGCATGTTTAATTCATGCTAAAATGATGCTAGAACACCAAACAAATCAACCAAAATTAATTTGGTTGGTGGGTTTTGATCACCCAAACCCCACGGCTCAATGGGGGGTGTTTGGGGATCATGGTGATCAATTTTTTGAGCTTGGTTTTGTGTTTAATCTTATGTTTTTAGATGTTTTAGATGGGTACATTTACTTGCATGCTTGTTTTTATGAATTGGGTTTTACGAGGTTGATGATCAATAGGGGATTAGGACTGAAAATGTTGTTTGGTTGTGATTAGGGATGCTTAGGATGATGTCTAGTGTTGATAAATGGGTTTGAAAACGAGCGTTGGTATGATTTTGGCATAGTTGATTTTAGGCAGAAAGTTTAAGGCATTTTCGTAAAAATTATTTTGTAAACAGGTCT
This sequence comes from Glebionis coronaria, assembly GCA_025667525.1. Lineage (NCBI taxonomy): Eukaryota > Viridiplantae > Streptophyta > Magnoliopsida > Asterales > Asteraceae > Glebionis > Glebionis coronaria. The sequence goes on from CM046875.1 coordinate 71,788,337, forward strand.
TGTGAATAGGATAGAGTTGTAGAGCATCTTCTTAGCTTCTATTTGGTATAAGGTAGAGCTTACGACTCCTAACGAGTCAAAAGTTACGACGTTTTGAAATTCGTGTACCGGGAGATGAAAACCGTCATAATCCGAAATTATGCTTGGTTTTAGGTCAAATCCCGGGGACTATAAGTTTAGTTTGGTAAATGTTCAACGGTTGAATTTTGGTGTCAAACCTGCACATTTGAGTCTATTATAGGACTTAGGTGTCAAATGGGTCAATGGAGTATTTTAAACGGGTCAAATGAGTCCGACTTGGTCAAAGTACAATTTCAGTCCGAAAAACGTAGTTTTGAAATTGTGTTGAGTAACGGGTCGTAGAAGTAAAAACTTTTGTTGGGATTAAATATGTGAGTTCTACAGGTCTTAAAGTATTTTTGAGAATTTTATCAAATTTTATAAAAATGGTTAAGTATAGCAAAACAGTCCGTACTTTTGGTAAGTATCGGCGAAAACAAGTAAAAGTGAATAACGTTAATAATAAGGACAAATGGTATAAAACGAGTAACGCTTGTTGTTTTGTTTTGGCGTGAGTTGTAATTGTCACAAGTGACTAATATTTATGTATTTTATACAGTACCATAAGGTTTTAAAATGAGATTACTCATTACGCGTTATTTGGTTTGATAGGTGTTGAATTACCCGGGCATCCGTATCGTCGTCAGTGACCGTCTCTCGAACTATCGACTACTTGTTATATAAGGTGTGAATTTATAGCCTCGCTTATTATTATTTCAAACTGTTTTACCCGCGAGGGAAATGCATGCTAGTTTTCAAAATGAACATATGTCATGAATGATTGTTGGACCCGAATGTTGCCTTTGAAATTGTGTTGAGTACCTAGTTGCAAAAGGCCCTAAATTCATAAACTATTAACTATTGTTTAGTCCTAGCGTGGATTAGAAATAGCCGCTTATACAAAGTGATAGTACTATGGGGTTGACTACCCTATCCGAGACGAGGGCTAGTACGTTGATACCCCCTGCGGACGGATAATTTGTGATAAGAGATAAGGTATAATTGCAACTGATGCCTTAGTAGGGGCACTGGTTTCATCTGAATCACGCCGGTAATTATTACGCGGGTGATTGAGTTAACGGTTTAGTGTCATGAGCTTAAACACAATTGTCAGTATCTTGAATATAGATTGTTTGATCGACAAGTCTATGAATGATCGTGAATGGTTTTTATTTCACATATGTTCAAAATGAATTGTAAAACCTATGAATTCCACTCAACGTTTTCGTTGACCAAATTTAGCATGTGTTTCAGGTAACCGCTGAAGTGTAGCATGGAGCGTGCATTGGATGGATGTTGTGTGTGGAGCTTGGAGTCTACTTGTTTTTCCTCCCGTTATTACTTAAACATTTTTAACTCTATGTCTTGTTGTTGTGAAAACTGTAACTTTTGGGTTGAGATTCATGGGGACCGAAAACGCAAAACTCTGTTGTATCATTTGGGGTTGGAAAACCGTAGACATATAACTTTTTTAACAATTTTTAATTTAAGTTTAAGTTGACGTCTCTTTGGAGTCGTTCGATATATCTTGTGTGCGATGATAACTGCCTAGCACCCAAATGTTGTAATTCCGCTGCGCATAGCATTTGGTGGGGTGTTAGAGATTGGTATCAGAGCCATGAGTTATAGAGAACTAGGTCGTTTTGAAAATTCCTAAACTATAACTTTTGGTGTCGTAAGAAATTGTCCAAGCACACACAACTATCTTGCATGGCTCCGGTAAGGTTTATTTTTATATTCATGGCATTTGACGTATACTTTTGAGTTAAAGTATATATATGTGTATTTATTACGTAAATATGGAAATTACTATATGTAAACGTTGAAATTATACGTGGAATACCCGACACCGTAATTCTTGTATTAATCATGCATGAGCATCATATTATCGCATTTTGGGCATGTGTACCACCTTTGCATTGCATTTGCATGCATGTATTTATAAATATTGTATAGTTATATTACGTACCCTCCAAAATTCTCTGTTATTGCAGGAATGGCCGAGGTACCGCCTAATGGTAATGGAAACGATTATGTCGTAGGTCACGAAGGGGGACCGTTTCCTCCGAACCCGCCGGATAATGACAATGGATGGATCTCCAGAAGAAGCAATAGAGCCGGGAAATGACAGTGACAAAAGTGACGTGGACAACTTCAGTATCAGTAGTGATGAGAGTAAGGATTCTGAGGAAGAGCCCGAGGAACTGATGGATGATGGAATTCCCGAGAATGCTGTCGGTCAGACCGAACCTGATTTATTTCAATCTCTAAATTCGCCAAAGGGTTATGAAGTGCCTCCGACCGATCGATATGAGCAGCAACCTTTTAGTCGCCGGATGGACAATTGTAAGGACTACCTGAAGACAGTGCCAGGTTTGTTCGAGTAAGTAATGGGAGTGGTGCAGAATCCAGCAATTCATCAAATCACAATCTATCCATGAGAATATCGCGAGGGTCTACTTTTCGAGACCAAGACACTACTGGGATCCCGAGGGTCGTTTGAGGAGGATGGATAGGTTGATGTATGAGCGGTTTGTGGTAGAGACCAGGGTAATTAAGAGGTTTGATAAGAATGAGAGAGAACACCAAGGATTATTGGCAAGAACTTCAAGAATTGAATATGATGGAAATGCAAACAAGAGTGATATCAACAGTCTAAGATCGATGATCGCGAACTTGAGCGCCAGTCTTGATCGTGTTAGGGAAGATCAAGCGAGATTGTCTAGGATGCAGAATTGGGAGCATCGAGTGAGAGCATCATTGCCCCCAGATTGGAGATTTGTGGACGATTTGGAAATGGAAGCTAATGACTTCATGATCCAGCCACCTGCCAGAGGTGCTTGTATCACTGTGGGAAATCATGTAGCGGTTGAGTGTGGGTCTACGTCAGGGACGAAGAAGGCGACTGAATGTGGGCCGAACGACAAAGGAAAGAGAAGGATGGATGAAGTGGACGAGGAAGATAGCGATGAGGAACCCGAGGAAGATAATGAGGAACCGCCATCCAAGAGGCCGTGTGGATCACCACATGCCTAGTTGCTTGTCTTGCATTTTATCTTTGATCGTTGTAATAGAACTGTTTTAGACTTTTGTATGATGGCATTGTGACGAAAAACTTGAGGACTTAAGTTTTATGGTGAATGGTTGTAGTGGCAATACTTGTCACAATTTTGGTTGATTATCAATACAATCCATGTTTACCTTTCATGATCTGTGATATGTCTCTAATCTGATCTTTTGTGATGTGAATTGATGAATATTAGTAACTCTGTAGTGATGTGTCGTTGTATTTATATTATGTCTTGAAAGAGAAATCCATATTAATCTCGATGTGTATACTTACATTGTTTTTCTATTTTCCCTGTCTTTGCAGAGAGGTGTATTTGATAACGCACCATGCCTCCAAAACTAACCGCCAACCGTGTGAACACGATGATTCAGGAAGCCATTGCGAATGCGCTAGAAGCAGATCGAGCAGGGAGGAACCCAGACCAGGGCAGAAACGCGGGGAGACAACAAGCCCCAAGAGAGTGTACTTACTCTAGTTTCATAAAATGTGGTCCCACGCAATTTCGTGGAACTGTTGGAGCTCTAGAACTTAGGAGATGGCTAGAAAAGGTCGAAAGTACTTTCGAGATTAGTGGTTGCTCAGAAGCGAACAAGGTCAAGTTTACGGCTGCTACTTTTCTTGACGATGCATTGAGTTGGTGGAACACCCAAGTAGCCACTGTTGGGTTAGCAATAGCGAATGCAAGAACATGGACTGCTACTAAAGCTCTTTTGACTAAGAAGTTCTGTCCTGAAGAGGAGTTAGGTCAATTGGAAGATGAGTTGAGGCACCTGACTTTGAAAAACAATGATATCACTGCTTACACCAGGAGGTTTAATGAACTAAGCCTTTTGTGTCTAGACACCTTTGCCGATGATAACAAGAAGATGAAACAGTACATCAAAGGTCTATCCAGTAATATCAAGGGTGAGACGACTTCGTCTAAACCTGGGTCGTTTGATGAAGCGGTCCAGATGGCTCACGCGTTGATGGATGTCAAACTCCAAGACAAGAAGAACTTCATTGCTGAAGGAAATAAGAGGAAGTGGGAGGCGGCACAGAGCAATCAATCCCAGGGTCAAAGCCGAGGTGGAAACCGTAACAACAATGGTCAGAACCGCAATCAGCAGTTCAATCAGCGAAGGAATGAAGGGATGAGAGTTGTGACAAACCCCAGAGGAGCGAAGGTAAATCCCCACTGTGGTCGATGCAACTTGTATCATGTAGGGCATTGCCCGCCTGCGTGCGACAAATGTGGAAAAGCGGGTCACAGGATGTCTGATTGCCGAACAAAGGGGGTAGCCACTGGGGCGAATGCTACAAGAGTGATGGGCTGTTTTGGATGTGGAGAAAGAGGCCATAAGCAAGGAAATTGCCCGAAGGCAGGAAACAAGCAAAGAGGTAACAATGCTGCTGCCGTGTATCAAGTAGGGACGGCTGAAAAACCACAGGGTCCTAACGTGGTTACCGGTACGTTTTCGCTAGACGCTTGTTATGCTAGTATTTTGTTTGATTCTGGTTCCGACAAGAGTTTCGTAGATGTTAAATTTAGTCGTCATATCGATAGAAAACCGGTGTTGTTAGCGACTAGTTATAACGTGGAACTAGCTGATGGGAAAATCGTTAGTACGAATTCTATACTGAAGGGGTGTACCCTGAAGTTAGGAAATTACGCTTTTAAAATCGACTTGATGCCTATAGAGCTAGGATCGTTTGACGTGATCGTGGGAATGGATTGGCTGATGGCGCACAGTGTTGTGATCGTCTGTGGTGAGAGATTAGTTCAGATCCCGTTGAGGAATAAAGTCTTGACTGTGAAGGGAGACGAATGCACTTCTCGTTTGAAAGTGATTTCTTGTTTGAAAATGATGAAGTATGTAGAAAGTGGATGCGATGTGTTTTTGGCACAAGTTTCGAGTGATGGTGATTTAGAGGCGAGGATTGAAGAGGTACCTGTAAAACCCGCATGCTTTTACCATGAATAGTGCCCTTAAGATCGTACGTCCTAGATTAAAACTTACCTTATTTAGTATTGATCACATTCATGTGCTAATAATCAAGCAAGTGCATACGTGTATGACATGATAAGTATCGATTACGTACGAACTCATGATAAACAGTTAATTAATATGTCACGTGAACATAATTAAATCATGATCACCATTTAAAATACGAACTAAAATAATTACGTAAATACATATAATATAATTACGAGCGTTAAGATTACGATAAACTACATGATAAAATAAACAGAAACACTTTAAACACGAACACGTTTAACCACGAACGAACATGAAACATCGGGACACGAGAAAAGGTACGGGTACCCCATGTGGGGCCCCATACCCACGGCACACATAACAAGGTGGGCTAAGCCCATGGACTTTTACAAGAAAAGGGGGGGGGGGTTATGGTAAATATGCTGTTCACTTTCACATTTCAAGGAAATAAACATTTAACCTAAAAAAAGTTTTCCTCTCCTCCTTGGTCTCTCTTTGTGCCGCCACCTTAAGGACCACCATAGGTGGTTGTTGATTGATTTTGATCTTGAAAACCATTGCTATAAACCGTGTTTGTTCATCCTCTTTCAAGCTACGTATTGGTATATCATTCTAAACGTTTCTTTTTAATTCTTTTAAATCTTTGATTACTTTCATGAACATGTTATTAATATTCTTATTAAAACATGATAATTAAACATAGACCTAACATGTTTTGGGGTTAATTAAAATCAAAGGATGATATAGGAGGGTGTTTGTTTTTGGCCGCCTAGTATAACCAACCCGAGGGGGGGTTCGGTTTGCTTTGAGCCGCCACCACCAAGACCATTTTTGGTCTTGGTTGGTGCATGTGGGACCCACGGCAGCAAGGGGGCACAAGTACCCCGAGTTTGGCTTGGGGTACGGTGTCGAGTTCATGCCCGATTCATGGTTCGTTGGTTAAATCATGATTTATGCTACATGTTAATTTTATGAATTATGAACTTAGGATATAAATTAATTAATAAACATGAGATATTAATTAAACCATGACTTAGGTTATTTTAATTATTAATTTACCATGATATTAATTTAACCTAAGTATTTTATGTTATAAGTTATAATTAATTAATTATTTAAAACATGCCTATAATTAATTAATTTAGACATGACTTAGGTTATGTTATTAATGCATAATAATACACATTTTAACCTAAGTATTTTATTCCATTTTAATTAAAACATGTTATACTTTAATTAAAATGCTTAAATCTTAGTTTAATTAAAATACATGAAATAATAATTAAACTATACACTATATCATATGACTTAAGAAATAAGCTTATAAACACTTAGACTTATATGTTAGCTTATGTAACCAGCTTAATTCTAATTATGGAAACCTTCTATATATGGAAATCTATCTATTTCAGGCAACTAAGCTAATCATGGAAACCTTCTATATATGGAAACTTATTTAATTAAGGCAGCTGATCTACTTTTGGAAACTTTCTATTTTTAGAAACTAATCTATTTTAAGCAGCAAATTCTATTTTAGGAAACTTTCTATTTTTGGAAACTTTCTATTTTTGGAAACTTTCTATTTTTGGAAACTTTCTATTTTTGGTAACTTTCTATTTTTGGAAACTTTCTATTTTTGGAAACTTTCTATTTTTGGAAACTTTCTATTTTTGGAAACCTGCTATTTTTGGAAAGTTACTTATTATTACACAGTAAGTATAATAATAATACATGAATTACCAGTAATACTTTATCAGATTAATCAGAATACAAGATAAACACAGTTTAAGGCTTTAAACAGTAAACCATGACCTAAAACATACAAAGTAAGCTAAGACGAGACATAAAACCCAGTACGTAATCAGTGATTCAATACTTATACACGTGTGTATTCATGTAGCGTTAGTGATCCAGAAGTAGGAGTCTTTCTCCCGTTCATTCACTGGACTTGAGGTACGGATTCCCGTCCTTTCAGTATGGACATTCTTTCCTTATTAGGATTTCCCCGTATGCAGCCTACTGTTTTCCCCAGTATTTGTTTTGTTGTTTTGAACTGCTTATGTTTAATTAGCATAATCTATAGCCATATACAAGCATGACCAGTTTCACCTAGTTATGGAGGTACCATAACCATAACATTGGAGGCACCAATGTTATGACTTCCCCACGGCGGAGTGATTGCTCGTGGCGTCCCTTTCAGTTTTGGCCATATTATTATATCATGTGGGGCGTATGGGTGCATCCTAGTTACATGTTTTATTCAGTATTTCATGGTGAATGTGGTGTGTGCCTTGCATCCTTCACAAGGAGTTGATCCCTCCTACCCAGACCAGTATATTATTAGAGGCATCCCCTCTAATCAGCATGATGAGGTCACCCCTCCAAGTATTCATGCACGTGACCTTTTCATGACCTATATGGGCTATGGTATATTTATGTTAAAACAGTTTTCATAAAATAAACATAAGGCTTTTCAAACTATAAAACCAGTTTTCTTAATACTTAACCAGTTTACTCAGAACTTAGTCTTCCGATGTTATATGTTACATGCTTATCCTATTTCATGCTATTTTGTACATCCGTGCACTGAGCGTCTTGCTCAGCCGTTTTCCTTTTCATGTTCCCAAAACGGCAGGTACTCAGGGACGCTCGTAGACCTCAAACGTACGTGCGTATGGACTGGAAGCTTTACTGTCTTTCTTTACTTTATGCATTTCCTTTACTTTAATACAGTTTGCTATGGACATTGTTTCGTCCTTTCCTTTTACAGTATTTATGTTTGTGTGTGATGAGCTCTACTTTGGGGTTACCGATGTTTGATTCCGGTATTTCCCTTTTATGGTCAAATAATGCTTAGACATTTATCCTTGTATGCTTTGATGACACGCCATGATTATGCGTAAGATTCCATTTCCAAAATGGGGTGTTACAATTATGGTATCAGAGCCAAGGTTTCGACCTATAGGCTCTCAAATATGACCTGTGATTAGTGGGTAGTCACTACGGTCTTCCTAGAACTGACAGTTGTTTTCATGCATTCATCATTTTTAAGCATACATATACATGTCATTGTTACAGGGTTTTTGACTAAGTAATGGTTGGTACAGGACTGGCCCTATTTAGTCGCATGTGTTTTATCGAAACTTTTAGATTTGGGACCGACCCATAGGCGTCCCCTCGATATGTCTTTTGTTTTGAGTGAACTGACCAGAGGCGTTCACTCTCGAGCATCAAAAATTTTCATAAAACTACATCATGCATTCATACAAGATTTTCTTGCATAAAATTTTTCTCGTGAAATTTTTGGGTATAAATTTTTTTCATGTATATATATAATTTATATTTCATGTTTTGAACTGTCAATCATACGTTTTATGTTATACTGTCAGATGGCAAACACAGACAAACTCTGGGAGTTATTCGCAGACATGGAGGCAGAAAGGCAAGACGCCATTCTTCATGACGACGAATATCCTCCCCCACCTATCATTTTTCCCATGGAGGGAAGGAATCGACTCATGAGGGAATACTACGCCATGAGACAGAGACCCGACGAGAATTGTGGTCAGTTCATGCAGAGGTTCCTCGGGTACACAGCTGTCCTGAGGGCATCCGCAGGCACCACTGAAGAACAAGCACTACATTTTCGCTGGGGCCTTAATCCAAGGATTGCCAATGATTTATCGGGTGCCCCGTCGGATACTGTGGCACAAGTGGCTTACGCAGCAAGGAAGCTAGAGATGCTACAGGAGCGAGATGAGTTCGGGGAAGCTGAAAGACCCGACAAGAGGTAAACATTTCGTATTCGACGGTAATCAAACCGCATCCTATCATTATATGTTCAATAATCATCTCTTAAACTGTATCTTCCAGGCAGAAAACTGGGGACCGGTCTCAGCCGGCTACTCAGCAGCAGCCTCATCAGCCCAAAGGAAACGGTCACACTAACGACCGTTCTGTTGTGGAAAGGCGTAGCGGTAATGATAATTACCGTAACAACGCTGGACACTCCAACAACAGCAGGTCCTACTATTTACGCATCTTCTTATGATTTCATGTTATATCTCTCATGCTGACACTATATTAACCTCTACTAGGAACCATGGTAACGGGAAGGACCAGAACCACAGGGGTTCGCAGCCTAACCGTTCAGCTAACACTGGTGAACATCTTATGACGCATATGTCTTATACTCGTGCATATACTTTATCTTAACACATTTTGTCATCAGCAGGCCCTCAGCAAGCAAGGACTCTTGCTGGAGGATTCACTCATCCTCTTTGCAGTACTTGCCATCGCAGACACCCTGGCCCATGTCGTCGTGATTCCGACGCGTGCTACAAGTGCGGCCTCCCTGGCCATCGTATGAGAGATTGCCGTAAGGGTGAGATGGAGGGTACCTCGGGTCATGCTGATAGTAAGCCGCCTCCTACCACTGGGCGTGTCTACACGACATCTCGTGATCAGGCAAACAAATCTACAGGTACCATTACTGGAATTTTGTATATGTACGGCCAAGCTGCATGTGTTCTTTTCGACACGGGTGCCACTCACTCAGTTATTTCCACTACATATGCTAAGAACATCAGGACACTTCCCTTGCCATTAGAAAATAGGCTTACCATTTCCACGCCTTTGAGGGACTCTGTATTAATAACTCATGAATACAAGAGTCTTCCTCTAGAGTTTGACGATAAAGTTCGTGCAGTAGATGCACTTCCCCTAGACATGATTGAGTTCGATATGATTCTCGGCATGGACTGGCTATCCAAGCACCATGCTACCATAGACTGCCACTCATATCGGGTGATCTTCGGCGACATTAATGCACCAAGTACATTCATAACGGGTTCATACCCGGACGGTCTGTACAAGTCATATCTACCTTGCAAGCACGTGCATTACTGTCACATGGCTGTGAGGGTTATCTAGCTACGGTTCACGACATGGATGCTGAATCCCCATCGATTCAGGATCAACCAGTAGTTTCGGAATTTCAAGACGTCTTCCCAGCTGAACTTCCAGGCATACCACCTGCACGAGAAGTGGAGTTCAACATCGACCTTGTTCCAGGAGCTGAACCAATCCCTAAGGCTCCGTATCGTATGGCTCCCATAGAGCTAAAAGAACTGAAGGACCAACTACAGGAACTTCTTGAGCGAGGGTTCATTAGACCAAGCGCATCTCCATGGGGCGCACCGGTCTTGTTCGTTAAGAAGAAGGACGGCAGCATGCGACTTTGCATAGACTATCGTGAACTTAATAAGATTACCATCCGCAATAGATATCCACTGCCACGTATAGATGATCTGTTTGACCAACTTCAAGGAGCCAAACACTTCTCAAAGATCGATCTAAGGTCAGGCTACCATCAGCTAAGGGTTAAAGAGCAGGATATTGCCAAGACTGCTTTTCGTACCCGCTATGGCGATTATGAGTTTGTAGTCATGCCATTCGGCCTGACTAATGCTCCAGCAGTATTCATGGATCTGATGAACAGAATCTTCCACAAATTCCTTGATAAGTTTGTCATTGTATTCATCGATGACATCCTGATTTTCTCAAAGTCCACGGAGGAACACGAAGACCATCTCCGTACGGTACTACAGATTCTTCGTCATAAGCAGTTGTATGAGAAATTCTCCAAGTGTGAGTTCTGGTTAAACAAGGTGGCATTCTTAGGTCACATTGTATCAGCAGAAGGGATCACTATGGACCCAGCAAAGGTTGAGGCTATCACTAAATGGCCAAGACCAACGTCAGCGACAGAAGTCCGCAGTTTCTTAGGCTTAGCTGGATATTATCGCAGATTCGTGGAGAACTTTTTCCGTTTGGCACTACCTCTCACCAAACTGATGCGAAAAGGAGAGAAATTCGTCTGGACGGAAGAACGAGAGAAGAGCTTCGAAGACCTAAAGCAGAAGTTAGTATCTGCACCTATTCTTACTCTCCCATCTGGTACAGGTGGATTTCAGATCTACAGCGATGCATCGGGGAAGGGACTGGGTTGTGTTCTCATGCAACATGGGAAAGTGATCGCGTATGCTTCACGGCAACTTAAGCCCTATGAAGAAAACTATCCTACACATGACCTGGAACTTGCTGTAGTGGTGTTCGCATTGAAAATATGGAGGCATTACTTATACGGAGAATCATGCAACATTTTCACGGATCACAAGAGCATGAAGTATATCTTCACTAAACGAGAATTGAACATGAGACAAAGGAGATGGTTGGAACTGTTGAAGGATTATGATATTAACCTACAGTATCATCCCGGAAAGGCTAATGTAGTAGCAGATGCACTCAACAGAAAGTCCGGAATGATCAACGGCATTGAAATCAAGGAACAAAACATAAGAGACTTGGAGCGGCTAGACATCGAAATCATGGTACGTGGGCAGCACGGATACTGGGCGAATCTTAGAGTAGAAACCGAGTTACTGTCTAGGATCAAGGAAGAGCAGAAGGATGATGGAGAAATTTGGGCGATAATTCAAAATTTGGAGAAGTAGACATAATTCAGAATGGACGCAGACGGTATCGTTTGGCAGGGCACGAGACTTTGTGTTCCAGACAATCAAGAACTCCGGGAAGCATTGTTAGCTGAAGCTCACAGCTCCCCATTTTCTATACATCCTGGGTCGACAAAAATGTACCATGACATCAGACAGCACTTTTGGTGGAGTGGTATGAAACAGGATGTAGCCACTTATGTCTCCAAATGTCTTACCTGCCAGCAGGTTAAGATTGAGCATCAACGATCGGGCGGTCTCCTTCAACCGTTGGATATTCCAGAGTGGAAGTGGGACAAAATCACCATGGATTTTGTTACCGGTCTTCCGCCTACCAAGAAGAAGCACGATGCTATTTGGGTCATTGTTGATCGACTCACCAAATCAGCTCATTTCTTACCGATACGCAAGGAAGATCCGATAAGTAAACTCGCAGATACTTACAGAAGGGAGATCATGAGACTTCACGGTACTCCCTCCAACATCGTCTCAGACAGAGATCCTCGTTTCACGTCGCGATTCTGGAAAGGTCTGCAAAAAGCTTGGGGTACACAACTTAAGCTGAGTACGGCCTTTCATCCTCAAACGGACGGACAGTCAGAGCGAACAATTCAGACATTGGAAGATATGTTAAGGTCGTGTGCGTTGGAATGGACAGGTGATTGGGACGATTACATCTGTTTGGCCGAGTTTGCATACAACAACAGCTGGCACGCAAGTATCAAATGTGCTCCTTTCGAAATGTTATATGGCAGGAAGTGTCGCGCTCCAATCTGCTGGGATCAAATGGGAGAGCGATCACTCGAAGGACCAGAGATTATAGAAATGACCAATGAGAAGATCGAAGTAGCTAAACAGAAGCTGCAGGAAGCACGGTCACGTCAGAAGAGTTACGCCGATAAGCATCGTAGGGACATACATTTTAATGTGGGAGACCACGTCTTCCTCAAGGTTTCGCCGGCACGTGGTGTTAAACGCTTCGGGATCAAAGGGAAACTCAGTCCTCGTTTCATCGGACCATTTGATATCATTGAACGAATCGGTGAAGTATCTTACCGATTGGCGTTACCTCCTCAGCTTTCGCACGTGCATAACGTGTTCCATGTGTCCTTACTCAGAGGGTACAAGTATCATCCCCTTCACATGGTTCAGTATCCACTGGAACAGATACGTGAAGATCTCACTTTTATAGAGGAACCCGAACGAGTTCTCGACAGGCAAGAACGAGTCATGAGAAGGAAGACGATTCCATTCGTCAAAATTCTTTGGAGGGACCATACCGAGCGGGAAGCCACTTGGGAAACAGAGGAGTCTATCCGGGCTTCTTACCCTCACTTCATATTTTGAGTTCGGGTATGTTACTTCTTTCCAGTTTGCTTTATCTATAATTCGGGGACGAATTATTCTATTTAGGGGGGAAGAATTGTAAAACCCGCATTCTTTTACCATGAATAGTGCCCTTAAGATCGTACGTCCTAGATTAAAACTTACCTTATTTAGTATTGATCACATTCATGTGCTAATAATCAAGCAAGTGCATACGTGTATGACATGATAAGTATCGATTACGTACGAACTCATGATAAACAGTTAATTAATATGTCACGTGAACATAATTAAATCATGATCACCATTTAAAATACGAACTAAAATAATTACGTAAATACATATAATATAATTACGTGCGTTAAGATTACGATAAACTACATGATAAAATAAACAGAAACACTTTAAACACGAACACGTTTAACCACGAACGAACACGAAACACCGGGACACGAGAAAAGGTACGGGTACCCCATGTGGCCCCCCATACCCACGGCACACATAACAAGGTGGGCTAAGCCCATGGACTTTTACAAGAAAAGGGGGGGTTATGGTAAATATGCTTTTCACTTTCACATTTCAAGGAAATAAACATTTAACCTAAAAAAGTTTTCCTCTCCTCCTTGGTCTCTCTTTGTGCCGCCACCTTAAGGACCACCATAGGTGGTTGTTGATTGATTTTGATCTTGAAAACCATTGCTATAAACCGTGTTTGTTCATCCTCTTTCAAGCTACGTATTGGTATATCATTCTAAACCTTTCTTTTTAATTCTTTTAAATCTTTGATTACTTTCATGAACATGTTATTAATATTCTTATTAAAACATGATAATTAAACATAGACCTAACATGTTTTGGGGTTAATTAAAATCAAAGGATGATATAGGAGGGTGTTTGTTTTTGGCCGCCTAGTATAACCAACCCGAGGGGGGGTTCGGTTTGCTTTGAGCCGCCACCACCAAGACCATTTTTGGTCTTGGTTGGTGCATGTGGGACCCACGGCAGCAAGGGGGGCACAAGTACCCCGAGTTTGGCTCGGGGTACAGTGTCGAGTTCATGCCCGATTCATGGTTCGTTGGTTAAATCATGATTTATGCTACATTTTAATTTTATGAATTATGAACTTAGGATATAAATTAATTAATAAACATGAGATATTAATTAAACCATGACTTAGGTTATTTTAATTATTAATTTACCATGATATTAATTTAACCTAAGTATTTTATGTTATAAGTTATAATTAATTAATTATTTAAAACATGCCTATAATTAATTAATTTAGACATGACTTAGGTTATGTTATTAATGCATAATAATACACATTTTAACCTAAGTATTTTATTCCATTTTAATTAAAACATGTTATACTTTAATTAAAATGCTTAACTCTTAGTTTAATTAAAATACATGAAATAATAATTAAACTATACACTATATCATATGACTTAAGAAATAAGCTTATAAACACTTAGACTTATATGTTAGCTTATGTAACCAGCTTAATTCTAATTATGGAAACCTTCTATATATGGAAATCTATCCATTTCAGGCAGCTAATCTAATCATGGAAACCTTCTATATATGGAAACTTATTTAATTAAGGCAGCTGATCTATTTTTGGAAACTTTCTATTTTTAGAAACTAATCTATTTTAAGCAGCAAATTCTATTTTAGGAAACTTTCTATTTTTGGAAACTTTCTATTTTTGGAAACTTTCTATTTTTGGAAACTTTCTATTTTTGGAAACTTTCTATTTTTGGTAACTTTCTATTTTTGGAAACTTTCTATTTTTGTAAACTTTCTATTTTTGAAAACTTTCTATTTTTGGAAACCTGCTATTTTTGGAAAGTTACTTATTATTACACAGTAAGTATAATAATACATGAATTACCAGTAATACTTTATCAGATTAATCAGAATACAAGATAAACACAGTTTAAGGCTTTAAACAGTAAACCATGACCTAAAACATACAAAGTAAGCTAAGACGAGACATAAAACCCAGTACGTAATCAGTGATTCGATACTTATACACGTGTGTATTCATGTAGCGTTAGTGATCCAGAAGTAGGAGTCTTTCTCCCGTTCATTCACTGGACTTGAGGTACGGATTCCCGTCCTTTCAGTATGGACATTCTTTCCTTATTAGGATTTCCCCGTATGCAGCCTACTGTTTTCCCCAGTATTTGTTTTATTGTTTTGAACTGCTTATGTTTAATTAGCATAATCTATAGCCATATACAAGCATGACCAGTTTCACCTAGTTATGGAGGTACCATAACCATAACATTGGAGACACCAATGTTATGACTTCCCCACGGTGGAGTGATTGCTCGTGGCGTCCCTTTCAGTTTTGGCCATATTATTATATCATGTGGGGCGTATGGGTGCATCCTAGTTACATGTTTTATTCAGTATTTCATGGTGAATGTGGTGTGTGCCTTGCATCCTTCACAAGGAGTTGATCCCTCCTACCCAGACCAGTATATTATTAGAGGCATCCCCTCTAATCAGCATGATGAGGTCACCCCTCCAAGTATTCATGCACGTGACCTTTTCATGACCTATATGGGCTATGGTATATTTATGTTAAAACAGTTTTCATAAAATAAACATAAGGCTTTTCAAACTATAAAACCAGTTTTCTTAATACTTAACCAGTTTACTCAGAACTTAGTCTTCCGCTGTTATATGTTACATGCTTATCCTATTTCATGCTATTTTGTACATCCGTGCACTGAGCGTCTTGCTCAGCCGTTTTCCTTTTCATGTTCCCAAAACGGCAGGTACTCAGGGACGCTCGTAGACCTCAAACGTACGTGCATATGGACTGGAAGCTTTACTGTCTTTCTTTACTTTATGCATTTCCTTTACTTTAATACAGTTTGCTATGGACATTGTTTCGTCCTTTCCTTTTAAAGTATTTATGTTTGTGTGTGATGAGCTCTACTTTGGGGTTACCGATGTTTGATTCCGGTATTTCCCTTTTATGGTCAAATAATGCTTAGACATTTATCCTTGTATGCTTTGATGACACGCCATGATTATGCGTAAGATTCCATTTCCAAAATGGGGTGTTACAGTACCTGTAATCTGCGAATATCCGGAAGTTTTTCCAGACGAGTTGCCAGGTTTACCACCCACCCGTGAGGTCGAGTTTTCAAATCGATTTGGTGCCAGGAGCTGCGCCGGTTGCGCGTGCACCCTATCGGTTAGCACCATCCGAGTTAAAGGAGTTATCGGATCAACTGAAGGAGTTGATGGACAAAGGATTTATTAGGCCGAGCTCATCACCATGGGGAGCGCCAGTGTTGTTTGTAAAGAAGAAAGATGGTTCATTTCGGATGTGTATTGACTATAGAGAACTCAACAAGCTGACGGTTAATAATCAGTATCCATTGCCGAGGATTGACGATTTGTTTGATCAATTGCAAGGTTCCTGTGTATACTCAAAGATCGACTTGAGATCTGGGTATCATCAACTGCGTGTAAGAGAGGAGGATATTCCTGTAACTGCCTTTCGTACGTGGTATGGACACTTCGAATTTCGAGTGATGCCGTTTGGGTTGACGAACGCGCCTGCTGTATTCATGGACCTTATGAATCGCGTATGCAAGCCGTATCTAGATAAGTTTGTCATTGTTTTTATTGATGATATTCTTATTTACTCTAAGAGTAAGGAGGAGCACGAGAAGCACCTGAGAAAGATATTGGATCTGCTGAAGAGAGAGAAGCTGTATGCGAAGTTCTCGAAGTGTGAGTTTTGGTTAGTGTCCGTGTAATTCCTTGTTCACGTGATTGATAGCAAAGGAGTTCGCGTGGATCTTGCCAAGGTCGAAGCGATCAGGGAATGGTCGGCACCGACAACGCCGACTGAAGTTCGACAATTCCTTGGTTTAGCTGGGTATTATCGGAGATTCATTGAAGGATTTTCGTTGATTGCAAAGCCATTAACAAAGCTTACCGAAAAGAATAGAGTGTATGAATGGGGAGATGAGGAAGAATTCGGTTTCAAAACGCTTAAGGACAAGTTATGTTCAGCACCGATATTGTCATTACCTGAAGGAACCGAAGACTTTGTAGTGTATTGTGATGCATCTCGTAAGGGTTATGGAGCGGTTTTGATGCAGCGCGAAAAGGTGATAGCTTACGCGTCGAGACAACTGAGGAAGAATGAGGAGAACTACACGACGCAC
This sequence comes from Glebionis coronaria, assembly GCA_025667525.1. Lineage (NCBI taxonomy): Eukaryota > Viridiplantae > Streptophyta > Magnoliopsida > Asterales > Asteraceae > Glebionis > Glebionis coronaria. The sequence continues at coordinate 71,805,486 of CM046875.1, forward strand.
GATTTGGAATTAGGAGCTGTAGTTTTTGCGTTGAAGTTGTGGAGACATTCTTTGTATGGGACGAAGTGTGTTGTATTCACTGACCACAAGGGTCTGCAGCACATTTTAGATCAAAAGGAGTTGAACATGCGACAGAGACGATGGGTAGAACTACTGAGTGACTATGACTGTGAAATTCGCTACCATCCTGGCAAGGCGAATGTTGTAGCGGATGCACTTAGTAGGAAGGATCGAGAGAAACCTTTGAGAGTCAGAGCTTTGGTGATATCTGAGAGTGTTGATTTAACCGAAACTATACTGAAGGCTCAAGAGAGGGGATTAATGAAAGAGAATGTTGATGCTGAGAACTTGGGAAGAATGTTGAAACCTCTTTTTGTGATTAGGTCAGATGGACTGAGATATTTCGAGAATCGGATTTGGTTACCGTTGTGTTCATCCGAGGAAGGAAAGCCTGGAGTACGAGATTTGGTTATGAACGAGTCTCATAAGTCGAAGTATTCGATACATCCTGGATCGGATAAAATGTATCATGATCTGAAGAAAGTTTATTGGTGGCCGAATATGAAGGCGGATATTGCTCGTTACGTTAGTAAGTGTTTGACTTGCGCGAAGGTTAAGACCGAACATAAGAAACCGTCTGGGTTGTTGGTACAACCAGAGATCCCAGAATGGAAATGGGAGAAAATCGCTATGGATTTCGTGATGGGTTTACCTAGAACTCCGAGTGGATGTGATATGATTTGGGTAATAGTAGATAGATTGACGAAATCTGCTCATTTCTTACCTATGAAGAAGATAGACAGTATGGAAAAGCTGGCCAGTGTGTACGTGAAGGAGATCGTTTGCAGACATGGAGTACCGTTATCGATCATTTCGGATCGTGATAGTAGATTTACTTCGGAATTTTGGAAATCGCTTCAACGTGCGATAGGCACTGAATTGAATTTAAGTACGGCTTATCACCCGGAGACTGACGGCCAGAGTGAACGAACTATTCAGACGATGGAGGATATGCTCCGAGCATGCATGATTGATTTTGGGGGAAGTTGGGAACGCCACTTGCCTTTAGTGGAGTTTTCGTATAATATAAGTTACCATGCGAGCATCAAGGCTGCACCGTTCGAAGCATTGTATGGAAGAAAGTGTAGATCGCCTGTGTGTTGGAGTGAAGTAGGAGAAAGTCAATTGACTGGACCCGAAATGGTTTTAGAGACGACCGAGAAGATTGTGCAAATCAAGAACCGACTACTTGCTGCGAGAAGCCGACAGAAGAGTTATGCCGATAACAGAAGGAAACCGTTGGAATTTGAAGTCGGAGATATGGTTATGCTTAAGGTATCGCCGTGGAAGGGTGTAATTCGTTTTGGGAAGAAAGGAAAGTTGAGTCCGAGGTATATTGGACCATTTAAGATCGTTAAACGAATTGGACCAGTAGCGTATAAGTTAGAGTTGCCGAGCGAGCTTAGTGCTATTCACGACACGTTTCACGTATCGAACTTGAAGAAGAGTTTGGCGGATAAGGAATTGGTGATTCCTTTGGACGAGATTCAACTGGACGACAAAATGCATTTTGTGGAAGAACCCGTGGAAATTATGGACCGAGAGGTCAAGAGGCTGAAGCGTAGTAGAATTCCTATTGTGAAGGTTCGATGGAATTCTAGACGTGGACCGGAATACACTTGGGAACGTGAGGACTTTTTCAGGGAAATGTATCCTCATCTGTTCCAGCGGCACGAAATGTGAGTATAAGAAGAGGCGAGCGCCGGGACGTCGCTCTCTTTAAGGAGGGGTGGATGTGATACCCTAGAACCGAGGTCACTAACATTACCCTAAATTACGCTTATTTTTGAAATTTTTAATAAATTTTAATTGCTATATATTTTAGTATTTTGGTTGAAACCGATGTTCGAGGTTATAATTTTGACGATTGACGATTTAAAAAGGACGATGACGAATACGATCCCGATGGATGCCCAAATTTCTATAATTATTGACGTTTTATCGATAATGTAATTTTTCGAGAATTTTACTTACGGTTCGTGTTAAGTCGAGTCGGGTGAGTTTTATTGCTTTCCGAGTACATTTAAAGTATCCCAAAAGTATTTTGGAGTGTTTGGGATGATTCCCGACTCCCGTAAAATATTCTAAAATGACTAGTGAGTCAATCCCGTAAAGTTTTGGTGTCGTTTTTGCTTAAGGCCAAAAGAATGCTTAAATTGCACAATGGTCCCTCCCATTTCACAAAAAGGGAACTAACACACACACACAAAACATTTCACAAAAAAAAAAGATCAAACCCCTCTCCCTTTTCTCCTTAGGCCGACGGCCAAACACCCAAAACCACCACCACATCATTTTTTTTTGAGTTTTGATAAATTCTAATCAAAGACCACCTTCTAAAATCATATAGTGAGTGTTAATCCATGGTTATTTCAAACATGCATTAACAAAAATTCTTCCAAAAATTCAAGATTTTTCAAATTCGTTTTTGATGTTAATTGGGCATTTGCATGTTTAATTCATGCTAAAATGATGCTAGAACACCAAACAAATCAACCAAAATTAATTTGGTTGGTGGGTTTTGATCACCCAAACCCCACGGCTCAATGGGGGGTGTTTGGGGATCATGGTGATCAATGTTTTGAGCTTGGTTTTGTGTTTAATCTTATGTTTTTAGATGTTTTAGATGGGTACATTTACTTGCATGCTTGTTTTTATGAATTGGGTTTTATGAGGTTGATGATCAATAGGGGATTAGGACTGAAAATGTTGTTTGGTTGTAATTAGGGATGCTTAGGATGATGTCTAGTGTTGATAAATGGGTTTGAAAACGAGCGTTGGTATGATTTTGGCATAGTTGATTTTAGGCAGAAAGTTTAAGGCATTTTCGTAAAAATTATTTTGTAAACAGGTATTGTGAATAGGATAGAGTTGTAGAGCATCTTCTTAGCTTCGATTTGGTATAAGGTAGAGCCTACGACTCCTAACGAGTCAAAAGTTACGACGTTTTGAAATTCGTGTACCGGGAGATGAAAACCGTCATAATCCGAAATTATGCTTGGTTTTAGGTCAAATCCCGGGGACTATAAGTTTAGTTTGGTAAATGTTCAAGGGTTGAATTTTGGTGTCAAACCTGCACATTTGAGTCTATTATAGGACTTAGGTGTCAAATGGGTCAATGGAGTATTTTAAACGGGTCAAATGAGTCCGACTTGGTCAAAGTACAATTTTAGTCCGAAAAACGTAGTTTTGAAATTGTGTTGAGTAACGGGTCGTAGAAGTAAAAACTTTTGTTGGGATTAAATATGTGAGTTCTACAGGTCTTAAAGTATTTTTGAGAATTTTCTCAAATTTTATAAAAATGGTTAAGTATAGCAAAACAGTCCGTACTTTTGGTAAGTATCGGTGAAAACAAGTAAAAGTGAATAACGTTAATAATAAGGACAAATGGTATAAAACGAGTAACGCTTGTTGTTTTGTTTTGGCGTGATTTGTAATTGTCACAAGTGACTAATATTTATGTATTTTATACAGTACCATAAGGTTTTAAAATGAGATTACTCATTACGCGTATCGTCGTCAGTGACCGTCTCTCGAACTATCGACTACTTGTTATATAAGGTGTGAATTTATAGCCCCGCTTATTATTATTTCAAACTGTTTTACCCGCGAGGGAAATGCATGCTAGTTTTCAAAATGAACATATGTCATGAATGATTGTTGGACCCGAATGTTGCCTTTGAAATTGTGTTGAGTACCTAGTTGCAAAAGGCCCTAAATTCATGAACTATTAACTATTGTTTAGTCCTAGCGTGGATTAGAAATAGCCGCTTATACAAAGTGATAGTACTATGGGGTTGACTACCCTATCCAAGACGAGGGCTAGTACGTTGATACCCCCTGCGGACGGATAATTTGTGATAAGAGATAAGGTATAATTGCAACTGATGCCTTAGTAGGGGCACTGGTTTCATCTGAATCACGCCGGTAATTATTACGCGGGTGATTGAGTTAACGGTTTAGTGTCATGAGCTTAAACACAATAGTCAGTATCTTGAATATAGATTGTTTGATCGACAAGTCTATGAATGATCGTGAATGGTTTTTATTTCACATATGTTCAAAATGAATTGTAAAACCTATGAATTCCACTCAACGTTTTCGTTGACCAAATTTAGCATGTGTTTCAGGTAACCGCTGAAGTGTAGCATGGAGCGTGCATTGGATGGATGTTTTGTGTGGAGCTTGGAGTCTACTTGTTTTTCCTCCCGTTATTACTTAAACATTTTTAACTCTATGTCATGTTGTTGTGAAAACTGTAACTTTTGGGTTGAGATTCATGGGGACCGAAAACGCAAAACTCTGTTGTATCATTTGGGGTTGGAAAACGGTAGACATATAACTTTTTTAACAATTTTTAATTTAAGTTTAAATTGACGTCTCTTTGGAGTCGTTCGATATATCTTGTGTGCGATGATAACTGCCTAGCACCCAAATGTTGTAGTTCCGCTGCGCATAGCATTTGGTGGGGTGTTAGACTGCCTATGTAAGCCATGGCTGCTCTTGAACAGTCTCGTCAATATTGAATGTGTCAGCAAACTTAGGATCTGGTTGATTTATGTCTTCAATATCCATATCGATGTAATGTTGAGGTGGAGAGTGATGTATCACAGATAGTATCGGTTCATCTTCTTGCATAAGTTCGTGTTCTAGGAGCACTGGTTCTACAGGTTCTTCTTGTGATAAATTAGTAAGAACCAGTTCAGTTGACTTACCTGTGTTGTTGTCATTGGTTTCATCATGCTCGTCATTAGCTTTGTTTTCACTCTCGTTTTGTTTTTTATCACCAACTTTTTCTTTTGAACCTGCATCACATTCTTTCTCATCCTCATCACCTTTCTCGGATTATTCATATTCTTTGCCATCAGTAGCATTACCTTTACCCTCATCACCATCCCCTTTTTCCGTACCCTTACCAATCCCATTACCGTCTTCATTATCATCATCGTCATCCCCGTCACTATCCTCATCCTCGTCTTCCCTGTCATCCTCATCCTCGTCATCATCTTCTTCTTCCCCATTCTTATCAGAATGTTCTTCCTCCTCCTCCTCCTCTTCCTCATCTTCTTCTTCATCTTCATTTTCAGGCTCCTGACGTTTACTTTTCTTTGAAGATCAGGGAACTTTAGTGTCTTCTAATGGTGATGTGTTAGAAGCTTCCAGCATTACTTTAGCAGGATCTCTTTGCAATTTGTGTTGAGCTTTTGTTTTTGGTGACTCAATGTTAGTTAATCGAGACTCCAAAGTCTGCATTAACTACAGGTCAGTAAGGCCTTTAGTGAATAGTTCTAGAAGCTCCTGATGTACACATGACCTAACTTCACTCTGAATGATGTTAGTCATAGTATCATTGATGTAGTCGAGGAAGGCATTGTTTTCTTTGTCACGTGCTTTCTTTTCGGCAATGAACTTCTGTAACACCCCACTTGGATAAGTGGACCGTTACGTGTATTTATGGCGTGTCATCAAAGCATAAGGTAAATGTTCTAAAACATTAACTGACCATAAAGGAAATACCGGAATCAAACATCGGTAATCCAAACATAAGCTCACACCATGAAAGGTAAATACTGAAAGAAGGACTGAAAAATGTCCAACAAGAAATATAAAATGAAGTGCATAAAGTAAAGAAGTCTGGATTGCTTCCATCCAATGCACATGCTCTCAGAATCTTAAGAGTGTCATGATGTACCTGCCATTAGAACATGAAAGAACTACGGCTGAGCATAACGCTCAGTGAAGGAATATAATGCATGATAAGAATATACTGAACTTGAAATAATTAATAATTACTGAAGCTGAAAGACTGATATGCGGAGTGTGATGAAAACTGTAGAAAATCTGATAGGTCTGATTTATAAATAATAAAACTGAAATGTTATCTGTTAAATCTGAAAACATGCATTTACTGTATTTTAATTGCCAAGAGCTTATATAGGTCATTTACTGTAACAACTGTTGCATGAATAACTGGAGGGGTGACCTCGTCATGCTGTAGAGGGGTGACCTCTAAATAACTGTGTTGGGTGGAGGGATCAGCTCCAATGTGAAGGATGTAGAGCACACACCACATTCACCTGATAATTGTAAACTAATAAACCTAGGATGCATCCATACGCCCCACTAATAATACTGATAAAATGGGCAAGCTGAACTGAGTGGAACGCTGCGGGATATCACTCTCCCGCAGGTGAGTCATGACACCGGTGCCTCAAGCGTCATGGTTACGGTACCTCCGTAACTAGTACTACTGACTGGTCATGCTTGTATATAAGGCTCAGGCAATATCTTTGTTATTAAAATAATTTCAGATAATTTATAACATGTACTGGGGAAAACATTTGGCTACAGACGGGAAATCCTAATCATGCATAGAAGGGAAGTCCTTACTGAAAGGACGGAAAATCCGTACGATCAGTCAAATAAACGAAAGAAACAACGAATCATAATAATAAGGAGATAGGGATATCCGTACCTTAAACCAAGCCTAAAAACCCCCTATGCGAAGATTATCCGTCAAAGAGGTCTACACCAATAAATTTAAATACCTACGTTAAATTATGAAGTTTTCTATTATGTTTTCTTATCCGTTGTATAGTTGCAAGAGATAAGATCTATGTAGACTCCTAAAGTAGCATAAACGCAATCAGCCAATTATAATCATTCATTTTTTTAAAAACCCACTTCTCACTACTTTTTTAAAAATTAAATATCTCACAAACAGTAAATCGTCAGACAAAAATAATACACCATTGCAACGAGAATTAAATCATCTTTCTATCGAGGGGCACATGTATATACTTTCGACGAACTTTTTTTTCGATTTTTTTAATTCACGTCTGCGAGAAATCATATATGATTCGTCACGAATCATATATGATTTTCAGAAAATCATATATGATTCGTTATATGAATCATATATGATTTTCTGAAAATCATATATGATTCGTGACGAATCATATATGATTTCTCTCAGACGTGACATAAGACAAAAAATTGAAATAAAAGTTCGTCGAAAGCATATACATGTGCCACTCGATAGATAGATGATTTAATTCTCGTCGCAATGGTATATTTTGTTTTACGTAACGGTGAACGGTTTGTGAGATATTTAATTTTTAAAAAAAACGAGTTTTTTTGTTATATGATAAAAATAGGTGATTGTGATTGGTTGATTGGGTATATGCTAAAGTAAGGGTGTATGTTGAACTTTTTACATAGTTGCAATATGTGAATAATTCACCATACACGTAGTCATTTTCATGGGATACTAGTACCATGTACATAACCAACAAAATAGGCCATGCATGAAAAATGTACTGGTACTTCATGCGTTTCAAAAGCAACACCAAGACGTGCATGGAAATATTTCTTCTTGCTTGTCTCGGTTTAGTACAAAACATACGCAAGTTGTTTCGGTAGATTTCAAACTATTTTATATATTATAACATTAAACTCATGTGCATTGAAAAATCGCTGACCTTAAAACTGACTCATCGTTTTCCTTCATTTTTTAACAGTGTTCACATATTATGTCACTATATTTTCAATCTTAAACAGAACCGTGTGAACATCAGCAACTGATTTCTTATAGTACTAGTTTGTTTTCTTTTATGTGACATATTTGTAAAGGTGATGATCAAGGCACGAGATTAGGCAAACTACATTATCAATACCAATGATTAGAATGTTAATGAATTAAAGAGTTTACCTCTTAGTCAAAAGAGATAAGCCGAGATCCAAATCAAGCACGAGTTCGAAAACCAAATCAAACACAAAGGACATGATTAAAAGACCTCTGGTCGAAACACAAACTCGAAAGGCCAACAACGCATCAAAGATCAAAACATCATATAAGCACTTGAGCGAGTAGTATTTGAGCCGAACAAGAAATTCAAAGAACTGGTGTCCCGATCACGAACAAGAGCTTAACCCGAACACTCGACTTTTGTACGATGTGAGTTTGGCATTTTGTTTTCTCCATCCGATTTAAGTAGTTGTTAGGAAGATGATGATGAATCGTTTAAGAAATAAGAGTTAATGAACGAATCATGAGCCTAAGAATTAAGGGATTTTGGAACACGAATATCTATATGGACGTGTGCATAAAGTGTTACCAAAAGAGTGCCGATAGTTACGGAAATAATAAGTCAATTCACTGAATCAACTATTCTATGGTTTTATTTGTTTCCATACACCTCAGTTGATAAAAAAAGAGTATATGATACGTTTTGACTAGGCTCCATCGAAAGGCCATTACTAAAACGCTTATTGAGCATGAAATATATTATAAGATCCAATTCAATTAAAATGCCTCTTATTTTATTTTTCATATTATAATCATAATTATAATTTCACTTAATTATACTTGTTAAGAAAGATCCGCGAAATTTAAAACATATAAAATCGTTACATCGCGATCTATAAAGATGTACGATCTTAAAGGATCCGCGAAATTTAAAACATATAAAATCGTTACATCACGATCTATAAAGATTTAAGATCTTAAAAGAACGCTTTGAAAGTTTATCAAAGTATAGGTGAATAACATATTCAATCTAGAAATCTCGTTATTCAATGATAAGAAAATTCAGAATATTACAATCTACTAAAATTTATAACCTAAAGTTTTAATATAAAATGCTTATTATTTAAACTTTAAGTTATATTAAAAATGATAAAACAAAATACAAACCAAATTTTTGGGTTTTACAACTTCTTATGTTGCTCTTGAAGTTTTAAGACGCCGGCGTATGTATCGTCAAGTTTGGAATGCTCATGTTTTTGTTCTCTGACGGCTTTTGCAGCAGGCTTACTGATACATGATGTCAGAAGTGAAATCTGTTTTGCCTGATCTTCCAATTGTTTTTGGAAGTGCTAAATGAGTGGATCATTGATCGTGAGAAATGGATTGGAGGTGGATGGTACTTGTTGTACTGTTGTTGGTGGAGGTGTTACCACAAGTGTTAGAGGGGTTGTGGATGATATAAGTTGTTGGATGGTGGTTTGTACAAGTTGTTCGAGGATAGGTGGCGGTGTTGGTACAATCACTGGGGCAATGGTTGGTACTGGTTGTGGGATGATCGGTGGCGGTGTTGGTGTAATTACTTGGATGGTGGTTGGTACTGGTTGATGGATGATCGGTGACGGTGTTGGTGTAATTACTTGGGCGGTGGTTGGTACTGGTTGAAGGATGGTAGTTAAAACTGGTTGTCTGGTTTCGATTGTGGGTTCAATCAGGGGGACGGTTGTCACGACAGTGGTGAATACTGGTGGTGGAGGAGGTGTTTGTTGTTGGATAGGAAACATCGTCAGATGAGCGTCTTCTACTGCTATCATTGCTGAAGGAGTTGGAAGTGGTTTGCTAAGGTTGACGTCCTTGTACAAGAACGTTTCCATATCTACACCTCCACCTCCTAAAGATTGGTCTTCATAATCATAGTTGATATAATCATCTATGATATCATCATTTTGGTTTGTTTGGTCTGTGGTTCTTGCCTCTAGTCTGAAATCTTGTTCTTCTTCATCATTTGAGTCGTATGGATCTCCAAAAGCTTCCAGGGCTAATTCTGCAGGAGTTTTTGATCCAGAACCACTACCTATTTTCTTAGCCAGTGCCTCCATCCTGCTTTTCTGACGTGCTATTCTCATATGTTTTTCTTCAGACATTAATGTTATAGAATCTTCTTCTGCATCTTCATCACAGATTTGCTCTTTCCCTTTAGCCTTTCCTATAGTTTTGGGTAAAGAAGTCTTTTGACGCTTGACAACAGTCTTTTTCCTTTTACCCTTTTGCTTTTCAGATGGATCTTCGTTTGCACTTTTAATCTGTGCTTCAATATCCTTAAGCATTTGTTTGTAAGGTTCACTGTCCTTGATCCCTTCATTGATCATTGCATCTGGCACTAAAGCTGGACGCAGTGAGTACTTAGTAGAATAATTGTCTTCACCCATATGATCCAACACGTAGTCTTGGTCTGATGTATGGTAGAAGAAATTTCCACGCTTGTCAATAGATGGGACACTCTTCATGAAAAGGTCGATGATAAGTTTTGTGAACCGTGGAAATGGAAGATGCATCGACTTCTTCTTGGTGCCGGTGAACTGGTAGCAGAATTCTTCCCAAAGTAGTAGAGCATAATCTACTTTAGATGTAGTGTAGAGACCCCAAAATACATGAGCCTGAGGGGGTCTCATTTGGCCAAATCCACGAGCCTTTGAAGTGAGGCACTTAGTGATGATAGTGACGATTTCTTTCCACGGTTGCCCAATGTGTGAAGTGGAAAACTGAGATAGGTTATGAATTTCACCCTCATAGTTCAGAGCTCTAATTACTCGAAGCAATTCATCTGTGTTTGGGTTAGGCACATACTTTTCTCCTTTTGTTAACCTTGGGAACTTGAACAATTGCCTGAATTGAGTTAAATCGAGAGTTAATTTCTGCTTGTTGATCTGGAAAGTGATAGACCTGTTAGATAATTGTTTTGCCAGTGAGATCGATGCTGTGGCCCAAAACTCGTGAATATAAATTTCGGCAACTGATGCAGTGGCTCTAAGGGCGTCCTTTATCAGTGACATGTCCAGTATATCCATTGAGACTTTGAAAGCTGCAAAATTTGGATCTAAGTCGTTGTGACAACCGTGGTTTTGAGGTTCGTCACTTGGTCTTATTTTAAGGTTAATTTATGTGTGACTATGTGATTTGCGTGTTTACATGTTATTTTGCGTGAACGAGGTTGGTGTGGATATCGTTTATGGGTATAAAGTACTCATAAGTAAATCGAGGAACGGTTATTTCATGTTCATGAGCTCACAAATTAGTGACTATGAAATGAAATGGTGTTATTTTGGTGTTTTACGTATACGTATAAGTATTATAGTAAATCGTATTTTTTCTACGATTTGGGGTTTAGCATTTAGAGGTCTCGGGTAAGGTGTTTAGTTATGTGAGTATTTTTCGGGATGGTTTTAAGTCATTTAGGACTTAGTTATAAAGTTTATTTCAAAATTTAAGATTTTTTTTAAAACTGTATATTTTACGTTTTTTTTCTAAATATACGCGTAAAATTGACTAGTTTTACGGTTTTAAGGTTTCGGAGGCTTTAGGAGCTAAAAAAAATTAAGGTAAATTAAGGTATTCTTAATAACATAATAATAAGTAATAAAAAGAAAAAAAAATATATGTTAAAGTCGGTTTAGGCCGATTAAAAAGAAAGAAAAGGGAAAAAAGGGAAAAAAAGGGAACCGGGCTTTTGTAATGGGCCAAGGACTTGTTAGGAAATTATATAAAGATTTTTTATTAACTAAAAACACATCATAATCCCCTGGAGATCAAGCTTAAGTCGAAATCAATGGAGTCTATTTAGGGTTCTTCATTAATTTTTCTTCTTTAAAAAATTCTAAGGTAAAATCTTCAATACACTTTTTAATTAAATTGTTTTTAATTCTCTTACAATCAATACATGATGGATCTAGGGTTAAGTTAATTATGAATTATGTATTATAATGGTATAAACATGATTAGATTAATTAGAGATAATAATTATACATGGTGATGGTAATTAATTAAGCTAATTGTGTTAAATTCGTTTTTAAAAACTGGGCAAAATTTTATGTCACTTGTTTTGATCATATCTAGAGTTCTAAAAACCCTTATTTTGCGGTTCAAGCATCCCTGAATAGGTATTTGAAGTGGCTTTCAAATTCAAGAAACGAGAACTAAATTGGAGGTCGGGAGGTGGGTCAAATACAGGTTAAACAGTCGGAGGTCAAAACAGTTTTGAAATCAGTCGGGTTTAATTTAATGTTTTAAGGTGATTGGGGTACTTAGGAGTACACTTGAGCCCTCTAATGAGCATGGTAGTTGGTTTATATATTAAATAAGAGACCTGAAGGGTGGCTAAGCAAATGGGTTAGGGTAATACCCCCTAATCATAACAAACTTTTTGTATATTCAAATTCGGTAATATGCGGATAGGCAGAAGTATATATATATATATATATATATATATATATATATATATATATATATATATATATATATATATATATATATATATATATATATATATATATATATATATATATATATATATATATATATTGGGGCCTTAACAGTAGCTTTAAGGTTGGGGCAAAAGGGAGGAGTTAGCTGACATATGTAAGGGCATAGGGTTTCCTTTACAGAGATCATGGGTATGGTTAGGTGGGCGTTTGGCTTATAGTTTGGAGACCTAAAAACCGGGACTGTTTTGGGTAAAATGTTAACGAGACGGGTTATGAAGTAAACTAAGTTAAGGGATTTATAGAGGGGTGTAATGAGATGCTTAGAGCATATAAATGAGGTATATATATGGGAGAAGGTTAGATGTCCATCATGGGTTGATGAGCCATCTTAATGTTTGCTTCATGTGTTGATTGTGTGCTTTTGTTTGTTAGCTTTTTGCTAGTGCACGGATTTTTGGAGAAGCTCAATCAGGTGAGTTTCATAGTCCCATATCTTTTAATGATTTTCACTTCCAGATGGGATGGAAGAGACACTGTATGGTTTTGTAACTATTGCTGTGAATGTTTTTATGGTTTGTGATGGACTTGTGTGTTCACTTATGTGATTAACTGCTATGTGATTCTTGATTGTGTTTATGATTTGGATCGGGGGACACGTACCGTCTCAGTTATTGTGGTTTGACTTGGTACCAAGGGGATGTTGACAAGGCAGGGCCTTGGGGAGGTACATAGATGTGTAAGCATCTATGTGACCAATGGATAATGACAAGGCGGGGCCTTGGGATTGGTACATAGGTGTATGGGCGCCTATGGTACCAGGTGATTGGTAAGGCTGGGAGCCTTGGATTTGGTTTGGAATGATTGATCTTGAATGTTAGTTGTTAATGCATACTTGTAGCACATTGTGCATATGTTTAGTGGTTTATGGTTGTTCACAGCTTATTATAATCTATTTTCGGTTGGTGTCTAAACCTATGACTCTCACCAACATTATGTTGACGTGTTTTAGTGTCTCTTTCAGGTGATAAAGTTGTTAAGCGTGAGAACATATGTGGCTAGGATTGGAGCCGCGTAGAAATGCATTTAGAAGGAGATCCCCGTTCATTCTTAGTTTATTTTTCTGTTTGTTTCAATAAGTGATACTATGAACCTATATGTTGATTTGTTTGTGTTATTTGTTTGTCTTGGGTAAGAGATAGGACTGTTACCTACTTACCTAGACTCCTGCATTGATGAGATATTGTCATGACATTTGTGTCACCTTTTATGACATTTCTAATTCATATAGTTCTCTCTATGGACACGCTATTGTTGTGATGATATCCATGCGTCGCGTCCCATATTCCGCCATGGTGGGGTGTGCCAGAATGGTATCAGAGCGCCAATGGTTATAGAGAATTAGGTTGCCTAGTCTAGTAACCTAGTCTATAGCTTAAGGGTCCCTGCATATAGGCGTCGTAGGAGTATGTGTGCATTTTATATTAATTAAAGTTTTTTGGATGTTATTGGTTTTTACTTGCGATGTTTGTTAAGTTTTGACTAGTATGGGTTGAACCATAGTAGTTCATACTTAGCCACATGTTATTTTCTTTCCGGGGTGTGACTAGTGCTGGTTGAACCATAATCATCCATGCTAGTCATTGTCGTATTTTGCTTAAATTGTACATTATAGTACATAATTTCGTACATGGTAGTTTCTATCTTTTGTTGGGTTATTTTATGTACCTGAGGTATAATATTTTTCTTTTGATGTTTAAGTCATGTTCCCTAAGAATCATGTGGTGGTTCGAGTTATTAGGAGTAGGTGGATATGAAGGATTTTAAGCTGTTTCCACTTTTATGGGCGACATGACTTATAACTGATTATGTTTTCGTTTTGGATTTAGTCTATGCTGTTTTAGCTAGACTATGGATTTATGTATTTCAATAGTTTGACTATGTTATTTTAATGGATGGATTTTTGGACTTTTTTTGGTTATATGGTTATGAGCTTATGTGAGTAGATGGATATATGTGTTATGTGTTGTATTAATTCTTATAAGTGTCATCATAGGAAGGAGTGCATCAGGGAAGGGTAATTGTATAAGTATGGTGGCCAACATAGTTATACAAGTACCACAACTTCAATGGATTCCTAAGTATGATTGTATGAAAGAGGGTTAGTACATGCTTGTATAGTAGATGTTAGACGGATTTAAGTATATGTATCCCGATATGCCTATATATGTATGATCCCCTACAATTATCGATTGTATCCTTAGGAGGGTGGCTAGCTCGCTTTTTTTTGATATTAAACCTCCGTTGTAGCGTATTCTTTGAGTTTCGTATTTCACGTGTACGTTTTAAAATGGCGTTCTTGGTTTTAAGTCTACTGAAATAACTTGGGATTTCTTTTGAGATAATGAAATCTTTTGTGTTGGGTCTTACATTTCTTTTGGTCGGTATATATTGAAAAAAAGGGACTTGGAAATCTACTATAGAGTTAGATAGTTGGTTGTATTCGGTAAAATAAGGGTAAGGTGTTGGAGTCGTGTTTGAAACAAGATGTAACATAAGATTTTTTTTTAATCAACACTTATTTATTTCAAATTCTAAAAGACTTTCTTTAAAATAAAGCGAAATAAAATTTCTTTCTACTTAAATAGTTTATATAAGTGAGCTTAATCAATATACGTCATTTATAATTTTTTATGCAAGACTAAACAAAGTTCATGAAAATTTCACATACATTTATTTCTTTTCATTTAAAAAGGATTACGTTAATTACTAAGAGGATTATTTAGTTTTTAAAAAAAAACAACTAGTATAAAACTGTTTTGGTCATAACTTGTTCGTTTTAAAGCTTTTTGGGTGATTCAAAAGCCTAAAATTATGTACTCGGAATGTACTTTTAAAATATTTGGTATGTATAGTCATGGGCTATCAGTAGCTTGATCGAAATTTTGGTACAAGTGATGGGTTCAAGGTTGAGTTTTGAATAGTAGTTTTTTTATTATTTGGGATGCACGGGATACCTAGTCTTTGAGTTGAGTTTTGAGATCGTTTAGAAGGTTGTTTGTAGATTGTTTGAGTCACATAAATGTGCTGAGGAAAGAAAAAAAATATTCTTTTGGAAAAGTCGATCTTGTGCACGGTTTAAATAATATGTCGCGGGGTATAAGATGTTTTGGTTGCCATTAAGTGTTTCTTGGATCATTTTTCGTTGTCATGAGTCATTTGAATTGGTACATGTTTGAGTTTTCCTTTTGAGTTTTCGTGGTTTTGGTCTGTTTTAACTCGTGCACGTGAAATGTCGTTAGTTATCCGTGTGTTTGGTTCGTTGATCGTATCTAGTGGATTCAAGATTTAGTTTTGGGTTCGTATTGATTGGGAGCGTTGAGGTAGACATATGAAAGACTTGGTCGCGCCTACACGATTAAGTAGGTGGCCCTGAGAGAATGGTCGGAATGCCCTTAGTGGGGATGAAAGAGTTAAAAGTTCGTAGACGAACTAATGTGGTCATGAGGTCTCTTAGGAGTGCCAAGGGAGATGAATAGAGATTTGTATAATGTATGGATATTGGCACAAGTAACGCGCCATAGAGAGTGTTGGAAGGGGATATAATACCTCAAAGGTATTTATGATTGTTCGTAAGGCATGTAAGTTTTCCGAAAATTTCCTGAGATTTAGTAGGTTTGCCTATTACTGTGAGGTAGAACCATAAATAGAGCAAGTAAGAGAAGTGAGAGGAGTTGTAGTTAGCGCCTTTCCAAGGAAATTGTTGATGGAATGATTTTAAGATCAAGAGTTGTTAGAAATTGCAACGGATGCAAGGTAAAATTTGAGTTGCTTAGTAGTAGATTGGCTGTGAAAAGCGGTTGAGTGGTCTGATAAGAGGAAGTATTGGTCTTTTAGAATACGTGTAGATTTTCGCGAGTAGAACGAGGTAGAAATTTATTCGTATTGCTTCTAAGAGAGGGTGCAAGGAGGACGTAGTTGAAACCGCTAAGGATGTTGTATGAACGCTTTGGGTTTACGGTTATGATTTTGGCTTCGCCGAGGCGCTAGCAGTTTTCATGGAGTCAATGAACCGGGGGTGCATGACAATATATAAAAGAGTTGTCACCGGGAGCATCGACGACATCTTGATCTACTCAAATCTAAGAAGGAGAGTGAGGCGAATTATGAGGTGGTTTTGGAGTTGTTAGGAAAGGGAATTATACGCGAGATTTTCAAGTGTGAGTTTTAGGATTAAGTTGGCCAGGACGAGTAGTCAGAGATGATGTCATATCGTAGAACCAGCAAGGGGCAAAGTGAAGAAGGGTGAGGAAGCATTTTGGAGGCTGAAGAGGTGGATTGGATAATGAGCAGATCTTGGAATTATCGGAAGGACTGGATGAATTCGCGAAGCATGACGATACGTGGAGCAAGGATTTGGATGTATACGAGAACGACAAAGAAAGGAGGTTGTTTATACGCTGTGGGAACTAAAGATTTGGAAGAACTAGATAGACTTAGTTAGTGGAGCTGGATTGTTATATCTGCCTAGAATGCTAGAGGCATTTGGGGTACGAGACGTAGAGAATGATCTATACAGATCATGAACGTCTCCAACACATATTTAATCATCTTGATTGAACATTTGGAAAAGGTGATGGGTGGAGTTAAGTGATGAAAGAAAATTGCAAGGCCAAGTACCATCTAGGAAAGGCAAGCATGGTTGATGAGACATGGAATAAGAAGAATGAAGTGAAGCTGAGACGAACTTGAACTATATGGATGACGTATTAGGGTGGTTTGGATGAAGGGTGTAGGTTGTACGAGTTGAGTTGTCTAAAGTAGAGAACGCGTCAACATGTATGTTGCGTGGCTTGGACAATCATATGGAGAAAAGGGACGTAGACTATAATTCCTACATAGATAGGAGTAGCTTAGAAAGGGCGATGTTAGGACGAAGTTGGTGAAAGGGATACATAATGGGGTGGAGGAATAAGTACGACGAGAGTTGGGTGATAGTCGATAGACTGACTAATTCATCTCATATTTCAAGAGGAATGAGAAGTCACGTAGTTGAGAAGTTGGAAGGATTGCGTACGGATGTGATGGAATAGAGGGTTTTGCGTAAAAGTTAGCCTAATATGTATGGAATGTCTTATGAAGGATTATGGCAAGGGAAGAAACGATGGGAAGCAAGCGTAGTATACCGTTGATAGACTAATGTTTGGTATGAGCATAATATAGGGGTAATTGAGAAAGACGCCTAGAGCATTGGCGTGAGATTTGGATATAGTTGGAGAAC
Organism: Glebionis coronaria; assembly: GCA_025667525.1. Taxonomy (NCBI): domain Eukaryota; kingdom Viridiplantae; phylum Streptophyta; class Magnoliopsida; order Asterales; family Asteraceae; genus Glebionis; species Glebionis coronaria. Next base: position 71,822,830 of record CM046875.1, read on the forward strand.
GCATTATATTAGGAAGAATTATCCTACAAAGAGAGAGTCACCGGTGAGAGGGGCATATTCCCCATTGATGAGGATGTAAGGAATAAAGGAGGAAACACCTAAATTATAGGCTGAAGACGGGATATAAGATGGTATGGAAATTAATATTGTGGAGAGACAAGCGAAAAGTAGTATGGAGGAAGAATGATTCGAGGGAGCAAGAGGTTGTGAAGATAGTGGGGTGATATTGAAGAGAAACCGTTAGAGCAAGAGGTTAGTAGTCACGAACAATGGAACGTCCACCTAGAGAAAAGGTGTAACACATGTTAGTATGAAGTATGGTTACTTACTTGGTGCCGAGCATGGGAAAGAAAGGATGAGGTGGTGGTTATGACATGTTTCTTGTGAATATTATGTGAAGCTTTTGGTTATGCAATCCTGCATATACCATTGGATGTGTTTAAGGTTGGGAGAACTTCCGAATGATGGAAAATCAGTAGAGGATAGAAGCCGTTAGGTATGGTGATAGGAATTGTAGTAGAAACTGCTGGAGTTAATTCATAGGAGATGAGGTGGATCACCGTTACAGTGGGATGAAGTTAGAAGCGACCAATGTATTGGACTGGAGGTGGATCAGAAAACTATGGAGGTGGTGGCAGTGACTAAGTAGAGGTTGAAAATAGCAAAAAACCGACAAGAGAGCTATGCGGACAAGAGGCGTAAGCCGTTGAGATTTGAGATAAAGTTATGCTAAAGGTTTCACCATGGAAAGGGGTGATGCGGTTTGGAAAGAAAATGGAAGTTAGCACCTAGATTTGTGGGTCCATTTGAAATCCTTGAAAGGAAGTTAGCACCTAGAGTAGTGTGCATGACGTATTTCATGTATCAAACTTGAGGAAATGCTTAGCAAGAACTGACTTGCAAGTACTGTTAGATGATATTAGTATGGATACGAGTCTTCGTTTTATCGAAGAGCCGATAGAGATTTTGGGTCGTGAAGCTAGGACGTTGGATAAAAAGGGTAATATACCGTAGTTATGGGTAGATGGAATTTGGAACGTGGACTAGAGTTCACGTGGGAACGGGAAGGATTTATGAGGAACAAGTATCCTCAGCTAATTGATAATGACGATCCTAAGGAGTAATTCTCGGGACGAGATTTCTATTAGGAGGGAGTGATGTGACAACCGTGGTTTTGAGGTTCGTCACTTGGTTTTATTTTAAGGTTAATTTATGTGTGACTATGTGATTTGTGTGTTCACATGTTATTTTGCGTGAACGAGGTTGGTGTGGATATCGTTTATGGGTATAAAGTACTCATAAGTAAATCGAGGAACGGTTATTTCATGCTCATTAGCTCACAAATTAGTGACTATGAAATGAAATGGTGTTATTTTGGTGTTTTACGTATACGTATAAGTATTATAGTAAATCGTATTTTTTTTACGATTTGAGGTTTAGCATTTAGAGATCTCGGGTAAGGTGTTTAGTCATGTGACTATTTTTCGGGATGGTTTTAAGTCATTTAGGACTGAGTTATAAAGTTTATTTCAAAATTTAAGATTTTTTTTTAAAACTGTATATTTTACGTTTTTTTCGGTATACGCGTAAAATTGACTAGTTTTACGTTTTTAAGGTTTCAGAGGCTTTAGGAGCTGAAATAAATTAAGGTAAATTAATGTATTATTAATAACATAATAATAAGTAATAAAAAGAAAAAAAAATATGTTAAAGTCGGTTTAGGCCGATTAAAAAGAAAGAAAAGGGAAAAAAGGGAAAGAAGGGAACCGGACTTTTGTAATGGGCCAAGGACTTGTTAGGAAATTATATAAAGACTTTTTATTAACTAAAAACACATCATAATACCCTGGAGATCAAGCTTAAGTCGAAATCAATGGAGTCTATTTAGGGTTCTTCATTAATTTTTCTTCTTTCAAAAATTCTAAGGTAAAATCTTCAATACACTTTTTAATTAAATTGTTTTTAATTCTCTTACAATCAATATATGATGGATCTAGGGTTAAGTTAATTATGAATTCTGTATTATAATGGTATAAACATGATTAGATTAATTAGAGATAATAATTATACATGGTGATAGTAATTAATTAAGCTAATTGTGTTAAATTCGTTTTTAAAAACTGGGCAAAATTTTATGTCACTTGTTTTGATCATATCTAGAGTTCTACAAACCCTTATTTTGCAATCCAAGCATCCCTGAATAGGTATTTGAAGTGGATTTCAAATTCAAGAAACGAGAACTAAATTGGAGGTCGGGAGGTGGGTCAAATACAGGTTAAATAGTCGGAGGTCAAAACAGTTTTGAAATCAGTCGGGTTTAATTTAATGTTTTAAGGTGATTGGGGGTACTTAGTAGTACACTTGAGCCCTATAATGAGCATGGTATTTGGTTTATATATTAAATAAGAGACCTGAAGGGTGTCTAAGCAAATGGGTTAGGGTAAGACCCCCTAATCATAACAAACTTTTTGTATGTTCAAAATCGGTAATATGCGGATAGGCAGAAGTATATATATATATATATATATATATATATATATATATATATATATATATATATATATATATATATATATATATATATATATATATATATATATATATATATATATATATATATATATATATATATATATATATATATATATATATATATATATATATATATATATATATATATATATATATATATATATATATATATATATATATATATATATATATATATATATATATATATATATATATATATATATATATATATATATATATATATATATATATATATATATATATATATATATATATATATATATATATATATATATATATATATATCGGGGCCTTAACAGTAGCTTTAAGGTTGGGGCAAAAGGGAGGAGTTAGCTGACATATGTAAGGGCACAGGGTTTCCTTTACAGAGATCATGGGTATGGTTAGGTGGGAGTTTGGCTTATAGTTTGGAGACCTAAAAACCAGGACTGTTTTGGGTAACATGTTAACGAGACGGGTTATGAAGTAAACTAAGTTAAGGGATTTATAGAGGGGTGTAATGAGATGCTTAAAGCATATAAATGAGGTATATATATGCGAGAAGGTTAGATGTCCATCATGGGTTGATGAGCCATCTTAGTGTTTGGTTCATGTTTTGATTGTGTGCTTTTGTTTGTTAGCTTTTTGCTAGTGCACGGATTTTTGGAGAAGCTCAATCAGGTGAGTTTCATAGTCCCATATCTTTTAATGATTTTCACTTCCAGATGGGATGGAAGAGACACTGTATGATTTTGTAACTAATGTTGTGAATGTTTTTATGGTTTGTGATGGATTTGTGTGTGATGAGACTGCTTTTATACATAGTCTCATCGTCCAAATCGGGTTTAAAATGCATTAAATATCATTAAAACTGCCAAATATATGCTCGTGTTTGTTACTTGTGTATTTTTAGGTACGGATATTGAGGAAATGGCAAAATATCACAAGAATCATTCAATAACGAACACGGGAAACGAAGCCGCACAATGAACCGGGCCCAAGTTTTGAATTTCCAAAAATACCCTTAAAGAATTGAAGATTGGCAAGTTTGGTCCCTCAACTTTTGAAGATTAACACTTTATACCCCTCAAATATTCATAATTATGAATAGGGTCCCTAAAGTTTGAAGACATTACAATTTCAGTCCTTGAAGAATCCAAGAAGTACAAAAGAAGCCCTTGGAAAAGTTTGTAAACAAGTTGTGCCATTTTTGACAAGAGGACCAAAGTTGTTACAAGTATTTTGGGCGTTGTTGGCTATTTGTTACAACATGAAAGAAGTAAGAGACTTGAGGGGGCATTTTGACCAGACACACAAACATACTCATCCAACCAGCTTTTGACACCTCAGCTTGACCCACCCATCCACCCATTTACCCTACCCAACCCGTCCAATACCCAACCCCAACCCAACCAGTTTATTAAATAAACTGGTCAACCAGTCAACTTCTTTAATTTCCCACTAAACAGGATTTTTAAAATCCTAAACCCCCAAAACAAATCAAACCCCACCCCTGCTACTCCCCTAATCCTATAAACCCTAATCTTAATTACCTATCAAAACAAAGGGGTATTGGCTGTTAATGTCCAGAATAGTGATTAAGGTCACTCTCACTCATTCCCACCTCCCAAAACGTCCATCACTTTCCCACATTAACCAACCCATGTGTCCCCTGCCACACAAAGAAGAAGAAAACAAAGATGGTCCAGAGAATCAACGTCTCACACATACTACTTGCTCCCAAAGCTATAACAAACGATCAAGATCAAAAGGAGACAGCTGGATACTTCACATGATGCCATATTAACCAATTTGAAGACAAAGACCAAGGGCATTTTATGGCTTTCAGCTTCTAGGTTTTAGCATTTGTTCAGGATTCTAGATAGTTCTTTATACGCCTATATAAGGCACCTTAGCTTTTCATTTAGCTTTGTTCCAGTTTTTCTTGTTCAACATTTGTAATCCCTTTTTAAATGTTATAAAAGTTGGTATTTTTGAGTAAAATTAATTCCTTTTTGTCTTTTAAAAGTTTGGTGTTGTGTTGACAAGAAGTTCTGAGTTCCATTAATCAATTTATACACACTTTGTGTGTTTGAGTTTTCAAAAGGTTTTTCAATTTTCAGAAATCCAAGAATTTGTGAAGTGAAAGTGGATTGGATTCTTGGATTATATGATATTGTTCTTGTTTTGAAAGATAAACATTGGGAAAGATTTTAACAAGGTTTTAAAAAGTTTTAGAAAGAATCAGAAAATCAGATTTTGGATATTTTGCTTGTTTTCTTTTAATTCTTAGCAAGTTTGTTGCTTGCTTGTTGATCAAGGTTCTGCATAGGCCCGAGCCTATTTGGAGGTGACTTGGCAGTCACTGTGGGACCTGGATGTGGGTCCCACAAGGTAGTTCCTTGTGTTCTCTCATTTTCAGTTTTAAGTATAGGTTTATGTGATTTGGCATAAATTTGATGCAAGTTGTTAAGTGCTTGTTATTTGGCTTTGTATTGCTTATTTTGATATGTTATGCATGATAGAGTAAGTATAAATCAGTTTGCTTAGGTTTTGTTTAGAGTTGCTTTGAAAAGTACTTGCTGAAAAGTTTAAAGGGGTGTTTGGATTTACATATTTATTTGAGATTCTTTGGAAATTTGTGTGTTAAATCCTGTTATAATCACTCATTTACTTGTTATTAGGTAGTACATGTGATTGGTTTTCAGTATTGTGGAAGTTTAAACACATTTGTATGCTTAAACTTTGGAAAATGGTCTAAAATCAGTCACTACCTTTTTGTGCCTGTTCTTGCTGAAATTTGTGCATCAAGTTTGAAACCTGCTAGATTATAGGTCACTTTAGGATTGTGTAGTGATTGTATGCTAGTTGGTGGATGTGTGTGCAAGATTTGTAGGTTTAAAAATCCAATTGTGTGCAATTTGAACCATCAAGTACACTCAGACATACATTTGCCTTATTCAGAAACTTGTTTGCCATTTGATTTGATTTTTGGTTCTTGATTCTTGCTTGTTTTGTGTTAATCTTGACTCCCTATAGTCAACTGAGTACAGGGGTGCCCATATTGTCCAACAAAACATCACAAAAAACAAGGATCAAGTCCTCTTGTCCTATTCTTCACAAGTGAAGAACACACCCTTGTGTTCATCAGAAACATGGCCTAACTGGGCACGTTTTGATTTCATTTCAGCTTGATTCTTGTTTGTTTTTGATTAAAGTGTGTTTTTAGAGTAAGCTAAGTCACTGACTTTGTGTTTTTAAAGTTAAAAAAAAGAGAAAAAAAAATAAAAAGTAAAAAGGACGTGGCCAGGACTCGAACCTGCGCCACTCCTCCCACACACAAACGCGTTAACCATCTCTGCCCTAGGGTCTTTGACTGATAGCTTTCAATTCAATACATACTTAAAGGGATTGTGTTTGGGGCTTTTGGAAAATAATCCGTGGCCTTTTTAGCTTATTTGAGCTTATTGGCTTAGCTTATTAGCTAAGTTTCATTCTTCCTAGGTTTATAATTAGGTTAGGGATTTTTCTAGCTAAGTTTTAATTTTTTCTCTTTCTTTATTTATTTTTTATTAATTTTTATTTAGCCGTATTTAGATAATTAGTTTAAAAATAGGAAAAAGCATTTTAAAAATCCAAAAAAATAGTTTTTAGGTTTTTATTTATATCTTTGAGGTTTACAGCTAAAAAAGTTTTCAAAAAGTCTAATTTTTAATTTTATTTGATTTTAGGGTTTTTTACCAACTTTAAAATTTAATATAAAGTTATTAAAAAGGTTTTAGGAACTTTTAATTTCATTTTTGTCTTAGTTACAATATTTTAGATTTTTGGTAATTTTTCAGAGTTTTTTAGTGAACTTTGATTTTTTTTGATTATTTTATTATTATTTTATTATTAAAAATTGAGAGTTTGTTTTTTCTACTTTTTTAATTTTTCCTAGATTATAGACACATAATTAGGAGTTTTGTAACTTTCCAAATATTTTAGGACTTTTCATTTATTTTCTAGAATTAATTTAAGTTTTAATAGATTTTAATAGTTTTTAAGTGTTTAAAAATAATTTAATTTGGTTTTAAAATTTTAAAAAATACTTTTTAGCTTAATTAGGTCATTTTTGAGGTTTACAAACTTTAAGATCTTGTTTAGGGCTTTTTAATAATTAATTGTGATTTTTAGGGCTTTAATTAGCATTAAAAAGTCATTATCTAATTAATTAAAAGGTTTTAGCAAGTTTGGATTTTTTGTAAACTCTTAGAATTTTATTGTGGATTTTTAGTAATTTTTAGGAATTTTTAGGTTAAAATTTTAATTTTTGTACTATTTACGGTTTTACGTGAACGCGTTTTCGTCTTAGTTAAATCCGTCTTCGTAACCGTCATTTCCTTTCTTCTTTCTTTTCCCTTTTCTTCTTAACAATAAAATCATCAATCATCAATTCATCACACAACACACTAGCCTCCTCGAGAACGAACTCACTTCATTGGGTCATAACTTGTGGTTTTCCTAAATCACTCGTTAATACTTCCCCTATTTGCCTCTCTTTTCCTAAAGGGTTGCAAAAACACTACAATCATTTTGGCGCCGCTGCCGGGGAGGCGTGTTGTGTTTTGATTGAACCATTGTTGTTTTTTATATATAGCCATAATTAGTATTTGTATTAGTAGCACTCTACTAATACGTATTATCGTTTTTCGGTTTTTGTGTGAATATTATTACTATATTGTATACGTAGAACAATAAATTCACAAGTACTCCAAATACGTGAGCAATCACAACCTTGACTTGGGAGGTCATTACCCAATCATTGTATTCGAATCTCAAACCAAAGAAAAAAGGCAAAAATAGATAAATACTTTCGTGAAGCTCGATTTTGAAAATACAAACTATAAGGTGGGTATAAGGCGGTTGTATTTCACGACTAAAGGAAAAAGGCTCTTAAGTGCTTCGCGCCGCCTCGTTTCCTCCGCTTGCTTGTGCGTATTTGATTTTGAGAGTGAATCGAGGGTTTTGCCGCCCAAAGTATTATTACATATCATATATATTTTCTTGGTTTCTATTGATTAAACCCTCTTGAACGATTTGGTGCTCCACCATCGTTCTAAAGTCATCGAAGGCGTTCACTCCACGTGATCGTTTTCATTCCTTGAGGCTTCTTTAATCAAGAGATTTGATTAAGGAGGAGATTTGTAGATTTTTGTCTACTTAATACATTCACCAATTTCCAAAAAAGTTAATACCATCAAAAACCACAAAAAAATTGAAAAATTAAAAACACCAAAAAGAATCTCCTTTGCTCGTCTCCACGTTGTACGTGACGTTTATGCTAACTCGTAATCAAGCAAAACGTGCACATAGACGAAAGAACAAAACTCCCACTCCAACTCATTCTAGTGAGGAGTCTCCTATTGACGAACCCATTGTACGAGAAGCACCAACCATGGAGAATCGAACTATGATGGAGTTACTTCAAGCACCCACCGAGGGTTATGGAGAAGCTATTGTGATTCCCGCAATCCTTGCAGAGAATTTTGAGGTGAAAACGGGTTTGTTGTCGATGATCCAAAACAACAAATTCCGTGGTGATGAGAAGGACAATCCCCACAACCATATCCGCCAATTCAATCATCTTACCGCCACGTGCAAAATTAAGGATGTCTCGAATGACTCGATTAAGATGATGCTTTTTCCGTATTCCTTAGCGGGGCCCGCTAAAATTTGGTTAGAGAAAGAGCCACCCAATTCTATATTGACGTGGAAGGATCTCGTTTCAAAGTTTGTGAACCAATTTTTTCCGCCCTCTAAGACTACGCATTTGAAAAATGAGATTTCTAAATTTTCACAAGAATCAAATGAAAGTTTTTCAACGGCTTGGAATAGGTTTAAGGAGATGTTACATGAATGTCCTCATCACGGTTTTTCCGATTTGCACCAAATAGACACGTTTTACAATGGACTTAACGATCATGAAAGAGATTATTTAAATGCCGCCGCGGGTGGTAATTTTTTGTGTAAAACGGTTGAAGAAGCTTTGGTCATAATTGAGAATAGGTCTAAGGTTTATAGCCCTCGTAACACACCGAGTGTTGCCAAATTGGGCTCGTCATCGTCTCGTAGCATTAATGCTTTACATGATGAAGCAAATGAAGAAAATCGATTTTTTGATAGATTTGATAGCCTTATGTCCCATTGGAAAGCTCAAGAAGCTTCAAATTCTGCTTCGGTTAAAGCGGTTTCTAAGAGTTGTTTGTCGTGTGGTGGAGCTCATGATCTTTCCGAGTGCATTACCGCGGATGGTAACACTTCGAGTTATGTAGCCACGGGAACTTATAACCAAATCGATCAAGGTTCCCGCCAAAATCAAGCTCCACCAAATCAAAATGCTAATAATTATCGCAACAACAACCAAGGTGGAAATTACCAAGGAAATCAAAGGAATTACAACAAGGGTAATTATCAAAGTGGAAATGGGCAAATTTCAAACCAAAACCAAAACCGTGATTTTCAAACTTCTACTCAAGGTTTTCAAAATGATCACACCAAAAATCTTCAAGGAGAGTTTTTGAATTATGCTAAGGCTAATGATGCTAAGTTTGACAATATGCAACGTGAAATGGTTAGCTTAAGATCCGAGTTGAAAAACGAGCTAAAAAACGAACTTGCTAATGAACTTAAAACTCATGCTAATAAAATGGAAGGAAATGTTCAAAGACTCCAACAAAATCAACAAAAAATGGAGCAAGGTAAACATGAGATTAAGCAAGAGTTGTTAAAAGCGGATGCTAGGCAATCTAAGTTTGAAGACCGTATGGGAAAAATGTTTGAAGCTATCATGTGTAAGCCCTCTTCTTCGGGTGGTCTTCCTAGTGATACCATCGTGAACCCGAAAGGAGAATTGAAGGTTATTACTACTCGTAGTGGTAAAACTTTCAAAGAACCCATTTCTCGTCCAAGTACTTCTATGGAGAAGGAAAAAGAGAAAGAACCCGAGGTGTTGGTTGAAAAGGAGCACATTACAAGCCCACGAAGTACCGCTCAAACCACACCTACGGTTGAACCCACACCAATCATGGAACCCGAGATTCCAAGGCCGATGCCTACTATGCCCCAACCCACACCACCTATACCCTACCCTTCAAGACAAGACAAGGAAAAGGCACAAGAACGAAATAATTATAAATTTGAACTTTTTATGAAAATGTTTCGTGACTTGCATTTTAATATAAGTTTTGCCGACGCCTTAGTCATGATGCATCGATTTGCCGCGAACTTCAAAAGTATGTTGAATAACAAAGAGAAATTGCAAAAATCATCTAGTTGTTCATCGGTTTTTCTAAGCCGCATACCTCAAAAAGTCAGTGATCCTGTAAAGTTTTTAATCCCATGTGCCATACAAGACATGAAAGAATGCTACGCCTTGGCCGATCTTGGTGCTAGTATTAATTTGATGCCTCTTGAGATTGTTAAATCGCTCAATCTTCCCAATCTCACTCCTTCAAGAATGTCAATCGAGATGGCCGATCATTCTACGATTCTAGCTTGTGGAGTTGCCGAGGACGTCTTCGTGAAAGTTGGAAAGTTCTACTATCTTGTAGACTTTATTGTTGTTGACATTCCCATCGATCCTAAAGTTCCGTTAATTTTAGGTCGATCTTTTTTGGATACCTCGAGAGCACTCATCGACGTGCATGCAAGGAAAATCACTCTTCGTTTCAATGAGGAAGAACTCGTCATTAATGCAACCCAAAACTCCACTCTTTCTCATGTGTATTCTATCACATCTTTGTACAATGTCAATCCTATCAAAAACATTTGCAAAAGAATTTCCAATAGAGTTTTAGGAGTTGTTGAGAAAAATGAAGTTCCGTCCCCTCCGCCGGTGGAGGTTAAGAGTGTTAAGCCTACGATTCCAATCTCGAGTGATTCTTCGGATGATGAATACGTTGATCCCGATGGGGAAGTTTTCTTTGTTGACAAAAGATTTGAGAACTTACCACCACCTTTGCCAAAACGGTTTCAAAATGTGAGAATTTTTAGTGTGGCTAACATTGCTTTAGATACACCAAATACTTTTGACATAATTAAATCGGGTTTTCACAAGGAGAGTGTAAAAGATGAAAAAGGAAAAGATTTTAACTTGAATTTAAAAGATTTTTCTACAACTCTAACTCCGTCATCACCGCGTGTATTGAGTACTACAAGCTCGTCTTCTCCTCTTGACGATGCTTTGTGTGGACCTAGTGTGGGGGAATCTCCTTATGTTCCCTCCCCTTTCTCCACCGAGGACGAGATATTTGATCCTGGAATTGCTTATATAGGGAAATCTCGGTCTTCCACCGATGCAATAAAAGGAAAATCTTTTCATTTGATTGGTGCGAGTCTACCTCGAGTAGCTCATGTTTTAGTGACTTACCCATTGTCCCACCCTTCTATTTCTTCTCTCCTACTTTCTTGAAACTCTTTGAGTTTTTGTTGGCACACCTTGAAGTGGCGTTGATTAGTTTTTCCAATGAAAACGAGAACGCCATCTTCGATCCCGGTATTTTGCACCATCAAAGGACTTAGTCCTTAATACCGGTTGTTTTTGGGCCTTGTTTATCATGTAAGCCCCACTAAAAATTGACCACACCATGATATCCCTAAATGATCACATTTATGGGGATTCGAGTTGAGCTTTTGACTCGGTTATCAAAAACAAGGTGCCTCGTGGGGGAGACCCATGCTTATCCATGTACATATTATTGCTTTTTAGTTAACCTAATGTGAGGGGATTTGTGCCCTTCCAACCGTTGTTCCGTGGTTGTTTGTGCATTGTGGTTTTTAGATCATGATCTTCACGATTGGAGCCTCTCGTGTTCGTTTTATGGGAGCACTCGATCATTTGCTTTGGAGACATTTCTCAATATCCAAATGATATATCCTTTTGATGTTCTAACCTTAGGTTTTTAGCACACTTCATAAACGGCTATTAATTTATTGGTTACACCCTTTCCATGCTAGATTAGGCATTCGACTTCGTCTCTAGTATGGGGGTGTTTGCACCCCTAGACTCGAAACATTGAGGACAATGTTTAACTTTAGTATGGGGGGGTGAATAGATACTTGCCTTGCCAAACCTTCACGCTTTCCAAAGTTTATCTTTTTGTTTATCGTTTTGTTGCAAATAAGGCTAAAAATGGCCAAATTTTAAAATTTTTCTCATATTTCATAAGTGTTTGAAGACACGAATGTAGGTTTTCTGATGGCGAGAATAAGAGTAATTTTTGACTCGACCGTGCACGTTGAGCACTTAGCTTTGATTCCTTAACTACACATTAGGCTAAGTCTCTTAAATGAGGACGAGAAATGATAGAGTTAATTATAAGTTACTATGCTAAACGTAGAGTACTCGTATTCTTTCAAAAACTCATGTGTTCTCGTTGTTTGCTTATTCTCCCTTCGCTTGTAAATATTTTTTTAATAAATATTGACTTAGCGGTTTAGTTAGGATTGTTGGGTTTCTAGTTTTTTCTAGTAGCTTCCGTGTAATTAAATTTGGAAGACATTAAGGTATCGCCAGCGTCACGGTTTTGAAGTATTGGCACCCCAATAATCGAAAGCTTCACCCAACAATAAGATTTCAAGTGCTCACCTAAATCTAGCAAACAATTTGAAGCCCCACAAGGCATAAAATCTATGCAAAATTGAAAGTGAATCAAGCCTTAATCTTCGAAGCTTTAAAGATCCAAAATTCGCTTTAGCGTGAGGATATACGTCTTTGGCTAATAAAACCACCGATGAGGCGGATAATAAAAGGCAAGGCAAGACCGAAATCATAATAAAAGCTTCACGGCGAAGTTGAATAAAAGATGGAGGTAAACCAAAGATAATAAGGCCCTTCCGTTAGGGGGCGTATAAAAGTCTTGGTAATAAGTCTCATGTTCAAAACCGTTATAAAACCTGTTTATCGATTCTTCTTGTCGACTTAAATTTTTAACATCGTTGTCTATTAGGAGGGGTTATTGATTTGATGGTCTTAGTTACACCGTTAGGACTCTATTTTTAGACCTAAATCTCTATTATCGCATAAGTCAATGATGTATCCTCGTGAAACATTCAAGACAAAATAAAATATAAGAGATACAACTTAGGAATAATGGGAGAATAAGTACGTGATTAGGGCATATGAGTAGTGTTAGCATTACTAACTTATAATGACAATGATCTCGTTGCACGCTTGGCATGGAATTAGGGTGAAAATCGAGGACGATGAAATTATTTCTAACGAAGCATTCACGTGTTCTTATTCTATGAACCTAAACGTCCCATTTTGCGATGAAAATCATACATTATGTATAAAACGCAAGTAATAGTAATAGTAGTAGTGTAGCTAATTTATCATTCCAATAAAGTGAATAAAATTGAATTTTGGAAGTGCTATGATACTTTATTCTAGCATTGCGTGAGGGCACGACAATGGTTTAGTATGGGGGAGTGATGAGACTGCTTTTATACATAGTCTCATCGTCCAAATCGGGCTTAAAATGCATTAAATATCATTAAAACTGCCAAATATATGCTCGTGTTTGTTACTTGTGTATTTTTAGGTACGGATATTGAGGAAATGGAAAAAGATCACATGAATCATTCAATAACGAACACGGGAAACGAAGCCGCACAATGAACCGGGCCCAAGTTTTGAATTTCCAAAAATACCCTTGAAGAATTGAAGATTGGCAAGTTTGGTCCCTCAACTTTTGAAGATTAACACTTTATACCCCTCAAATATTCATAATTATGAATAGGGTCCCTAAAGTTTGAAGACATTACAATTTCAGTCCTTGAAGAATCCAAGAAGTACAAAAGAAGCCCTTGGAAAAGTTTGTAAACAAGTTGTGCCATTTTTGACAAGAGGACCAAAGTTGTTACAAGTATTTTGGGCGTTGTTGGCTATTTGTTACAACATGAAAGAAGTAAGAGACTTGAGGGGGCATTCTGACCAGACACACAAACATATTCATCCAACCAGCTTTTGACACCTTAGCTTGACCCACCCATCCACCCATTTACCCTACCCAACCCGTCCAATACCCAACCCCAACCCAACCAGTTTATTAAATAAACTGGTCAACCAGTCAACTTCTTTAATTTCCCACTAAACAGGATTTTTAAAATCCTAAACCCCCAAAACAAATCAAACCCCACCCCTGCTACTCCCCTAATCCTATAAACCCTAATCTTAATTACCTATCAAAACAAAGGGGTATTGGCTGTTAATGTCCAGAATAGTGATTAAGGTCACTCTCACCCATTCCCACCTCCCAAAACGTCCATCACTTTCCTACATCAACCAACCCATGTGTCCCCTGCCCCACAAAGAATAAGAAAACAAAGATGGTCCAGAGAATCAACGTCTCACACATACTACTTGCTCCCAAAGCTATAACAAACGATCAAGATCAAAAGGAGACAGCTGGCTACTTCACATGATGCCATATTGACCAATTTGAAGACAAAGACCAAGGGCATTTTAGGGCTTTCAGCTTCTAGGGTTTAGCATTTGTTCAGGATTCTAGATAGTTCTTTGTACGCCTATATAAGGCACCTTAGCTTTTCATTTAGCTTTGTTCCAGTTTTTCTTGTTCAACATTTGTAATCCCTTTTTAAATGTTATAAAAGTTGGTATTTTTGAGTAAAATTAATTCCTTTTTGTCTTTTAAAAGTTTGGTGTTGTGTTGACAAGAAGTTCTGAGTTCCATTAATCATTTTATACACACTTTGTGTGTTTGAGTTTTCAAAAGGTTTTTCAAAAGGTTTTTCAATTTTCAGAAATCCAAGAATTTGTGAAGTGAAAGTGGATTGGATTCTTGGATTATATGATATTGTTCTTGTTTTGAAAGATAAACATTGGGAAAGATTTTAACAAGGTTTTAAAAAGTTTCAGAAAGAATCAGAAAATCAGATTTTGGATATTTTGCTTGTTTTCTTTTAATTCTTAGCAGGTTTGTTGCTTGCTTGTTGATCAAGGTTCTGCATAGGCCCGAGCCTATTTGGAGGTGACTTGGCAGTCACTGTGGGACCTGGATGTGGGTCCCACAAGGTAGTTCCTTGTGTTCTCTCATTTTCAGTTTTAAGTATAGGTTTATGTGATTTGGCATAAATTTGATGCAAGTTGTTAAGTGCTTGTTATTTGGCTTTGTATTGCTTATTTTGATATGTTATGCATGATAGAGTAAGTATAAATCAGTTTGCTTAGGTTTTGTTTAGATTTGCTTTGAAAAGTACTTGCTGAAAAGTTTAAAGGGGTGTTTGGATTTGCATATTTATTTGAGCTTCTTTGGAAATTTGTGTGTTAAATCCTGTTATAATCACTCATTTACTTGTTATTAGGTAGTACATGTGATTGGTTTTCAGTATTGTGGAAGTTTAAACACATTTGTATGCTTAAACTTTGGAAAATGGTCTAAAATCAGTCACTACCTTTTTGTGCCTGTTCTTGCTGAAATTTGTGCATCAAGTTTGAAAGCTGCTAGATTATAGGTTACTTTAGGATTGTGTAGTGATTGTATGCTAGTTGGTGGATGTGTGTTCAAGATTTGTAGGTTTAAAAATCCAATTGTGTGCAATTTGAACCAGCAAGTACACTCAGACATACATTTGCCTTATTCAGAACCTTGTTTGCCATTTGATTTGATTTTTGGTGCTTGATTCTTGCTTGTTTTGTGTTAATCTTGACTCCCTATACTCAACTGAGTATAGGGGTGCCCATATTGTCCAACAAAACATCACAAAAAACAAGGATCAAGTCCTCTTGTCCTATTCTTCACAAGTGAAGAACACACCCTTGTGTTCATCAGAAACATGGCCTAACTGGGCACGTTTTGATTTCATTTCAGCTTGATTCTTGTTTGTTTTTGATTAAAGTGTGTTTTTAGAGTAAGCTAAGTCACTGACTTTGTGTTTTTAAAGTTAAAAAAAAGAGAAAAAAATAAAAAGTAAAAAGGACGTGGCGAGGACTCGAACCTGCGCCACTCCTCCCACACACAAACGCGTTAACCATCTCTGCCCTAGGGTCTTTGACTGATAGCTTTCAATTCAATACATACTTAAAGGGATTGTGTTTGGTGCTTTTGGAAAATAAGCCGTGGCCTTTTTAGCTTATTTGAGCTTATTGGCTTAGCTTATTAGCTAACTTTCATCTTCCTAGGTTTATAATTAGGTTAGGGATTTTTCTAGCTAAGTTTTAATTTTTTATCTTTCTTTATTATTTTTTATTAATTTTTATTTAGCCGTATTTAGATAATTAGTTTAAAAATAGGAAAAAGCATTTTAAAAATCCAAAAAAATAGTTTTTAGGTTTTTATTTATATCTTTGAGGTTTACAGCTAAAAAAGTTTTCAAAAAGTCTAATTTTTAATTTTATTTGATTTTAGGGTTTTTTACCAACTTCAAAATTTAATATAAAATTATTAAAAAGGTTTTAGGAACTTTTAATTTCATTTTTGTCTTAGTTACAATATTTTAGATTTTTTGTAATTTTTCAGAATTTTTTAGTGAACTTTGAATTTTTTTGATTATTTTATTATTATTTTATTATTAAAAATTGAGAGTTTGTTTTTTCTACTTTTTTAATTTTTCCTAGATTATAGACACATAATTAGGAGTTTTGTAACTTTCCAAATATTTTAGGACTTTTCATTTATTTTCTAGAATTAATTTAAGTTTTAATAGATTTTAATAGTTTTTAAGTGTTTAAAAATAGTTTAATTTGGTTTTAAAATTTTGAAAAAAATACTTTTTAGCTTAATTAGGTCATTTTTGAGGTTTACAAACTTTAAGATCTTGTTTAGGGCTTTTTAATAATTAATTGTGATTTTTAGGGCTTTAATTAGCATTAAAAAGTCATTATCTAATTAATTAAAAGGTTTTAGCAAGTTTGAATTTTTTGTAAACTCTTAGAATTTTATTGTGGATTTTTAGTAATTTTTAGGAATTTTTAGGTTAAAATTTTAATTTTTGTACTATTTACGGTTTTACGTGAACGCGTTTTCGTCTTAGTTAAATCCGTCTTCGTAACCGTCATTTCCTTTCTTCTTTCTTTTCTCTTTTCTTCTTAACAATAAAATCATCAATCATAAATCAATTCATCACACAACACACTAGCCTCCTCGAGAACGAACTCACTTCATTGGGTCATAACTTGTGGTTTTCCTAAATCACTCGTTAATACTTCCCCTATTTGCCTCTCTTTTCCTAAAGGGTTGCAAAAACACTACAATCATTTTGGCGCCGCTGCCGGGGAGGCGTGTTGTGTTTTGATTGAACCATTGTTGTTTTTTATATATAGCCATAATTAGTATTTGTATTAGTAGCACTCTACTAATACGTATTATCGTTTTTCGGTTTTTGTGTGAATATTATTACTATATTGTATACGTAGAACAATAAATTCACAAGTACTCCAAATACGTGAGCAATCACAACCGTGACTTGGGAGGTCATTACCCAATCATTGTATTCGAATCTCAAACCAAAGAAAAAAAAGGCAAAAATAGATAAATACTTTCGTGAAGCTCGATTTTGAAAATACAAACTATAAGGTGGGTATAAGGCGGTTGTATTTCACGACCTAAAGGAAAAAGGCTCTTAAGTGCTTCGCGCCGCCTCGTTTCCTCCGCTTGCTTGTGCGTATTTGATTTTGAGAGTGAATCGAGGGTTTTGCCGCCCAAAGTATTATTACATATCATATATATTTTCTTGGTTTCTATTGATTAAACCCTCTTGAACGATTTGGTGCTCCACCATCGTTCTAAAGTCATCGAAGGCGTTCACTCCACGTGATCGTTTTCATTCCTTGAGGCTTCTTTAATCAAGAGATTTGATTAAGGAGGAGATTTGTAGATTTTTGTCTACTTAATACATTCACCAATTTCCAAAAAAGTTAATACCATCAAAAACCACAAAAAAATTGAAAAATTAAAAACACCAAAAAGAATCTTCTTTGCTCGTCTCCACGTTGTACGTGACGTTTATGCTAACTCGTGATCAAGCAAAACGTGCACGTAGACGAAAGAACAAAACTCCCACTCCAACTCATTCTAGTGAGGAGTCTCCTATTGACGAACCCATTGTACGAGAAGCACCAACCATGGCGAATCGAACTATGATGGAGTTACTTCAAGCACCCACCGAGGGTTATGGAGAAGCTATTGTGATTCCCGCAATCCTTGCGAAGAATTTTGAGGTGAAAACGGGTTTGTTGTCGATGATCCAAAACAACAAATTCCGTGGTGATAAGAAGGACAATCCCCACAACCATATCCGCCAATTCAATCGTCTTACCGCCACGTGCAAAATTAAGGATGTCTAGAATGACTCGATTAAGATGATGCTTTTTCCGTATTCCTTAGCGGGGCCCGCTAAAATTTGGTTAGAGAAAGAGCCACCCAATTCTATATTGACGTGGAAGGATCTCGTTTCAAAGTTTGTGAACCAATTTTTTCCGCCCTCTAAGACTACGCATTTGAAAAATGAGATTTCTAAATTTTCACAAGAATCAAATGAAAGTTTTTCAACGGCTTGGAATAGGTTTAAGGAGATGTTACATGAATGTCCTCATCACTGTTTTTCCGATTTGCACCAAATAGACACGTTTTACAATGGACTTAACGATCATGAAAGAGATTATTTAAATGCCGCCGCGGGTGGTAATTTTTTGTGTAAAACGGTTGAAGAAGCTTTGGTCGTAATTGAGAATAGGTCTAAGGTTTATAGCCCTCGTAACACACCGAGTGTTGCCAAATTGGGCTCGTCATCGTCTCGTAGCATTAATGCTTTACATGATGAAGCAAATGAAGAAAATCAATTTTTTGATAGATTTGCTAGCCTTATGTCCCATTGGAAAGCTCAAGAAGCTTCAAATTCCGCTTTGGTTAAAGCGGTTTCTAAGAGTTGTTTGTCGTGTGGTGGAGCTCATGATCTTTCCGAGTGCATTACCGCGGATGGTAACACTTCGAGTGCTTATGTAGCCACGGGAACTTATAACCAAATCGGTCAAGGTTCCCGCCAAAATCAAGCTCCACCAAATCAAAATGCTAATAATTATCGCAACAACAACCAAGGTGGAAATTACCAAGGAAATCAAAGGAATTACAACAAGGGTAATTATCAAAGTGGAAATGGGCAAATTTCAAACCAAAACCAAAACCGTGATTTTCAAACTTCTACTAAAGGTTTTCAAAATGATCACACCAAAAATCTTCAAGGAGAGTTTTTGAATTATGCTAAGGCTAATGATGCTAAGTTTGACAATATGCAACGTGAAATGGTTAGCTTAAGATCCGAGTTGAAAAACGAGCTAAAAAACGAACTTGCTAATGAACTTAAAACTCATGCTAATAAAATGGAAGGAAATGTTCAAAGACTCCAACAAAATCAACAAAAAATGGAGCAAGGTCAACATGAGATTAAGCAAGAGTTGTTAAAAGCGGATGCTAGGCAATCTAAGTTTGAAGACCGTATGGGAAAAATGTTTGAAGCTATCATGTGTAAGCCCTCTTCTTCGGGTGGTCTTCCTAGTGATACCATCGTGAACCCGAAAGGAGAATTGAAGGTTATTACTACTCGTAGTGGTAAAACTTTCAAAGAACCCATTTCTCTTCCAAGTACTTCTATGGAGAAGGAAAAAGAGAAAGAACCCGAGGTGTTGGTTGAAAAGGAGCACATTACAAGCCCACGAAGTACCACTCAAACCACACCTACGGTTGAACCCACACCAATCATGGAACCCGAGATTCCAAGGCCGATGCCTACTATGCCCCAACCCACACCACCTTTACCCAACCCTTCAAGACAAGACAAGGAAAAGGCACAAGAACGAAATAATTATAAATTTGAACTTTTTATGAAAATGTTTCGTGACTTGCATTTTAATATAAGTTTTGCCGACGCCTTAGTCATGATGCCTCGATTTGCCGCGAACTTCAAAAGTATGTTGAATAACAAATAGAAATTGCAAAAATCGTCTAGTTGTTCATCGGTTTTTCTAAGCCGCATACCTCAAAAAGTTGGTGATCCTGGAAAGTTTTTAATCCCATGTGCCATACAAGACATGGAAGAATCCTACGCCTTTGCCAATCTTGGTGCTAGTATTAATTTGATGCCTATTGAGATTTTTAAATCGCTCAATCTTCCCAATCTCACTCCTTCAAGAATGTCAATCGAGATGGCCGATCATTCTACGATTCTCGCTTGTGGAGTTACCGAGGACGTCTTTGTGAAAGTTGGAAAGTTCTACTATCCTGTAGACTTTATTGTTGTTGACATTCCCATCGATCCTAAAGTTCCGTTAATTTTAGGTCGATCTTTTTTGGATACCTCGAGAGCACTCATCGACGTGCATGAAAGGAAAATCACTCTTCGTTTCAATGAGGAAGAACTCGTCATTAATGCAACCCAAAACTTCACTCTTTCTCATGTGTATTCTATCACATCTTTGTACAATGTCAATCCTATCAAAAACATTTGCAAAAGAATTTCCAATAGAGTTTTAGGAGTTGTTGAGAAAAATGAAGTTCCGTCCCCTCCGCCGGTGGAGGTTAAGAGTGTTAAGCCTACGATTCCAATCTCGAGTGATTCTTCGGATGATGAATACGTTGATCCCGATGGGGAAGTTTTCTTTGTTGACAAAAGATTTGAGAACTTACCACCACCTTTGCCAAAACGGTTTCAAAATGTGAGAATTTTTAGTGTGACTAACATTGCTTTAGATACACCAAATATTTTTGACATAATTAAATTGGGTTTTCACAAGGAGAGTGTAAAAGATGAAAAAGGAAAAGATTTTAACTTGAATTTAAAAGATTTTTCTACAACTCTAACTCCGTCATCACCGCGTGTATTGAGTACTACAAGCTCGTCTTCTCCTCTTGACGATGCTTTGTGTGGACCTAGTGTGGGGGAATCCCCTTATGTTCCCTCCCCTTTCTCCACCGAGGACGAGATATTTGATCCTGGAATTGCTTATATAGGGAAATCTCGGTCTTCCACCGATGCAATAAAAGGAAAATCTTTTCATTTGATTGGTGCGAGTCTACCTCGAGTAGCTCATGTTTTTAGTGACTTACCCATTGTCCCACCCTTCTATTTATTCTCTCCTACTTTCTTGAAACTCTTTGAGTTTTTGTTGGCACACCTTGAAGTGGCGTTGATTAGTTTTTCCAATGAAAACGAGAACGCCATCTTCGATCCCGGTATTTTGCACCATCAAAGGACTTAGTCCTTAATACCAGTTGTTTTTGGGCCGTGTTTATCATGTAAGCCCCACTAAAAATTGACCACACCATGATATCCCTAAATGATCACATTTATGGGGATTCGAGTCGAGCTTTTGACTCGGTTATCAAAAACAAGGTGCCTCGTGGGGGAGACCCATGCTTATCCATGTACATATTATTGCTTTTTAGTTAACCTAATGTGAGGGGATTTGTGCCCTTCCAACCTTTGTTCCGTGGTTGTTTGTGCATTGTGGTTTTTAGATCATGATCTTCACGATTGGAGCCTCTCGTGTTCGTTTTATGGGAGCACTCGATCGTTTGCTTTGGAGACATTTCTCAATATCCAAATGATATATCCTTTTGATGTTCTAACCTTAGGTTTTTAGCACACTTCATAAACGGCTATTAATTTATTGGTTACACCCTTTCCATGCTAGATTAGGCATTCGACTTCGTCTCTAGTATGGGGGTGTTTGCACCCCTAGACTCGAAACATTGAGGACACTGTTTAACTTTAGTATGGGGGGTGAATAGATACTTGCCTTGCCAAACCTTCACGCTTTCCAAAGTTTATCTTTTTGTTTATCGTTTTGTTGCAAATAAGGCTAAAAATGGCCAAATTTTAAAACTTTTCTCATATTTCATAAGTGTTTGAAGACACGAATGTAGGTTTTCCGATGGCGAGAATAAGAGTAATTTTTGACTCGACCGTGCGTGTTGAGCACTTAGCTTTGATTCCTTAACTACACATTAGGCTAAGTCTCTTAAATAAGGACGAGAAATGATAGAGTTAATTATAAGTTACTATGCTAAACGTAGAGTACTCGTATTCTTTCAAAAACTCATGTGTTCTCGTTGTTTGCTTATTCTCCCTTCGCTTGTAAATATTTTTTTAATAAATATTGACTTAGCGGTTTAGTTAGGATTGTTGGGTTTCTAGTCTTTTCTAGTAGCTTCCGTGTAATTAAATTGGGAAGACATTAAGGTATCGCCAGCATCACGGTTTTGAAGTATTGGCACCCCAATAATCGAAAGCTTCACCCAATAATAAGATTTCAAGTGCTCACCTAAATCTAGCAAACAATTTGAAGCCCCAAAAGGCCTAAAATCTATGCAAAATTGAAAGTGAATCAAGCCTTAATCTTCGAAGCTTTAAAGATCCAAAATTCGCTTTAGCGTGAGGATATACGTCTTTGGTTAATAAAACCACCGATGAGGCGGATAATAAAAGGCAAGGCAAGACCGAAATCATAATAAAAGCTTCATGGAGAAGTTGAATAAAAGATGGAGGTAAACCAAAGATAATAAGACCCTTCCGTTAGGGGGCGTATAAAAGTCTTGGTAATAAGTCTCATGTTCAAAACCGTTATAAAACCGTGTTTATCGATTCTTCTTGTCGACTTAATTTTTTAACATCGTTGTCTATTAGGAGGGGTTATTGATTTGATGGTCTTAGTTACACCGTTAGGAATCTATTTTTAGACCTAAATCTCTATTATCGCATAATTCAATGATGTATCCTCGTGAAACATTCAAGACAAAATAAAATATAAGAGATACAACTTAGGAATAATAGGAGAATAAGTACGTGATTAGGGCATATGAGTAGTGTTAGCATTACTAACTTATAATGACAATGATCTCGTTGCACGCTTGGCATGGAATTAGGGTGAAAATTGAGGACGATGAAATTATTTCTAACGAAGCATTCACGTGTTCTTATTCTATGAACCTAAACGTCCCATTTTGCGATGAAAATCATACATTATGTCTAAAACGCAAGTAATAGTAATAGTAGTAGTGTAGCTAATTTATCATTCCAATAAAGTGAATAAAATTGAATTTTGGAAGTGCTACGATACTTTATTCTAGCATTGCGTGAGGGCACGGCAATGGTTTATTATGGGGGAGTGATGAGACTGCTTTTATACATAGTCTCATCGTCCAAATCGGGCTTAAAATGCATTAAATATCATTAAAACTGCCAAATATATTCTCGTGTTTGTTACTTGTGTATTTTTAGGTACGGATATTGAGGAAATGGCAAAAGATCACAAGAATCATTCAATAACGAACACGGGAAACGAAGCCGCACAATGAACCGGGCCCAAGTTTTTAATTTCCAAAAATACCCTTGAAGAATTGAAGATTGGCAAGTTTGGTCCCTCAACTTTTGAAGATTAACACTTTATACCCCTCAAATATTCATAATTATGAATAGGGTCCCTAAAATTTGAAGACATTACAATTTCAGTCCTTGAAGAATCCAAGAAGTACAAAAGAAGCCCTTGGAAAAGTTTGTAAACAAGTTGTGCCATTTTTGACAAGAGGACCAAAGTTGTTACAAGTATTTTGGGCGTTGTTGGCTATTTGTTACAACATGAAAGAAGTAAGAGACTTGAGGGGGCATTCTGACCAGACACACAAACATACTCATCCAACCAGCTTTTGACACCTCAGCTTGACCCACCCATCCACCCATTTACCCTACCCAACCCGTCCAATACCCAACCCCAACCCAACCAGTTTATTAAATAAACTGGTCAACCAGTCAACTTCTTTAATTTCCCACTAAACAGGATTTTTAAAATCCTAAACCCCCAAAACAAATCAAACCCCACCCATGCTACTCCCCTAATCCTATAAACCCTAATCTTAATTACGTATCAAAACAAAGGGGTATTGGCTGTTAATGTCCAGAATAGTGATTAAGGTCACTCTCACCCATTCCCACCTCCCAAAACGTCCATCACTTTCCCACATCAACCAACCCATGTGTCCCCTGCCCCACAAAGAAGAAGAAAACAAAGATGGTCCAGAGAATCAACGTCTCACACATACTACTTGCTCCCAAAGCTATAACAAACGATCAAGATCAAAAGGAGACAGCTGGCTACTTCACATGATGCCATATTGACCAATTTGAAGACAAAGACCAAGGGCATTTTAGGGCTTTCAGCTTCTAGGGTTTAGCATTTGTTCAGGATTCTAGATAGTTCTTTGTACGCCTATATAAGGCACCTTAGCTTTTCATTTAGCTTTGTTCCAGTTTTTCTTGTTCAACATTTGTAATCCCTTTTTAAATGTTATAAAAGTTGGTATTTTTGAGTAAAAGTAATTCCTTTTTGTCTTTTAAAAGTTTGGTGTTGTGTTGACAAGAAGTTCTGAGTTCCATTAATCATTTTATACACACTTTGTGTGTTTGAGTTTTCAAAAGGTTTTTCAAAAGGTTTTTCAATTTTTAGAAATCCAAGAATTTGTGAAGTGAAAGTGGATTGGATTCTTGGATTATATGATATTGTTCTTGTTTTGAAAGATAAACATTAGGAAAGATTTTAACAAGGTTTTAAAAAGTTTCAGAAAGAATCAGAAAATCAGATTTTGGATATTTTGCTTGTTTTCTTTTAATTCTTAGCAGGTTTGTTGCTTGCTTGTTGATCAAGGTTCTGCATAGGCCCGGGCCTATTTGGAGGTGACTTGGCAGTCACTGTGGGACCTGGATGTGGGTCCCACAAGGTAGTTCCTTGTGTTCTCTCATTTTCAGTTTTAAGTATAGGTTTATGTGATTTGGCATAAATTTGATGCAAGTTGTTAAGTGCTTGTTATTTGGCTTTGTATTGCTTATTTTGATATGTTATGCATGATAGAGTAAGTATAAATCAGTTTGCTTAGGTTTTGTTTAGATTTTCTTTGAAAAGTACTTGCTGAAAAGTTTAAAGGGGAGTTTGGATTTGCATATTTATTTGAGCTTCTTTGGAAATTTGTGTGTTAAATCCTGTTATAATCACTCATTTACTTGTTATTAGGTAGTACATGTGATTGGTTTTCAGTATTGTGGAAGTTTAAACACATTTGTATGCTTAAACTTTGGAAAATGGTCTAAAATCAGTCACTACCTTTTTGTGCCTGTTCTTGCTAAAATTTGTGCATCAAGTTTGAAAGCTGCTAGATTATAGGTCACTTTAGGATTGTGTAGTGATTGTATGCTAGTTGGTGGATGTGTGTGCAAGATTTGTAGGTTTAAAAATCCAATTGTGTGCAATTTGAACCAGCAAGTACACTCAGACATACATTTGCCTTATTCAGAAACTTGTTTGCCATTTGATTTGATTTTTGGTGCTTGATTCTTGCTTGTTTTGTGTTAATCTTGACTCCCTATACTCAACTGAGTATAGGGGTGCCCATATTGTCCAACAAAACATCACAAAAAACAAGGATCAAGTCCTCTTGTCCTATTCTTCACAAGTGAAGAACACACCCTTGTGTTCATCAGAAACATGGCCTAACTGGGCACGTTTTGATTTCATTTCAGCTTGATTCTTGTTTGTTTTTGATTAAAGTGTGTTTTTAGAGTAAGCTAAGTCACTAACTTTGTGTTTTTAAAGTTAAAAAAAAGAGAAAAAAAAATAAAAAGTAAAAAGGACGTGGCCAGGACTCGAACCTGCGCCACTCCTCCCACACACAAACGCGTTAACCATCTCTGCCCTTGGGTCTTTGACTGATAGCTTTCAATTCAATACATACTTAAAGGGATTGTGTTTGGGGCTTTTGGAAAATAAGCCGTGGCCTTTTTAGCTTATTTGAGCTTATTGGCTTAGCTTATTAGCTAAGTTTCATTCTTCCTAGGTTAATAATTAGGTTAGGGATTTTTCTAGCTAAGTTTTAATTTTTTCTCTTTCTTTATTTATTTTTTATTAATTTTTATTTAGCCGTATTTAGATAATTAGTTTAAAAATAGGAAAAAGCATTTTAAAAATCCAAAAAAATAGTTTTTAGGTTTTTATTTATATCTTTGAGGTTTACAGCTAAAAAAGTTTTCAAAAAGTCTAATTTTTAATTTTATTTGATTTTAGGGTTTTTTACCAACTTTAAAATTTAATATAAATTTATTAAAAAGGTTTTAGGAACTTTTAATTTCATTTTTGTCTTAGTTACAATATTTTAGATTTTTGGTAATTTTTCAGAATTTTTTAGTGAACTTTGAATTTTTTTGATTATTTTATTATTATTTTATTATTAAAAATTGAAAGTTTGTTTTTTCTACTTTTTTCATTTTTCCTAGATTATAGACACATAATTAGGAGTTTTGTAACTTTCTAAATATTTTAGGACTTTTCATTTATTTTCTAGAATTAATTTAAGTTTTAATAGATTTTAATAGTTTTTAAGTGTTTAAAAATAGTTTAATTTGGTTTTAAAATTTAAAAAAAAATACTTTTTAGCTTAATTAGGTCATTTTTTAGGTTTACAAACTTTAAGATCTTGTTTAGGGCGTTTTAATAATTAATTGTGATTTTTAGGGCTTTAATTAGCATTAAAAAGTCATTATCTAATTAATTAAAAGGTTTTAGCAAGTTTGGATTTTTTGTAAACTCTTAGAATTTTATTGTGGATTTTTAGTAATTTTTAGGAATTTTTAGGTTAAAATTTTAATTTTTGTACTATTTACGGTTTTACGTGAACGCGTTTTCGTCTTAGTTAAATCCGTCTTCGTAACCGTCATTTCCTTTCTTCTTTCTTTTCTCTTTTCTTCTTAACAATAAAATCATCAATCATAAATCAATTCATCACACAACACACTAGCCTCCTCGAGAACGAACTCACTTCATTGGGTCATAACTTGTGGTTTTCCTAAATCACTCGTTAATACTTCCCCTATTTGCCTCTCTTTTCCTAAAGGGTTGCAAAAACAATACAATCAGTGTGTGCACTTATGTGATTAACTGCTATGTGATTCTTGATTGTGTTTATGTTTTGGATCGGGGGACACGTACCGTCTCAGTTATTGTGGTTTGACTTGGTACCAAGGGGATGTTGACAAGGCTGGGCCTTGGGGAGGTACATAGATGTGTGAGCATCTATGGGACCAATGGATACAAGGCGGGGCCTTGGGATTGGTACATAGGTGTATGGGCGCCTATGGTACCATGGTGATTGGTAAGGCTGGGAGCCTTGGATTTGGTTTGGAATGATTGATCTTGAATGTTAGTTGTTAATGCATACTTGTAGCACATCGTCCATATGTTTAGTGGTTTATGGTTGTTCACAGCTTATTATAATCTATTTTCGGTTGGAGTCTAAACCTATGACTCTCACCAACATTATGTTGACGTGTTTTAGTGTCTCTTTCAGGTGATAAAGTGGTTAAGCGTGAGAACATATGTGGCTAGGATTAGAGTCGCGTAGGAATGCATTTAGAAGGAGATCCCCGTTCCTTCTTAGTTTATTTTTCTGTTTGTTTCAATAAGTGATACTATGAACCTATATGTTGATTTGTTTGTGTTATTTGTTTGTCTTGGGTAAGAGGTAGGACTGTTACCTACTTACCTAGACTCCTACATTGATGAGATATTGTCATGACATTTGTGTCACCTTTTATGACATTTTTAATTCATATAGTTCTCTCTATGGACACGCTATTGTTGTGATGATATCCACGCGTCGCGTCCCATATTCCGCCATGGTGGGGTGTGACAGTCGTCTTTCAGACGAGAATTGTTCTCTGCAGGTGGTAGTCGGGCACTGAGTGGAACTAGTGCGAGGTCTAGTTGTTGTTGTTATTCTTCGGTGATTGACATGGTTCCTACTTACGATAACACAGACACAATTGATATATACAAACATATACATCGTATTATCTATAAAAATCCGCAGCATGGTGAGTATAACACAACAAATGTCATCACGTATTATTTAAACACATTAAGATAATACAGACAACGTTCATATGAAATACAATCATACATTCAGATTAAAACCTAAAGGCATGGAAATAAAGCACATACATTTTATTCTAGGGACATAACAACCTAGCTTTAGTTCCTTGAGGATCTGGGTTTTCTGGTTGTCATTACCACTACTTTTGTGGGAGAACTAGTATAAAGATGACGATGAAGTTCAACAACCACTTCATTAGGACTTGGCATTACTATAACCTCAGTAGGTGTTGGCAAAACCTCAACCTCAATAGGTGTTGGCAAAACCTCAACCTTAGTAGATTTGAACTCAGCGGTTGCGTCCATTGCCTGAGAACAAAACACAATAAATGGAATAAATAATTTTATCTCTTTTGTTTACAGAAATATCAACTTATTAAATAAGATGAATTTTTGTAATAAGAAACCTTTCAAGTATTCTTATGAGAAAAAATTAATTAACTCCATTCAAAATTGTGTTCGTATTAAAGGCCCTAATTCTAAAGTCCTCAAAAAACCTGAATATACATCTAAGTCGAATTCATAAGGTGGAAGCTTACTATCTTAAAGTTATGTGAAACATATTACTTAACAACAACAAACATATCACGAAGTCTATAAGTCCAATTATCGCAAAGTCTATCTATCACAATACAGGATTCCATCGGAATGTTAATACAGCCATAGCAATAAACGACCCATCGAAAAGACTCCATCGGAAAGACTCCATCAGAAAGACTCCATCGAAAAGACTCCATCGGAAAGACTCCATCGGAAAGACTCCATCGGAAAGACTCCATCGGAAAGACTCCATCGGAAAGACTCCATTTGACGAATTACCTAGAGGCTATAGCAGCAGATCAGCACACAAATGAAGGTGGGAAGGACTTGTTAATGGCGGAAAAGTGTTTAGTTGTGTGTGTGAATGAAAATAATGGAGTAAACAGGGGGTGGGATGTTTGACTTAGGTCAAAACTCAAACCATGTTTGCAAAAGAGTGTAAATTGGTCCCCCCATTTTTCAAGGATGATTAAAACTTGTAAAAAACAAGTTATTAACACAAACACATTACCCCGTAACCACTTATCTTTCATAATAAACACGATCATGCCACTAACGCACTTAAAATACTTAAGGCCAAATTAAATCTTCATACATAGAGTACACATTGCACATAAGGTACACATAGAGCAAATTTTATAGAAAATCCATTTGAAGACCAATTTGAAAAACCAAGATGAAAAGGTATTTTCTCCCCCTTAAACTCTGACCCGTGTTCTAATTAAAGAGCGGTAGTCATTGTTTAAGGATTCAAACACCGATGAAGACATTTTCATAAAGTGATTTTTTGAAACGATTCTGGTGGCAATAAGATTTCTCTTATTTTAACAAAATAAGTGCACTGAAGCGTACACAAATTTGTGAGACCAAGTTATAACGTAAACTTGATCCCTTACAAGGTTTTAAAGTAAACCTTGCCTGAGAAAATTAATTTCCGTTGTGAGCCAACATTTTCAAAAGAAATACGTGACTTTAATGCGAAAAGCGGGTTGCAGTCAGAAATAACTACAAGCCATATGGGCACGTTTTAAAATATGTACAAATTTTATACGGACTCTATTTATGGCGCCGTGTCAATTTTAATCGACATTTATAAGGCCGTAAGTATTACCGTACTAAAAGACATGCCCAATTTAAAATGAAATTTTTTTTTTGGATTTTCTTAATTTTATATTTTTTATGGTTTTTGTATGTTTTATATTTTTATTTTTCTTTTGATGGTTTATATATATACGATAATATACAAGATCATGATAAAAGGATACTCTAGATGAGTTTACCACCACTATTCTGCAGATTCTTCTGCCTACTCTTTAAGTGTTGCCGGTGAAAATGATTTCATGCCCAGCTTTTCGATCAAAAACTCGATACGTCCTCGATCTAAGGCCTTTGTGAATATATCCGCCAAATGATACTCAGTGTTGACAAAATACTGTTCGATTACTCCATTTTCCACTTGCTCTTTGATAAAGTGGTAGCGTATGTTAATGTGCTTTGCCCGGGAGTGTTGAACGTAGTTGCAGCAAAGGGCAATGGCGCTTTTGTTGTCACAGTACATCGGGATTTTGTTGAATCCAAGACCGTAGTCAGTTAATTGTGATCTCATCCAAAGAACTTGAGCACAACAACCGGACATAGCAATGTATTTAGCCTCTGTACTTGATATCGCATCGCTTTTCTGCCTTTTGGATGCCCAACTAATTAGTCTATCTCCAAGAAGTTGCACACTGCCAGAAGTGCTACGTCGAGTATCTTGACACCCAACATAATCCTCATCTGCATATGATATTAGTGCAATAGAGGAATCCTTCGGATACCATAGACCACGATTAAGTGTTTCTTTAAGATACCTAAAGATCATTTTCACAACATGTAAGTGCTTTTCGGTAGGCCGAGCCTGATACCGGGCACACATGCATATAGCAAATTGCAAATCAGGCCTGCTAGCAGTCAGATAGAGAAGGGTGCTGATCATTCCACGGTAAAGTTTAGGATCGACAACTATCCCTTCCTTATCTTCATCTAACTTGGATCTCTCTACCATTGGAGTATCCACGGGGTCACAATTTTCAAAATGATACTTCTTTAATGATTCAAGAGCAAATTTGGATTGATTAATAAAGATGCCTTTGGGATTCTAAGAAATTTTCAACCCTAAGAAAAATGAAATTTTTCCCATCATCGATATCTTAAACCGTGTGGACATGATTTTCTTAAAATGGTGAGACAGTCTTTGAGTAGTGGCAACAAATATTATATCGTCAACATAAATTTGTACTAGTATCATGTCGTTGTCCTCCTTGAGAATGAACAATGTTTGGTCCACTTTTCCTTTGGAGAAGCCTTCCGAGATGAGATAAGACGATAGGAGATCGTACCACGCACGTGGAGATTGTTTCAACCCATAAAGAGCCTTCTTAAGCTTGTACACGTGATTAGGATACTCCAAGTTGACGAATCCATTCGGCTGGCTTACGTAGACATCTTCCCTTAATTCACCATTGAGAAATGCCGTCTTAACATCCATTTGGTAGACGATCATATTCATGTGAGCAGCATAAGCAAGGAATAGTCTAATCGCCTCCAATCGAGCAACAGGAGCAAAGGATTATTCAAAGTCAATACCCAAAGCTTGTTTGTAACCTTGAGCAACCAATCTAGCTTTGTTCTTTTACACTCCACCTAACTCATCGAGTTTAACCTTATATACCCACAACAATGTAAGGATGTCAACATTGTCGGGTAGAGAAACTAATTCCCATACTTCAAGGCGTTGAAATTCATTAAGTTCCTCTTGCATGGCTTCAATCCAAGATGATTGTGTCATGGATTGTTGCCAAGATGTAGGTTCCTTCTCGCAGAGAAACACATCAAAGAAACAATATAATGCGTGCTCTTGTAGTTGATGACGTGTCAAGACTGGTCGATCGATGTCACCAATAATATTGCGGATTGGATGATCCTTTGTCCATTTGGTATTGTGATTTTCAATCCGTGGTGGTCTGATGTAAACGATTGCAGGAGCTTCCTCTGAGGTAGACGCACCGTTAGGGTGTTCGGGTATTTGTGAACCAAAGAATGGAAGCTCTTGTAGGTGAGAAATTTCCAAATCGTGATCATAGTAACCCTCTTCAACATCATTAGGAACGAGTGGGGGTGATGATTCGGGTATATTTTGAGAATTGTTGGGGGATGGTGCATCTAGTTCAATAGTGACAGTAGATGCATCAGACTGATTTCCATTATCTTGAGCAATAACTTCGGGAATCGGAGCTACTACTGCAGGTGCTGGAGAATCATCACTGGGAGGATCAAAGAATTCGTCAAACATAGGTTGAAATAACTCATCCCACTCGGGCCTTGTAGGTGGTGTAAATGATGAAGAAGTAGGATTGTTGGGACTTAATCCGGAACTAATAGTACCGGTTCCCATCTCATGAAGTGCGGGTTCAGAGCTGTGTTGCTCAGAAGCCATCATTGTTAGCTCATCAAAATCGACATCCAAAGGATCTACGATCTTACCAAGACGACGGTTATAAGTCCTGTAAGCTTTCTTTGCGGGTGAGTAACCAATGAAAGTTCCAATATCAGCCTTCAGTTGAAGTTTGCCCAAATTCTCACTATTGGTATTTGGATAGCAAAGTGCACCAAACACATGAAGAAGTGAAATATCGGGTTTGTGTCCATGAAGTAGCTCATATGGAGTTTTTCCATGGCGCTTACGAATGATAGAGCGGTTTTGGGTATAACATGCGGTTGCCACTACTTCAGCCCATAAGAATAAAGGAGCATTCACATAAATCAACATAGTTATAGCAGCTTTCATAAGTGTACAGTTACGTCTTTCCACGACACCGTTTTGTTGTGGAGTACGAGAAACTAAAGTTTCATGTGAAATACCGACCTCTTCATAATAATCTCGTAGAGTCTGATTAACGAACTCAGTTCCATTATCAGTTCGAATGCGGCGAACAATAGCATTAAGACGCACCTGGATCATCTTAAGAAAAGTAACAATATATGCTGGTGCTTGATCCATGGTTGCTAAGAACTTAACCCATGTAAATGTTAAATAATTATCCACCATGACGAGGATGTATTTTCGACCACTCACACTAGCGGTACGCATTGGCCCGCAAAGATCCATGTGCAAAAGATACAATGGTTCTTGGTTGGTGTCTTCAGCTTTAGATTTTTATGATTTCTTGGTGCTTTTCCCCAAAGAACACGCGGACCATAAATGATCCTTGTCGAACTAAAGTTTTGGATGACCACGAACAAGCTCGTTTTTTGTCAAATGGTTAATAGCATCAAAGTTAAGATGAGATAACCGGCGATGCCACAACCATGACTTGGTCTTAGATGCTTTGGAGAGAAGGCATACAGGAGAGGCGGCCATCATGTTTTGAATGGACAGTGTATAGAGATTATCCCCCTCGAGAACCTTTTAACAAATCATTTCCTACAAGATCACGAATGAAGCAAGTATGTTGTCGAAAAGCAACCTCAAGGTTTGAATCGCAAAATTTTCCCACTAAGAATAAATTGTGATCATGTCCCTCGACGTAATACACCCTTGAAATCGTAACATTCCCAATTTGATATTCACCATAACCCATGATCTTCACAATATGTTCGTTGCCAAATTTAACCGTTCATAGAAACTTGATGACGAAATTTCTGAGCATCGAGCGGTCTCCGGTCATATGCTTTGAGCATCCAGATTCCAAGTACAAGAGGATGATTTGGACCACCTGAAAATATCACCAGGCGAAGACAATGTATCAGAATCTAATTGTTCCTCTGTGTTAGCAAGTACATATATATTTATCTTAGATTTGCTATCAGAAGAATTCTTAGGCTTCCAAATTTTCTTCCTAGATGCTGGCTTAGATTCTAGTTGTCTAATAACCTGAGGTACTTATTCACTGGTAGGCACAATAGTGGACGCAGACCTAGTTAAAGGGCCCTTTTTCCATTTCTTAGTGCTGGAATTCCTATTTAAAGGACGTTGAGACCTAACTTCAATGGATGTAAGCCTAGTTAAAGGGCACTTCGTTCCATTTGCAGTAAAGGTCCTACCAGTGGGTTTCCATTTCCAACCAACTTGGGTGAATTTCTTCCCCGTTGGAATCCATTTAAGATTGTTCCTAATGGCATACATTTCATTCACATGGTCAACAAGGCATAAATCATGACGATGAGAAAACATGCATTCATTACAATTCCAACATCTCAAATTAGAATTCACATTTTGCTTAGGCTTCTACATAGAGGCAGAACCTTTTGTCTTAGCTACATGATTCTTTTTATTTAAATCTGAAATAACATTCCTAGGGTGAACTTCTACTTTCTTCTTCGCAGTCCTACTAGTGAAAGGCTTGATCCTATCTTTCTTGTCTTAAGATCCTTTAGCCTTAGTAGATACAATTACTCGTGTAGAAGCCAAGGGAATATTAGTGATAGATTTTGATTTAGCCTTGATAGGTGTGTTTAAAATAGGCTTAGCTCCGGGGTCTTATTGAATGGAGTTATGGCAATGGTGGGGGTTTGTTGTTTAGGTGGTGCAGATATCGGTTGACCGATATATTCTAAGTTTGCTAAGCAATCTTGAATGCGATCCACATATAGGAAAAGCTCATATAGAAGATGACTTGTGGCATCTAGTTTACGCATATCATCAATGGTATCTCTAGCTAGATCTGCATGTTCTAAGGCATTTTTCATGTATGTTGCAAACTTAGTTGGACTATGCTTAAACTTTGGGTCCCGGTAAAGCACACATGGGTTGGGTTTGGGAGCACTAGAGGATGGTGCAGAGATGGTAGCTGAGTTATCAACAACTTTCCGTCCTTTGAGATGAAGTGTCTCCTTTAAGTCAGTTATAACCATGTTTTTATCTATGAGCAGAATATTTAGGTCAGAGATTTCCTCACATTTCTTGTTCAGTTGGTCAACAAGTGACTTTTGCTCTGCCGCATTAAAAGCGAAGCGTTCTTCTATTGAACCAGAAACTTGTGAGACACCCTGCCTTACTCTTTCCAACTCCCCTATCATAGAAGTAATTCTATTTTCTAGGGCATGTTTTTTAATCTCTGCGACCTCTAGTTCTACTTTATCTTTTAATGACTCTATCTTAAGTCTCATGATTTCTTCCTCTAATGCCTGAACCACATGAATCATCTTGTCACTTGTCTCAACGGTGTTTTCACAATCATTTGTTTTTGAAAGAGTTTCATTTGTAGATTGGTTTTCAATTTCAATAGATATACAATGCTGTTGAAGCTTATCCAAACGTTTTGAAAGTGAGTTATAAGAATATTGAAGCTTTAAAAATTCAGCGTTAGATTCATGAAAAGAATGATTATCTACATTATTCACAGGTTCAACAATATCCACAGAGAGATCATGCACATAATCACATTTATTCACAGCAGATGTAATCTCAAAAGCACATTCAGTAGTTACAACTTGCATCACATCAATAGACACCACTTGCTCCAAGAATCGGTCATATTCGGACAAAATCTTTTCTTTCTCAATTAAATGTTGCTCATAAGCATCATCCATTTCATGGAAAACTTTTTGAACTTCAGCCATTTCGAAATTATCCCCGAGATATAGAAAACCCCCTTTAATGTTGTATACAAACGGAACAATCTCTTTCTCAAACACCATTTTCATGTGTTCGAAAGCCCATTTTCCAGCGGTTTGAGCCGTTGAAGTCGTACATTCCTTGATGACCTTTTCAAATCCGAAAGGTATCGCCCAATCTCTTTCAAGCTTAGCAATACCGTACTTACCGGTGGAAGACCCTTTGGAATTTCCTTAGGTTCATTCGGGTTGACAAGTGTAGGAAATACACTAAGGTTTTCTCTAGTAGACATGTAAATTTGTGTATGGATAAATTCCCTTTGTATATTAAAGCGAGTTCTAAAATCTGTTTTTGCATTCTCTTCATTAAGCTGTTCATAATCACACTTAGGATATATAAAAATCAGTTTTGACCGATTCTCTTCAAATAGTGACATATTCTCGGATGATTCCGGAAACACAATCGGATCTAAGACCAATCCTAACTTGGTTGCATCATAAATTCGTGGGTTGTGGTTAAAAGCTTGCTTTGCTTAACCCGGGTTAGGTGGTAAGTCTGTTAGACGTGATAGAGTAAATTCCTTAAAAGATGAATGAAACAAGTGTACTAGATGTGAAGCGGAGTATTGTTTTAAAAGAAAAACTTCAGTCTTTTTAATTTTCTCAGACGCCTTAATTTTCATTTCAACCCTTTTAGACTCGAGAATTTCGAATTCCGTTTGCATTTTTTGAAAATTATGAACGACTGACTCTTTTTCTTTGAGTTCTTTTGAAAGATTTGCTCCTAAACTTTCAATTTCTAGCAAGTTATCCTTTTGGACTTTCCTAAACCTATCAAATTCTGGATTGGTTAAGGTATTAGTCAATGGAGTTAATTCCAAGGTTTTAACCTTTTCCTTATACAAAGCAAGCTCGGTAGATAATGTCTGATTAACACCGAGGATTTCAAGGACCGCATTATTCATTTGGCCAAGCATAGATGCCGACACCATAACCAAATCTTGTTGAGCAGACGAATTTGTAGAACTAATAGCTCTCGGTTGTGTTTCACTCAAAGTCTGGGGACTTGCATTGATATTGCTATCATTGTTTGTCTCCTCGTTTGAAGTACTAACCACCAGAGGCTGTTGCGGATACTCAGGCACTTGCTCAACTTGATAAGGTACAATACTAGTATAATTGGCAGTATTTGGTACCTCAGATATTGTATCAGTCCTATAAAGTGAAAGATTTGCCATGAGAGATGCCTTGGCGGTATTGAGGTCATCATAGTCTGAATCGTATGCATCAAGATCATCGCATTGATATGCTGCATTGTTGGTAGAAGCTACTGTGAGTCCTTCAGTATCCGCAACTCCTGGATCTGCTAGAAATGCTAACTCCTCTTATTCAAGCCCTCGACCTTGTGCTTGAGCATTAACCAAGTAGATCTTTTCCTGAAACCATGTACCATCCATCTTCCTCTTTGGTTGCTTACACTTCCGGCCATGTGTCCTTCCCCTTTGCAGTTATAGCAGATGATCATTTTCACTTTGCCAGTGTTGTTTCCCCTTGGAGTAGTGTTAAATGGGCGTGCACTAGTATTGGATGAAGTTGGTCTCCCCTGAAGTGGTTTCACAGTAACTCTTCCATCTTGGATTGTAGCTTGTTGACGAGAGTTAGAAGAATTCCTCAATTGATTGTTTGTTGGAGATGGTCCTATGTAACCTCTTTTGTTCAATGTTTGAGTGATGTAAGCAGACATTTGAGCAAGTATATCAGTAGGATTATCCCCTAGTCTGAACTCAGGAACTGGAACCTCATCATCATAATAGAAAACTGGTGCTGTTTGAGCTACATACACACTTGAAGGAGTACTGACATTTTGTGAGTAATGGGGTTGAGAAACTTCATCTTGCTGGTAAGTGATGGTAGGATTTGTTGGTGGTTGATAAGGAGAGTATGGTTGTGATGATAGTGCTAGTTGCTGATATTGTTGCTGATATGATGTAGGTGGTTGTGGTAAGATCGAATACTATGGAAAGATTGGAGTCTGAAACATGGGCTTGTGATAAGATTGTTGTCCCATAGCATAAGGAGTGTTGTTATATGACAATGTTGGATGATTTGCCGTTAATGCCAATCGCTTGGAATAAGATCCTTGAGACAAGCGTTTCTGGAGCACATGCTTCTCGTGTTGCTGCAATAAAGCATAAAGTTGATCTAAATTTGATTTGTGCAAATCCCGAATCAAGTTAACATCAGTGACATATTGGCTCCACTCTAGGGGTAATGTGTTCAAGAACTTGGTGTTGATTTCAAACTAAGCAATCGTGAGATTATACACATTCAAATCATTCATCAATGTAGTGAAGCGCCAGTAGTAGTCATGAAGTGTTTCCCCTGGAATGTATGAGAACCTATCGAACAAGTCATAGAGTTGACACTCTCGTTCCTGCTTGGAAAGTGAAGTCCATGGTAACAAAAACGTTAAGCGATCATAAAGTTCCTTTGCTACCTTATAATTGCGTACCATACGATAAATATCAGGTGGAAGAGCTTGCTTGATGGTCTGAACGGCCTTGTCATCTACATCAGCAATGATTTGATTGGCAGCCGTTAGTTCATGAAATAGCCTTGGCCTAGTCACATTGTCTAACTTCACCCCAATCAAGTGGTCCGTGCTCAATGGATTAAACCATGAGTCTCCCACTAGGTCTACCCATAATATAAGGCATCATGCGACCTTGCCATGCTTCAAAAAGCTCTTTGATAAGCAACAGTGGACGGGTATCGGTACCCGAAATGATAGAAAGGTCAGTAAGCGATGTCATTGTTGGCATGTATGAATGTGAATTCATTTTTGATCCCTTAAAGAAAGATTACCAAAATGATCGAGCAATGAAATAAGGTTAAGTGTTTTAATGTTGTTTAAACAAGATGTTGTTATCTTTAGGTTGTGTGTTTTTGTGAAAGTTACAAGTAAATGCAATGTCGAAAAATCCTCTAAGTTGTGCAAATTCTATCTCAAGACCCAAAGTAACTCTATCACAATGTCAAATCTCAAAGTTGTTTCAATTCTCAAACTTAATCCGTCGTAATACCAAAACTTAAACCTGTCGGAATATAATCGGAATACTGATCGGAAAGACCTGTCGAAATGTGATCGGAAAGCCTGTCGGAATATGTGAAGACGTATCAGAATAATAGATTGCAACACCTATCGGAATATATACCAGAAAGACCGTCGGAATAACTATCGGAAAGTCTGTCAGAATACCTATCGGAAAGACTGTCGGGATATCTGATCACAAAACCTATCGGAATACTTATCGAAATAAGTATCGGAATGTGTAAACCCTTTTCCGATGGAGTATATCAGAATATCTATCGGAAAGTAAAACCCTTTTCTGATGAAAATTGTCGGAATAACTGTACTGTTCCGAGATTTAGAGGTAAAAAGGTGAGATTTTTGACAAGAAATCCGTGATTTGAACCAACCCAAAGCACCCCAATCTCTACCACAACTATGTAGAAGATATATGGATCACTTGGAATAATAAAAACACGAAAAAGTTTTGAAACTTGGGTAAAGATCAATCAAAAACACATGAACACACTAAAGTAAGCATGAACAACACAAAACCAACCTCTATTTCATCCCATGGCTCTTGATACCAATTGTAGAAGTATGATAATCTTTGATCTATCAAGAGGGTTGTTGTTTCTAAGAGAGAAAGTAGAGAGATAGATGAGAGAAAATGTAAATGTTTTATGTGTGAAATGAAAACAACCAACACCTCTTTCCATGGTGGAAAGGGGTTTATATACCCAAGTCCCGTAGTGGAGTTGGGCCTCCGGCCCATGAACATGCTCATGGGTCGGGCTTACATAAACTATAATTAAACTTATACTACGATCCCTTAACTATATTGTTGGAGTGACCGAGACTTTCTAAATACGAAAACCGTATTTCCAACAAACAACTCATTGCACTAGGACAACCCTATGATCATAGAATGGCTATAAACTTGATCAATAGATCCCTTATCAAGGACTTCAATGATTTTGTTAGAAACTATAATATGCATTGCACGGGGAAGAGAGTTAATGATTTGTATGTAATGCTCATTGACTAAGAAAAGGGGTTAAAGGACAAGGCATCTAACTCTACTCCTCCTGTACTAGCAAAACAAAAGGGTAGAGTGAGTAAGCCAAAACCGCAAGCGAACAAGAAGAAAGGCAAAGGAAAGGGTGATAAGGGCAAGCAAGTTGCGACTTATTCGAAACCTAAGCAGAACTTTGTCAAGAAGAATCAATCTCAGAAGGATGAGACTTGTCACCATTGCAAGGCAAGTGGTCGCTGGAAGAGGAATTGTCCTCTTCACCTCGAACAGTTGCGAGAAATAAAAAAGAAGTCTGAGCAGAGTGCTGCAACTTCAAGTACTTTATTTATGATCGAATTATTTAATTTGACATACAAATTAAATTCCTGGGTATATGATACGGGATGCGGTATTAACATTTATTATACGCTGCAGGGATTTAATCTGGAAAGGAAGCTTTCCTATGGGGAAGAATTTCTGTAAGTGGGCAATGGCGCACAAGCAACGGTTGAAGCTATAGGAACATTTAATTTAGTTTTACCTTCGGGTTTAGTACTGGTTTTAAATGATTGTCATTATGCACCTACAATTGTTCGGGGTGTTATTTCCTTTTCTTTTTTGTTGAATAATGGATCATTCACACTATTGATAATAATGGAATTTTTGTTTGGAAAGATGGTATTTTGTATTTTAATGCAATTTCTGTGAACGGGGTGTTTGAAATAGACATGCATGAAAATGAATCCAAGTATTAAATAATATGTTTAGAGTTTTACTACTCTTTAGGAAAAGAGCGTAAAAGTGGTAAGTATTAAGTGAGGATTTAGGAAAATCAACACTAATGACCCTAATGGATTCCAAGTTCGTTTCCCAAGGAGGTATATGTGTGTGAGAAATTTGTTAAATGTTTGTGATTAATGATTGGTTTAGAAGGGGATTAGAAGAGAAAATGACGAAGACGTAAAAATAAAAATTACCAAGAAAAATCACTATTAGAAAGTTAAGACGTAGAACCTTAAAAATCACCAAAATAAAAATAAATTCTAAAAATTACCAAAAATTCACCAAAAATCAAAAATAATAAACTAAGAGTTTACCAATAATCAAAACTTTTTCAAACCTTTTAAATAATTAAATATTCAATTTTTAAATGCTAATTAAAGCCCTAAAAATCAAATAAATTATCAAAAAACCCAAATAAAGATTTTTCAATTGGTAAAACTCTAAAATGACCTAAAAAGATTAAAAACTATTTTTAGAATGTTAGAAATACGTTTTAACGTATATTAGAAGTATCGGTCACTCCACAATATGATTTATGTTGTAATAGCTCGTAGTTAGTAATTAGTTGTTAGTTGCTTATTAACTTAAGTAAGAACCGGTCCATGGGCTTGTCATGGACCGGCCCAAGCCCAATGTTAGGCTTGGAATATAAATACCCCTTTCCACTAAGGAAAGGGGTTGGTTGTTGTTCCATTTGCATTTCATAGTAATAAAATCATACACATTTTCTCTCACTTTCTCTCTCTAGTTTCTCTCACTAGAAAACATCAACCCACTTCATAGATTCATAGGTTATCAATATTCTACATTTGGTATCAAGAGCTATGGGGTGATTTAAGGTA
The DNA here is from genome assembly GCA_025667525.1 of Glebionis coronaria. Classification (NCBI taxonomy): domain Eukaryota; kingdom Viridiplantae; phylum Streptophyta; class Magnoliopsida; order Asterales; family Asteraceae; genus Glebionis; species Glebionis coronaria. The sequence continues at coordinate 71,863,173 of CM046875.1, forward strand.
AGGATTGTGTTGCTTTTTTAGTTTTTTGAATCAATTAGTGATCTTTAGAAAAAATCAATCTTGAATCTTGTTGTTTTTGGTGTTTTTGTTATTGGGATTGATTGATAAGGATTGGGTTTAGCTTATTTTGGTAAAAATCATAAAACTTTTTGTGGTTTTGGATCAAAAATCGGGGTTAAAAGCTTCTTTTTAAGTCTCGGAAACAATTTTTTCCAGATCTTTCCGAATAGGGATTCCGAATTGGGAAATTTTTCAGTATAGAAGGTTTATTCCGAATAGGGATTCCGAATAGGAGAATATTCAGAATAGAAAAAGTTTCCGCATAGACTTTCCGAATAGAAGAAATCTTTCCGAACAGCAGTTTTTCCGAATAGCAGAAATCTTTCCGCATAGCCAAAAACTTTCCGAATAGCCTATATCTTTCCGAATAGCCAGATTTTTCTGAATAGCCAAAATTTTTCCGCATAGGAGAAATATTCCGAATATCTTTCCGAATTGCCCATCATTCCGAATAGGAGATTTTTCCGAATAAGCCAAATTGCCAGATATTCCGAATTGAAGAAATATTCCGAATAGGAGGTTTTTCCGCATAAGGGTTATTCAGCATAGAGTTTATTCCGAATAGGGTATTTTCAGCATAGGATTATTCCGAATTGGTGTTATTCCGAATAGGGCTTATTTTAATTTTGGGTTATTCCGTATAAGCAAGTTCAAGGGGTATTTGAGTTTTTCGACGATCTTTAGTGGATTTAATCTTGAGTTCAACCAACACAACACAAATTCTCAACCTTTCTTCACTGCTCGATCAACCGATAATCTTTGAGTCTGTTAAGTGTTCACAATGAATCCAAGTTCATTAATGCCTCAGATGACATCTCTTACGGATATCTCGATCATAACGGGGACTGATAGTCATCCACCGATGCTTATTAAAGAGGTGTTTGAAGCATGGCAGGGTCGTATGATGCAATACTTGAAGGGCAAACCAACATACAAAAGGCTTATGGTCAAATCGATTTTGAATGGTCCACTCGACTATGGTACCATTGTGGTTGACGACGTGACTCGACCACGAGAATTTGAAGAACTCACTCCAGCTCAACAACTTGTTGCAGATGCAGATGAAAAAGCTCTTCAAACAATTCTCCAAGCTCTTCCGCATGATATTTATCGTATGGTTAGTCAATATACGGTTGCCAAAGATTTGTGGGAACGTCTAAAGGTGTTGTTACAAGGAACGTCTCTCACCAAACAGGAAAGGGAGTGTCAGCTGTATGATCTGTTTGATAGATTCACGTACAGCCCAGGGGAAACACTACACGATTATTACTTCAGATTCACTACTCTAATGAATGATCTGAATGTATACAATCTGGTGATTGCTCCATTCCAGGTTAACACCAAGTTCTTGAATACTTTACCTCAAGCTGAATGGGGTGAGTATATTACCGATGTGAAGTTAACCCGGGATTTGCATAAGTGCAACTTAGATCAAATCTATGCTTTTCTTCAGCAACATGAGAAGCATGTGATTATGCACCGTTCTCCTCGCGGTATGTACCCAGATTCCTTAGCTTTGATGGCGAATCAACCAAGCTTGTCACACAACAACACACCTTATATCTTGGGTCATCAAGCCTATCATCCATCACCTTATATGACACCAACCTTCCCACAATACTCGATTCTACCGCAACCACCCACCTCACATCAGCAACAATATCGGTTCAATGCACCTTCACCACAATATGCTTCACAACCTCATCCAGCAAATGTTGCACCTTATGCTCAGCCTTCATATTCTTCTTATCAAGAGAATGCAGCATATCTAACAAGCTACCCTGATCAAATGAGTATTCCTTCTACTGATTATGCAGCTCATCCAGATCAAGCACTGTATTGTGATGATGAGGAAGTCCCCGTTCCTGTATTCCAACAAGGAGCTGACCCAGTTGAAGTGCTAACTACTATGTCTGCTTATCTCACAAGAACTTTAAGCAAACGAGGATATAGAGGATCAGCTCCTACCAACAATCAGTTGAGGAATTCATCCAATTCTCGCCAACAAGCTACAATTGAGAATGGCAGGGTAATGGTTCAGCCAATTCAACCATATCAGGGGAGACCTTCCACATCAACCAATGTTCGCACCGTCAATCCTGCTCCTGCTCCAATGGTCAACAATCCTCCACGGGCTAATACAGGCAAGTTGAGAATGATTACATGCTACAACTGCAAGGAAGAGGGTCATATGTCCAGGGATTGTAAGAAACCTAAGAGGAGAAGGGATGGACAGTGGTTTGCAGAAAAGATCTATCTGGTAAATGCTCAGGCGCAAGGAAGGGAACTTGATGAAGAGGAGCTTGCATTTCTTGCTGACCCAGGGATTGCTGAACAAGACGTTGTCACTACGCAGAATGCTGCTTAACAAGCCGATGATCTTGATGCATATGACTCCGACTGTGATGACTTTCAATCTGCAAAGGCTGCTCTCATGGCAACTATCTCCAGCTTAGGGCCAGAAAAGAGATCTGAGGTACTTATTAATACCACCGATAATACCACTAATGCTAGTATTCAACCACATCAAGTTGTGCAAGAGAGTGCTGACTCGAATGAATCTTCGGTGGTGAGTCCTTCAAACGAGGAGACAAACAATGATAGCAATATCAATGTGAGTCCCCAGACTTTGAGTGAATCACAACCGGGACCCAGTTCGCATACGCCTACTCCTGCTCAACAAGATTTGGTCATGGTTCCTGCTACATTACTTAGCCAAATGAATGCTGCACTCTTAGAAACCTTAGCTAAAAATAAGAATTTGTCTGATGAGCTTGCCTTAAGCAATGAGAAAGTTCAAACCTTAGAACTAGTGCCTTCGTCTAGTGTTCTAACTAATCTCGAATATGATCACTTTAGAAACAAACAAATGGGTCACTTGCAAGAAATCGAAAACTTAAGAGCAAATCTGTCTAATGAACTTAAAGAAAAGGAGTTAGTGGTCACTAATTTTCAAAAACTTCAAACGGATTTTGAATCACTTGAATCTAAGAAGAATGAAATGGAGATTAATGCCACTAATAAGATTAGAAGTCTAGATTACTTGCTGTTAAGACAATACGCTGCTTCTCAACTAGTTCACTTATTTGATGCTTCATTTAGAGAATTTAACTTATCACGTCAAAAAGGCCTTCCCCCTAATCCACGGTATGCAAAACAAGCTTTAAGACATAGTCCTAGACTTTATAATGCAACTCAATTAGGATTGGCTTTAGACCCGATTGTTTTTCCCGATGATCGAACAAGTAAGGATCTAGTTGATGAGGATCGGTCATACAATTCTGCAAAATATCCCGATTGTGATTATTTTAAAATGAATAAGGAGCTTGCAAAAACTGATTTTAGAGTTCGCTTCCATATGGATAAAGATCTCATCACAGCACCAACCTACATGATAGAGGAAGAAAGCCCTAGTACATTTCCTACACTTGTCAACATGGAAGGTCCTAAGGAAATTCCAAAGAATCTTCCACCTGTTAGCACTGTATGGTTAAACTTGAAAGAGATTAACCGATACTTTACTAACTTTGACAAGGTCATTTTGGAATGTACGACTTCAAATGGCTTAAACGCCGGAGAATGGGCTTTCGAACACATGAACGAGGTGTTTAAAACTAAGATCAATCCGTTTGTCGAAAGTCTAAAAGGAAGTTTTGCATCTCTTAAGGAAAATCTTCAGTTTGAAATTGGTGAAGTTCAAAAAGTGTTTTATGAAATGGACACCGCTTACGAACTGCAACTAATTGAAAAAGAAAAGATTTCAACCGAATATGACCGATTCTTGTCCGAAGTAATCTCGTGTGATGTGCTTACTACTGTAAATGTTAATTATTCGAATGAGCTTACATCTGCTGTGATTAATTGTGATGCTGTGAATATTTGTGAGGATATTTGTGATGATGTTTGTAATCTTTCTATAAATGTTACTGATACTGTAAATGAGGTAGATAATCATTCTTGTCACGAATCTAACGCTGAGTTTTTAAAGCTACAAGATTCCTACAATTTACTTTCACAACGCTTTAATCAACTAGAACAACATTGTATATCTTTAGAATTACAACAACAAACTCAAAATGAGAATCTTTTGATATCAAATGTTTGTGATAACGGTGTTGAGACTAGTGACAAGATGATTGCAATTGTTAAGACATTAGAGGAAGAAATCATGAGATTAAAGAGAGAGGTATCATCAAAGGAAACATTAAAAATGGAACTAGAGGCTGCAGAGTCTAAAAACCAGGTCTTAGAAATTAGACTATCAACTGTTCTAGGGGAGATGGATCGGACAAGGCAGGGACTATCCGCTCTTTATGGTTCACTAGAAGAACGCTTCGCTTTTAATGCGGCACAACAACAATATTATGTTGAACAACTGAACCAAAGGTGCGAGGAAATCTATGACCTGAACATCCTGCTCATAGACAAAAATATGGTTTTGGCTGAGTTAAAGGAGACACTTCTTCTCACCCGACAAGAAGTTGTTGATAACTTAGCTACCGACTCTGCACCGTCCACTAGTGCTCCAACAACCAAGTCAGTAGTGCTTTATAAGAATCCGCTTCATAAGAGAAACCAGGTTACCTATGATGATTATATGAGGAATGCCATTAAGCATGTCGATCTTCTTAGGGATATTTTAGACGATCTTTATGCCTTAGATCCCTCAAGTAGCGACTATTATTTGGCTCATGAATATGTTAAGCGAGTTCAATATTGCTTGGCTTATTTGCAATACATAGGTACACCAGGATCTGCACTACTTAATAATAGGCCCATTGCTGTCACTCCATTTAATAAGACTCCAGGAGCGAAACCGTCATTGGCACAATCAAGAAAGACACCTTTAAAATCTGTTGCTAATGTTCCCACTTTGCCTTCTACAGGATTAAAAGTGACTACTAAGGCTAAAGGATCGCCACTCAAGAAAGCTAAGATCAAGCCCTCCACTAGTAGTGCCACAAAGAAGAAAGTAGAAGTCCACAATAGGAATGCTAGTTCAGTTTTAAATAAAACGAATCATGTTAAGACTAAAAGCTCTGCGCCTGTGCAGCAGCCTAAACCATTCGTGAATTCTGATTTAAATTGTTGGAATTGTAATGAATGTATGTTTTCCCAGCGTCATGATTTGTGTCTGATTGATCACGTTAATGAAATGAATGCTATTAAGAATGGTCTTGAATGGAAGCCAACGGGTAGAACTCGTGCCCAAGTTGGCTGGCAATGGCGTCCCACTGGTAGGACCTTTACATTAGATGGAAAAATGTGCCCTTTAACTAGGAATGCATCCATTGAGGTTAGGTCTGAGCGTCCTTTAGTTAGGAACACTCGCACTCAAGTATGGAAACAGCGCCCTTTAATTAGGTCTGCCCCCACTATAGTGCCTATCAGTGTAGAAATACCTCAGGATTTGAGCCAACTAGAATCTACACCACCAATTAAGAAGAAGAAGGCTAGGAAGTCTAAGAAACCTAGAGTTAGCAAATCTAAGATTATTAAATCTGTACCTGCTAATAACAAGGAACACTCAGATTCCGATACCTCTACATTGTCTTTGTGTGGTGATATTTTCAGGTGGTCCAAATCATCCTGTGGTATTTGGACTCCGGTTGTTCAAAACATATGACCGGAAATCGCTCGATGCTCCGAAATTTCGTCAGCAAGTTTCTTGGTACGGTTAAATTTGGGAATGATCATATAGCAAAGATTATGGGGTATGGTGAATATCAGATTGGAAACGTGACGATTTCTAGGGTATACTATGTAGAAGGTCTTGGTCATAACTTATTCTCAGTAGGACAGTTTTGTGATTCCAACCTTGAGGTTGCTTTTCGACAACACACTTGTTTCATCCGCAACTTGGAAGGAAAAGATTTGTTGAAGGGATCTCGTGGGGCAAATCTATATACCTTGTCCTTACAAGACATGATGGCCGCTTCTCCAGTATGTCTTCTCTCTAAGGCATCTAAGACCAAGTCATGGTTATGGCATCGCAGATTATCTCATCTTAATTTTGATGCTATTAATCATTTGGCTAAAAACGAGTTAGTTCGTGGTCTTCCAAAGCTTAAATTTCACAAGGACCATTTATGTTCCGCGTGTTCAAGGGGGAAGAGCACCAAGAAATCTTACAAACCCAAAGCTGAAGACACTAATCAAGAAAAACTTCATCTTTTGCATATGGATCTTTGTGGGCCGATGAGAACTGAAAGTGTGAGCGGTAAGAAATTCATTCTGGTAATTGTGGATGATTTCTCAAGGTTTTCATGGGTTAGATTTCTACGTACAAAGGATGAAGCTCCGAAGGCTATCATCACTTTTCTGAAATTCATTCAGGTACGTTTGAACACCACTGTCCGCCGTATTCGTACAGACAATGGTACAGAGTTCGTCAACCAGACTCTTCGTGATTATTATGAAGGAGTTGGTATATCACATGAAACATCCGCTGCACGCACTCCACAACAAAACGGTGTCGTTGAAAGACGGAATCGTACACTTATGGAAGCTGCTAGGACCATGCTTATTTATGCGAACGCTCCATTGTTCTTGTGGGCAGAGGCTATTTCTACTGCATGTTTCACCCAAAACCGTTCTATCCTTCGGAAACGCCATGGAAAAACACCTTATGAGCTTTTACATGACCGTAAACCCGATGTTTCATTTTTCCATGTGTTTGGTGCTCTGTGTTATCCAAACATCAATAGTGAGAACTTGGGTAAGCTTCAACCGAAAGCCGATATAGGTATTTTCATTGGTTACTCACCATCCAAAAGAGCATACCGAATCTATAACCGTCGTCTTGGCAAGATTGTAGAAACTATGGACGCAGATTTCGACGAACTGACAGCGATGGCTTCTGAGCAACACAGCTCTGAACCCGCGCTTCATGAGATGGGAACCGGTGCTATTAGTTCCGGATTAGTTCCCAATAATCCTACTTCTACATCATTTTTACCACCATCAAGGCCCGAGTGGGATAAACTGTTTCAACCGTTGTTTGATGAATTCTTCGATCCCCCGACTGATGAAGTTCCAGCACCTGTAGTAATTGCTCCAATACCTGAAGTGGTTGCTCAAGCTAATGAACCTTTATCTAATGCATCTACAATTCACATTGAACCGGATGCACCTTCACCAAGTGATTCTCAAACTACACCTGAATCATCACCCCTACTTGTGCCTAATGATGTGGAAGAGGATTCTACTGATCACGACTTGGAATATGCTCACTTGCAAGAGCTTCCTTTCTTTGGTGTAGCGATCCATGAAAACCCTTCAGCCGCGTCTACCTCAGAAGAAGCTCCTTCTATTGTTCACTCCAGACCACCTAGGATTGAAAACCATAGCACTAAATGGACAAAAGATCACCCAATTAGGAATGTTATTGGAGATCTAGATCGACCCGTCTCTACACGCCACCAATTATAAGAGAGTGCACTTTATTGCTACTTTGATGCATTTCTCTCTGAAGTTGAACCTAAAAATTAGCAGCAGGCTATGACCCAATCATCTTGGATTGAAGCTATGCAGGAGGAACTAAATGAATTCCAACGACTTGAAGTATGGGAATTGGTTCCTCGCCCTGACAAGGTTAACATCCTTACTTTGTTATGGGTTTATAAGGTTAAACTTGATGAGATGGGTGCGGTATTGAAGAATAAGGCTAGATTGGTCGCTAGAGGATATAAACAAGCCTTGGGTATAGACTTTGAAGAATCTTTTGCTCCTGTGGCTAGATTGGAGGCGATTAGACTATTCCTTGCGTTTGCCGCTCATATGAACATGATCGTCTATCAAATGGATGTGAAGACGGCATTTTTGAACGGTGAACTAAGGGAAGAAGTTTATGTTAGTCAACCGGATGGGTTCGTCAGTACGGAGTCTCCTAACCATGTGTACAAGCTTAAGAAGGCTCTCTATGGGTTGAAACAAGCTCCACGCGCGTGGTATGATCTCCTGTCAACATATCTCATGTCGGAAGGCTTCTCCAAAGGCAAAGTGGACCCCACTCTATTCACTCTCAAGGACGGCAACGACATGCTTCTGGTACAAATTTATATTGATGATATAATATTTGCTGCCACTAACATAGAATTGTCTAAACAATTTGAGAAGATAATGTCCACACGCTTTCAGATGTCGATGATGGGAAAAATTTCATTTTTCTTAGGATTACAGATTTCTCAGAATCCCAGAGGCATCTTTATTAATCAATCTAAATATGCTCTAGAATCTCTTAAGAAATATAACTTTGAGAATTGTGACCCCGTAGACACTCCAATGGTGGAGAAATCCAAGTTAGATGAAGATAGGGATGGGATTATTGTCGATCCGAAACTTTACCGTGGAATGATCGGCACCCTTCTCTATCTGACTGCTAGCAGGCCTGATTTGCAATTTGCTGTATGCATGTGTGCCCGGTATCAGGCTCGGCCTACCGAAAAGCACCTACATGTAGTTAAAAGGATCTTTCGGTATCTAAAAGGAACACTTCATCGTGGTCTATGGTATCCGAAAGATTCCTCGATTGCTTTAATATCATACGCAGATGCCGATCATGCTGGATGTCAAGACACGAGGCGTAGCACTTCTGGATCTGTGCAACTCCTTGGAGATAGATTGATCAGTTGGTCTTCAAAAAGGCAGAAAAGCGCTGCAATATCAAGCACGGAGGCTGAATACATCGCCATGTCCGGTTGTTGTGCTCAAGTCCTTTGGATGAGATCACAATTAACTGACTACGGTCTTGGATTTAACAAAATTCCGATGTATTGTGACAACAAGAGCGCCATTGCCCTTTGCTGCAACTATGTTCAACACTCCCGGGCCAAGCACATAGACATTCGCTACCATTTCATTAAGGAGCAGGTGGAGAACGGAGTGATCGAGCTGTATTTTGTCACTACTGAGTACCAACTGGCGGATATGTTCACCAAAGCCTTAGATCGAGGACGAATCGAGTTTTTGATCGACAAGCTTGGCATGAAATCATTCACTCCAGCGACTCTCAAAGAGTTGGCAGAAGAATCAGCTGAATAGTCGTGGTAAACTATTCAGAGTATCCTTTGCTTGTGATCATGTATATTATCGTAAATATATTAAACAAAAAGAAAATACAAAAATATAAAACCAAGAAAAACCATAAAAAATATAAAACCAAGAAAAACCATAAAAAATATAAAACCAAGAAAAACCATAAAAATTATAAAATCAAGAAAAACCAAAAATATTTTTTCGTTTAAAACGGGCATGTCTTTTAGTACGGTAATATTTACGGCCTTAGAAATGTCGATTAATATTGACACGGTGCCATAAATAGAGTCCGTATAAAAGTTGTAATGTTTTAAAACATGCCCATTATGGCTTGTAGTTATTTCTGACTGCAACCCGGTTTTCATATTAAAGTCACGTATTTCCTTGGAAAACGTTGGCTCAGAACGGGAATTAATTTTCTCGGGCGTGATTTACAAGCCAAATCATGCAAAGGGATCAAGTTTACTTTACAACTTGGTCTAACACAAATTTGTGTACGTCTCAGTGCATTAATTTGTTAAAATAAGAGAAATCTTATTGACACCACGAATCAAACTTTTTCAAGAGATAAAATTGGGAAATGTTTTTCATCATCATGTGCCTCGTTAAACAATGACTACAGCTCTTTAAATAGAAAACGGGTCATCGTTTAAGGGGGAGAAAATGTTACATCATCTTTCACATCAAAAAGATCTTCATAAAGCTTAATGGTTAATGGTTGGATTGCTTTGGCATTTGTATTGTTGTTGCTTATAAGTTTGTCGTGGATAGTTTTGTGCTTGTGTTAAGTTAAGTTAATCACTAAGGCTCGGATAGTTAACATAAGATAGGGTCAATGTGACAAATATTAAAACGTGGTAAACAAAAGAATGTTAAATGTAGCAAAAAGAAAAATTTGAGGGGGCAAAGTTGACAATATGTCTAACTTGTGGAAAATTTGACCTAGTCAAAACCTTCCCCCCCCCCCCCCCCGTTTCTTTTCTTTCTTTCACTGTTTCCTTGTTTTCTTTTGCCGCCATTCATACAAACACACAAACAAACACACGATCACGCAAAACAAACTCAAAAATCACTCATCTTCTTGTTAAAGATCTGCATAAGGTATCAATACGAATTAATCTTTCATGCAAATCAATTTAATTAACACCTTTTTGATTGAAAACAATCGAATGAAATTACTGTTTAATTAGGGTTTAATTAATTGGGGTTTTTGCCTGGGGATGATTCGGAATAGGTCTAATTGCACTAATTTGTCCTTTAGAACACTTGAATCAAACGAGTTCATGCCTAATTAAAAAATCGTAACTGTTTGTCACTTTCCGCATAAGAGCACTTATTCAGAATAGAAAATACTTTCCGAATAGGCAAAAGTTCCGAATAGGATTTCATTCCGAATAAGGCAAATGTTCCGAATAGGGAAAATTTTCCGAATAGGGCAAATGTTCCGAATAGGGAAAATTTTCCGAATAGGGCAAATGTTCCGAATAGGGCAAATGTTCCGAATAGGGCAAATGTTCCGAATAGGGCAAATGTTCCGAATAGGGCAAATGTTCCGAATAGGGCAAATGTTCCGAATAGGGCAAATGTTCCGAATAGGGCAAATGTTCCGAATAGGGCAAAAGTTCCGAATAGGGCAAATGTTCCGGATAGGGCAAATGTTCCGAATAGGGCAAATGTTCCGAATAAGGAATTTTTTCCGCATAGGTCAAAATGTTCCGAATAAGGACTTTATTCCGCATAGCCCAAATGTTCCGAATAGGGAATTTATTCCGCATAGGACAAAAGTTCCGAATGGGGAATCTATTCCGCATAAGGCTCAATGTTCCGAATAGGATGTTATTCCGCATAGGCAATGTTCCGAATAGAGTATTTTATTCCGAGTAGGATCAATGTTCCGAATAGCCTTTTTATTCAGAATATGGATGTTTTTCTGCATAGGCTATATGTTCCGAATAGACTCATGTTCCGCATAGGCCTTATATTCAGTATAGACCAATTATTCCGAATTGAGTGATTATTCCGAATAGAAGATGTTTGAATGATTTCAAAGCTTAAGGGATTATGTCATATGTACAATGCTTAGGTTTAAAGTCATAATGATATTCATACTTGTTTGTATCAACCTTTGTGTTTTATCTTAAGCAGAGACGATGACTAACCCTACCGTACAACAACTACAAGACAACAGAGCCGCCGCCATCGCTGAAGCCAAGACTCTAAAGTTTATTCCAAACAACTTCCGCTTGAAGGAGGTATCTCATTCTACCCAAATGGAGTTCGAATATTATGCCGAGGAGATCCTGAAGGCTCTGAATACCGTTCAACGGGCAGGTCTTCATGAATCAGAAAGAGCTCCACCTCCAATGGATCCTACTCAAGATAATCAGATTGCTCTTGACTTCTTCGTCACCAATGATCTGGTGTATCTACTGAAGGGGTCATCAAAGTACGCAACCTCCCTGACTTTGCTGAAAGCTGCCAACTGGGGGACAATACCCTTCATCGAGGAAAAGGTAAACCGACTCTGGGTCCCTAAGATAAATCGTAATTATGATATGTATGCTGTCATAGGTGCATCTCATTGGGACGAACGAGTCCGAAGGGCGTACAGGGGTTGCTGCTTGGTCAATTCTGGAAGCAATGTTAGATCCGACATCCGCATCTCCAGCATCTTAGGAATGAAAACAGAAGCCAAGAATGGCTACTATCATGTGACGGAGATTCGTTTGAAAAGGGAGGATGACAGGGAATACAAAATTCAGCAGGGAGATTTTTCCATCATTCGCCTTGAGGATATTGAAGATATGCTGCTTCTGATGACCAGAGATCAACTGACACATATTCCTCGTGAGGACCTCATTGCTTTGAATACAGCACTTCGTATGTTCACACGAAGCGTTGTTATCAAGACACGAGTTGAAGATCTTCAGTTGGGAGTCGAAAGCTATCAAAGGAAGCTCAACCTGACCCGTCCAGTGAATAAAGTGCTACCTCAACATGTAGAAAGATGTCCCTATACCGGCATTTCTGTTCTGAATTACGGCATTTTCTACTTGAACAGTCGAGGTTTGATGAAGTTTATGAGGGTGGGGGAGCTCCACAAGTATAGTGATGGCACTCTTCTACAAGTCAGAGGAAAGTTGGAGCATCTGAACTCTGGTGGGACTTTGCCAGAAATGACGGAGGATTGGCATCCAGGTTACCGGCAGATGGCAAAGTACGTGATCAAGAAGATCGATCAAAAGCTCCGTGAACGTAGATTGATGAGGAGTTTGGAAAGATTCGTGGGTGGTAGACCATATGGAGTGCACTACAGGACACTGCAACGATCCATCTAAAGGGTCGTACATTTCAGGTCACTCTATATTGGTATTTTTTGTGAATATGTATATTTGTGAATAATGTGCTTTAATGGCTTGTTGTAGTGTCAAGGTATGATAATTTTTCAAGAATTTCTCACGAGATTCTAAATCTTTCAAAATATATCATACTAAAGCACTACAACTATCCCTTATTAATTTAAGGGGGAGCAATAACTTGTTCTATGGCCAAAATCGATTTCATTTTTACCCAAAGACCGGTTAATCCATTCAATATCCCAAATATTAATGGTTAACATTTTGGATAAGGGGAGAAAATGGGATTAAGGAGACCTAAGTGATACTTGGCTAAAAGATGAAAAAAGACTTAACGATATTCAAACTTAATATGTGCTAAGCACGTGTTAAGGGGGAGCGTTTTTGATGAACAAAACACCTAAGGTACAAAAATTTTGATTTTAATATCACAAGTACCTTATGTGATTTTCAATGATTTTTCATGGTGGCAATTCCTTCCAAAACACGCTTAATTCACGACGAATGTGGTGACAAAAGGGTGGTAGGAATAGGTTTAGTCCAATGATTCATCAGAGCCGATGGAATCTTCCCAAGGACAATTCCCTAGATAGAATTAGAAGTCCTAGGAAAGATGGAGAAAGAATGTGAACGTAGCTGAATGCCGACCAAGTACTTAAGCTAGCACTGGAACAATCACAACAAGGTGCTAGTGATGACGTATTGGTAAGCATTGAAGGGGTTGAAGAATGAAAAAGAAATGTAAAGATAAAGGGTGTAAAGAAAGAAGCCCTCCTTACAACTTTAGGCAGAAACCGGGTCAATACATATGCTATTGAGGTCATTTTTGCTAATGATTCTCGGTATTGAAGAAAGACATCATGGACCCAGTGATGCAATGCACAACCCTTCCCAGCTAACTCAAATATCTCTCAAAAGGTATTTGTTTTAATCACACGGAGATCAACACGTTATCTATTGGTTTATTCACTCCGAATAGACTGGTATTGAAAAGGTGGCACTCCTCTCCAGCCATCGCTCACTAAATCAAAACGCACAATCGAGTCTAGAGCCAAGAGATCATCAAAAGTCTCATTAGGACACTTTTCATTTATTCCTTGCTTTCTCACACACTGTGAAAAGTAAGAGATTTTCATGAGTCCTACGCAATATTCCTGTAATATTGCCAGAACATCCGAGTAATACGCAAGTATTACAATGAAGATGGAAATCCTGCTTGAGCCAACATCAAACAAGCTCATGGTAGGTTACACGTGCGGTTCTTTTAGAACCAATCTTGTGAAAAACTGGAAGGTAACAGTGGTTTAATTCTTAATTGAACTTAAACTCGTTCCAGGCCTCTTCGCATTATCATATGATCTTGCCAGAACACTCAGAGTGACTCTTTATTGACCACAGTGACGAGTGGAAATCCTTCTAGTGTCAACATCAAACAGCACTTGGTAGGTAACGTGCAAGATTCTTTATGAATTGAGCTCGTGACAACTGGAAAGCAACGATGGTGAAAATCTTAATTGAAATTCACGTGTTCCAGGTTTCATGAATTGACGGCTTTTAATCACAAGGATAATTTATCCAAGTGATTCACTCTTTATGTTCGCAGTCAGCTTTGGACGGTCGAATAAAGAGAACGGGTTCACCCGCGAAATCCTGTCAGGAAGTTACTTAATTGAAACTATCCGTCACGGGTACGATATCTAATATCGTCCAACGGTCTTCACCGACCGGAGGTAAAATGCTACCGAATTAGAATAAAATGTTTAAAGCCATTTTATTCGTGTCCTTGCTGTGTACCTGTTAAAGACGGTGGCGTTGCTGCGTACCTGTTGAAGACGGTGGCGTTGTTGTGTACCAGTGAAGACGGTGGTGTTGCGATGTACCTGTAAAAGTCGTTCCCACATGCTTATATCTTTTGCAACAAAGTTCAGCAAAAAATTCAAGAAAGTACAAGATGAAGTCTTCCGCTGTACCAAACTCTGAAGCTTTCGAGAATTCAACAAAAAGACGTAAGTGTGTGGAACATGAAGTCACGAGGAGGCAAAGTTCACAAGAAAGGCAAAGATCGCACGTGAAAGGCCAAAGAACAATGCTCTCAAGTCAAAGCCAAAAAGATCAAATCAACATATTCACAACAAAAGAAAGAAAAGAAGAAAGGACTACGAGCTAAAGAACGAAGACTTAGTATAGTATGCTAGGTTTAGAACTTTGTAACGTGGAGTGACCTCCCTTAGGGGGAGATTGTTAGAAATACGTTTTAACGTATATTAGAAGTATCGGTCACTCCACAATATGATTTATGTTGTAATAGCTCGTAGTTAGTAATTAGTTGTTAGTTGCTTATTAACTTAAGTAAGAACCGGTCCATGGGCTTGTCATGGACCGGCCCAAGCCCAATGTTAGGCTTGGAATATAAATACCCCTTTCCACTAAGGAAAGGGGTTGGTTGTTGTTCCATTTGCATTTCATAGTAATAAAATCATACACATTTTCTCTCACTTTCTCTCTCTAGTTTCTCTCACTAGAAAACATCAACCCACTTCATAGATTCATAGGTTATCAATATTCTACATAGAAATTTTAAAACTAATAAAAACTATTTAAAATGATTAAAAAACTATTAAAACTTAAAATAATTATAAAAATTAATCTAAAAGAGATAAAATTATTCTAAAAGTTGCTAAATTCCTATTTTAATGTATTAAACCTAAGAAAAATGTAAAAAGTTGGAAAAGGTGAAATTTTAAAAATAATAATAAAATAATATTAAAATAATATTAAAAATCCAATAATTAAAAAAAATTCTAAAAACTTGCAAACTAGTTTATTTTAACCTAAATAATCAGAAAATCAAAGTGAAATTACCAAAATACCCCTAATGGGCCCTCAAATGGGCCAAATCCAAAAACAGTCAACCTAAATGGGCTTTTGGGCCCAAAAAGTCAAACTTGGCCCAATTGACTTGGAAAAGCCCTATCTGACTTAAAATTCAATTCTAAGAACAAAACTCTAAAGGCCCAAAAGCTGAATGTGAGCTTATCACAGCTTATTGAACACAAAGCTTATTCTTATTGGGCTTTTCAGCCCATTAAGCCACACAACCCTCTTTTAGGATGCTTAAGAGATCTGTCAAAAGAAATTTCCAATAAGCTCACTTAATAAGCCAGAAAATAGAAAAGCAAAAATCCACAAAACGACAAAATAGTCGTTTTTGAGAAATAATGCATCTCAGAAGCTGATTCAACTTGCAAAATCTTTCAAATGGACTCAATAAGCAATTTCAATAAAGAAAAATCCAATAAGCACAACCAATAAGCCAGAATAAGCACAAAAGAGCTTATGTAAAAGTCAAAGGAGTTGGTTTTCTAGTCAAACCTTAAAGTCAACCACCCAAATGCTCCAGTATGAACAAATGGGTCAAAATATGAGCACCTATTACAAAAACAAAGTTGTTGCAGGTTGGAATAAGCTATTATAGCTTATTGATAAGCTGACACCAAATTTGCACTATCAGTGGCAACCAGCAGGGGAAAGGAGTTCCCACTGCTTTGACTAATTGACCAAGCTTATTTGAGAGTTCTGGTTTGATTCAATTGGAAACAAAGGCACCCTTGTGATCAGTGAACCACAAGGAGTCAATAGCAACAATAAAATCACAAAATGATCCACACAATAAGCCACAATAAGCCAAACAGTCCACAGATATGCTCCAGATATGCAAATAAGCAGTTAAGCATTTAATAAGCAGATTTAAGCAAAATAAGCCAGCCAAACTTAACCAGATGCATACACAAGCTATATAAACTAACAATAAACACAAAGCAACAAGAATCAAACACTGAATCAAAGAAATCAACAAGATCAAAGCAATAGAAGTTACTGATGAACAATGAACAATATGCAGAAACAGTTTGCTGATATACTTGACACTAGATCCAATTTCAAGCCTCAAATCCTTCTACCCTGGTGTGATTAACTATGATTTAGCACTTGTTACCCTTAACCTATGCTTAGATCTAGGTGTCCTCAAAATCCTAGCCAATTTTACCAAGTTATGAAGATTTTATAGCCAATCTATGAATCTATGTGTTCAACCCACAAAACCTGCAAACAGATGAACATATGCACCCAAATAACAGATACCAATACTTGCATACAACACACAAGCACTTAACAAACCACAAATCCAACTTATGCAGTAATCCCAAACACCCTTTTAAAACTTGATTTCACAAATTTTCAAAGGTTTATGAAGATTCAACCCACAAATCAGATCAGTAACACCTCAATAACATCAAATCAAACCAAATCAACAATAATCAACCACAATAATACAGATTCAAGCATAAATCCATAAAAATCACAAATATTCAGAAACTTAAAGAGAAAATGAAAAGGGAAGAAGGTGCAAACCTCCAAGACCTACATCCAGGCCCTGGATTGTTTGAGCTGAGGTACTAGCAAAACAAGTACCAGCTTCCAATGCTGCTAAGATGAACAAACAATAAGGTGAGATCAAATAACAAAGCACTTTCTGATTTTTGAAATCCAAGCTTGATCAACTAAAACCTTGCCTCAAAAACCTTCAAACATATAAATGGAACTCAGAATTAGGCTATTCCAACACCAACTTTTAATAAACAAGAACTAGATTTCTCAAAATTCAGAAAATCAAAATTTTATTACTTAAAAAGGAATTACAAAGATTGATAGCCTAAAACTGGAACAAAGGGACTCTCACATGTTGAGGTCTCCTTTTATAGGCAAATGCCTGGCTAAACACTATTCACAAACCCTATAAGTGAAATTCCCTAAATGCCCTAAGTCTTCTAGACGTTTTCTTGGTGTGAGCTGTCCAAAATGCATCTAAACCGTTTAAAATAGCTTTGTGATGAAGCAAATGATGTGGGCTATTGATCTTGACACGTGGCAAGCCTTGGTGAGGAAGTTGTCACATGATGGTGAAACGGTTTTGGTGGTGGGGTCTCTTGGTGAGTGGGAGTGAGGGTTTTAAGGTTGGGATAGGTTTTTAGGCGTGTGAATCAAGTGTGGGTAAGGGTAATTGAGATTTACCTTTTGTTTAAGTGATGGGAGTTACTGGGTTCATCATGGTGAACAGTGGTAACTTTTGATCCGATTTTGGGGGAAAAGTAAGTGTTTTGCGCAAATACTTGTTTGAATGTTTCAAATGCCCATGTTTAACCCTTCTTTTTCCTTTCTTTTGTCATTTGTGTTTAAAAACCCATCAGCGTCTAAATCCTTTGTAACAACTTTTCACCACTTGTCATTTTTGGCACATAACTTTTCAAAAGGGTTTTCAAGGGTTCTTTTTGCCATTTTGAGATATTTCAAGGACTGATCTTGGACAATGTTGATCTTCAAAGGTCTTCATTGTATCTTTGACTTCATGAGGGACCATTATTGGCAATTTTGATTTGTTGAGGGACTAATCTTGCCATTTCTTCAAAGTTGAAGGACCTTTTGTGTAATTTTGACAAACTTAAGGGACCAAACTTGTAATTATGAATATACAAGGGTTTTAAGTGTCATTTCTTCAATAAATGAGGATCAATCTTGTTTGTCTTCAAGTCTTCAAGGGTATTTGTTGAGAATTCTATGATTAGGGCCCGGTTCTTTGTACGGCTTCGTTTCTCGTGTCTGTTTTTCCTTGTAACTTGTGATCTTTTGTCTTTTTCACGATATCCATACCTAAAATACACAAGTAAACAAACACAAGCATATATATGGTATTTTATGACATTTTTATGCATTTAAAGCCCGAAAAGAACGATGAGATCATGTATAATTGCCATCTCATCACTCCCCCATACTAAGCCATTGCCGTGCCCTCACGCAATGCTAGAATAAAGTATTTAAGCATCACCAAAGTTCAAATTTTATTAACCTTTATTGAAAAGTAAAAGACTTGCAACATACTACGAAGATGTGTAAAGACATAACATATGATTTTCATCACGAAAAGTGACTTTTAGGGTCAAAGAATAGAAACAAGTAAATGTCCCTTAGAGTAAACTTCGTCATCCTTGATTGTCATACATTCCATGCTAAGTGCAAAAACAAGATCATTGTTGGTACAAGTCACAATGCTAACACTACTCATACGTCCAAATTGTGTAATACTTTTTCTCCCCGCAATCCTAGTTATTATAAAAGAAATGGGTTACTAGCATTTTTTATCTATTTGTCATGGATCACAAGTGATTCATATTGACTTATTCGAGTAGTTATTAGTCCGAAAGCAAAGTAGCACGATTTGATCAATAGTTAGCCGAAGGACAAAATCTTTTAAAACGGCTTCTCGTGTATCTCCTTAAGTTCATATCTTGGCATAACTCGTTTCACGATTTGAGACCTTTCTCGGACCGATATTTGGCATGTACTTCATAATTCAAATCTTGGGAAGACGTTCTCGAAATTATGGTCTTCTCTTCATATATTTGGAATTTCTTCACTTGACGTTTTTGAGAGATTCTTCATATTGGACCACGACTTCATCATTTTTCTTCAATCTTTACTTTGGATTTTGATATACAACGATCCGCCTCCTTTTCGGACTTGGATATATTTATCCTCATACCTTGTTAGGGTCTTTTTGGATAGACTTTCTCCATTCTTTAGGGGAGTAATAGCTTCTCGTCGTGTGTCTCGATCCTTCATATTGATTTAGGAATAATGATACTTCACATCATCTTTGGATCTTTAGCAAAAATAGAGCTCCTCATGCCTTGTTAGGGCCTTTTTGGATGATCGCCAATCTTCGCGTCCCGCTTCAATAAGTTATGCCTTGGCTATGAACTCTATTCAACCCCGAGCAACTTTTAAACGATCTTGCGCTAGAGGCTAAGTAACCTTTCAAATCGTACGACCTTACTTATTGCAATTATGATTTATTCCTAATGCATTGATCTTATGGGAAGAAAAAGCCACAATTAAAAACATATGAGTTTTTGAAAGAACATTTTCATGTTCTACGTTTAGCATGATCACTTGTCTAACTCTATCATTTCTCATTCTTCACTATATAAAGACCTCTAATTAAAGAGACTCGTGAATACTTAGCCATGCAAGTCAAAATTAGGCCAAATTTGGATTAGCTTTCATTAAGACTATATCAAATCAAAGTTTTGGGTTTTCAAGCCACCTATAGGATCTTGCACTTTCTTGGACTTTTTCAAGTTTAAAGAATGCGTTTTATAGTTCCCTTGATAAGTAACTTTCTAGAATCAATTATAGGAACTTGCGAAAAGTTCTTGTTCTTAACCCGTATGAATTAAGACTTTCGCGTTTTAAAGCTCCCTATATAAAAGTCTAGCAAAACTTGAATTGAGCGGGTTAAGGAATGTAAATGGCTCCAAATGCCCATCAAGTCAAAAATTAACTCTTATTCTACCCAACGGAAAATATACATTCGTGTCTTAAAAACACTTATGAAAACTAAGAAAAATTTAAAATTTGGCCATTTTTAGCCTTATTAGCAAAACAAAACATTGAAAATTGGAAAGCGTGAGGGCGTAGCAAAGCAAGTACCTATTCACCCCCATACTAAAAGTAAACATTGTCCTCAATGTTTCGAGTCTAAAGGTGGAGCACCCCCATACTAGAGACGAAGAATCGAATGCTTAGGATCTAGCATGGAAAGGGTGATCAACAATATATCTAAAGCATTTTATTAGGTATGCTAAAAGATAATTGTTAGAACAATAAAGGATATGTCATGGATTCGTAAAAAACTTCTTCAAACGAACGATGGAGGCTCACGTAAACGAACACGAGAGTCTTCAGTCGTAGATAATGATGATCTAGATAACACAATCACAAACAACCACGAGACAACGAGATGAAAGGGTACAAGTTCCCTTATTAGTGAATAGTGAGCATAAAAGATAAGCATGGGATCTCCCCCACGAGGCACCTCGTTTTTGATTACCGAGTCATGAGCTCGACTCGATCCCCTCAATATGTGAACATTTAGGGAAAATCATGGTATGGTCAATTTTTGATGGGGCTTACATGAATAACAAGGCCCAAAAAGCAACCGGTATTAAGGACTAAGTCCTTAAATGATGCAAAATACCGGGGTCGAAAATGGCGTTCTCGTTTTCTTTGGAAAAACAAATTAACGCTACTTCAACATGTGCCATAAACTCAAAGATTTTGAAGAAAATAGATGAGAAATAGAAGGGTGAGACAATTGGTAAGACAAACTTTTGAGCTACTCGAGGTAGACTCGCACCAAGCAAATAGAAAGATTTTCCATTTATTGCATCGGTGGAAGACCGAGATTTCCCTTTACATGAAATTCCGGGATCGAATATCTCGTCCTCGGTGGACAAGGATGAGGGAACATAAGGGGCTTCCCCCATACTAGAACCACACAAAGCATCGTCAAAAGGAGTAGACGAGCTTGTAGCACTCAAATCACGTGGTGATGACGGAGTTAGATTTGTAGAAAAATCAATTAAATCACATTTAAGATCTTTTCCTTTTTTCTCTTTTAAACTCTCTTTATGAAAACCCTTTTTGATTATGTCGAAAATATTCGGTGTTTCTAAGACGATGTTAGTCACACTAAAAATTCTCACATTTGAAAATCATTTTGGTTTTGGTGGCGACAAGTTCTCAAAACGTTTATCGACGAAGAAAACCTCCCCATCGGGGTCTACATATTCATCATCCGAAGGATCTTCCGTAGAAACCGGCAACTTATCAACACTTTTCAAGAATGAATGTTCGAGGTGAGGTGAAGGATTTTTCGATTCAAGTATTGACGGTTTCTTCTTTGTAGGCTTTACACTCATAACCTCCACTGGCGGAGGAAATGGTAAATTGTTTTTGGCGACATTTCCTAAAACTCTTGGTGAAAATTCTTTGCAAACGACATTGGTTGAATCACCATGGTTTAGATTTGCAATAGAATAGACATGAGAAAGATTGGATTTTTGTGTTGCATTGATGACAAGTTCTTCTTCATTGAAACGAAGGGTGATTTTTCGAGCATGAACATCGATAAGTGCTCTTGATGTATCCAAAAATGAACGACCCAAAATGAGAGGAACTTTTCGATCGATAGGAATGTCTACAACGATAAAGTCAACGGGATAGTAAAACTTTCCGACTTTAACAAAAACGTCCTCGGCTACTCCACATGCTAAAATCGTAGAATGATCGGCCATCTCGATAGACATGTTCGAAGGAGTAAGAGCCGGAAGCGAAAGCGATTTGAAAATCTCAAGAGGCATTAAATTAATACTAGCACCAAGATCGGCCAAGGCGTAGCATTCCTCCATATCTTGAATAGCACACGGAATCAAAAATTTACCGGGATCACCGACTTTTTGTGGTATGCGGCTAAGAAAAACCGATGAACAACTAGACGATTGTTGTAACTTCTCTTTGTTGTTTAGCATACTCTTGAAGATTGCGGCGAATCGAGGCATCATAATTAAAGCATCGGCAAAACTTATGTTAAAATGTAAATCACGAAACATTTTCATAAATAGCTCAAATTGATAATTGTTCCGTTCTTGTGCTTTCTCTTTGTTTCGTCTCGAAGTGTAGGGTAAAGGTGGTGTGGGTTGGTAATTAGGCAACGGCCTTGGAAACTCGGGTTCCACAATTGGTATTGGTTCAACCGTAGGTGTGGTTTGAGCGGTACTTCGTGGGATTGTAATGTGCTCCTTTTCGACCATCACCTCGGGTTCTTTCTCGATTTCCTTCTCCGTAGAAGTACTTGGACGAGAGATTGGTTCCTTGAAAGTTTTACCACTTCGTGTAGTAATAACCTTCATTTCTCCCCTCGGGTTGTTAATGGTATCACTAGGAAGACCACCCGAGGAAGAGGGTTTACACATGATTGCTTCAAACATCTTAGCCATTCGGTCCTCAAATTTTGATTGCCTAGCATCCGCTTTTAATAACTCTTGCTTAATCTCATGTTGTCCTAATTCCATCTTTTGTTGGTTTTGTTGAAGACGTTGGACATTTCCTTCCATTTTGTTTGCATGAGTTTTAAGTTCATTAGCAAGTTCATTTTTAGCTCGTTTTTCAACTCGGACCTTAAGCTAATCATCTCACGTTGCATGTTATCAAATTTAGCATCATTTGCTTTTGCATAATCCAAAAATTCTCCTTGCAAATTTTTAGTGTGAGCATTTTGAAAACCTTGTGTAGTGTTTTGAAAATCACGGTTTTGGTTTTGATTAGAGATTTGTCCATTCCCACTTTGATAATTCCCCTTGTTGTAGTTGCGTGTGTTGCCTTGGTAATTACCTTGGTTGTTGTTGCGATAATTGTTAACAGTTTGGTTTGGTGGAGCTTGATTTGGACGGGAACCTTGACCGTTTTGGTTGTAAGTTCCCGTTGCTACATAAGCACTCGAAGTGTTACCATCCGCGGTAATGCACTCGGAAAGATCATGAGCTCCCCCACACGACAAACAACTCTTAGCAACCGCTTTAACCGAAGCGGAATTGGAAGCTTCTTGAGCCTTCCAATGGGACATAAGATTAGCAAATCTATCAAAAAAATGATTTTCCTCATTAGCTTCATCATGTAAGGCGTTAATGCTACGAGACGATTGTGACGAAGATTACGAACCCATATTGGCAACACTCGGTGTGTTACGAGGGTTATAAACCTTAGATCTATTTTCAATGATTTGTAAAGCCTCATTTGTCGTCTTGCACAAAAAATTACCACCCGCGGCGGCATTCAAATAATCTCGTTCATGATCATTAAGCCCATTATAAAAAGTATCCACTTGATGCAATTCCGTAAAATCATGGTGTGGACATTCATGTAACATCTCTTTAAAGCGTTCCCATGCCATTGAAAAACTCTCATTATTTCTTTGCACAAATCGTGAAATCTCATTTTTCAAATGTGTTGTTTTAGATGGTGGAAAAAACTTGTTCACAAACTTAGAAACGAGATCGGCCCATGTCAAAATCAAATTTGGCGGTTCTTTCTCAAGCCAAATTTTAGCGGGTCCATCCAACGAGTATGGAAACAACATCATCTTAATGGCGTCATGTGGAACATCCTTAAACTTGCTAGTGGCGGTGAGACGGTTAAAATTCCTAATATGGTAATGCGGGTTGTCTTTCTCATGACCTCTAAACTTATTTGCTTGCAACATCGACATTAAACCCGTCTTAATCTCGAAATTCTCCGCAAGAATGGCGGGAATCACAATAGCCTCTCCAAAACCCTCGGTGGGTGCTTGTAGCAACTCCATCATAGTACGATTAGCCATGACGACTTCTTGTTCTACAATAGGTTCAACAATTGGAGGTTCTTCAACAATCAACGTCTCTTGATTGGCTTGCTTTTGAAGTCGTTTACGAGCTCGTTTTGCTTGATTACGAGTGATCATAAACTTCACGAAGAATGGGAGGTGAGCAAAGAAGATTCAATTTTTTGGGTGTTTTGTGAATTTTCAATTTTTTTGGATTTTTGATGTATCTTCGTAGACAACAATCTACAAAATCTCTCCTCGAATCAAATCTTGATTAAAGAAGCCTCAAAGGAATGAAAACGATCACGTGGAGTGAACGCCTTCGAATGACTTTAGAACTTTGGTGAAAACCAAATTGTTCAAGAGGGTTTAATCACAAAGAAAACGAAGCAAATATAGTATACGTAATAATACTTTGGGCGGCAAAACCCTCGATTAGCCTTCAATCTCAAAATACTCACAAGCAAGCGGCGAAACGAGGCGGCGCGAAGCACTTAAGAGCCTTTTTCCTTAGGGTATATTTTATAATACCCGCCTTATACCCACCTTATAGTTTGTATCTTTCAAAATCGAGCTTCACGAAAGTATTTATCTATTTTTGCCTATTTCTTTTTGTTTGAGATTCGAATACAATAATTGAGTGATGAAATCCCGATTAAGGTTGTGTTTTCACACTTTTGGAGATATTGTAAATTTATTGTGATACTTAATACAATATAGTAATAATATTTGTACAAGAAAAACCAAGAAAACCGATAATACGTATTAGTAGAGTTCTACTAATACAAATACTATATATGGTTAATATTAAAAACAACAATGCAAATTAATCACGACACACCTCCCCGGTAGCGGCGCCAAAATTGATTGTAGAGTTTTACTACTCTTTAGGAAAAGAGCGTAAAAGTGGTAAGTATTAAGTGAGGATTTAGGAAAATCAACACTAATGACCCTAATGGATTCCAAGTTCGTTTCCCAAGGAGGTATATGTGTGTGAGAAATTTGTTAAATGTTTGTGATTAATGATTGGTTTAGAAGGGGATTAGAAGAGAAAATGACGAAGACGTAAAAATAAAAATTACCAAGAAAAATCACTATTAGAAAGTTAAGACGTAGAACCTTAAAAATCACCAAAATAAAAATAAATTCTAAAAATTACCAAAAATTCACCAAAAATCAAAAATAATAAACTAAGAGTTTACCAATAATCAAAACTTTTTCAAACCTTTTAAATAATTAAATATTCAATTTTTAAATGCTAATTAAAGCCCTAAAAATCAAATAAATTATCAAAAAGCCCAAATAAAGATTTTTCAATTGGTAAAACTCTAAAATGACCTAAAAAGATTAAAAACTATTTTTAGAAATTTTAAAACTAATAAAAACTATTTAAAATGATTTAAAAACTATTAAAACTTAAAATAATTATAAAAATTAATCTAAAAGAGATAAAATTATTCTAAAAGTTGCTAAATTCCTATTTTAATGTATTAAACCTAAGAAAAATGTAAAAAGTTGGAAAAGGTGAATTTTTAAAAATAATAATAAAATAATATTAAAATAATATTAAAAATCCAATAATTATAAAAAATTCTAAAAACTTGCAAACTAGTTTATTTTAACCTAAATAATCAGAAAATCAAAGTGAAATTACCAAAATACCCCTAATGGGCCCTCAAATGGGCCAAATCCAAAAACAGTCAACCTAAATGGGCTTTTGGGCCCAAAAAGTCAAACTTGGCCCAATTGACTTGGAAAAGCCCTATCTGACTTAAAATTCAATTCTAAGAACAAAACTCTAAAGGCCCAAAAGCTGAATGTGAGCTTATCACAGCTTATTGAACACAAAGCTTATTCTTATTGGGCTTTTCAGCCCATTAAGCCATAAGCTAATGCCATAAGCTCTAATTTAACACACAACCCTCTTTTAGGATGCTTAAGAGATCTGTCAAAAGAAATTTCCAATAAGCTCACTTAATAAGCCAGAAAATAGAAAAGCAAAAACCCACAAAACGACAAAATAGTCGTTTTTGAGAAATAATGCACCTCAGAAGCTGATTCAACTTGCAAAAGCTTTCAAATGGACTCAATAAGAAATTTCAATAAAGAAAAATCCAATAAGCACAACCAATAAGCCAGAATAAGCACCAAAGAGCTTATGTAAAAGTCAAAGGAGTTGGTTTTCTAGTCAAACCTTAAAGTCAACCACCCAAATGCTCCAGTATGAACAAATGGGTCAAAATATGAGCACCTATTACAAAAACAAAGTTGTTGCAGGTTGGAATAAGCTATTATAGCTTATTGATAAGCTGACACCAAATTTGCACTATCAGTGGCAACCAGCAGGGGAAAGGAGTTCCAACTGCTTTGACTAATTGACCAAGCTTATTTGAGAGTTCTGGTTTGATTCAATTGGAAACAAAGGCACCCTTGTGATCAGTGAACCACAAGGAGTCAATAGCAACAATAAAATCACAAAATGGTCCACACAATAAGCCACAATAAGCCAAACAGTCCACAGATATGCTCCAGATATGCAAATAAGCAGTTAAGCACTTAATAAGCAGATTTAAGCAAAATAAGCCAGCCAAACTTAACCAGATGCATACACAAGCTATATAAACTAACAAAAACACAAAGCAACAAGAATCAAACACTGAATCAAAGAAATCAACAAGATCAAAGCAATAGAAGTTACTGATGAACAATGAACAATATGCAGAAACAGTTTGCTGATATACTTGACACTAGATCCAATTTCAAGCCTCAAATCCTTCTACCCTGGTGTGATTAACTATGATTTAGCACTTGTTACCCTTAACCTATGCTTAGATCTAGGTGTCCTCAAAATCCTAGCCAATTTTACCAAGTTATGAAGATTTTATAGCCAATCTATGAATCTATGTGTTCAACCCACAAAACCTGCAAACAGATGAACATATGCACCCAAATAACAGATACCAATACTTGCATACAACACACAAGCACTTAACAAACCACAAATCCAACTTATGCAGTAATCCCAAACACCCTTTTAAAACTTGATTTCACAAATTTTCAAAGGTTTATGAAGATTCAACCCACAAATCAGATCAGTAACACCTCAATAACATCAAATCAAACCAAATCAACAATAATCAACCACAATAACACAGATTCAAGCATAAATCCACAAAAATCACAAATATTCAGAAACTTAAAGAGAAAATGAAAAGGGAAGAAGGTGCAAACCTCCAAGACCTACATCCAGGCCCTGGATTGTTTGAGTTGAGGTACTAGCAAAACAAGTACCAGCTTCCAATGCTGCTAAGATGAACAAACAATAAGGTGAGATCAATTAACAAAGCACTTTCTGATTTTTGAAACCCAAGCTTTATCAACTAAAACCTTGCCTCAAAAACCTTCAAACATATAAATGGAACTCAGAATTAGGCTATTCCAACACCAACTTTTAATAAATAAGAACTAGATTTCCCAAAATTCAGAAAATCAAAATTTTATTACTTAAAAAGGAATTACAAAGATTGATAGCCTAAAACTGGAACAAAGGGACTCTCACATGTTGAGGTCTCCTTTTATAGGCAAATGCCTGGCTAAACACTATTCACAAACCCTAGAAGTGAAATTCCCTAAATGCCCTAAGTCTTCTAGACGTTTTCTTGGTGTGAGCTGTCCAAAATGCATCTAAACCGTTTAAAATAGCTTTGTGATGAAGCAAATGATGTGGGCTGTTGATCTTGACACGTGGCAAGCCTTGGTGAGGAAGTTGTCACATGATGGTGAAACGGTTTTGGTGGTGGGGTCTCTTGGTGAGTGGGAGTGAGGGTTTTAAGGTTGGGATAGGTTTTTAGGCGTGTGAATCAAGTGTGGGTAAGGGTAATTGAGATTTACCCTTTGTTTAAGTGATGGGAGTTACTGGGTTCATCATGGTGAACAGTGGTAACTTTTGATCCGATTTTGGGGGAAAAGTAAGTGTTTGGCGTAAATACTTGTTTGAATGTTTCAAATGCCCATGTTTAACCCTTCTTTTTCCTTTCTTTTGTCATTTGTGTTTAAAAACCCATCAGCGTCTAAATCCTTTGTAACAACTTTTCACCACTTGTCATTTTTCAAGGGTTCTTTTTGCCATTTTGAGATATTTCAAGGACTGATCTTGGACAATGTTGATCTTCAAAGGTCTTCATTGTATCTTTGACTTCATGAGGGACCATTATTGGCAATTTTGATTTGTTGAGGGACTAATCTTGCCATTTCTTCAAAGTTGAAGGACCTTTTGTGTAATTTTGACAAACTTAAGGGACTAAACTTGTAATTATGAATATACAAGGGTTTTAAGTGTCATTTCTTCAATAAATGAGGATCAATCTTGTTTGTCTTCAAGTCTTCAAGGGTATTTGTTGAGAATTCTATGATTAGGGCCCGGTTCTTTGTACGGCTTCGTTTCTCGTGTCCGTTTTTCCTTGTAACTTGTGATCTTTTGTCTTTTTCACGATATCCATACCTAAAATACATAAGTAAACAAACACAAGCATATATATGGTATTTTATGACATTTTTATGCATTTAAAGCCCGAAAAGAACGATGAGATCATGTATAAATGCCATCTCATCACATGAATAAGAAGAGAAAGTTTGACAAGAACTCTTCTTATCTTTGGCATTGCAGACTTACCCATATTAGGATGAATCATATACAAAAGCTTCAACGTGAAGGTGTTTTGGAAAATATCTTTAACACCCCCAAATTTACACGCAGCGGAATACATCTTTGGGTGCTAAACAATGATACAACAACGCATAATTTATAAAGAACGACTCGAAAAGAGACGTTTTAGATTTATCGTTCCCAAAACATTTATCAGAGTAGCGTAGTCCCAAGTAATGGTTACCAAAAGATAAGTTAAAACAACATATTAGTTTGTTTTAAAAATGGAACGATAAATAAATCAAAGAGTTTGAACAACATAGCAGTGCACAACTTCATTCTCGTGACCTCCAAGCTTCCACTTCTTGATTACCTGAAATACATGTGAGTAAAACAATCAGCAAAAATGCCGAGTGAATCTATAGGTTTATGTAATCAATTTGAACACAAGCAAAGATTATAAGTTTGTGGCATGCTTATAAGCATCAAATAATAATTTGCATCAACAATGATAATTGTATATAGCATAAATTGCAATAAGCTCATGGAACCGAGCCCTTAGACACTCCCATATCAGTCTAATAAGACGAGAGATTTATTAATTGTCGGTTACCTCCAGATTATTGGTACATTGCCGTATACCTGAATTCTCAATACAATATGTTCAAACAGTGTGGAGGTCGGGCCTAAGCTTCTATGACAAGTCCACAAAAACTGAACCGGGGCGGCTTCCCCCATAGATCTATTAATTGTACTAGCGGTTAACCCATCGTAGGTTAATTAACGATCCATAATTGAGGCTTTAACAAAGGCAATCACTTAATGCAATTTAAAGGCAACCACGGGTCCATTCATAGAGGGACAAAGCATACCATAAAAATCTTGTGTTCTAAGTTTATAAAACATGTATTCCCCCTCGCGGGTTTAAAATCATTTAATAACTAGTATAAAGCGAGGCTATAGACTCACCTTAGCCAATAGTGGTAATGAGACGATCGCCGACGATAGATGATGCCTTTCAAACACGAGAACCGCAAGCTATCAAATGAGGTGCGTTCATTAATAATAGACTCGAGAAATAACCCATACATAAGAATATAAAACTCGACTCATAAAATCACGACAAACTCGAGAGAAAACGATACAAGTGATACTATTACACTCTCCTATATATTCATTTTATTATTCTATGTCTTTAATAAAAATCTGCCGGAACATACCGAATGTCCAAGCCGTTTTCCCATACTTAAACATATCAACTTTTTATGATACTACTCAGAGAACTTACTTACTATATATAGAAAGTCCTCTCCAAAGCCCATTAAAAGATTTTACTTCTAAAGTTCCCTGCCCGACTCATCTTTGAATCACAAAATCCGGACAGTTTAGCGACCTTGACTTACGAAACCATTTTGACCATTCTAAACAACTCCATTTGTAAAACCGCCACTTGATTCTAAAAATAGACTCAAAATGCTAAACTTGGAGCCTGAGAACAGCCCTTGAATCATTTTGAAACTCATTTTATAGTCCCCGAGATTCGATCCAAATATCGACAACAATTTTCGGACTGTGTCGACACTCGTCTCCCGGTACACGAAAATCAAACTAGTGTAACTTCGCGCTCGTTTTGAGCTAGAAGCTCTACCTTATATCAAATCGAAGCTAAGGAAATTATCTACAACCCTAGGCTATAAGTTAAGTCATTTTCAAAACATAAAATTTCTGATTTTTCAGTTTACCTACTGCTATAAAATGGGTACCAAAATCTTGTACAAAATCAACTTTTTGACCAAAACCAACCATAGAAATGGTCATTCCTATACTCTAATATCATCATACACCATTCCTAACACTTGTATCATCATCAAAATCAAAAACCCAAAAATTAAAAATCAACTTTTTAACAAAAACATTGCAATAACATCATTTGATCATCACTAGTAACATATGCATGATCAAAATCTCCACCTAACAACAAAAAAAAAACTTGATGCATGTAAGTAAAAATGGTATCATTAGAATCACCTTTCAAAAATAGAAATGGGACTTGTTTTGTTTTTGGATGGATCAAAGTTGATCATCAAAAAGTTTGATGATTTTGGTGTGTGGGTTGTATGGCCAAAAAGGAAAAAGAGAGGAGGGTGGTGATGATCTTTGTTAAATGAATTTTTAAATGAAATATAGATAGTGGAAAATCTATATATAGTGTAAGGTTAGGGTAGTTTTTGCCAATTTGTGATAGTTTTGGTCCAAAATGTAATAAAATGGTTTAAAAGGGTAGAAAATGTAAATTGTAAATTTTGAAATATTTACGAGACTCGGGTTTCGAAAAAAAAAATTCTTTTTTTTTTAAAGTTTAAACGCACACGAAAAATAATAATATAACGACTCGATACGTAATTAAAACGATATCGTCGAAAATATAAAATATCGCAAGGATCGATAATAGAATATAAAAATTTTGGCATCCGTCGGTATCGCGATCACTAGTAGTCCTCGTTACTTGTCAAAATTTTAAAATATAATATTTAATATCGGTTTTAACTTAAACCGTTAAACATAATAATATTTAACGTTATAAAATACTTCAAAATAATTGAAAATAGAATTAAATTATGACCTTATTTTTACGGGTTTTACATCCTCACCACCTTAAGGGAGCGACGTCCCGGCGCTCAACTCACCTCATACACGAGTTGATCACTACCCGGAAGGATGACGACATTCCTTATAAAGAAGTCTTCACGTTCCCACGTGAATCTCGATCCACGATCTCCATTGGTTCTTTTACAAAACGCAACTTGTCGTCAAGTGGTGTCTCACGAAAAAGGAATAAATAAATCATTATCCACCAGTCACCCGTCAAGCTCTACACATGAAAATTTTATGAATTCACGAAGCTCATTCGACGACAAGAATAGATGATAGGATTTTCGGGTAAGTCCAGTTAAAAGGAAT
The DNA here is from genome assembly GCA_025667525.1 of Glebionis coronaria. Lineage (NCBI taxonomy): Eukaryota > Viridiplantae > Streptophyta > Magnoliopsida > Asterales > Asteraceae > Glebionis > Glebionis coronaria. The sequence continues at coordinate 71,894,485 of CM046875.1, forward strand.
GTTGAAATTTAAAGGATAGCCAATGGCCACACATCAAAAGAACTAACAAGAAAAACATTTTCGTCATCGGAGGGTGCTCACACGCGGGTCCTCACTCAAAAGATAATACAAAGACACCATCTCACTTTCGCCAACGCGCATTAAAGTCTCAATAAACATCATCGTTGAAAGTCAAAAGAGATTACATAATATATGTTCTACATGATCGGACGTCATCGGATGATGCCGTCTCAAGTTCTCACAACTTACGATCATTTGACTAGATCACACACCATATAAGTACGTAAAACAAAAGGTCGAACACAAACATTGAGTATAGATCTCCACCGTTAATCATCGAGAAAACCTTGAACGAACCCTTGATAATAACCACTTGATCTCCAGAGTCTTTTCACTTGCGGTGTCGGCTTCAACATACTCCTCGAGGTTGTAACGAATTTATTAACTCCATTCGTTAAGAGATTCAATCTTCAATCATTCCACAAGTACACGCATAAATCTTGGTGACACTTATTGTTTCTTCCTATACACTGCTTCCCGAGATTCATTTTAAACTCAGAATAAAATAGTGATCTTCAATAAGAGGAACAGAACGAGATAAAAATGAATTCAATAAACGCATAAATGGACAAGATGTGATAAAATGATTTAAGGTTGACGATCGACGAGGGATCTCGACTCACGTAACTGTAAAACATAATAATTCGTAATACTAGAAAAATGAGAGCGAAGAAAGAATTAAATATTAACATTAAAATAACATTTGTCACAATTATCCGTCCCAGATTTGTATTACCTTAAAACTCAGTTGAGGTACTTTCTTGATAAAGATGATATATTAAAGATAGACGTTAAATAGCTTCATAGTTTATTTTGGTTGTCTTAAGAAACTTTGAAAGAATGACATGAATTTACTAATTAAATTCATATTGATGGTTACGATTTAGAAAATATAATTTCCAAATTAAATCATTATTAGGAATATAAATTAAACTGGAAATTTCATTACATTAAAAGTAAAGTATGATAAGTCAATTAGTTCAAAAGGTAGAACATAATTTTATTTTAAACATTAGTTTTAGTTATACAAAATATGGTGTATAAATTTGACCTTTTACTTGTGATGGTTATTTCTATAATTGAAAATCATTAGAAAATGTAGACAAGTTCTATAAAAAAATTTATAATACTTTGTAGGAATACATAAAGGTGTTTATTATTTCAATATAAACATGGGATATATTCGGGTTTCAAAGTGTGACAAGATAACAAACGAATACGAATGGTAATAATGTCAACAATTAGTACGAAATCAACAGTACAAAAGAGGACGAAGCAAATGTCGTATGAATTCTTCTAAGAAAATAATAAAATAAAGGCATTGATGGTAAGACGATAAGAAATAATAGATTAAACAAGTTGTCGATTTTGTTAGTGCGGTCGATGGTTCACCAACATCAGCTCGTTAACTTAGCAGTGGTCGATACATGATCGGAAATAAGATCCATACAAAAATTTTAATAAATAAAATTCCTAATAATCACTTGTAATTAAAACAAATCAAATGAACGATGTTAGTGTTTAAAGAGAGAAGTCAAAGCACGGTTCACAAGAGTGGATTTCGAGACAGACGAGAGTGACGGACGTCATCCCGGATATACGGAAATCACTCTAGTGATAATTCATTATTCACATGTGGAGACATTCCAAAGATCTACCCAGTCGCATAAAGAAGATTGGACGAGAAGGAAGGATAAAACATCGAGACTTTCAAGTCATTTATCAACAGTCAGTAATTAGACGAATAGTCAAAAGAAATCAGTTATAAGACAAAATGAAGTAACAAGTGGAAAAACAATCATCGAGTAAAAACGTATTCGTAAGCGCGTAATTCGTTCAAGAAAAGGTAAGAAAACATATGCGGATGCATAGAAATTGCGCCACTTGCATAAATATAAAGGTTTTCAAAACTTCTTTTCACTTTATTTCATTTTATTTATCTTTATCATAATTACAAGTAAAAAGTTGATTATTATCAAGATTTTTAAGGTGACTACTATTCAGCCTAGCATGGCTCCTTCTAAATTAGACATAGGTGATCAGGCCATGTATAATTTAGGGCTAGCAATGCAGTGCTCCGTTTCGTCGAAAAGTATTACGTTTCTTATCTTTATATAAACCATGCCATTTGTAAAATGGAATTTAAAAATAGTTTATAAATTTATAGGATAAAAGTAATTTGTGAGATACTTAATAAGCAACTTTTAATCTTACGAAAAGTATTAAGACCAAAGTAAAAACAATTGGTGAAAATAATCGTAAAACAATATTTATTTATAATATGACATTATGACAACGTATAAAGTAGTCAAAGTTTTGCAAAAAGGTGGCGAATAGTAGCTCATAAAACAATCAATGAAATGGTTACAAGTCGTTAAGGTTTCAAAAGGTCATAAGATTTAGACGAAAACGCCATGAGACACGCGATAAATATGTCAACGAAGAATGTGAAGGCAAAACTTCAAAACTCAACTCAAATCAGTGGAAGGTTAGAAGAAAACGCAAATAAAATAACATCGAATAACAAATGAGTCATATATATAAAAAGAATAAATCAATCCATATGTGTATTCTATGTAAGATACTCGACACAACATGCTTTTAAGAAAATATATTATTCATTTTCAAATTACACCATTAATCTGGTAATAGCTAATCCTGTAATGTTTCTATTTTTAAACATTTTCACATGAAACTAGTATTAGTTATTTGTAAAATAATATTCGTTTAAAATTTTACGATCTCAAATGAACTCAAAACTTCTTAGAAACGTTTAAAACCCATGTTCCGAATTTTCTATCAGATTTGACTTTTAAATATGAGCCGATTAATTGACCCGATAAACGAAATTTCCAAGACTCGGAGTCTAAAGCATTTTGATGCAAAACGACGTTTCAGACGACTTTCTAGTTTTACCCGAAACCTGAAAACCAATGTAAAATGATCAAAATACCCCTGAAAGTTCTTTGCAGGTTTGACTATTTTATTTTAAAAAAACGCAGGTTTTACTTTTAAGTTTTGACCTGTTTTTACTGCCCCTACAGTTTCTGCATAAAGTGTATTTTTCGACACTTCTTAACTGCTCAAAATATATACATATATACACACATGTCTTGTGGATTTTATAACAACGAAAAATAAATCTCGTAATGAGCATCAAATAAAATATAGCATGATGAATGACATAAAATGCTTCAAGGTATTCAACACGAAATTTAGGAAGCAAGACGGTGAAAGACGTTCGTAATTTAGATTTCAAAATGCAATGTAGGAAAATCTCCTTGGTGCCACGATTGTCAAAAACACAAAAACATAACGAGAAAAGAATGGAACATTCATAGGTTTCGTTCCCAGAGCAAGAAGGTTAATGAAAAACAAATGATACAATTTTATAGAAGTAAAATCGTATTCCAATCTAGCGCCATAATCTAGACGATGATTTATAAAATGACGATGACGTTACCGAGATATAAGTGAACAATACACTTCGGAGTCGATACGTATAAATGTCAACGAATTAAATCTTCGCATGTCGTGTAAAACGATGATAAAAATCAACAAAATATTATGAAAAACCATGGTATTATTCAACACTATTTTAAGAAATGTTTCAAAATGTATGACTCACACGATAGCGGTTAGTCTATTCCAAGGACACATTGAGTTACACAATGGTCTGGAGATTACGTTAAAAGACGTCCAAGCACAAATATCCGGAAGACGATTTGAATATCTATATAGATATCACAAAGGGTTAAACAATGAAAGTAACGCGCGTAGATGAAGTTATGTAAGGTCATAATATAAAAATTTTGCAATAAAAGCAATTTAAATAGTTCAAAAATAAATACAGAAAGATCTTGAAAATTCATTGTATTTATTTAAGTTAATCATTAATAAATGATAAACTTTTATCGAAAAGTTTAACGACATAAATATATATCGATAAAGGATTATAGTATTTATTTAGAAATACTTAGCAATAAGGCATACATAATAATGTATACTAAAGTTGTAATCCCAGAAGTAGCTTGAACCTGAAGTCACACGAAATCATGTGCACCGACTCTTTGAAAAATAAAACCGACAGTTTAGTTTAGGTTTTTAGAAAAAGACCTAGTTCTCTATAACTCATGGCTCTGGTACCAATCTTTAACACCCCCAAATTTACACGCAGCGGAATACATCTTTGGGTGCTAAACAATGATACAACAATGCATAATTTATAAAGAACGACTCGAAAAGAGACGTTTTAGATTTATCGTTCCCAAAACATTTATCAGAGTAGCGTAGTCCCAAGTAATCGTTACCAAAAGATAAGTTAAAACAACATATTATTTTGTTTTAAAAATGGAACGATAAATAAATCAAAGAGTTTGAACAACATAGCATTGCACAACTTCATTCTCGTGACCTCCAAGCTTCCACTTCTTGATTACCTGAAATACATGTGAGTAAAACAATCAGCAAAAATGCCGAGTGAATCTATAGGTTTATGTAATCAATTTGAACACAAGCAAAGATTATAAGTTTGTGGCATGCTTATAAGCATCAAATAATAATTTGCATCAACAATGATAATTGTATATAGCATAAATTGCAATAAGCTCATGGAACCGAGCCCTTAGACACTCCCATATCAGTCTAATAAGACGAGAGATTTATTAATTGTCGGTTACCTCCAGATTATTGGTACATTGCCGTATACCTGACTTCTCAATACAATATGTTCAAACAGTGTGGAGGTCGGGCCTAAGCTTCTATGACAAGTCCACAAAAACTGAAGCGGGGCGGCTTCCCCCATAGATCTATTAATTGTACTAGCGGTTAACCCATCATAGGTTAATTAACGGTCCATAATTGAGGCTTTAACAAAGGCAATCACTTAATGCAATTTAAAGGCAACCACGGGTCCATTCATAGAGGGACAAAGCATACCATAAAAATCTTGTGTTCTAAGTTTATAAAACATGTATTCCCCCTCGCGGGTTTAAAATCATTTAATAACTAGTATAAAGCGAGGCTATAGACTCACCTTAGCCAATAGTGGTAATGAGACGATCGCCGACGATAGATGATGCCTTTCAAACACGAGAACCGCAAGCTATCAAATGAGGTGCGTTCATTAATAATAGACTCGAGAAATAACCCATACATAAGAATATAAAACTCGACTCATAAAATCACGACAAACTCGAGAGAAAACGATACAAGTGATACTATTACACTCTCCTATATATTCATTTTATTATTCTATGTCTTTAATAAAAATCTGCCGGAACATACCGAATGTCCAAGCCGTTTTCCCATACTTAAACATATCAACTTTTTATGATACTACTCAGAGAACTTACTTACTATATATAGAAAGTCCTCTCCAAAGCCCATTAAAAGATTTTACTTCTAAAGTTCCCTGCCCGACTCATCTTTGAATCACAAAATCCGGACAGTTTAGCGACCTTGACTTACGAAACCATTTTGACCATTCTAAACAACTCCATTTGTAAAACCGCCACTTGATTCTAAAAATAGACTCAAAATGCTAAACTTGGAGCCTGAGAACAGCCCTTGAATCATTTTGAAACTCATTTTATAGTCCCCGAGATTCGATCCAAATATCGACAACAATTTTCGAATTGTGTCGACACTCGTCTCCCGGTACACGAAAATCAAACTAGTGTAACTTCGCGCTCGTTTTGAGCTAGAAGCTCTACCTTATATCAAATCGAAGCTAAGGAAATTATCTACAACCCTAGGCTATAAGTTAAGTCATTTTCAAAACATAAAATTTCTGATTTTTCAGTTTACCTACTGCTAAAAAATGGGTACCAAAATCTTGTACAAAATCAACTTTTTGACCAAAACCAACCATAGAAATGGTTATTCCTATACTCTAATATCATCATACACCATTCCTAACACTTGTATCATCATCAAAATCAAAAACCCAAAAATTAAAAATCAACTTTTTAACAAAAACATTGCAATAACATCATTTGATCATCACTAGTAACATATGCATGATCAAAATCTCCACCTAACAACAAAAAAAAAACTTGATGCATGTAAGTAAAAATGGTATCATTAGAATCACCTTTCAAAAATAGGAATGGGACTTGTTTTGTTTTTGGATGGATCAAAGTTGATCATCAAAAAGTTTGATGATTTTGGTGTGTGGGTTGTATGGCCAAAAAGGAAAAAGAGAGGAGGGTGGTGATGATCTTTGTTAAATGAATTTTTAAATGAAATATAGATAGTGGAAAATCTATATATAGTGTAAGGTTAGGGTAGTTTTTGCCAATTTGTGATAGTTTTGGTCCAAAATGTAATAAAATGGTTTAAAAGGGTAGAAAATGTAAATTGTAAATTTTGAAATATTTACGAGACTCGGGTTTCGAAAAAAAAAATTTTTTTTTTTTAAAAGTTTAAACGCACACGAAAAATAATAATATAACGACTCGATACGTAATTAAAACGATATCGTCGAAAATATAAAATATCGCAAGGATCGATAATAGAATATAAAAATTTTGGCATCCGTCGGTATCGCGATCACTAGTAGTCCTCGTTACTTGTCAAAATTTTAAAATATAATATTTAATATCGGTTTTAACTTAAACCGTTAAACATAATAATATTTAACGTTATAAAATACTTCAAAATAATTGAAAATATAATTAAATTATGACCTTATTTTTACGGGTTTTACAATATCAATGATGAATTTGAGTCTTGTATATCTGGAAAATGACCAAGAAACCTTTTAATACTAATATTGAAAGCGCTACTGATCTACTTTGTTTAATACATACTGATGTGTGTGGACCACATAGACATGTGTCAAGGAAAGGTGCTAACTACTTTTTAACATTTACGAATGATTATAGCCGTTATGGTTATGTTTACTTACTTAAGCATAAACATGAGGTATTTGAAACATTCAAAGTGTTTAAAGCAGAAGTAGAATTGCAACTAGGAAAGAAGGTTAAAGCTTTCTGTTGTGATAGAGGTGGGGAATATTTAAGTCAAGAGCTTAAAGATTATCTAAGTGAGAATGGAATTGTTCAGCATCTTACTTTTCCCTGTACTCTACAAAAAACGGTGTATCCGAAGGAGATATCATGCGTTATTAGATATTATGCAATCTATGTTTAATCATACAACTTTACCATTATCCTTTTGGTATTATGCTTTAGAATCTGTTGTTCGCATTTTAAATATGGTTCCCACGAAGAAGGTGAATAAGACACCATATGAATTATGGCATGACAAGAAGCCATATTTGTCTTATTTAAAGGTCTGGGGTTGCGAGGCGTATGTGAAACATGACTCGGTGATAAACTCCAACGACGATCTGTTAAATGTATCTTTGTAGGATACCATAAAGAAACTATGGGTTTACTACTTTTATTATCCACCTGAGAACAAAGTAATTGTTGCTAGGTACGGAGACTTCCTTGAATGTGATCTTGTAAATCAAGAATTCAGTGGGAGAAATTATGATCTTGAAGAGAGTCATATAGATACATTACATTCTGAAAACACTAGCAAAATAATTCCTGTAGAACTAGAAAGTCTGGCGGTTCCATCGGAATTAGCTCCTCTTCGTAGATCCGAAAGGATTAAAAATGCAAATAACAATATATGTCTGAATATAGAGGATGATGATGAAGTAGGGTATCTTGGAGAACCTACTAATTATAAATCCGCCATGCTTGATCCTGAGAGGGATAAGTGGATGGTTGCTATGGATGAGGAAATGAAATCCATGAGAGTTAATGATGTTTGGATTTTTGTAGATCCACCACCAAATGCTAAAGTAGTGAGACATAAGTGGATATACAAGAATAAAACCGACATGGACAATAGAATACAATCCTATAAGGCTCGTTTAGTAGCTAAAGGTTTTACTCAAACTTTTGGCGTAGACTACAAGGAGACATTTTCCCCTGTAGCAGACTTAAGAGCTATTAAGATTCTCATAGCTATAGCATCATACTATGACTATGAGATATAAAAAATGGATGTTAAAACTTCCTTCTTGAACGATCGCTTAGATGAATACATCTATATGCAACAACCGGAAGGGTATGTTGATCCTAAGAATCCAAAACACGTGTGCAAACTTCAAAGATCTATTTATGGTTTGAAGCAAGCATCACGTCAATGGAATAAACGATTTGATGAAGAAATCAAAAAGTTTAGATTTATTCAAAATCGTGATGAGCCATGTGTATATCACAAAGCTAGTAGGAGTGATGTAGTATTTCTAGTCCTATATGTTGATGACATATTAATCATGGGAAGTAACATTATAAGACTTAATCTGTTAAGGATTATCTAGGTAAATGTTTTTCTAAGAAGGATTTAGGAGAAGCTGCATACATTCTAAGAATTAAGATCTATAGAGATAGGAAAAGACGGTTAATTGGTCTAAGTCAAGATGCTTATATAGATAAGATATTGAAGAAGTATAATATGCATAATTCCAAGAAAGGTTGTTAGTGAAAACATTATGATGTTCTGTCGATATAATCTCTTTGTGTTTTGTTGATGACAAACGTATAATTCGCAATACATTATATAAAATGTTAAGGTACTCGTAATCACTCAAGAATACATTTGTATACTTCTCCTGACATCTCCAAGATCGCATTCGGCATGAATCACTCAAGGTATGGATAAACATGTCATTAACCTAACTAAGTGATCAAGGATTAATATTTTCTTAAAACTCACATTTAATCAATTGTGACAAAAGATTTTAATAAACTTTATTTTTAAGAAAATATTTTATTAAAAAGAAAATGGAAGTTTTAATCTGGAATATTCAATATTCTCTAAGGTATATTCCAAAGAATATTCTTTAATTTGAATTTGGTATATTCCAAATACCAAAGGAATATCTTTTGAGGGTATAAATGGTATTTCCCCACTAAAGGAAAAAAATGCACAGTCTCCAAGCCATAGGTTCCTTAAAGGAACCCGCAGTTCCTTATTGATAAGGAACCGCGGGTCTTTATAGCCGTTGCATTGTTGCCCTATAAATAGTGGATCATTTCCAGCTTTTCTTTCAACCCTTTTTGCACGGTTTCTTTAAAAACATCTTTAAACTCCTTGATTAGTTAGTTTAGATTAATCTTGTTTAAGATGTGATTCTCTCCTTCAATCCTCTCACCCTCTCAAGTGCAAAGAGAAGAACACTTTCATTACCATGAAGTGTTGGGTTCATAACATGATGAAGATCTCTCCTTCTAGATCAAGTCATTGTTTTCCTACTATGTATATGTAGAAGATCCAAGTGTTGGGTTCACTTGGATGTGTTTGTAAGGGTAGAAGATCCAAGTGATGGGTATCCTTGGATTAGGTGTTAGTTGTGTAGATCCAAGTTTGTTAACACTTGGATATAGTGTTAGAGTCATAGATCTAAGTGTTGTGTGCTTAGATCTATATGGTTTATGCGTTTAGGCCATAAAACACAAGGTTTGTTATGTTGGACCATAAAACATAACTAGTGTGAAGATCGGTGTAGATGGGTGTAGATTGGTCCTACCTAAGATTAGGACTCGACATATAGCCTTGTGTCGGAAAATGGTGAAGTAGAAGAAGTTGTGTAGATTGGTCCTACCTAAGATTAGGACTCGACTTTTAGCTTAGAGTCGGAAATTGGATAAGCAACGTTGTGTATGGTTTCTCCACCTTAAGGAGTTTGTTGACTAGTGAAGTAACTCTAGATTATGGTGTACTCGAGGAGTGAAGTAGGGCAAAGAGGAGCTTCGTGACCGAACCACTATAAATCATTGTGTCGGTACTTTCCTTTATATTTATGTCTTTACTCTTATTTATGCATTTATATGTTGGTGTGTGTTGTGTACATCTCATAATCTAAACATCTAAGTTGTGGAAAAGTTAATGCTTAGTACGTCTGTGCTTCATGTTTAGATTATGGTCAAGTGTACATCAGTTTGTCTAAACATCTTAGTTGCGGAAAAGCTTATGCTTAGTACGTGTTTGCTTAGTGTTTAGACTATTGCTTGATTTACTCTTGATTTGATGTGTTTGTGTGTTTTCTTACTTGTAGTATTTATCTTTCAATCAAACACATCTCGTATCTAGTCAAGCTTGATCGAGAATTTGATACCAAGGATTGTCAAATTTTAACATGTTACAAAAGGTTAAGTCCACTGTCGGCGGTTCCTTGAATGGACACGCGGTTCCTTAGTGATAACGAACCGCGGGTATGTTTAACGAACCGTGGTCAGTGGGTTTTACCGAAATGTTTTGAAAATGAACTAGAAACTATTCAACCCCCCCCCCCCCCCTTCAAGTTTCTACAATTGGTATCAGAGCATGATTATTCAAGATCTTTGAAGTATATTATATTTTAAAGCTTGTATCGATCTTTACTCTCTTTTTCAAAACAAATGGTTTTTAAAAATGAAAAGGTTTTTAAAAATAGAGACGATCTTTGTATCAAATTGTTCATGAAGAGTGACTACTTATGAAATGTGTTTTGTTGTTTCATTCGTATAAGTTTTGGTGTTAAATCAACATTGTATAATAGCTTGAATTAAATCTTTTCATGTTTGGATGTATAAAAATCTTTTGTGTCATAATTAACTCTAAAATATGAGTTCTATGTGTCTATAATGATTTCTTAGAGTCCTAAGTCCTTCCAAAAAGTTTTCAAATGATTTTGGCCAAAAACTTAATTTTTTCCTACTGACGGCGGTTCTTTATCTATTCCCCGAGGTTCCTTATCAATAAGGAACCGCGGTCAGCCCGACTCTGATTTTTACAAACTTTGAAAAATCATATAAAATCAACCGTAAGTCCGTAGAAGTCGTGCCACCCGTCATTTCGAGCGTAATTGAATTTCCTTTCTAGTAAAAATGCTTCCAAACCTCTATTCAAACTTTAAATTTTGGATGTTTTCTAAGTTCTATACTTTGTCCAAAGTACTGAGTCTTGGTTTGTCGTAAAACTTGTGTTTTACTCTTTTATATTAAGTTAGACATCTCTTGTTGATATATCTTTGTAAATTGACATATTTATAAAGTTTTGAACTAAATTAAATTTTGAAATGGGTCGAAAACTATTTTCAAATAAAATCAAGCTATGTATACTTTGGTGTATCTAACACTCAAAACAAAGACAAATGCTTTTGTGTTTTTTTCTTTTGTCTTCGGACATTCTTAAGTGATCATTACTATTGGTAGTAGTGTTACTTAGTTGTCTACTTATGTGTGCATTGCATATTGGATTAACATCTCTTGGTTTACAATTGTTACATAAACATTTTGTGCACCTTGGCATGTTCTTTAACACTTTTAGGTTAGAAAGCTTTGGGAGCTTGTCAAATCTATTGATGTGGGTCGTCTTACTCGATAATTGTGTTATTAGTTCAAGTAGATTAATGTCTCACTATAAAACATGAAACACCCTTTAAAAATCTTAGCTATTTTCTCTTAACAGAGTGTTTGTGGGAATCAAGAAAGATTTCGATTAAATATCAATTCATTATTCAAACTATGATTGGTATCATTATCGAATCTAATTGACATGTTTTTTAGTGTAGACATAAATGTGGTTTATTAATAATATACATCGGATCATAACTCACACTTGTGTTGATGATGGAATATTGAATCTACTTGTAGACATATTTTGTTTAATAATTGCTTATAATGCACAATAGAGCCGGTTTGACAACTTGGATGTTTTATCCGAAATACTCAAGTAATTTACATTGCAATGCAATTTGTAAATGTGTCATTTTCGAAAGACCAATCAAGAGTGTTCCTTTGTTTTGTGTAAACGTTGTTTATACACTTCAAAGTTATTGGCCTCAAGTTCTATTAAGGTAAATAACCTTAACTAGACTTATTTGACAAGATATGCAATGGTGCATTCTTACCCTCATTAGGTTGTGCATTGTGTCGTCATACACTTTTCATCCTTGCTACACTTTATTAGACAAATGTAGGAATTACATTTTGTCTAACTTGAGAATGACTACTAGATAATTTATGCACTAGAATCTTAATTTGACCTAACGGTTGAATTACTTCCATGTGGAAAGATGGGTTATTATATAACTCGTAGAAACGGTCGTGCTTAGCCTTAATTGAGCACTTCTAGTGATAGTCTCATACTCATTCTCTAAATTGATTAAATGGCTCTTCCTAAATATGACTAATGATAGTTTACTTTGATGAACTTTGTATGTCATTAGGAGTCTTTTTCTTTTGTAGCCATTAGGTTTTTCTTAGCCTTCTTCCTACATGCTAATTGAACCTATATTTTTTGTGTGTTCTAGTTTTTATTGCTCTTAAGTATGGCTTTATGATAAGTTAGACTAGAACACTAGGATTTGCCGATTTGGAAAATTCCCTTATCCTCCTAAACACACCCTCTGTTGACGGTTCTTTATAGAGACCGCAGCTATATATCGATATGGAACCGCCGGTGGAAATAAGGAACCGCGGGCTGACACCTTTAAAATCGGGTTTTCCAAAACTTCCCAATTGTTCCATCACCCTTTGGAATCCTTGTTTCAAAAATTTGGTCAGTCCCAAAATATCTTGTGCGTTCTCTTCTTAATCCAAAGCATTTTGAAATCTTTTCACACCAAAGCAAAATGTATTTTTCACAAATGAAAGCCTTGATTATCCACTATTTTCTAAAATCTCTTTCAATCCAAATTCACCAAAGAACACACTAAATTAAATCTTTTCTCCTTCTAAGGAAATTGATTATGGAAACTCTCTTTTTCCAACACTTCCCTTTTGTGTTCTTACTCCATCACATGATTATGTCATGCATCATGGAACATATTGTCATTGTTGTCAATATCAACATCTTGTCATGTCTTATATCTATGATGAGTTAAATTACAAGATTATCACCAAGCCTTCTCCATCAAATTCCGCCACCACCTTGTCTTTCATTTAAGCATGTGGATTGCTTATTGCTAATACATCTAGTTTAAGCAAATCTTAGGGTTCTAGTTAAACTAGGATTAAAATTATGCTTAATTTTTAGGCTTATGTTTCATACATCTTTGTATGATCTTTATTTTCTTGTATTTCCTTTCATGTTTTTCAACATGATTTGTCTTTAGGTCTTAGATATCGTTGTCCCTGTGATCTTTCTTTTATTCATTATTTTCTCATTCGGTTGTCAAGGAATGTTAGATTTAAATCTAATTCCTCTCCTAGTAAGATTGACAACGTAAATATTTCTTTTGAAATATTCAAGTAATTTTAACTTGCAAGTGTAATTGTTAAAAGTCATATCTAAAGCATCGACTTTCAAGCCATTTAGCATCTTATGTTAAATTGTTTGACCAAGTGATTTTCTTTTGAGTTGATAATAGTTTTTGGACACCTACTGTCCATGGTTCCTCAAATAACCTAGCAGCTCATGATTGATAATGAACCGCGAAGCTATTAACGAACCGCGGTCAGTGAGTCCCTAATAACTAGGTTTTTACTTAGTTAAAAAGTTCTTTGTCGTATGTCTAATCGAATTAAAAAATGGTTTTAAATATGACTCAGTTGATTTTGGTTAAGAAAAATATTTGTCGTTGTAGTATATTAAAAAGTGCGAGACTTAAAAGTAAATGGCGGGTAATTTAAATCTAAATCTAATTAAAGCGTAAAGGGTGCAATATTTAAAAATTTGAAAAGTAAATAACGAGAAATTAAGTGACTTAAAGTTAAAGCGTGACGAGAATTAAAATTAGACAAAATGTGAAAATGTAAACTTAGAAAAATAAAATAAGACAAAATTAGTAAAACAATACCCAATCGGAATGTATTCCGATCAGTATCCCAATCGGAATACACTTACCCCTCTGGTCGGAATGTTGATCGGAAAATCCAATAGGAATGTTGTCACCTTTTCCTGATCCGAATAACCAAGCAAAAACCCCAGATCGGAATGATGATCGGAAAATCCAATCGGAAAGCTGTCACCTACCTCTGATCGGAATACCAAACTCACCTTGATCGGAATACTTCAATCGGAATGTGGGAATAAGGGGTTATCGGAATCCTTCTCGTCGGAATGTTGTTGGAACTCCAATCGGAATGCTGTCACCTTTTCAGATCGGAATAACCAAACAAAAATCTCTAATCGGAATACCAACTTACCCTGATCGGAATGTTACAAACTTTCCAATCGGAATGTCAAAACCCTCATCCGATCACTATGATCGGAATGAATAACCCTTTTCCGATTGAACAGATCGGAATACAGTAGTAATAACACAAAATAAGCTAAACTAATAAGCTATAAGCCAAATAAGCACACACCTAAAATCCTAAGCAAACACGTATAAGAAAAAGCTAATAAGCTGAAATTTAAAGACTTTTGAAAACACGAAATAAGAAAGATATACGAAAACAAACTTTATGTAAAAATAACTTTTATAAAAACTTTATAAACTTAAAGATAAACACAATAAGCTATAAAAATCAATGATCTAAAACAATCAAAAGCATAAAAACATAACCTTTAATCAAATAAGCAACACAATAAGCATATAAATATAAAGATCAAGCAAAGAAAGAAAGGTAGAATGAGAGATTTAAACAAGAAAAGTAAAGGTGCAATTAAAATAAAAGTAACTTACTTGGAAAAATAAGGTGCAAGACAAGGTAATTAAAGTGCAATAAAGTAAATGTGCAAGTAAATAAAGATGGAAGAACTAGTGTCACTCTAGCCAACAAGAGTAAATATGATTATCCTAATGACTATATATAGGGGAGGATTAGGAAGCTTCCTCCCCTCCTTCATTTCTTCTTAATTGCACCATTAAGTCCTTCCCTTCTTAATCTTTTGTTAATTGCACCATTAATCCTTAAGCCTTTTAATCTTTTGTTAATCTTGGACTTTAATGAATTTTGGCTTGGGATTTCTTTAAACTCGTCTTTTGATTGTTCAATAAATAAGACTTGAGTTCTTCGGCTTTTAGTAAACTTCCGTCTTTTGACTTTTTCTTCGATAAATCTTCAGAATTGGTCTTGGACTTCCGTTCTTTTTTGCACTCTTGACTTCTTGACTTCGTCTTTCATCTTTTTCTTCAATAAAAGCCCGTAAATGCCCGTGTTTTCTCCCCTTTTCACAATTTCGTCCTAAATCACATCAAAAACTCAAACGACGCATAATTCCGACATAAATGACATAAAATACACGTTTTGGCCCGGTTATTATTGTAATTAAGTGGTAAAAAGGATGGGTGTTTACAGACCTATCAAATCCCCTACACTTGACCATTGCAATGTCCTCATGCAATGCATTAGTTACAAAGCACGTTTACATTTTTCATCACAATCAATCTATAATGGCCTTTATTAAAGAGATAGAAAACTATAAACATTCAAAGTAAAGAAATCAAAAACATATCTTGGGTTTTGGAAATGTCATGAATAATCATCATCCTCAAGTTTTCACTTTCTCCAAACCAAGCTTAAAAACGAGATCATTGTTATTATAAGTTAGCAAACTATCACGAACTCATGTGGGCCAATTACTCACTTAGACTCCCTTATTCCTAAGGGTATCTCTTATATTTTATTATTGTCTTGAATGATCACGAGGATGCATTGTTGACTTATTTCGATAGTTATTTAGTCCGAAAATAAAGTGAACGATTTAATCAATAGTTAGCTAAAGGACAAAATATTTTAAAACTGCTTCTCGGGACCTCATAAAGTTCATATCTTGGCATAACTCGCTTCGCGATTTGAGACCTTTCTCGGACCGATATTTGGCAGCGACTTCATACTTCAAACTTTGAGAGACGTTCATGAAATAATGGTCTTCTCTTCATTTCGGAATTTCTTCACTTGAAGTTTTGAGAGATTCTTCATATATGGACCACGACTTCTTCATTTTTCTCCAATCTTTATTTGGACTTTGATATACAACGATCCGCCTCCTTTTATGACTTGGATCTATTTATCCTCATACCTTGCTAGGGTCTTTTCGGATACACTTCTCCATGACTTTTGGGGAGTTTTTGATTTTCGTCGTGTGTCTCGATCCTCCATATTGATTTTCGATAAATGATTCTTCACATCACTTTGGATCTTTAGCAACAAAATATAGCCCTCATGTCTTGTTAGGACCTTTTTGGACTCGCCAATCTTCGCATCCCGCTTCAATAAGCTATACCTTGGCTATGAACTCTAATCCATACCGAGCAACTTTTAAACGATCTTGGGCTAGAAGCTAAGTAACTTTTTAAATCGTACAACCTTATTTATTGCAGATAAATTTATTAGCAAGCGATGGGAGAATAGGCTTATAATTAACTCACATAAATTCACGAAAGAATACCGAACTTATAATTGGATCTATCATTTCTCGTTCTCCACAGTTTAAAATCTCAAGTAATGAGACTCGTGGATGCTTAGCCTATTAAATTAAAGTTTTGGGTTTTCGAGTCGCCTATAGGATCTTGCAAACTCTTAGACTTTTTTAAGTTTAGAAATCGCATTTTAAAGTTCCCTTGATAAACGACTCTCTATGATCAATTATAGGAACTTGCGAAAAGTTCTTGTTCTTAACCCGTGAGAGTTAAGACTTTCGCGTTTTATAGCTCCCTATATAAAAGCCTAGCAAAACTTGACTTAAAAACGTTAAGGATACTAGCTAGAGTAACTTAAGATAAGTAAACTCGGGTTGAGTCAAAAGATTCATAACGTTTGAAAATTAAAACCACTTTATTAAACATTTATTCTAATAAGGAAAGAAAATAACTATACAAAGGTAAAAACTAATAGGCCAAAATAGATCAAAATTTTGAAAAATGTCGAAAAATTGATTTTCTGGTTAAAATGAGGACAAATACAAGGAAAAGGCCACTTAACTTCGATAGAAGTCCCCCTTACACTTAACATAAACATTGTCCTCAATGTTTAAGCATGTGGGAGTAAACTCCCCTACACTTAGGACATTGTGCACTTTGTTTAAATCTCGTTAAGGAAAAGACAACTAAAGAGATTCCTATTTTAATATTGAGAAATATAAAATAGTGAATCGAAAAGAGTTTAGGATAGAACCGGGAAGAAGGGAACACGGAATCACGGGTCGTCAAGAATCATCAAGAGTGGATCATTGAGCGCTCGAATCCCTGATTATAAGAAGAGAGGAGAGAGCAAACCAAGGGTCCCCCTACACTTAGGATAAAGAAAGCTAAAAGATAGATGCATGGGTTGCCTCCCAAGAAGCGCTTGATTTTTGATTACCGAGTCGTGAGCCTGACTCGACCTTGATCATCATAGGAAGAAGCATGAAACATATCCACCAGGATCAAAGACATAGTTTTCGTCCATCAAATAGCACAAGCTTAAGGCGAACAAGGCAAGCCAAAGAAGAATATGCAAGGTTCCCTTAAGCAGCGATGGAGCACGGTGGAAGCAAGGGTGAAGTGGTGCAAGCAGATTTCCATAAGTTCCAAAGATATTTCCTTTTATTTCATCAGGTGGAAACTGAGATGGATGCAGAATATCAATACCGGGGTCGAACACCTTTTCCTTTAGGGGAAAATAGCACTCAAGCTCAGTAGAGTGTGAAGAAGATCCGCGAAGAAGCACAACCTCGTCCTCAGAAGGGGGACAAAGAGGTGTTAAATCATATGTGTTGCAGATGTCGGTGTCGACCGGTTTTTCTCCTTTGAAAGAATGTTCTTCAAATCCAAAGTAGGATTAAGACGATAATCTTCAAAATCATAAAGAGGAGCATCACTCTCATGAGGGAAGTAAGTGTTTAGAAATGTAGAGAAGTCTTCCTCAAATGAGTAATCGTCCAAAGTAGGATCGAGTGATGGCGGAGGATCTTCATCATGGGAAGAATCACTCGAAAGAGTATCAGCCTCATCAAAATTATCATATGTAGGTAGGTCGGGATACTCGGAAGTAAAATCATCATAATCACCCGAATCTGAGCTAGAATCATCATCATAAGCATCGAAGATCGGTGGAGAATCATAAATGGGAGAAGGTTCCATATTGGAGAGAGAATCATCCACATCATCTTGAAAAAGTGGATTATCAATGCAAGAGTCGAATAGAGGATTGTTGTAGACGACAAAATCATCGAGCACATTAATCATATTCACTGATTCTCGTCCATAGGATTTGCTTGTAAGCTTCCCCATTTTGAAAACTTGTGCATCATTCCCGACTCTTAAGATTAACTCACCTTCGGCAACATCAACTAGAGCTCGTCCGGTTCTCAAGAATGGCCGACCAAGTATTAAAGGAATACGAGGGTCCATTTCATAATCAACAATGACAAAGTCGACCGGGAAAGTAAATGTGCCAACTTTGATGAACACGTCTTCGGCTATACCAACGGGGTAAGCGAGATTCTGATTTGCAAGTTCAAGAGTCATCTTTGTTGGAGTAAGGTCGGGCAATGATAGTGTTTTCCAAACACTCAAAGGCATAAGATTAATACTAGCCCCGAGATTAGCAAGGGCAGTAAATTCTTCAGTTTTGTTGAAAACGCAAGGCAACACAAAATGACCGGGATCTCCAAGCTTTTCCGGAAGTTCTTTAAGAATAACTGCAGAGCAGTTTTCAATTAAGCGTGTGTTGGAGAGCTCAATCAACTTTTCCTTCTTGTTAAGCAATTCTTTGAATGCTTTGACAAATTTCGGCATGTGGACAAGTGCTTCGAGAAAGCTAATGTTGAAGTTCATTTGAGAGATCATCTTCACATAGCTCGACACTTAAGAGTCATCCTTGGTTAGTATTTTGGTCTTGCCTAAGCGAGAAGGATATGGGATATTAGGTTTGGGTGGTGAAGGTGCAGTAGTTAAAGGTTGAGATGTTGAAGGGTCCTTCCTAGGAACATCGTCATGACGAGGCGGAGACGGTAATGGTGCACTAATACTAGGTGTAGGAAGAGTAATGATAAATGATGGTGGAGGAGGTGTAGACGATGGGGCGGGATCGGTGGATCGACAATGGTAATTCCACTACGAGTAGTAATAGCACTCACATTTGATCGTGGATTGGTGACGGTGTTTGAAGGTAGAGAACTCGAAGAAGAGGGTTGAGCGGCGGGCAAGAAACTAGCAAGCATATTCTTCAAATCATGTGTTTGATTGCTGAAGGAGGATTGAATATTATCTCGAAGCTCGGATCTTATCTCATTCCATTGCATGGTAATATCTCCTTTAAGATTGATAATTTGGCTCTGAAGATTCTTGATTTGCTCACCTTGGGTTCTCATGATGGCTTCAACATCGGGGTTAATGGGTGGGGTTTGTTGAGCGGGTGGGTGATAAGGATTAGAAGATCTTGGTGGGATTTGGTTGCTTCTAGTGTAGTTGTTGGCGGGATTTTGGTTTTGAGGAGAAAAACCGGGTGAAAGGTAGTTGTTTGATCGGTAACTCAGCAAATTTCTATCCCCTTGAGGTCGAGCTTGGTAATTTTCCGGTGAATAATTACCATAAGCTGCATACACATTTTCCGGATTTCCTTGTGTAGAGGGACAATCGGTGTATGAGTGAGGACCGCCGCATGTTTCACAAGAAGGTGCTACCGCTTTAACTTGTTGTTGTTGGTTTGAAGCGAGAAGCAAGATACTTTTGCTCATTTCAGTCATCATGCGGGCGAGTTCGGTCATATCAGGGTTTGCTGAAGTAGAAGAGACATTGACTCTCGGGTTGTTCCTTGAAGAAGCAGAGGAATCCCAGTTTTTGTGGTGAGTAGTCATGTTCTCAATTAACTCTCTACACTCCTCGGGTTTCCTTTTCATAAATGTGCCACCGGCGGCTGCATTAATCGTATCACGATCACAAAAAGTCAAACCGTTGTAGAAAGTATCAATCAATGTGACTAGAAGCATGTTGTGGTTTGGACAACGATCAATCAAGACATTATATCTTTCCCAAGCATCAAAAAGAGATTCATCAGGATCTTGCATGAAACCGCTGATTTGATTGCGAAGGCTCGTGACCATGGATGGTGGAAAGTAGCGCGACAAAAAGCGTTGAGTCATGTCATCCCAAGTATGAATTGAATTTTTCGGGAGACGATCAAACCATTTCTCGGCATGATGTGATAAAGTATGTGGAAAGAGTTGAAGGCATAGAACATCCATTGTAGCACCAGGCAACTTCATGCTTTGGGTGATTGGAATGAACTTGTCGAGGTGTTTGTTGGCATCATCATCAGGCATTCCGGCGAATGGATTAGTTTGCACTTGCTGAATCATGTGGTGCTTCAACGAAAACTCCGGAGCCGTGATTTGCATCGGCGCAATCGGTCCTCCTCGTCCAAACATGGTAGGTTGACAAAGCTCCTCCATTGTCCGAAGATCGGGCTGTGGAAGAACATTGTTGTTATTATTGAGGTGCGGTGGATTATTGTTGTTGTTAACACCTGACATACTTAAATCTTCTCGATTCTCGGGCTCTTGATAATTAGAAGATCTAGTACGCATACACCTGAAAATGGAAAAGAAAAAGAAACCAAACACAAAGACAATATATATACACAATAAAGATAAAATCTTTTTGGATTTTTGAAATTTTCAATTTTTATGGGTTTTTTATCGATTTTTAATTTTTATGGTTTTTTGAAATTTTTAAGCAAGAAAATAACGCTCACAAGTGAACGGATCCCAAAAAGCAACGCGTCTCTCACAGAAAACCGTTAATCTTTACGAAAAGAGCCGGCAGCGGCGCCATTTGATAACTAGGTTTTTACTTAGATAAAAAGTTCTTTGTCGTATGTCTAATCGAATTGAAAAATGGTTTTAAGTATGACTCAGTTGATTTTGGTTAAGAAAAATATTTGTCGTTGTAGTATATTAAAAAGTGCGAGACTTAAAAGTAAATGGCGGGTAATTTAAATCTAAATCTAATTAAAGCGTAAAGGGTGCAATATTTAAAACTTTGAAAAGTAAATAACGAGAAATTAAGTGACTTAAAGTTAAAGCGTGACGAGAATTAAAATTAGACAAAATGTGAAAATGTAAACTTAGAAAAATAAAATAAGACAAAATTAGTAAAACAATACCCAATCGGAATGTATTCCGATCAGTATCCCAATCGGAATACACTTACCCCTCTGGTGGAATGTTGATCGGAAAATCCAATAGGAATGCTGTCACCTTTTTCTGATCGGAATAACAAAGCAAAAACCCCAGATCAGAATGATGATCGGAAAATCCAATCGGAAAGCTGTCACCTACCTCTGATCGGAATACCAAACTCACCTTGATCGGAATACTTCAATCGGAATGTGGGAATAAGGAGTTATCGGAATCCTTCTCGTCAGAATGTTGTTGGACAAGTTTTCTTGCAGATTCCTTCTTTTATTTTCTTTTGGTTTTCTTCTCTCATTTTTCTTCAAGACTTCACTATCACCTAATAAGGTATAGTATTCTTGAATTATTTTGTGAAGTTATCCTTAACTTCTTTGTTGAGTCTATTTTGATTTATTTTAATCATGCCTCTCTAAGTTGAGTCTCTCTCTTCTATCCTTTCTAAACTAAGTCAAGTCGAGCCACACCCTTTCCTCGTCATGTAATTGTTCTTTGAACACTCACAATGATAGAGAAGAGCTACGAAACTTTGAGCATGTAGTTTATCGTATGCTAAACACCATCCATCTTGGTTTTTCTATTCTTTGACTTATTTGATCTCTTTCTCTATATCATTGAGTCATCTTTTTGGTGTCGAAATTCATAAGCATCCTTGCCTATAATGTCTTATATCTAGTATTTTTCTTAAGCGACGATTTATCCTCGCTTTTGGTTTTTCTTTATTTTTGTACCTTGATTCCCGACTTAAAGCTTTTGGAGCTTTCTAAAGGAATTATTTTTTAAGGTAAAAAATGTCTTCGAGTTGAGATTTTTTGTCTTTCTCATTGTTGATAGTTGATTGTGGTTAAAATTTACAATTGGATTGGGTGATTCCAACAATTCTAAGTTTTTAACCTTTTGAGAGAATTTTGGTTAAATCTTGAATTTTCTTGGGTGATTCCAAAAATTCTAAGCTTTTTACCCTTTGACATATTATCGTTACAATTGGTATGGATGTTTCTTGTCTACCTCTATTCCAACAATTGTGAATTGATCTTGTCAAGATCCTCTCCTTCGACTTGTCTCTGGATTGATAGCATCGTATGCACACTTCTTTATCCAATGCTTGTCATTGTTTGTGCAAACGACTTGTTTATCGTCCTCATTTTCGCGTTTCCTCATAGTCATTCTTCCTCTCTTTTTGACTATGTGGAATTGTTTTTATTGTCCATGTCATACTCTATTTAGTTTGGTATTTTTGCCATGATATTAAAGTGAAGTATGTCCTCTCGACAATATTTTCTCTTTTTATAAATTGGACATTTCTTTTCTCTCTATTGTCCTGTTTATATTTTTTTGGAGTCACCAAAATAAGTTGGGTTCTCTTTTCTATCTAATAGCCCTCTTATTTTTCTTAACTTGTCATATTTTTGACACTTCTAAAAGTTAAGATTTTTTTAGCTTTCTCTTGAGTCCCTCTCTTTGTACTCGAGATGTTTAAAGCTAATTCCGCTTGGGTGACATTGCTATACATAGATGCTCTTGTCCACTAACTTTGTTTTGTAAGACTTTTCTAACCCTTCTTTGTAGCTTGTCACTATTCTTGCTTCATTGGTTCCTCAGGCAAGGGGGAGCTCATATCAAGGGGGAGCATTTGCAAGATTTCTATTCATTACATTTGCGATCGTTGACTCACTTAAATTGCATTCATCGAACTTCTTGCAAGTAATGAATTTTGGAATCTCGAAGATAAGCATTTTATTATGCATGGAGTTGGTTAACCTATGTTGATTGAAGACTTCACTAGGATGACGCAAGCTCAATATCTTTAGATGATGGGTCTACGGTTTGGATTCTCGCTTCTCAACCGACAACCATAAAGGATGATTAGCTTTTTGGATTCATGTTCTATCGAAGTCGATCCTCCTCTTCTACAAATAAAGACTACCGTTCGGATGAAAGCTCTCGTGACGTCAATTCTTCTCTTCTTCAAATGACGTGTTATCGATAATTACCCCTTTGGATGTGTGCTCTCTCGACGTCGATTCTTCTCTTCTTCAAAGACGTTGACTACCTTTTTGATTCAACAAAAGGGGGAGAAGTAAGTGTAAACGAGTAATTTATACATTTTAATATGCGTTGCGGTTTTCTTGTTTGTCATCATCAAAAAGGGGGAGATTGTTAGTGCAAACATTATGATGCTTTGTCGATATAATCTCTTTGTGTTTTGTTGATGACAAACGTATAATTCGTAATACATTATATAAAATGTTAAGGTACTCGTAATCACCCAAGAATACATTTGTATACTTCTCTCGAGATCTCTAAAATCGCATTCGGCATGAATCACTCAAGGTATGGATAAACATGTCATTAACCTAACTAAGTGATCAAGGATTAATATTTTCTTAAAACTCACATTTAATCAAATGTGACAAAAGATTTTAATAAACTTTATTTTTAAGAAAATGTTTTATTAAAAAGAAAATGGAAATTTGAATTTGGAATATTCCAAAGAATATTCTCTAAAGTATATTCCAAAGAATATTATTTAATTTGAATTTGGAATATTCTAAATGCTAAAGGAATATCCTTTGAGGGTATAAATGGTATTTCCCCACTAAAGGATAAAAATGCACGGTCTCCAAGCTGGAGGTTCCTTAAAGGAACCCGCGGTTCCTTATTGATAAGGAATCGCGGGGGCATTTAAGGAATCGCGGGTCTTTATAGCCGTTGCATTGTTGTCCTATAAATAGTGGATCATTTCCAGCTTTTCTTTCAACCCTTTTTGCATAGTTTCTTTGAAAATATCTTTAAACTCCCTGATTAGTTAGTTTAGATTAATCTTGTTTAAGATGTGATTCTCTCCTTCAATCCTCTCATCCTCTCAAGTGCAAAGAGAAGAACACTTTCATTACCATGAAGTTTTGGGTTCATAACATGATGAAGATCTCTCCTTCTAGATCAAGTCATTGTTATCCAAGTGTTGGGTTCACTTGGATGTGTTTGTAAGGGTAGAAGATCCAAGTGATGGGTATCCTTGGATTAGGTTTTAGTTATGTAGATCCAAGTTTGTTAATACTTGGATATAGTGTTAGAGTCATAGATCTACGTGTTGTGTGCTTAGATCTATATGGTTTATGTGTTTAGGCCATAAAACACAAGGTTTGTTATGTTGGGCCATAAAACATAACTAGTGTGAAGATCGGTGTAGATGGGTGTAGATTGGTCCTACCTAAGATTAGGACTCGACATATAGCCTTGTGTCGGAAAATGGTGAAGTAGCGAAGTTGTGTAGATTGGTCCTACCTAAGATTAGGACTCGACTTTGAGCTTAGAGTCAAAAATTGCTTAAGCAACGTTGTGTATTGTTTCTCTACCTTAAGGAGTTTGTTGACTAGTGAAGTAACTCTCGAGTAAGGTGTATTCGAGGAGTGGAGTAGGGCGAAGAGGAGCTTCATGACCGAACCACTATAAATCATCGTGTCGGTACTTTCCTTTACATTTATGTCTTTACTCTTATTGATGCATTTATATCTTGGTGTGTGTTGTGTGCATCTCATAATCTAAACATCTAAGTTGCGGAAAAGTTAAGGCTTAGTACGTGTGTGCTTCATGTTTAGATTATGGTCAAGTGTACATCACTTTGTCTAAACATCTTAGTTGAGGAAAAGCTTATGCTTAGTACGTGTGTGCTTACTGTTTAGAATATTGCTTGATGTACTCTTGATTTGATGTTTTTGTGTGTTTTCTTACTTGTAGTATTTATCTTTCAATCAAACACATCTAATATCTAGTCAAGCTTTATCGAGAATTTGATACCAAGGATTGTCAAAGTTTAACATGTAACAAAAGGTTAAGTCCACTGTCGGCGGTTCCTTAAATGGACACGCGGTTCCTTAGTGATAACGAACTGCGGGTATGTTTAACGAACCGCGGTCAGTGGGTTTTACCGAAATGTTTTGAAAATGAACTAGAAACTATTCAACCCCCCCCCCCCCCCCCCCTTTCTAGTTTCTACAAAGGTTTTCAACCTATGGAAGTTAAGCATAAGATAAGTCATGAGATGGATGCATCAACTCTTGAAGAGGAGGCATACATGCAGAAGGTGTCGTATGCTTCGGCTATAGGATCTATTATGTATGATGTAAGATGCACAAGGCCTGATGTGGCGTTTGCTCAAAACTTGGTCAGTCGATACCAATAGAATCTGGTGAAGCTCCACTGGACTACTTTTAAACATATTCTAAAGTATTTGAGGAGTACGGAAGATATGTTTTTGGTATTTGGAGGGAAACCAGACACAGAAATGAATGTGACAGGTTTCTGTAATGCGTCCTGGCAATGTGATAAAGACGATACGAAGTCTCATACGGGTTAAGTGTTTGTTATCAATGGAGGAGCAGTTGACTGGAAGAGCAAGAAACAAACAACGATTACAATGCATGCTACTCAATCTGAGTACATGGCTGCTTCAGAAGCTGCAATGGAAGCTGTTTGGATTAGGAAGTTAATTGGAGATCTTGGAGTGGCCTTAAAATAAAGAACCTATTAATATATATTGCGACAATTCTGCTGCAATTATATTCGCCAATGATTCTGGAGTTATGAAAGGCGTCCGACACTTTAAGTGTAGACATCGCTACGTCCGAGAACAAGTAGAAGCTCGTGAAATCAAATTAATAAAAGTTCACATAGATGATAACGTAGCTGATCCTTTTACTAAGGTTGTGCCTATACCAAAGGTAGTTAAGTATGCAAAGGCTATTGGGCTGCAACTAGCTAGCGAACTCATGCAATAAATATGTGATCAGTATTTGGATAAGGATGTTAAGACATTATTATTTAATAAAATAAAGATTGGGTTTCGTTTATTCTTATTACTTAATTTTGTATCATATTCACATGTTTTAATCCATGAATAAATTGTTATGATAAATATCCGTTGTCAATTAATAATATGCGAATATTATTAAATTAAGACAAATCAAAATTGCGATAGAGTATACTTGAAAGTATATTGATCGAATTTGGATGATATTCGATGAATCAGATATTGGAATTATCCCAACTATATGATTTTACTTTGTGGATCTTTGTCATCAAGTAAATCATAAATAGTTAGACCTGAGATACCAGAAATTTTTTTTGAATCTAGTGCATTTTGTGGAATAATCTAACGCTACACGTAACTGGTAGATATAAGGATTATTTTCAAAAGTGTTGCAAAATTCATTGGTTTTGCTTGTAGTTAATATGGGATTTATTTTTTCCAATTTCGTTTTGGAGTATAATACAGTTTGTAGATTCAAAGTTTCTTAGGATTAAGCAAGTGTTTGATTTATCTATTAAAGGAAGAAGATGAAAGAAATAGAGAGAGAAAGGTATAGAGAGAAAGGAGAGAATGAGAGAAAAGATGGAATGTTTATTTGTGACAAAGTGCTCAACCCTCCTAACATGCTAGGAGGGGGTATATATAGCCCACCCTACATGTGGGCTATATGGGCTATATGTTTACATATTCGATCACGAGCCCAATACTTGAATATATCGTTGGAGTGAGCGATCCTTTCTAAATACGTAAAAACATATTTCCAACAATCTCCCCCTAACGGAGGTCACTCCAAGTTACAATGTCCTAAATAGTCTATAGCTCGTGATCTATGCTAACAATGATGTGGCCGAGAATTTCTTTGGAAAAACGTATTTCCAACACAGTTGGGCCCCTCGTGCGATTAGTAAGATGTTTGTGTGGCCACACCCAAATTTGTTTTGATAATCTTGTTGACTCTATGAACGAGAAACAGAATGGTTAATGAAAGGAATGACTGAGATCCATATCCTTATTAACGTTGTATTAGAAATAAAAGGATAATAATAATGATGAATCATTAAAAGGTTTTATCCAAGAGACCTTACTCGAGTTGTACTAGAGACATTGCTAGTATAACTGTACGCTAGTCAATGTAATCACGATATTCGAAATATGTCCAAGTGGGAGCTGAAAGTTTATGGACTTATATTTAATAGGTATGTGATAGGATCAAACTCGAGATTACGGGATTGCACACAATACGTAAAGAGTTAATTTATTTAATAAATGTATTTATTATATTTATTAAATTAAATCGAGCTATAACTTTAACGACCGTTAAATAATTAAGATTTAAGTATTAACGAGCATTGTGGAATAAATATAAAGAGGAATAAATAGAAAGAAGAATGGAAGGTTCTGGAACACCCCTAAGGGGTGTTTGGGCTGTCGGTTATGGAGGGGAAAAAGGGGAAGGAAAAACTTTCCTTATATTTGTTTGGGCTACAAGAATTCTAGGTCTATATAAACAACCCCCACCCTCAAAATTCATACACATAATCTTTCTTTCTCTTCCTCTAGTCGATCGCAAGAAGGAACCCACAAAGGGTTTTGGTTGGTTTTCTTGTTCTATCAATTTTGCTTATAATCTAGTCCTAGCCCTTCTATATGGTTGTTGGGTAGATTTTTCCACAAGCGTAGAAGCTCGGTTTACACGTGCTAAAATCACGGTTAGCTCGTTGTATGTACAAGAACGTAATATAGTCTTACTTTAAACTATATCTTGGTGGAGTACGTTATAAACCCGAATTGGTGATTCGTTCTTTATCTTTGGATTTGCTTTAGCGTAAAGGTATGAACCCTAATTCGATTAATTATAATTGTGTTAATTATGATCTTGTTAAATCGATTCCGCTATATGTGTGATTTGATCTCGTTTAGGGTTTTGTGTAATTGTTATGAACTATATAAACCTTCATTAATGAAGTCAGCAAACACGACATATATTTCAAAAGCCAACTTAAGAACATACAGAAAATCCACTGATAAACATACCGGTTGCAGGGATGGAGGTACTATATAGAGAGGGTGGGACAAAACCAACCCAAATTTTTTAATGTGTAGTAATAGTATGAGTTTTTTATATGTATTTTGTATGTATAATTTCAAATGGCCCATCCAAATAAAACTAAAAAGCCCACTTACAGAAAATCGTGAGTGGTGATCTTTTTCGAATAATTTTGTAGTTTATATTGAAAAGATATTGCGAAAACCTTTAGTTTAGATAGCGTTTTACATTATTTTAGAGCTAAAAGAGGTCGTGTACAGTTAAAATGTTAAACTCTTGTTGTATGACACTTTAATTTTTATTGTTATTTTTGGTATGTTTTTTAAGTTTTTTGTTTTGGTCTACCCGAGTGAGTAATCTTGACTCCGTCACTGGCCGGTTGTATGTGATCTTCCATTGGTACCCACAAGCGACTGACCATATGCGCTGGTTTTGGTTGACCTGAAAACAATAATCCTGCATCCACTTTATAAATCAGTTACAACTAATAAATATTCTTAGTGTGATTCTTTAGGAATTTAAATGTGTATAAATGACTTTGCGTAAACTTCAATCTGTGTGACCTATTCCCCTTTTATCTTGTTGGTTTGACCTATATGACCAGTTCAAGGTCTCTAATACAACCCAGATTGACTCATTCATAAGCAAATGGGTTGAAACAACTACATCTATCAATGACACTTCTATCTTACTCTAGTACCTCCTTTCAATTATTTATTCTCGAATTTCCATTATGCAGGGAGCAATTATGGGCCACTCATAAGAACCTGTAGTTATTGCTTTTAAAAATTTGCATGCAGACTATGTTTTGGATGAACCAAAACAACATAAGGATTTAAAAAGGATCAAGGATGGATGATAATTTATAACTCACAGTATAATGTTAAATAAAAATAATGGCGAGATAATACATACCATATTTGTAACATATTTGTATCATTAAGAGAGACTGACTCCCACATAAACTGGAAAGGTATTAATTTTGGCATATTTTTGCTCTGCACATTGCTATAAAACATATCCTCGTCAATACTGTTATATATATAAAGAAAATATGCAGCAATAGAAATAAAAGCAGATTCACTTTAAGGCAAGCAATAAACTCTTGGACAAATGATAGAAAACAAATAACCTGATACAAAAGAACAATAGACAAAAACTAGAAACCGCACAGAATGATTTCCTGTCCTTAAAGCTTAATACGAACTCGGGTATTTAGTGAAAGTCTACAACGTACAAGCCCAGGATTTGATGCAGCCAACACGTGTCTTTCCTTGGCAGCAACCGAATCAACACAAAACAACGTTGATAGCAAAAACAATATGATGTGAACAGGTTGTTAAATCAAGAATCGTTTGATATTTTGTTATGATAAATGAAGGAGAGTAACCCTTTATTTATACTAAATGTTTATCACCCACTACTTGAGAAGTGGAGAAATTATTGGCCCTCAAATATCAAACCGTTGCATGACTCTATTCAAATGAAACATTCTCAGTCAATGGTGCGTACATGAGTTTAATCAGGAGAGGTGGAAGAATAAGTCTTCACTCTTCAATGAATCCATAACCTCTTCATGCTAGTCACATTTGTACCAAATAAACTTACACTTAATGTTATATAAATGTTTCATTAAATTATAATCCATAGTCCCACCATACTTATATTGTTGTAAGTATAAAACTATACAATCTTCTTTATAAATATCCAACAATCTCCCACCAGGTTTGATAGTTTTATGCTATTCTAATAGGTTATGTCGCAAAGATTAAACCTTGCATTATACAAGTAGGCAAAGTAAAATTGATTCTTTGGTGTCCGAAGATTAAACCAAGAATCTTATGATTTTACCGGCATACTTATACACATTCCTACCGTGACCGTTGTTTTCTCACCGAGCGCTAATAAGGCCATACGCTTAAATCCTATTTCTTGACCCTCTAAAAGAGAAACCAAACACTCTTCATTCAAGGAGGCACCAACTCTAGATCATATAGGCAAAGCTTTTAACATCTTTGTTGCTAATATGACTCAAATGCTTTGTTAAGAGGATTCACCTCATCCTTTCCTCGGAAACACCGTACTATCTATACTATACATGAGTCAATTATGAGATAGTACCTTATACCCATTAGTGACTTTGTTATTACCCATTAAACTCGTGTAATAGGAGCACTACAACCAAGTTGTAGTTCCACCACTAACCGGTTCACATATGGTTTCATATTCATGTCTCTAATTCTTCTCATTAAGTCTCTCATCAGAGGCTCAATGAGGTCGTCAATCACATCTCAAAACATTTAGTACATCTCTCGTCAGAAACATAATAAATGCAATAGTTAAGTTTTTTGATCACTTAACAAACACATCAATAATGGTACCATTCTCAATTATTTATCTCGTTAATCATGACTTAACATGATACCTTCATATCATGAATTGACATGAAATACTATTTTCAACATCGCTTGAAAATCTTTCATATGCCTTCGAGTAGCATTTCATAACACTCGGTTGAAGCAAAGAAAACTTAAAACAAATACCAAGATAAGTTCTCTAATACGTTACTCCATGAAAGTCAGATTCAGTTTGTTTCACAAATAGATTTCTTAAAAAGAAAAAATATCACACGTGATGTTTTGGAAAACAAATGTAAGTAAAACACTAGCTTTCATTACTTAAAAGAAACATAAACATATGAAACTAAAACCACTACACTAGAATCAAACAAAACTGAAATTTAAAGACATAACAACTGGAATTGAAAGTAGCGCTAGCCGCCTTGCTAGTGTTAAAAGAAAATCGAAACAACTCGTCATCATGCCAAGAGATCATCTCCATCATCGAGGTGAACATTACCCACCATCTTGGCTATCTCGGTGTTCACCGTATTGACCTCACTAAGTCCCCGATTTCAGGTCTTTGCATTCACGAGCAAAGTGTCCAGGATCTCCACAAACATGACACTTAAATTTCCGTTTTGGAGCGGATTTCTTGAAGTTCTTCTTAGTTACTGCCTCCTTAGAGTTATGTGAATTGTTGCGAAAGACTTTGTTGGAGCTTTCACCTTGAACATGATAAACAGTTGACACGTCCTTACCTCGTTTATCTCTAGTTCTAGCCTCTTCCTCAATACGAAGAAACTTTAGAAGATCATCCAACGAGTAATCATCGGTTTTGTTCAACATTTTCATGGAGAAACTTTTCCAAGAAGGTGGGAGTTTGGTTAAGATAGCACCCACTTGAAAAACTTCCGTTATAGGAACATATAGAGCTTTTAGTTTGTTAACTAGGACTTGAAGCTCATGCACTTGCTCCATAATCGTTTTCCCTTAAACCATTAGAAACTCGAGATACTTGGAAACCAAGTACTTATTGGTACCTTGTTCATGAGCTTTGAATTTGGACTCCATTGCACTCCACAACTCTCTCGGATTTGTAACCGACGCGTACAAATCATAAAGAGTGTCAGACAATGAGTTTTTGATATGACCACAACAAAGAGTCTCATCCTCTTTACGAATCATACGCAGTTTCTCAAGCTCATAAACTTTTTTCTCATCCGTTGGCTTACCAGATTCGGGAACAGGGTCTGCGGGAATGGGAGGCAATTCCAGGTCCAAGACATAGTAAATCTTCAACACGATCAAGAGAAACTTCATTTTCTCAGCCCATCGGGTGTAGGTACACCCGTCAAACTTATCAAGTTTGACACATTCTTGATTCATCATTCGGAAGTTCATCATGGAAGAAGCACCAGTATCCATTAATGATATTAAGCTTTAAGATTGTTGAATATATAAAGAAAAATGCAACAATAGAAATAAAAACATATTCACTTTAAGCCAAGCAATAAGCTCCTGGGCAGATGATAGCAAACAAATAACCTGATACAAAGGAACAAAGGACAGAAACTAGAAACCGCACATAATGATTTCCTGTCCTTAATGCTTAATATGAACTCGTTTATTTGTCGTGATTCTACAACGTACAAGCCCAGGATTTGATGTAGCCAACACGTGTCTTTCATCGACAGCAACCGAATCAACACAAAACAACGTTGATAGCAAAAACAATATGATGTGAGCAGGTTGTTGAATCAAGAATAGTTTGATATTTTGTTATGATAAATGAAGGAGAGTAACCCTTTATTTATCCTAAATGTTTATCACCCACTACTTGAGAAGTGAATAAATTCTTGGCCCTCAAATATCAAACCGTTGCATGACTCTATTCAAATGAAACATTCTCAGTCAATGGTACGTGCACGAGTTTTATCAAGAGAGGTGGAAGAATAAGTCTTCACTCTTTAATGACTCCATCACCTCTTCATGCTAGTCACATTTGTACCAAATAACTTACACTTAAAGTTATATAAATGTTTCATTAAATTATAATCCATAGTCCCGCCATACTTATATTGTTGTAAGTATAAAACTATACAATCTTCTTTATAAATATCTAACAAATACAATACTAAACCATGTGTAGCTTTTGTAAAATTGGTCATAAACTTGATAACACAAATAAAATATCTACTAGCAGGCTAGTAAAATTCTCTACTATACACAACATAAGTGAACCCAACATTCAACTACACATGATTGGATAGATGAGCAAAAGTCGTGTGGTTTCGTATCTTGAACCATATAAAGATGCATCAAAGTAATGGTGTTTAAAAATATTATAAAATTCAATTAGTTATAAGGAATGCTAAGCAACATAAACTGCTATGTTGATCGTTCTAGTGTAATAAACAACCCTAAAGTATAAAGTTCAAATTAAACTCCCAGTCTCTTATCATTTTAGCTTAAGATAATTCCTAAATGGCAATAACCTAAACTAATCTATTCATGTTAGAGATTTTGCTATGATAGTTACAATTTCATTATTACATTCATAAAGATTTGAAAAACATATTTAGGTATATTTTCATAAAGATATGCTCATCGCTTTGACCTTTGCTCCGACCTCATTATCTTCTTTCAGCCGCCTTATCACTCTCTCAAGCTTGTTTGCGTTGATAATGAATATATCTCCCTCCGGATTAAACATATTGTTCTTATAATCCGTCTTAATCTCCACTGCCAATCCCAATCCCAGCTCCACCACCATTTCATTACCCCTTTAATACATTAAGGGGAATGTATAAATGGGGAATAAACAATAATAAAAGTAATGTGAGAGAAACAGTAACCAAAACCCTGTCTTCCGTCCATTTGTCAAACCCTTTCATCTAGACCCTCCAATTTAAGCCTCTCTGAACCATAGATTGCTTGACTTCAGATCTCATCCGTATATTGTGTGGAAAAATATGGTTGTTTTGTAAACCCATTTTGTAGCTGTTGATTTGTGTCCCAAAATCTATACCTGTCTGCATCTCAACCTTTGGATTTTGGTTTGCTGTGAATCATTGATTCACACATGGAACATCTCCCCCGTTGAATTCTACTTACTCCTTTAGTGTTACCCACCCCTCCTCACACACACATACAATTATTGGATCTATCTATGTCTCTCTCTAAAGTAGATCGGTTATGAAACTTGGATCAAATCACGTTGATCGGGATCAATTGTTTATGATCGAGATCAATTGTTTATGAATATAACTCATTTTAGATCAAAGTCCTTTGATTCATATATATCACCTATGTCGTTGCTCCTACCTCTTCGTTGCTAATGTCTCTTATCTCAAGGTTTAGTCCATAATTTATTATAAAGGTTTAATCTTTTTTTTTTGATTATATATTTGAGATTATTAGAGGTGCTGTTTGACTATGGGTATATTTATTTGTAACAGGAAATAATGAAAGACTATGACACAGAATATGGCTGTCAATGGAGAAACAATGGGAAAAAGGAATCATGTTTACAATATGCGGGTACGGCTTTCTAAATTGCTTAAACTTTTGATTTTTATTGTCAGTCAAGATTTAAGATTATGCTTTGATCATGTTTTTGTTTTTTTGAATTTGTTATTTTGAAATAAGGCGACTTATGTTCATTTGGTATGGTTCATCGGAGGGTTTGACGACGTCTTTATAGGGTGTTTCGATGTCCACTTTTTTTGTGCTCCTTTATTCCTCTATATATCATTTCATATAGTTTGTTGATGTTTTTGAATTTTGTTTTCTTAGGAAACTAAAATTTGCAGGAATGACTTTATGGTATATGGATACAGGAGAACGATGGCGTCGAATGAAATGGCGTGCAATGCATCTGCATCCGATAAAGGGTGACCATTAGGACATAATAGAAAGCATGAGCAAATTCAACGTCACGACGCCTTCAGAGTCGTAAGTATATTTATTTGCACACTTCATTTAATTGTTTTTTTAATTAAACTGGACTTTAGTACTTAAAATCAAAGAGGCGGGTAGGGGAGGGTTCGATGCTAATCTACTCCTGTTATGGGTGGATTTTTCCCTCGGTTGGTGATCCAAAGTAATGAAAACAATTGGGATTTGGAGAAAATATTCTCCTTAAGTAGTGACTCCAATGATTCTGCCCTAGCATATTGGCCGAACGGGTCCCAAATCATACGATAATATACAGTATCTAATATACAATAATTTGATAGAAAAAATGGCTAGGTGTTGATGGTCATCTAATGAGATTATAAGTAAACACTTCCCTTATCTAAGCATCGACATTCTCTGTCAAATATCGTTATTGATGTTGTTGCAGGTGTTGTGATACGCCAATGGTTTCAAGAAATCTATATGTACCAAGCTGGTGTTGATGGGTCGTGCTATTAAGGTAAATGTCCATATTTTACAACATTATATTGCAGCCGCACCAGATTCATCCAAACGGCCTTAAACTACTACATCAGCCATAAACACCCCGTAGAGCTTAACTGTTGCAAAAACTTGACCATTACCTTTTGCGGCTGCAATAAATTCACCCAAACGCCCTTCAACTTTGTTGTAGCAACAACAGATTAACCCAAATTCCCCTTAACTGCTTTTATACATGAATCTTTGCTATCATTTGATAATTAAAAATACGAAAGTAATTTATAGTGTAAATATATTATTTCTTTTCATTTGAATATATACCAAATCATATAAGATTGAGGTAAAACTTTATGCTAATTTGCTTATTTGCAGCTTTCTTGGTCATCTCTATTACCAATACAGTTGGGAACATTAATAATGGCATGGGTAGGCGAATCAACCACTTCTGCTATGCTATAAAGATATGATTGGCTTTATGCGAGGTAGGAATATAAAATGGTTTCATTTGTGATATCCTTCATTAAATGGAACATGGCTTTTTACGAGTCGGCAAGTATATTCAGCCCTAACGACAAACATATTGCCCTCTTAAAAGTATACATTAGTATTACTAGAGAATGCAAAAGCCGACATCTTATGTCATTTTTCAGTGCCTGAAGATAGAAACAAAAGATCTCTTTTAAAAACAATTTTTATCAGAATTGCTGCAAGATTTTGGATTTCTTTTAGTAGTGTCATCATATATGCTGGTCTAATTTGTTTAAATTTCCAGCGTTGCAGACTGAACTCGCCATGGCTAGGAACTGCTGATACGCAACAACCTGGTAGTTGTACATTTCAGAATTGCAGCTGGAGCAAGTGCACCAGCTTTCACTGATGTTGTCGCCTTACTAAATGGTAAATTAGTTTTAATGGTCTATATAATCTATGTAGGCCGTTTAATTTTCCAGGTAAACTAAAATACCCTTTACACGAACTATGTGTCTGTTGAAGAAAATTTATATTAGCATGAGGCATAAGTTTGCAATCCCAAACACGCCTTAAATTGTCATTTGCAAGCTGTGTGCGTGAAATCGCGGCTCTTTCTATAATTACTGAAAATGCCGGTCGAAACAAAAAATGTATGATGTAATTAGTGGATCACTTTAAAGACACTGGTCCAAATGGACAATATCTATGCATGCTTCTTGAATTTCTTACCGGTAAATATACTGCACCTCATTTGATATAACCGTTATAAAGGCTTAAACTTGAATAAAGTTAATGAGATATGCAGACGCACACTGACTGGACTTGATTATTTGTATTGAAAACTTCGTACTGTATATACACAAATATAAAAGATGCAAATATTCTCCTCTTTTTCTGTGTAAGCCCATCTAAAGACCCTGTTAGATCCAATACACATGTACTCATATTTTAGGCTGTCATTTTCATTTATACTCCTATTGGAAAAAGGACAAACAAAATAGTGGGGACATTTGTTGTTGCATCTTGAATTTATTAAGTGATGATAACCAGTTTAAATGAATGGGTGTGCTCAAATTGCTTAAATGAGTGTCAAATGCTAAATTTAGGACTAGGAGTAAGCGCAACCGAAATGGTTACGCCTTATTTATGTATAATTATTAAATACCAGGCTTGTAAACATTTAGATAGCTTATGATTTTTAATTTTGATTTTGTATAGATGGTTACCAAGGAACGCGGGAATGAAGAGCCATTAGCATAACCATCAGTTGCGGGGATTTGAGGGTATAAGCATTGTCGTAGCAAGTATGGATTTTGGCTGATGAATAAGAGAGGAAAATCAAAGATCCCAAAAGCAATCTATAATCAGAAACAAGTTCTTTGGAAATACCACACTTACCTTGATTTTGAATTTCATCAAGATTCCCCTTATGATCAGACAGAGTAGATTGAGAACTGGAGTTCTTCAGACGTTACCATAACGTACGTGCAACAAACTCTTTTCCCAACAGCTTAATGCAATAGTCACGTCTTTGGTAACACTTTGTTAACACCAGGATTTCTAATTCATTATGTCGTGTAACAGCTACCATCGATGTGCTGCAAGAATAGGTGTCATGTCATAAACCATGTTCTACATGCATAGACATATGCGGGTGTACCTAATGTACTAATATTCATAACATATTTTTAATGTTGACTAGGTTTCACTAATTCACTTGCTGCATAAAGGTTGCTTATACATGATGTCCTGCTACCTACTGCCGGACCTTCCCCCTATAAACATTGCCATAAAATACCCCGTTGCGGAGCACGGGCTTTAATCCTCGTATGCATTCATTTGTTGTTCAGTTTACATCGACCATGTTGGCACTGGTACACCAAACCACAAACTCTCCAACACTGAGATCCACCCACAATGAGACACGAATCCTCCAACCGCTGGATGAGCTAGCATCGACACCTGTGGGGCCCACCCGATTAATTTCCCTTATCCTGTGGTGAGCTCCAGGATTATGGTTTTTTGATAAACCTTAGATCTATTAATTAAATACCATACATTTAATAAGATACTGTGATTAACAAATTTATCGCTCTTTAGAATGAAGATTAGAATTAATTTTCATGTGGATGAATCATGGTGGAAATAGGCTGGGATGGGATTGGGTGGGTGAGGGGAGTGATACTAAAATGGGCTGGTGACATGATTTGAAACATTAGTTTATCTTTTCAAAATTAGATAATATGTTTCTTTCCGTGTTAACTTTTAAAATTTTTAACGCGTTTTTTGAAGTTTTGTTTTTCACACTTGTGACACATATAATTTCGGACGCATTTATGTCATATACACATTTTGTAATCATTTTTAACTAAATATAATTTAATTTTGACTTTTTATTAAACAATTAGATTGCATCTTTTTGCCTACGTGGCAAAATCAAGCAATTTGATTGGTTTAATTTTTTTCCACCAACCTTTACTTTTCACTCAAACATTTAAAAAATCTAATTCTTTTATTATATAAAAGATGTACATACATGTAACACAATTCAAAATGAAGATAATGAAATTTTAATAGCATGTCATATTTTATAAGGAATCTCTCGGTGAAGTTAAGGGTCTACGTTAACAATAAATCTAACAAACTTAAGATAGAAAGTTAAGTAGTCATTAGGGATGACAACGGGTCGGGTTTGGGTCGGGTTTTATTAAACCCGTACCCGCACACGTTTATAATATCCAAACCCGCATCCGCCCTAATACCCGACGGGTACCCGATTACTATTACCCAACGGGTTTTCGGTTTTTACCCGCGGGTATCGGGTATCCACAATTAAATTTCGTTGGACATAATTGTACGTATAAAGTAAAAAAAACAACTAAAAACAATCCAAATACCCTAATATAATTTTTTAAGTTTTTAGAAGATGAATAATAATAATTCAATATCATATCATGCGATTTAAAGTATCGAATAAATCATTGTTTTATTTAAAGTTACACAATCGAAATATGCTTGATTACAAACATTTTAATGCATACAAAAATGTAGCTAATATAAGCATTTCATTTGTTTAATAATTTTCGTCTACTATTTCACACAAATTTAAAAATTATATAAAATATTAATAAACGATATGTATTTTGGTAAACGAGTACGTATACGGGGCGGGTATTACTAAAACCCGAACCCGAACCCGTACCCGCGAAAAATAAAATATCCCAACCCGAACCCGCATCCAAACCCGCCAACCCGAATCCAAACCCGACCCAATCGGTTCGGGTTTCGATTTTCTCCATCGGTTTCGGGTGCTTTTGCCATCCTAGTACTCATACCTTCATTTTGATGCTTTCTTTCGTTCAAGCACCACAATAGTCAGATACAAAAGTTCCAACTTCGCAATGCTCGATCCTTGTGAGATACATTATAAATTAGGAAATAATAATAATAAAGGCGATATGAAATGCTGGGATGCTCATGCGGTTTGAATGACATGTCAAGCCGGATCAATTTTGTGCGATCAACACGTGTTAGGCTGGGTGTATCAAACTAATCGATCTACAATATCTGAACCTGAACACACTTATACTTAGATACCCACCCAAAGCTTATTAGTGTCAAGTATTGGCTAAGGTTTTACATTCTCAAAAGCTGATTAACCCGACCTGCTCATACATGCTTATTTTGGGTTTATGAGCTTATGGTTATCAAAGTCGTTTAATGCTCAAAAGCTGATTAACCTGGCCTACTCATATATTCTTATTTAGTGAATTAGAGGGTTTATGAGCTTATGGTTATCAATTTTTTAACCTATTGTGGGTTCCAAATCCATGATAAGCAACCTATAACGATTTTTACCTTATCTTGGTTAGCCAATTATTTCACAACCAATGTAGCAACCTCGTAAATGATAAAGGTAGCAGCCCCACACAAATAAACTTTTCCTTTACTTCTATCGGATACACGGGGTGTCATTCGCAAGCTTCTGAGATGAGCGTGTGTTTTGTTGATGTCAAAGGTGTTTGGATGACTATTGTTAGAGGGTATTTGGTTGTTGCTTAATAGCATCTCCACTTAATTTAACTAAAATCTAAATGCCTAACTTCAATATTTACCCACGTAAAACATACATCTGTAATATGCTTGCAGGTACCTTGAAAACTCTAAGCCTCGTCTCAAAAGCATTTTTTTGCTAAAGGAATATATCTTGAGATTTTTATCCAATTCATATTCATTATTTGCAACTTGTGCTTTTGCGATCCCCACCTATTGATGAATTGCAGACATGAAAGTGAAAGGGTTGTTTCCGCGCGAGTATAATAATACATCAGATGAACATGTGATTTGTGTTTGACAGCTTCCCATATACTCCTGAGTTTTTGCCAGCAAGATCTATGATAATGGCAAATATTACTTTTATATTAAGAAAAAAACTTATTAAAGATGGAATATTAATGTTGCATGAAACAAACTGTAAGGTAAAGTTTAATGCTAGGAATTTAGCATTAACAAGTATGGCCTGCAAAAAGGATTCAAGTATATAAGTTCTAGGAAAGAATGAGCATAAACAAAATGATTACAATCATAAATTTGAAGAATTGAATTTCTTATTGGGCACTCACTACCGATCGTTATTATCACAATAATGCAATGTTCCATGCCCATTCGATTTGGGAAAGAGTAAAATAAGATAGGTTAGCAAGTATTCTAGTAGAGGTTATATTATCGGCCCTCTTCAACAAGATAAATAGTTAAAAAAATTCCAAAAACCTAAGAGGGTTTTAATAACTAAATAACAAGGGTAGTTGTGGTTCAATCATTTTTAACTAGATGTTTGGCTAGTTTTGAACAACGATAAATGAGATGGTGTTCTAAGTTATGCAACTAAGACCGCAGTTTCCTTATTATACACAAATGTTGGTGTTCTAAGCGATGACGTATATTCCTTATTCGGGTAGAATAACCCGATCTACAGGAACTACCCGTATCCATTGGGTATGGATCAGTATTTCACAGCATGCGCATGGCCTAGGGGGCCCGGTAAGCCGCTGTCGCACAACGGCTTATTACTTAGCCGTGTCATTGTTGTACTGCGATAGGATAATACTGAATATAATCTATCCTTTGATTATATTCGCCTAAAGAAAAGGGATATACACTTACCTTAGTTATGCGATAAGGATCAAGCTATTTTAAGTTATTATCTATTCCTTATGCCGCAAGAGTAGGAGATCCCAGTCAGGACTCTCTCGGGTATAAAAGGAATCCCCGAGGTTCCACAAAGGTACGATAATACTCTAGAACCCTCACATATACTCAAACTGATTACTTACTCTCACACCGGAGTCTAATCGTGTGACAGGCGCCACGGTAAGCCTAACGGTGTCTGTTATTTAGTGTACAGGGTCTTCAAACAAGATTAACTTGTTTCAAGAGCCAGAGTCCACAAGACCACAAATTAAGCCTAATTCGGGTCTAGCTCGGTCCATCCAACTTTTGTATCAACAAGTTGGCACCATCCGTGAGCCTCTACACTAAACCCTGATTATGAACAAAGGCGGCGCAAACCCATCCTATCCAAAGGGCGGACCTAAGAAGCCACAAGGGCCACCCTTGGGACTTGAATCACTCAACAACCCGAGACGGGGATTGGGAGGAAAGGGACCACAAGTGTCTGCTCCCCCACTATTCACCCCCAGCCCACATACGGCAGGAGATGCATCGTCCTCACATGAAATCCTCGCCATACCCTTTAGTGAGGAATTAAACGCAAGGACTGAGCTAACACTACAAACCACAGTAGAAACTCCTTCTGAACCTGATCAAGACATGAGTTAATATGTTGCAAAGAACTTTGCAGCTCTGGTGCCGCTCATGAAGGCATAAATGAAGTCAAACCCGACAAGAGACTTGAGGATCAACATAGATTTCGATAGAGAGCTTAGGGCTCTAGAAAGGTCGAATTCTAAGAAGGAACTTCGAAAAGAAAGGAGGAAAAGGAGAAGAGGAGGGGAAATATACATGTCGACACCTCACCCTGACACGCCACTCATCGAAG
The DNA here is from genome assembly GCA_025667525.1 of Glebionis coronaria. Lineage (NCBI taxonomy): Eukaryota > Viridiplantae > Streptophyta > Magnoliopsida > Asterales > Asteraceae > Glebionis > Glebionis coronaria. The sequence goes on from CM046875.1 coordinate 71,935,746, forward strand.
GCGCGCTATCTCCATATTACTCTGATAGCTAAAGAGGGGAAGATGCTTGTCTTAGACCAACAAACAACAGGTGACATACGAACGTGAAAGACAGGTTAGGACCTAACCTAAGGGGAACCAACGCGTCGGCCGAGCCATACCCGCGTCGACAAAGTGTCCCCAAAAGATTGGGGTCATTAGAAAAAAGATCTTCCCCAGAATCTTACATGCAGGAACGAAGCAAAAGTACCAGAAAAACTCGGCGAGAAACTCTCTCGAATGAAAACTCATCAGACTCTGATTCCAGCGATCATCATCCGCGACGTAGGAGGATTGTTTCTTCATCCTCGGAGACCTCCGAATCCTCGGACCACGACAGGAAGCATCACAAAACGCCCAAACAGCCAAGAATGCGTAGTGAGGAAGAGTGGTCTCTTCCGTGGCGTCGCGACCGAGGAAGCGCGTTTTCAAAACGCATAACCATGTTTAAAGATAACAAGAAGAGACGAATGACGTCCAACGTCAAAACCTATGACGGAACAACAGACCCGGATGATCACCTAAAGGTGTTTGAATCCTAGGCAGGGATAGAACAATGGCCAGAAGAGGTGTGGTGCCACATGTTCAATTCAACCCTAATTGGGAACGCTAGAAATTGGTTCGATCGACTCCCACGAAGAAGCATCAGCGGTTTCGAAGAACTAAGGAGAGCGTTCTGAAGGAACTATGTCCAGCAAAAGAAGTGCGACAAGAGTCATGTCTCACTTGCAAGGGTCAAGTAGAGGCACAATGAGAGTTTGGAAGATTTCATGGAGCGCTTTAAATCCGAGTGTAACCAGATTAAGGAATGCCCAGAGATCCTGAAAATCTCAAGGTTCCTTGTAGGCATCACCAACCCGGATTTAATAAGAAAACTAAACGACAGGACCCCATAAAATTTTGACGGAGTAATGAAGAGGGTCCGATCGTTTATCCAAGAAAAGGCTACAACAACAGACAGCCGACAGGCGACCTCAAATTACAAATTCCAAGATCGATCGAAGAAGCAGCCATACGGCCAGAACATTAGTCATACCTTAGACTTCCACAGCACAACAAAGCCTGGACGCAATAAAAATAACAAGTTCACTCCGCTACAGAAAACGTCTAGGGAAATATTCCTATCTGAAGGCGCGAATTTCCCAAAACCCAGTCTGATGTCCGGTCCGGTAGACAAGAGGGACAACAGCAAGCACTGTGAGTACCACAATGATAAGGGCCACGCTACTGATGAGTGTATCCAACTAAAAAGGCACATCGAGAGCCTCGTCACGAACGGTAAACTAAATCACCTCATATGGGACTAGAGAAAGGGTGTAGATGCAAAGAAAAGTGAAACCAAAAAACAGAAGGAAAAACCCATAACCATTTACATGGTACAAAGGGGCGAGTCGCATATGCATAGAAGAACGATACAAGAATTTGCGCATGATAAGGAGATATCATTTCCTGTTCTTACCGATATGGACTATAGGATAGGATTGTCGGCGATCAGAATCACATTGGGAAATCATGTCATACATGACATGTGTGTCGGTGGGGGCTCCGCAGCGAACATACTAAATGAGCATTGCTTCACACAGTTGCCTATGGAGGTAAAGAATGAGTTAAAGGAAACCTCGTCCGTTCTCACATGATTCAATAGTGTCAAAACTCGACCATTAGGGCATCTCTGTACACAAGTAACGATAGGAAGCGTTGATCACTCTACAACTGTGTGGATAGACTTTATGGTTGTACGATCCCAATCATCATACAACGACATCATCGGACAACCAGCACTCTTAATGCTACGCGTTGTGCCCTCCACAATCCATGGTATGCTTAAATTTCCAGTTCAAAATAAAATTGTTACCATCCCTAACATAGATACAATCAAAGAGACCAACAACATCCCTACCCAAAGTAGGAAAAGGAAGACTCTAGGACAATACAAATGCAACACAAAATCCAGTTCGTATGCAACAAGAAGAAAGAATAGCTAAGAAAGTTACCAGGTAATACTAGCAAAAGATAACATCTTCAGGGGTGAGGGATCATCAACAAGTCTCCCATGAGCCTTTCTCTCAACAGGCTTTACGCGCAGAGGAGGGCCAGATGTAGGTCTCATTTCTCACAGACCATGGAGAGGTACAAACCACCCACGCATTGCGTTTTGAATTCAACGCTACGATTAGTGAAGCAGATCATGAAGCCCTAATAGCTGGACTAAGGTTAGCATTGAGAATGGGCGTAACCAACTTGGTGGCCTATGTATACAACCGCTTACTGGCGAGAAGGGCTGCAGGGTTATGCGAACCCCGGGGGAACACACTAATCTATTACACACGAAAGATACAAACCTTGGCCGAACAATTCATCAACTTTGATATACGGGAGGTCTCAGAAGAGAGTAGCGCAATGTCAGCCGCCATGGATCGCTTGTCAACCATAAACATGGAAAATCCCCTTGGGAAAATACTCGTTGATTTTATCTTACACAAATCTATACCTGCGCAATCAACATCCGCTGCTGCTAGGGGAAAACCACTCACATGGATGACACTGATTATCAACTACCTAACAAATCGGGCACTACCAAGCAACATCAGAAGCGCCAAACGATTGCAACACAGGGCAAAACAGTTTAGGGTCATAAACTGTGAGACCCCCAAAATCAGGTATGGAACAACTAGGCAGCAAGGGGGGGGGGGGGGCACGTCATGGTACAAGAAACAATGAAATATTGTTGACATAAAGTTGATGAATAAAAATTTATACATTAAATTAAAAAAATCAGAGTTTTAAAACAAAGGTCCCAGAGTTTTATAAACGGAAATCTATAATTTAGTTATTGTTTTGTAACTTATAATTACCAAGAATACATGATAAACTTTTGAAAGTTTTTAGATAAAACCAAAGTTTAAATATACACAGAAATCTCCAAGCTACAATAATATCATGCGGGCTCCTATCCAAGCAAAGCTAAGAAATAATACCTGAGATTAAACATGTAAAATCGTCAACAAAAAGTTGAGTGATATTCATAGGTTTAGCAGTAACGTGTGGAACACAAGCATTCATTTGTAAAACAAGTAAATAGAGAAAATGGTTATGATCATTAACCATAGTCCGAAACCAATATTATTGCTGTTTAGTTCATGAACCGAAGCTTAACTCAAAGTAAGTTCCTCTAGGGAGTATTCAGCCTAAATACTCAAGTATAAACAAATGTAAGTGCGTCAAGGTAATCGGGACGGGGATTGTCAATCCCGATGGATCCACCCACAACATTCGCGCTTAGCGCAAATCATACGAGACAATTAACGGTTCATGATCAAAAGAGGAAACTTAAGGCTATTAACTATAAGCAATATTATCAATGAAAACTGTTGGAAAGCATAAAAGTCTAAATAGCATACAAGTTCTGGATAGCATACAGTTTCTAAATGGATGTGTTCCACCATGTAAAATCTCACCCCGCGTTTAGAAACAATGTACAAGTAGTAAAAGGGGCTATGAACTCACCTTAGTACTAGTGTAACGGATATGAGAACCGGGATGTAGATGTCTTAAGGAAGTACTCCAAGGGATACTCGTGACCCACATGAGTGATCACGACCATTAAGTATGCGTTTTATAAATATATACGGAGTAAAACAATTGTATCAATATATTTTGAAAGATGAAATATGTAATATAACTTGCACAAATAACCGAGCCTAAGTGTGGTCATGACCTTCATGCCACACAATCTGTAGAAAAATTCATAACATGATAGCCTAAGATCTCAAATCAAGTAACCCAAGTGATTTGTACCTAAAAACGCCAATAAGTTACTTAACCGAAGGCGTAAAGTCACATTTTCTGTATAGCTGTTTTGTAAAAGGCGGAGCTCCCAATACATAAGTACAAAAACTATGAGATTTTCACCACTGGAACGGGTCTCTCATGAGGTTTCCAGAATGTCCGACCATTCGATCTAAGAGTTTACGAAACTTTTTAAAAGTCCAAAATACTAACAGTCTTATCGTAAGCACCTAACAGTCAAACTGCACTAGTCAAACCTGGGACAAAATAACCCGTTAACCTATAAGGTTTAAGGGCCTGAGATTTCCACCATTGGAAAGACTTAAGACTATACTTTCGGCCCATACCAACCACGAGTAAATAGCTACTATCAATTAACGGAAAGTTACATTCTTTGAAGGTTACAAAATCAGAATTTAGGTTTTCAAACTCGGGTTTACCGTTTTAGCCATAAAAACCATTTGGTGATAGCTATCAACGCGAGGTCAGCGGTGTTCGTTAGATTATAATGTATACTAACTCACCAGGTCTTAAAATGTCAAATATATGGTCCATGATCTGTAGCAAATAGCTATACAAGTCTGTTGGGTCAAATTAGGTTCACATCCGTAAATCGGCCATAACTCACTCATCCGGAGGATTTGATCGCCCATCCAACTCGCTAGTAACATGTAATAGGGTTAATGAATCCATTTAAGCAATAAAAACACAGCCTACAGTGGGAAAATATGCGAGTTTTAGGCTCACAAACCTGCTGTCCGAATTTTGCTTTAAAAATCTTAATTTGATCATAACTTTCTCATCCGGAGGAGTTGTGTGCCTATCCAACTCGCCACTAATATGTATAAGGCCTAAAGAATCCATTTAAGCTAAAAAAATATAGGTAACAATGAAAAATGTGTGAGTTTTAGACTGATATACCTGCTGTCCAAATTTGGGCACTAATAATACTAATCAAAACAACTTCAATCATACTCATAAAAATCAAAATCCTCATCACATTAACTAAAATTCATCAAAGCACTATTACTCTATAACATCCATGGTCAAAATCAAATCTTAGCCAAAAACAAAAAATCATAACAAGGGTTCTAACAAAATTATTAAAGTCTAAACCCTAAATAACACAATACAAACCCAATTGTATGATCAAATACCAAATAACTCCAATTCTTGTAATTCATGATTTTATAAAAATCATTGAATGAGGTGTTTTTGAGTGAGTTTATGATTAGAATCAATCAAGAATGAATTTGGTGATGTTTAATTATGTTGAAATTGAGTTTTGATGATGATGGTATGGTTTTGGTGGTGTTGTTCGTTGGCAGAGAGAAGAGAGCAAAGGAGATAGATTTTTTTTTTTTGTAAGAAAAAAAAATATGCATGTGTGTTTGTTTTGCTCGACACGAGGAAAGAAAGTAAGAGAGGTGGGCTTTTTGGTCCACTAACTCTTATTAGTACTAAACTTAAGCCCAAAAGTAACTAGTTCTTGGCCGACTCGATTTCTTAAAACGCTAATCGTTCTGACTCGGTGCAAGTTATAATACGTAAATGAAATATTTATAGAACATAGAATTTTGACTTCATAAAGTCGAAATGTTTAGCCATCGGTTCTCGTTCGGTCGATTCGAGTAAACTTTTTTCTAAAACGCGCGTGGGTGCTTTTAAATCAAAATTTTTGATCTAAATAAATATGGAAAAAAAATAAAAAATTTAGAATTCCGAATAAAGTATTATCAATGATCAGGAAAATAATTAAAATATAATTTATTTAAAATTATCTAGATCTCAATTTTTACGTATGAAAAATACAAGAAAGTATAACATGTTAGAAAATTTAAGAATCATGAATAAAAGAATAAAATAATACCGGTAAAGTACGAGTTCTCACAGTGGACCCCCTAAAGGAACTCTGGTCCCTCAGAGTTCAACTGAAGACAAAATAAGATGCGAACAAATGGAGATACGTAGTTTAGAATTAATTCTTCGCTTTCCCAAGTAATTTCTACACCACGACGAACTTAGCAATTAAAATCCAACTACGCTTCAGTTTCTTAACTTCTTTCCGAATTTATGACTTACTCGGATTAAAATAATAATCTTTCATTATGAAGATATATAAATAGATGGAGTGAACACGAGATTTGCTTAAACGGAGAAGGTTTGCTAGAACGAGTTAAGATCGATAATCGACAAGGAATCGCAAATCGTGTCAACTGTAAAACATGACAATTTTAAAACGTAACAATCTGATTATAAGAGAAATAGAAGGGAAAAAAATGAATTACGTATGAACATTTAAAATGCAAGTTGTCACAATTATCTGTCTAGGATTTGGTATTACTTTTAAACTCAACTTAAGTATTTTATTGATTAAAAGAAAATTTTACAAGCTTTGTGACTTGAAATCAAACTATGTATATTTAGTGAGTAAGCATTTGCTAAGTCCTTTTTCTTGATCAGGATTTCAAAGCCAAAAAGTAGAACAGTTCGAAATAGTTATCTTGATCGGCTTAAGAACTTTTTGGATGACTTTATGAACTTATTGTTAAAGACTAAAGTTTATTGTTACCGTTTAGAGAAAATCAAATTTCCAAATTATTTAGAATCATTGTTAAAAATTGTAAATTAAATTGATAATTTCATTAGGTTGAAAGTAAAGTATGATATAATCAAATACTTTAAAAGATACAGCTTGACATCCTTATTAAACACTAGTTATAAATTTACCAAAGAGGATGTATAGATCTGATATTAAACTTGAAACGGGTATTTTGGAAAAATAAACATTTGATAAAATGTGTAGAACATTCTTAACAATTTGTAACAATTTTTAGAAATCCAAGTAGGTGATTATGGTATCAAATGATAAACATAGGACATGTTCTGGTTTTCAAATGGTGACAAGATAGCAAACGAGTACGAAACGAATAATAATCAACAATTGGTATACGAGTAATAGCACGAGGGGATAAACGTAATTCGTACCAAATTTATTAACAAACATGATTGAATAGATGCATCGATGTTAAGGACAATAAGAAACAAAGGTTTTAGTAAGATTAATTCATGAGTGTGGCTGGTGTCACCAACAACAACTTATTAAATTCTCGGTCGTCGATACACGATCGAAAGGGAAAAGCCACACAACAAATTTTCGAATCAAGGAAAATTCTTAAGAAGTTACTTGAGAGTAACTCCAGTAATATAAGTAACATTAGCAATGAGAGGCGAAATCAATATGTGGTTGACACGAACGAATTTCTAAACAATAGGGTCTAACACACATCATGACGGATACACGAAATTATCATTCACGTCCAGTCATAAATCATTATCCGCGTTCAGAGACGTTTCGAAGGTCTACCCAAAATATATAGAGAAATTCGGGTGATGCAGAAGCATAACAACGTTGAAACTTTCAGGTCTGGTATCAATGGTAAGAAACTAGACAAGTGGTAACGAGAATCATATCACGAAGAAAAATGAGGTAACAAGTAATAAAAAGATCGTTGAGTAAAGAAATATGTGCTTGATGCATGTACTTTGTTCAAGAAAAATAAGGGATCATATGGGTATGTTGCGAATTGGTGCTACTCGCATAAGATGTAATAGTTTTCTTAACTTTATTTTATCTAACTTTTCAGAAACACAAGTAAAAAGTTAGTTCTTTGACAAGATATTTTAGGTGACTACTATTTGGCCTCGCATGGCTCATTCTAAATTACGCATAGGTGATCAAGCCATGCATAATTTAGGACTAGCAATGCGATGCTCAGTTTCATCAAACCAGTATTACATGCCATATGATTTAAAATATGTATATACTGCCATTTGTAAAAACAGGAACCAAGATAATTAATGAAACTCTTCGCTAGTAACTAATTGGCTAGATGTTTAAATCAACCATTTTATTGTTACAAGAATTCTTTACAAGACCAGTTGTTGAAAAATTTGTGAAATTACATTGTAAAACAAGGACCAATGCAGAACATTTTGTAAAACGTTTCGCAAACGAATACAATTTAATTTCATTTGATGACACGATGATGGCTTACAAAATAGCGAGTGATTTGCATGAGGGTAATAAAGAGTAGTTCAAGACAATCAATGAAATGGTTAAAGTTGATAAAGTTTCAAGAGATTTAGCCGGAATCGTCATGAGGCACGTGTCAAAAATGATGATGCAAGATGTGAAAATGAGAACTTCAAATCTTGACCCAAATCAGTGGTGCGATAAAAGAAAAGAAAGATAAAATGAAATGACAAATGAGTCATGTATAAAAGAAAGGATAAAGGAATCCATACGCGTGCAGATAGAGATCCGGCTGAAGAAAGACAATAGTAATACTTTAGGAATTATCTGCGACCTAATACGTAAAAAGTCAACAAAAATGAAAGTATGACCCGAGTATGACTCAAAAATGAAAAGTTGTAAAATACATGTAAGTTACTGGAATACAACAAAATATGGTCATACAAACTTGTTTCATCAAGTTATATAGCTTAGAACTCATTTTTATAAGTTTTGACTAAACATATAGAAAATAGTCAACTTTTGGCTTTTCCAACTTGAGGCAAATTACTAATCATTAGACCTCAGTTTCACTTCAATTATGATGTTATACATCCTAAGTATCAGTATCGATCATCCCAAATCTATTCCATAAGGTTTAGGCTTGCTTAAGGGGTAATGAAAAAGTGTAGAAAACTCCTTTTCGCGAGGCTTAAAAATCCTATCTAGACTCTTGGAAAAAAATCAAAAAACTTCAGAGAAGTCATATAAATGATGAAGTTAATATATTGTGAATTTCAAGAAAAGTTTTGAAGTCTAGATACATTTTTAAAATAAAAACCAAAACGCATTCTGCGCGAAAAAGTCAAACATCACAGTCTGTATTTTGCATTTTTGAGGGTCAAATGCCCACTTTAAAGCTTCCTTTCCCATGATGGTGACTAAAAACATCATTCCGGACAACTTTATAGTTTTATCCGAAGGCTGAAAACACCTTTTCGACACACTTAAACCTTGGACAGGAGCTATATAAGCAAAACTTTATAAATTTTCTAATTAGTCAACTATACCTACTTATGTGTAAAAAAACTTAGATGTAACTAATGGACACTAAACCTTTGCATAAAAAGTCATCATTATAAGTTTCTCAAATGCTTCAAGTGAGAAATCATGGCTAAACGCTCGATACCCATATCAAACGCGCTAAACCAAACGCTAGTTTAGGTCGGTTGCTCCTTATTAGACTAGTTTCTAAAAATGCCCGCCATTTCTTCGTTATGAAGAGATAGACGATGAACCTTATACCGTTGGAAAGGTATTTTCATACTCGACATTCCTAGCTATATGAATTTATCTCAGTTTTCCAAATGAGAAAAAAATCTATCTTAGAGAAAGGTTTAAATTTTAGAAAATCGGTTATAAAATTAGCGATCACCGTTTTAGTCATAAAATTCAATTGGTGATGGCTATTAATGCAAGCTTAGCTTATAAAGTCTACTAGCTACCCAAGGCAAAACAAAAGGGTTAAATAGGTCCTACCCTGTAGCAAAACACCAAGCATACCTGCTGATCCAGAATGGGTTTTCAACCGTATTTCGCCCATAACTTCTTCATTCGGATGAGTTATAACCCGAATTTTATATCAAAACGACCACAAGGACAAACCTCATGACTAAAAACTTTAAAATCTCAGGTTATGACATTTTAAATTGTCTAAAACTTAGACCCAAAATCTGGACAGCAAGTGTGTTCATATGCAGAAATTTACCACATGAAAATTAAATAATAAATCGGTCATAACTTTCTCATTTTAAAGAGTTAGAAAGCGAATTTTAGACCGAAACGAACCTTGTGACATTAACTTTCAACCAAGACCTTAAAAAATCAAATTGGGAAAAATTTAAATTTGCCGAAATAAACCCCAAACCTGCTGACCTAAAATGGTCACATCGAAACACCTATAAACATCAATTTCAACACCATAACTTAGCTTTCTATGTATTATAATACTATCCAAATGTCATACCATTAATCACAAATCGTCCTAATAACATCAAAAACAGAAAACCCACCAATAAAAATAAAGTTTAAAATGAAATTTGATCAAGATAAGAAATCTTACAATAGAGGTGGAAATTTACAAAGAAGATTATCAATAAAGGAATGGAACATTAACTAGTTGCACTCCCGGAGCGAGGAGGTTTAATGAAAGGGAATGATACAAGTTTATAGAATTAGAATTGTATTCCAAACAATCGCCACGTATTAGAGGATATGAATTACAAGATGACGATGGTGTTTCCAAGGTACAAACGAACGTTGTAATTCAAAGTCGAAACGTAGAATGGTCAATGAAATAATATTTAATCGATATACGAGTGTCGTGTAAGACGGTGACGTAAAGGTCAATCAAGGTTAGGAAAACCCACGATATTATTCAACACGGATTCAAGGAATGCTTGAAGATGTGTGACTCACACGATGTCTATTATTTATTTATTTTAGGCACATTGAGCTACATAATGGTCTATAGACTATTTTTCAAGACATCCAATCACAAATAGATAGAAAGAAATTTGGATATCTAAATAGATATCTTAAAGAGGTTTAACAATGGGAGTAACGCACAGGGTAGTAAAATGAAAATCAGAAGTTTCATTGAAGGCAACACTTACTAATCCCAAAAAAATGGTATCGCGAGAGTATGCACAACATATAAAAGTGAATCGAGAAGAACAAGCGGTCCAAAACGAACGAGTATGTGAGGTTAGTCGTATCACGCATAAACGAAGTAACAATAGTACTCAGAAAAGTGAGTATGAAAAGTCGGCAGAATACGCGCTCCGAATATAAGTATGAAATGTCATAACAATATAAAATTATTGTAACAAGATCAATTCACAAGAACAAGAACTCAAGAAATAGAGTAAGGGCAGGTGTAATCACAGTAATATCCAATGATAATTCATTCAGCACAAAGGTTTTGAAAAGAGATAGTAATTATCGTCATTAGGGTAACATAATATTTCAAAATGTAATCAAGAGATGAAATAATACCACGATAATTAAAAGTAAATAATAAGGATTAGAGAGTTACCCGCGCAGATATCGAACAACAATGGCAGATTCTGTGTTTGACACTAAGAAACATGAAATATTTGAACTTTCGGTTATAGACTATGTTTTGAAAATGACTCAGTTCTCTATAACCATCGCTCTGATACAAATTTGTGAGATCTCCAAAATCAGGTATGGAACAACTAGGCAGCAAGGGGGCGCCATGTCACGGTACAAGAAACAATGAAATATTGTTGACATAAAGTTGACGAATAAAAATTTATACATTAAATAAAAAAAATCAAAATTTTTAAACCAAGGTCCCAGAGTTTTATAAGCGGAAATCAATAATTTAATTATTGTTTTGTAACTTATAATTACCAAGAATACATGATAAACTTCTGACAGTTTTTAGATAAAACCAAAGTTTAAATATACACAGAAATCTCCAAGCTATAATAATATCCTGCGGGCTCCCATCCAAGCAAAGCTAAGAAATAATACCTGGGATTAAACATGTAAAATCGTCAACATAAAGTTGAGTGATATTCATAGGTTTAGCAGTAAAGGTGTGGAACACAAGCATTCATTTGTAAAACAAGTAAATAGAGAAAATGGTTATGATCATTAACCATAGTCCGAAACCAATATTATTGCTGTTTAGTTCATGAACCGAAGCTTAACTCAAAGTAACTTCCTCTAGGGTGTATTCAGCCTAAATACTCAAGTATAAGCAAATGTAAGTGCGTCAAGGTAATCGGGACGGGGATTGTCAATCCCGTTGGATCCACCCACAACATTCGCGCTTAGCGCAAAGCATACGAGACAATTAACGGTTCATGATCAAGAGAGGAAACTTAAGGCTATTAACTATAAGCAATAATATCAATGAAAACTGTTGGAAAGCATACAAGTCTGAATAGCATACAAGTTTTGGATAGCATACAGTTTTTAAATGGATGTGTTCCACCATGTAAAATCTCACCCCGCGTTTAGAAACAATGTACAAGTAGTAAAAGGGGCTATGAACTCGCCTTAGTACAAGTGTGACGGATATGAGAACCGGGCTGTAGATTGCTTATGGAAGTACTACAAGGGCTATCCGCGACCTACATGAGTGATCACGACCCTTAAGTATACGTTTTATAAAAATATAAAACAATTGTATCAAAATATTTTGAATGATGAAATATATATATAACTTGCACAAATAAGCGAGCCTAAGTGTGGTCATGACCTTCATGCCACACAATCTGTAAAAAAATTCATAACATGATTGCCTAAGGTCTCAAATCAAGTAACCCGAGTGATTTGTACCTAAAAACACCAACAATTTACTTAACCGTAGGCGTAAAGTCACATTTTCTTGTATAGCTGTTTTATAAAAGGCGGAGCTCCCAATCCATAAGTCCAACAACTATGAGATTTTCACCACTGGAACGGGTCTCTCATGAGGTTTCCAGAATGTCCGACCATTCGATCTAAGAGTTTACGAAACTTTTTAAAAGTCAAAAACACTAAAAGTCTTATCGTAAGCACCTAACAGTCAAACTGCACTAGTCAAACTTGGGACAAAATAACCTGTTAACCTATAAGGTTTAAGGGCCTTAGATTTCCACCATTGGAAAGCCTCAAGACTATACTTTCGGCCCATACCAACCACGAGTAAATAGCTACTACCAATTAACGGAAAGTTACATTCTTTGAAGGTTACAAAATCAGAATTTAGGTTTTCAAACTCGGGTTTACCGTTTTAGCCATAAAAACCATTTGGTGATAGCTATCAACGCGAGGTCAGCGGTGTTCGTTAGATTATAATGTATACTAACTCACCAGGTCTTAAAATGTCAAATATATGGTCCATGATCTGTAGCAAATAGCTATACAAGTCTGTTGGGTCTGATTGGGTTCACAACCGTAAATCGGCCATAACTCCCTCATCCGGAGGAGTTGATCGCCCATCTAACTAGCTACTAACATGTAAAAGGGTCAATGAATCCATTTAAGCTATAAAAACACAGCCTATAGTGGGAAAATATGTGAGTTTTAGGCTCACAAACCTGCTGTCCGAATTTTGCTTTTAAAATCTTAATTTGATCATAACTTCCTCATTCGGAGGAGTTGTGTGCCTACCCAACTCGCCACTAATATGTATAAGGCCTCAGGTATCTATTTAAGCTATAAAAATGCAGGTAACAATGAAAAATATGGGTATTTTAGTCTGATATACCTGTTGTCCAAATTTGGGCACTATAAATACTAATCAAAACAACTTCAATCATACTCATAAAAATCAAAATCCTCATCACATTAACAAAAATTCATCAAAGCACTATTAATCTATAACATCCATGGTCAAAATCAAATATTAGCCAAAAACAAAAAATCATATCACGGGTTCTAACAAAAATATTAATGTCCAAACGCTAAATAACACAATACAAACCTAATTATATGATCAAACATCAAATAACTCCATTTCTAGTAATTCATGATTTTATAAAAATCATTGCATGAGGTGTTTTTGAGTGGGTTTATGATTAGAATCAATCAAGAATGAATCTGGTGATGTTTAATTATGTTGAAATTGAGTTTTGATGATGATGGTATGGTTTTTGTGGTGTTGTTCGTCGGGAGAGAGAAGAGAGGAAAGGAGACATATTTTTTTTTTGTAAGAAAAAAAAATATGCATGTGTGTTTGTTTTGCTCGAAAGGAGGAAAGAAAGAAAGAGAGGTGGGCTTTTTGGTCCACTAACTCTTATTAGTACTAAACTTAAGCCCAAAAGTAACTAGTTCTTGGCCGACTCGATTTCTTAAAACGCTAATCGTTCTGACTCGGTGCAAGTTATAATACGTAAATGAAATATTTATAGAACATAGAATTTTGACTTTTTTTTAAAACGCGCGTGGGTGCTTTTAAATAAAAAATTTTGATCTAAATAAATACGGAAAAAAAATAAAAATTTTAGAATTCCGAATAAAGTATTATCAATGATAAGGAAAATAATTAAAATATAATTTATTTAAAATTATCAAGATCTCTGGATTTACGTATGAAAAATATAAGAAAGTATAACATGTTAGAAAATTCAAGAATCATGAATAAAAGAATAAAATAATACCGGTAAAGTACGAGTTCTCATATAAACGGGGTTCTACACAATAAATCAACGCGCGGTAGGAAATTACAATGCTTGGGACCAGATCGGGCGAGAATAGTTATGGAAACCGCACACAGGAAAGCATGCCAGCAAGGTCCAAAATCCATGGTAGACGAAGTTCTTCGCTCAGGCTACTATTGGCCTTTCATGCTAATACAAGGCTTTTGACACCCCGTATAAAAATTATCGTTCTCGTGGTCTAATCGAATTGATCTAGGTTTAACTATGTGACTCTATTGTTCTTTGGTGAAACAAAAGTGTGTCGTTGTAGTATATTAAATGTGCAAAAACAATTAATGTAAATGACTTAATAAGTAAAAAGCGTTTAAAATAAAATGGCGTGAAAATAAATCAAAGACTACTTAAAATTTAACTTGTGCAATATTAAAAACTTTTTAAAGTAAATTAATTAAATGACTTGAAATTAAAACGTGACGAGAATTAAAATTAGACAAATAATTAAAATGATAACTTAAAAATTAAACAAGACAAAATATGAAAACTACCCTAATCGGAATATATTCCGATCAGACTCACCATCGGAATGAACACACAGCCCCTATCGGAATGTTGATTGAAAACACCAGATCGGAATGTGTCACCTTTTCAGATCGGAATAACCAAACAACCCCAGATCGAAATATGGTTCAGATCGGAGAGTTTCAGATCGCAATGCAGTTCAGATCGGAATGTCGCTTAGGAAAATTGGGCAGCACTTCGTTTTAGTGAAGCCTTAAGAGTCGTCGCAATCCCGATCGCAATGTGCGATCGGAATCTTGATCGGAATAAGGGGGTAATTCACTCTATCGCAATCCCGGATCGGAATACAACCCTTAGTCCAAACCTGTCACGATCGGAATGTGGAGAGAGCACCCGTCGCAATGTGTGTTAACCCTTCTTTTCCGATGGATCACAAATTCGCAATAAGCTCAAATCCAAATAAGCTAATTCTAATAAGCAGTAACCAAAAACTTGAATGAAATGGAAACAAAACGAGAAAATAAGCTAAAAAGTTAAAAACTTTCAAAACTTAAAAAAAACGAAACTTAATGAAATGGATTTTAAAAAGTAAAACTTTTAAGAAAACTTTCAAAATAATTAAGCTAAATACCAAATAAGCACATAAGATTGTCGAACTTATGGCTATTTCGTATGGAAGCTAAAAGGGAAAAGAAAAGACAAGACTTTTAATCAAATAAGCAATGGATTAAGCAAAACCTTGCTTAATCCGAAATTCAAACCGAATCAAAAAGAAGAAGAGTAGAATGAGATTGGTAAAAATAAGCTTGATCAAATGATAAAGAAAGATTAAAGACACGAATTTAAAGAACGCAAATTAAAAACTTACTTGGAATTAAAAGGATAATTAAAGTGCAAAACATGTATTAAAAATGACAAGTAATTAAAGGTGCATAAAATAAAAGTGGAAGAGCTAATTTGTCAAGTTAGCCAACAAAATGAAAATGAGATACTAATGGTCTATTTATAGGAGATTAAGAGAGTGGTTAGAGGAAGCTTCCTCCTCTCCTTCCTTTCTTGTTAATTGCACCATTAAGTCCTTCCTTCTTAGTCTTTTGTTAATCTTGGACTTTAAGGACTTTTGGCTCGGGATTTCTTTAAACTCGTCTTTTAATTGTTCAATAAATAAGACTCGAGTTCTTCGGCTTTTGGCAAACTTCCGTCTTTTGACTTTTCCTTCGATAAATCTTCAGAATTGGTCTTGGACTTCCGTTCTTTTTGCACTCTTGACTTCTTGACTTCATCTTTCATCTTTTTCTTCAATAAAATCCCGTGAATGCCGTGTTTTCTCCACTTTTCACAATTTCGTCCTAAATCACAACAAAAACACAAACCACGCATAATTCCGACATAAAAAGACATAAAATACACGTTTTGGATTGGTTATTATTGTAATTAAGTGGTAAAAAGGATAGGTGTTTACACACCTATCAAATCCCCTACACTTGACCATTGCAATGTCCTCATGCAATGCATTAGTTACAAAGCACGTTTACATTTTTCATCATAATCAATCCACGTTGGCCTTTATTAAAGAGATAGAAAATTATAAACATTCAAAATAAAGAAATAAAAAACATACCTTGGGTTTTGGAAATTTCATGAGCAATCAGCATCCTCAAGTTTTCACTTTCTCCAAACCAAGCTTAAAAACGAGATCATTGTTATTATAAGTTAGTAGACCAACACGAACTCATGTAGGCCAATTATTCACTTAGACTCCCTTATTCCTATGGGTATCTCTTATATTTTATTGTTGTCTTGAATGATCACGAGGATGCATTGTTGACTTATTTCGATAGTTATTTAGTCCGAAAATAAAGTGAACAATTTAATCAATAGTTAGCTAAAGGACAAAATCTTTTAAAACTACTTCTCGGGACCTCATAAAGTTCATATCTTGGCATAACTCGCTTCGCGATTTGAGACCTTTCTCGGACCGATATTTGGCAGCGACTTCATACTTCAAACCTTGAGAGACGTTCATGAAATTATGGTCTTCTCTTCATAATGGAATTTCTTCACTTGAAGTATATAGAGATTCATACTTGGACCATGACTTCTTCATTTTTCTCCAATCTTTATTTTGGACTTTGATATACAACGATCCACCTCCTTTTATGACTTGGATCTATTTATCCTCATACCTTGCTAGGGTCTTTTCGGATACACTTCTCCATGACTTTTGGGAGTTCTTGCTTTTCGTCGTGTGTCTATCCTTCATATTGATTTTCGATAAATGATTCTTCACATCACTTTGGATCTTAGCAACAAAATATAGCCCTCATGCCTTGTTAGGGCCTTTTCAGACTCACCAATCTTCGCATCCCGCTTCAATAAGTTATGCCTTGGCTATGAACTCTAATCCATACCGAGCAACTTTTAAACGATCTTGGGCTAGAAGCTAAGTAACTTTTCAAATCGTACAACCTTATTTATTGAAGATAAATTTATTAGCAAGCGATGGGAGAATAGGCTCATAATTAACTCACATAAATTCCCGAAAGAATACCAAACTTATAATTGGCTCTATCATCTCTCGTTCTCCACAGTTTAAAATCTCAAGGAATGAGACTCGTGGATACTTAGCCTATTAAATCAAAGTTTTGGGTTTTCGAGTCGCCTATAGGATCTTGCAAATTCTTAGACTTTTTCAAGTTTAGAAATCGCATTTTAAAGTTCCCTTGATAAACGACTCTCTAGGATCAATTATAGG
Source organism: Glebionis coronaria (assembly GCA_025667525.1). NCBI lineage: Eukaryota > Viridiplantae > Streptophyta > Magnoliopsida > Asterales > Asteraceae > Glebionis > Glebionis coronaria. Next base: position 71,953,021 of record CM046875.1, read on the forward strand.
AACTTGCGAAAGGTTCTTGTTCTTAACCCGTGAAAGTTAAGACTTTCGCGTTTTATAGCTCCCTAAATAAAAGCCTAGCAAAACTTGACTTAAACACGTTAAGGATACTAGCTAGAGTAACTTAGATAAGTAAACTCGGGTTGAGTCAAAAGATTCACAACGTTTGAAAAATAAAACCATTTTATTAAACATTTATTCTAGCAAAGAAAGAAAATAACTATACAAAGGGAAAAACTAATAGGCCAAAATAGATCAAAAATTTTGAAAAATGTCGAAAAATTGATTTTTCGGTTAAAATGAGGGCAAATACAAGGAAAAGGCCACTTAACTTCGATAGAAGTCCCCCTACACTTAAGATAAACATTGTCCTCAATGTTTAAGCATGTGGGAGTAAACTCCCCTACACTTAGGACATTGTGCACTTTGTTTAAATCTCGCTAAAGAAGAGACAACTAAAGAGATTCCTATTTAAATATTGAGAAAATATAAAATAGTGAATCGAAAAGAGTTTAGGATAGAACCGGGAAGAAGTGGATACGGAATCACGGGTCGTCAAGAATCATCAAGAGTGGATCATTTAGCGCTCGAATCCCTGATTAAGAGAGGAGAGGAGAGGAAATAGCAAACCAAAGGGTCTCCCCCCTACACTTATGATAAAGAAAGCGAAAAGATAGATGCATGGGTTGCCTCCCAAGAAGCGCTTGATTTTTGATTACCGAGTCGTGAGCCTGACTCGACCTTGATCATCAACGGAATAAGCATGAAACATATCCACCAGGATCAAAGACATATTTTTCGTCCATCAAATAGCACAAGCTTAAGGCGAACAAGGCAAGCCAAAGAAGAGTAGGCAATGTTCCCTTAAGCAGCGATGGAGCACGGTGGAAGCAAGGTTGAAGTGGTGCAAGCATGTCTTCAATATTTCCAAAGATTTTTCCTTTTATTTCATCAGGTGGATACTGAGATGGCTTAAAGATTTCAATACCGGGGTCGAACACCTTTTCCTTTAAGGGAAAATAGCACTCAGGCTCAGCAGAGTGGGAAGAAGATCCGCGAAGAAGCACAACCTCATCCTCAGAAGGGGGACAAAGAGGTGTTAACTCATACGTGCTGCGGATATTGGTTTCGGCCGTTTTCTTCTCCTTTGAAAGAATGTTCTTCAAATCCAAAGTAGGATCAAGACGATAATCTTCAAAGTCCAAAGGAGGAGCATCACTCTCATGAGGGAAGTAAGTATTGAGAAATTCAGAAAAGTCTTCCTCAAATGAGTAATCGTCCAAAGTTGGATCGAGTGATGGCGGAGGATCTTCATCATGTGAAGAATCTCTCGAAAGAGTATCAGCCTCATCAAAATCATCATATGTGGGCAGCTCGGGATACTCGGAAGTAAGGTCATCAAAATCATCCGAATCTGAGCTAGAATCATCATCATCATAAGCATCAAAGACCGGTGGAGAATCATAAATGGGAGAAGCGTCCAAAGTAGGGAGAGAATTATCCACATCATCTTGAAAAAGTGGATTATCAATGGAAGAATCGAATAGAGGATTGTTGTAGACAACAAAGTCATCATGCACATTAATCATATTCACTGATTCTCTGCCTCCAAAGGATTTGCCTGTAAGCTTCCCCATTTTGAAAACTTGTGCATCATCCCCGACTCTTAAGATTAACTCACCTTCGGCCACATCCACTAAAGCTCGTCCGGTTCTCAAGAATGGCCGACCAAGTATTAAAGGAATACGAGGGTCCATTTCATAATCAACAACGACAAAGTCAACCGGGAAAGTAAATGTGCCAACTTTTATAAACACGTCTTTGGCAATACTAACGGGGTAGGCGAGAGTGCGATTTGCAAGTTCAAGAGTCATCTTTGTTGGAGTGAGGTCGGGCAATGATAGTGTTTTCCAAACACTCAAAGGCATAAGATTTATACTGGCCCCGAGATCAGCAAGGGCAGGAAATTCCTTAGTTTTGTTGAAAACGCACGGCTACACAAAACGACCGGGATCTCCAAGCTTTTCCGAAAGTTCTTTAAGAATAACTGCAGAGCAGTTTTCATTTAAGCGTGTGTTGGCGAATTCAATCAGCTTCTCCTTCTTGTTAAGCAATTCCTTAAATGCTTTGACAAATTTGGGCATGTGGACAAGTGCCTCAAGAAAGCTAATGTTGAAGTTCATTTGAGAAATCATCTTCACATATCGTGACAATTCAGCTTCATCCTTGGTTAGCAATTTGGTCTTGCCTAAACGAGAAGGATAAGGGATATTAGGTTTGGGTGGTGAGGGTGCAGGTGTAGTAGGTATAGGTTGAGATGTTGAAGTGTCCTTCCTATGTACATCGTCATGACGAGGCGGAGACGGTAATGGTGCACTAATACTAGGGGTAGGAGGAGAAGGGATAAATGGTGGTGGAGGAGGTGTAGATGATGGGGGTGGGATTGGTGGATCGACAATGGTGATTCCACTACGAGTAGTAATAGCACTGACATTTGCTCGCGGATTGGTGACGGTGTTTGAAGGTAGAGAACTTGCAGTAGAAGGTTGAGCGGCGGGCAAGAAACTAGCAAGCATATTCTTCAAGTCATTCGTTTGATTGCTGAAGGAGGATTGAATGTTATCTCGAAGCTCGGATCTTATCTCATTTCCTTGCTTGGTGATATCTCCTTTCAGATTGATAATTTGGCTCTACAGATTCTTGATTTGCTCACCGTGGGTTCTCATTATGGCTTCAACATCCGGATTACTGGGTGGGGTTTGTTGGGCGGGTGGGTGATAAGGATTAGAAGCTCTTGGTGGGATTTGGTTGCTTCTATTGTAGTTGTTGGCGGGGTGTTAGTTTTGAGGAGAAAAACCGGGTGAAAGGTAGTTGTTTGACTGGTAACTCAGCAAATTTCTATCCCCTTGAGGTCGAGCTTGGTAATTTTCCGGTGAATAATTACCATAAGCTGCATACACATTTTCCGGATTTCCTTGTGTGGAAGGACAATCGGTGTATGAGTGAGGACCGCCGCATGTTTCACAAGGATTGGCAACCGCTTTAACTTGTTGTTGTTGTTGGTTTGAAGCGAGAAGTGTGATACTTTTGCTCATTTCAGTCATCATGCGGGTGAGTTCGGACATATCAGGGTTTGCTGAGGTGGAAGAAACATTGACTCTCGGGTTGTTCCTTGAAGAAGCAGAGGAATCCCAGTTTTTGTGGTGAGTAGTCATGTTCTCAATAAGCTCTCTACACTCCTCGGGTCTCCTTTTCATGAATGTGCCACCGGCGGCTACATTAATCGTATCACGATCTCGAAAAGTCAAACCGTTGTAGAAAGTATCAATCAATGTGACAGGGAGCATGTTGTGGTTTGGACAACGATCAATCAAGACATTATATCTTTCCCAAGCATCAAAAAGAGATTCATCAGGGTCTTGCATGAAACCGCTGATTTGATTGCGAAGGCTCGTGACCATGGATGGTGGAAAGTAGCGTGACAAAAAGCGTTGAGTCATGTCATCCGAAGTGTGAATAGAATTCTTCGGGAGACGATCAAACCATTTCTCGGCATGATGTGATAAAGTATGTGGGAAGAGTTGTAGGCGAAGAACATCCATTGTGGCACCAGGCAACTTCATGCTTTGGGTGATTGTAATGAACTTGTCGAGGTGTTTGTTGGCATCATCATCAGGCAATCCACGGAATGGATTTGTTTGTACTTGCTGAATCATGTGGTGCTTCAACGAAAACTCAGGAGCGTTGATTTGCATCGGCGCAATCGGTCCTCCTCGTCCAAACATGGTAGGTTGACAAAGCTCCTCCATGGTCCGAAGATCGGGCTGTGGAAGAACATTGTTGTTATTATTGAGGTGCGGTGGATTATTGTTGTTAACACCTGACATAACTAAATCTTCTTGAGTCTCGGGCTCTTGATAATTAGAAGATCTAGTACGCATACACCTGAAAATGCAAAAGAAAAAGAAATCAAACACAAAGACAATATATATACACAATAAAGATAAAATCTTATTGGATTTTTGAAATTTTTAATTTTTATGGATTTTTATCAATTTTTAATTTTTATGAATTTTTTGAATTTTTTATGCAAGAAAATAACGCTCACAAGTGAACGGATCCCAAAAAGCAACGCGTCTCTCACAAAAAACCGTTAATCTTTACGAAAAGAGCCGGCAGCGGCGCCATTTAATACAAGGCTTTTGACACCCCGTATAAAAATTATCGTTCTCGTGGTCTAATCGAATTGATCTAGGTTTAACTATGTGACTCTATTGTTCTTTGGTGAAACAAAAGTGTGTCGTTGTAGTATATTAAATGTGCAAAAACAGTTAATGTAAATGACTTAATAAGTAAAAAGCGTTTAAAATAAAATGGCGTGAAAATAAATCTAAGACTAATTAAAATTTAACTTGTGCAATATTAAAAACTTTTTAAAGTAAATTAATTAAATGACTTAAAATTAAAACGTGACGAGAATTGAAATTAGACAAATAATTAAAATGATAACTTAAAAATTAAACAAGACAAAATATGAAAACTACCCTAATCGAAATATATTCCGATCAGACTCACCATCGGAATGAACACACAGCCCCTATCGGAATGTTGATTGAAAACACCAGATCGGAATGTGTCACCTTTTCAGATCGGAATAACCAAACAACCCCAGATCGGAATATGGTTCAGATCGGAAAGTTTCAGATCGCAATGCAGTTCAGATCGGAATGTTGCTTAGGAAAATTGGGCAGCACTTCGTTTTAGTGAAGCCTTAAGAGCCGTCGCAATCCCGATCGCAATGTGCGATCGGAATCTTGATTAGAATAAGGGGTAATTCACTCTATCGCAATCCCGGATCGGAATGCAACCCTTAGTCCAAACCTGTCACGATCGGAATGTGGAGAGAGCACCCGTCGCAATGTGTGTTAACCCTTCTTTTCCGATAGATCACAAATTCGCAATAAGCTCAAATCCAAATAAGCTAATTCTAATAAGCAGTAACCAAAAACTTGAATGAAATGGAAACAAAACGAGAAAATAAGCTAAAAAGTTAAAAACTTTCAAAACTTAAAAAAAACGAAACTTAATGAAATGGATTTTAAAAAGTAAAACTTTTAAGAAAACTTTCAAAACAATTAAGCTAAATACCAAATAAGCACATAAGATTGTCGAACTTATGGCTATTTCGTATGGAAGCTAAAAGGGAAAAGAAAAGACAAGACTTTTAATCAAATAAGCAATGGATTAAGCAAAACCTTGCTTAATCCGAAATTCAAACCGAATCAAAAAGAAGAAGAGTAGAATGAGACTGGTAAAAATAAGCTTGATCAAATGATAAATAAAGATTAAAGACACGAATTTAAAGAACGCAAATTAAAAACTTACTTGGAATTAAAAGGATAATTAAAGTGCAAAACATGTATTAAAAATGACAAGTAATTAAAGGTGCATAAAATAAAAGTGGAAGAGCTAATTTGTCAAGTTAGCCAACAAAATGAAAATGAGATACTAATGGTCTATTTATAGGAGATTAGGAGAGTGGTTAGAGGAAACTTCCTCCTCTCCTTCCTTTCTTGTTAATTGCACCATTAAGTCCTTCCTTCTTAGTCTTTTGTTAATCTTGGACTTTAAGGACTTTTGGCTCGGGATTTCTTTAAACTCGTCTTTTAATTCTTCAATAAATAAGACTCGAGTTCTTCAGCTTTTGGTAAACTTCCGTCTTTTGACTTTTCCTTCGATAAATCTTCAGAATTGGTCTTGGACTTCCGTTCTTTTTACACTCTTGACTTCTTGACTTCATCTTTCATCTTTTTCTTCAATAAAATCCCGTGAATGTCGTGTTTTATCCACTTTTCACAATTTCGTCCTAAATCACAACAAAAACACAAACCACGCATAATTCCGACATAAAAAGACATAAAATACACGTTTTGGCTTGGTTATTATTGTAATTAAATGGTAAAAAGGATGGGTGTTTACACACCTATCACATGCATAGGGACACACATAAAAGAGTGGTACTATGTCGCCAATGCCAGATGCGAGCAAGCCATGGGGTGCGGCCCCACATAATGCCTCGAAATACACCAGAGGTGCGCATGGATGAAGAAGGAATCATTTCAACCCTAGGGCATACATTACATTCTCTAGTCGCAACAACAAGCAACATTGCGTACAACTTAGTAACGATGCTCCCGTTGCAAGTTGATAACCAACAGGAAACTAAAGGAGTTGTCGTTCCGCGGGTAAAGGTGGTCACCATCAAATAAAAAAAGGCACACAGGGACGACAATTGGCGGGGTGCCCAGGGTTCCGACAAGTACAAGGAAGTTTATGGGATGCCCCGCCAAAGCATGGTGAGTACAGACAACTGCACACAGTCGGTATCTAGGCAGACAACACAAGAGTCTGAGCAAATGGAGGAAAACCAGGAACTCAAGCAGTATTATCTTTAAAGACATCACATCACCAACGTGGGTCACTCTCTCAGCTGTAGTCAACTCCTAATAAAGATCCATGTATTTTTTTTCTTTTCAGTATTTTAGGATTTACTCTTTAGATGTTTTTTTAAACACTCGCAAAAGTATAAAAAAAGGCATGCAGTCCCTAGCTAGTTCCGCAGTTCAAGTACCCTTTTCATTCATTTATGAAAAGTATGAATTAAGTCTTTCCACATTTTAAAATATATTTGGCCCCTGGTGTACATGTACAATAAACGTTTCTAGGTGAAATAAGAGGAGTAAGTTTAACCTACTAATTAAACTTGTCACATAAGAGGAATGCAACCCTAGTGGCGACGAATCAGGTATCCTTTGTTATGCAACTTACTATAAGACGTTGTAGTGAGTATGGCATTCCTCATGTTCCATGATGGACATGCACAAGACATAGTGTGCGCGCCTAGGAAACACGTCAAGATCAAAGACATCACTTATGGTAGTAGTGGCACGCCACACGTAATGAAATTTCAAATCACCCATAAGTTCTGAGTTACACTTCACTGAATGTACTCATAAACAGGCACTTATACGCACAATCTCAAGCGTGGGTAAAAAGACCTGGCAAAACATATTTGCATTATGCAATATATAACTTTATATACAAATTATACAAAGATTGTGCACATGGATTATAGGGTTACAAATAATTACACGACAGCAATGCACGTCTTATAATAAGTATCCAACAGACAGGGATCTTTTCAACTTCTGGTGCAGCGGATTAACAGACGCACGACGTTCCGTACAAGCCTCCCTCATATATTGCAACAAATGCATCAGTATTCCAACTGATGGTAGACTTACCTGAACGCCATTAGATCGACTAGGATGTGTCAGACCCAATCCAATTACAGCACTCCTCGCAGGGGACTTGTTCTTCTTGATAACACACATGGCCTGACCCTTCAACACCCTCTCAAGAGAAACCATGTCCACTGTACTGTTGCCAGCGGAGTAGGTAGGTACCCTCAGCTGGGACACATCCGTCTTAACACAGTAGTTTGGTTCATCTTCCACGCCCTTCTCAAAATGCTTCAAAAGAGTAAGTCTCGCCATGACGACGCTAATAGGATGATCTTGGTCTTTCTCAACAACATCGATGAAAGGGATGTCACAGTCTTTCAAAACCTGACATGCGGTCTCAAAATGTTCCTGAGCCGGTGGAGCATAAAAAGCACATCTCCTAAAGACTTCGCCAATAAACCCTCTTTTGCGGCGTGCTCCATAGCCACACTTTGGCCCAGCACACGGGCAGCACTTAGAACATCCCAGGCGGCTCTGGATACATTGGGTGAGTCCATCACACCCTTAGCAGCTAGAGGCAGACCATATCTAACCAACAGTGCTTTTCTGCGCGTACCGCTGACAAGTGCGGATATAACTCCTCATCAAAGTTGATGCTTAAGCACCTTAGGACTTCCTCTTTCTTAGCCAGATCTTGTTGGAATGCCGCATAAACATTCTCACAGTTTGTTGCAATAACGCTCATACCTTCTTCCAGTTTTTTCATGGCCCAATGGTTGTCCTTTTCTTGTTTTTCGCGCAAAAGGCGTGCTTGGTTTAAAGACTTCAGTAGAGAAACTTTCTCATCCTCAAGATATTTTATCGAACCAGCATTTAGGTTTAAGAACACTTCAAGGCGCGCAAGCTCCACCTTTGCAAGCACCAGTTCATTATCTTTCTCCTCCATAGCTCGGTTTAAGGAAACATATTCAAGGCGTTGGGATAGATGCAATATTTTCTTGTGGAGATGGAATGTTAAGGTCTCTTCCTGTGACGCACCCATCGTAAACTCTCTCAATAATACTTCGTCTGATAGATCGTCGAGGTACTGGGCACGTCTGGATGGAACAAGAGATTGGAGGAAAGCTTCGGAATCAGACATGTTGATCAGCGTACAAGACTGAGTTAGCTTCCACTAAGCTAGGAAATCGCTGCCTGGATCAGCACTAGTGCTAATCCTATGCATCGCTCGTATGTGTATCAAGAGAAGGAGGTTCGAGGGCCATGGTGCGTCTACCAATGCCTCACCTTCTTGCAAGCTCTTTTGGGCTACATGGTCGAGGGCGCATGGTTACGTCACAAGGATGCTTGCGCTTTGAGAGTTGCGAGTAAGTTATTTTTGCAAACGATAAAAGGTCGAAGTTAGACATATATATACAAATACAGCCTCATTGGGAGTGCATGGATAAGATTTATTACCATGGCTAAAACCGTCGTAATACTGTGGGAGGTGGTTTAAAGGTATGGGAGCATTACAACTCAGCTCTAGGGCATATAGCGATTCAGGGAGCTCCTGCATTTGTATACGGTCAGAGTCTATCATCTGCGCATCTGCTTTGCTATATGTACCAGGGACTGGACGCCTGTCTTTTATCATAGTCTATGGCGTGATAAAGTCATAATCAAAGGGGAATACAACCTTATTTATCCAAAAAAATTTGTTGTTCCATTTCTTCAGCGAGTCTATCTTTGTTGTGTAACACTGGAGTTGACCAAGACGTTTGGCGAAAGATATCCACCCATTAATCCAGGATGGGCGATAGAAGGCACACAATAGGTTTATGGTTGGGTCGATGTTCTATAACCGACAGCTTATCTCAAAATTGGATATTTTAGCTGCGCCGATACAATGTAACTGGGATAAATGGATATATAGAAGCTTAGCACGTCAATCAGGAAACGGCTTAAGGGGATACGGTTGTTGGTAAACTCAAAAAATTTGGTATACATGCCAATCTTCCCAGGTGGAAAACTTCCAATGTGCATTTGAGGATCTGGTACCATGGGGTGTAGGTCTGTTGGAATATGATACTTAGTGATACACTAGGAAAGTTCTTGCTCGGAGAGGCAGGATACCACATTAAATAATTGGGACACCATTTTTTCTGTTGACAGTGCTTCGGTGCTGGATTATATCTTTTTTGTTCTGAGAATGTGTTTCTTTGCTAGTCTTGGTAATGGTAGAAGACAAAGTTAAGGAAATAATGAAGACTGATCGTCGGTACAATGTATTTAGTACCCTTTCAGTGTTGAAGGATCGTACGACATGTGTCGACCATTAATTTCGTCCATCGGTCCATATAGGTTTCCTTCGTATGACGTGGTTGGAGTTTTTCACAGTTTCCAAAGAAAGTAGGTGATAGTGGATTATGACATGGATAGCTGTTGGCGGGATTATTTGAAATATTTGTTCCAAAGACTCTCACGGGGGCATTTATTTCGGCATAGAGCATTGCATATGGAGACTTTGTTGATTAATAGTCTAGTAGCCGCGGTCAGGACATACGACCACTAGACTGGGGGGACATGATGACGTATAGTCCTTATTCGGGTAGAATAACCCGATATACAGGAACTACCCGTATCCATTGGGTATGGATCATTATTTCACAGCATGTGCAAGGCCCAGGGGGCCCGGAAAGCCGTTGTCGCACAACGGCTTATTACTTAGCCGTGTCCTTGTTGTACTGCGACATGATAATACATAATATAATATATCCTTTGATTATATTCGCCTAAAGAAAAGTGATATACATTTACCTTAGTTATGAGATAAGGATCAAGATATTTTAAGTTGTTATCTCTTCCTTAGGCCACAAGAGTAGGAGAGCACATTCCAAAAAGGTACGATACACAATACTCTAAAACCCTCACATATACTCAAACCGATTACTTACTCTCACGTCGGAGTCTAATCGTGGGACAAGCGCCCACGGTAAACCTAACGGTGTCTGTTATTTAGTGTGCAGGGTCTTCAAATAAGATTCACTTGGTGCAAGAGCCGGAGTCCACAAGACCCCGAATTAAGCCTAATTCGGGTCTAGCTCGGTCCATCCAACTTTTGTATCAACACTAAGCTATGCAACAAAGACCATAGTTTCAAAGATGATGGTGCACATATGAGAGGCAACATGTTCATTGCAGTGGTATTCAGGGCATCTCTAATGCACTTATGTGGCATACGCACAATAGAAAAAAATGTTGACTTGTCATACGAACAATGCATTGTGAAGATGCCAGACAATCACACGTTTATTTGATGTGTTTCTCTGCACACTCACACAATACACCATCAATGTAGGACCATGTTTCTACTTTTAAATATTAAAATAAAGCAAAGTATATCACTCTCTTCTCACTTCACGTGTATATCTGTGTAAAGAAAATAAAAACTAGTTTTAAATAGTACAATTTACTGACAATTCATTATACTTTGCAAAGTTTATGGATTGTGAAGCTTTTTTTCTATCAAATGCATTGAGGATGCCCTTAGAGATCTTATTGTTTCATTTTTTAAGTGTATGTATTTTGCAACACGGATTTATTTATGTATCCAATTTATGTATTGATTTATATACTGTTTTTTGGCCCATTTTGATAATAATTCAAGTGTTGTTAGTTTTGTCTTTGTCTTATTCTACCTTAGATAATATAGGGGAATCACGTTTCCATAGAAACAGTGATCCTCTCACATTTTATTAAACAAATACTAACTCTTCTCTCTCACATCCCTTTCCTTCCCCTCACAAACAAAACACGCACTGGCACACACATACAGTGATTGCCCCTTCGTTACTTAATTAATGTTGGGGGTTTGTCCCTTTGGCTCTTCGTTACTCAATTAATGTTGGGGGTTTGCCCCTTTGGATCTTTGTGTTACCCTTTGGCTCTTTGTATTAATTGATCAGGGTTTATACCCATCTCAAAATCATTACCCACTCTCTCTACTGTTTTTTGATCTTGATCTGGTTTTTGGTTTTTAATGGGGTTCGTTGCCACCAACTTCTTCGTTGCTGCCGTTTATGGTAGGCGGCGTTGATGGTCGGTAGGTGGCGTCCTTGACGTTAGATGGGTATTTCCTTTTGCGGCTCATTTGATTCGTTGACTTATTTTTTTTATGGATCCGAGGTTGGTTGATCTATGTAGCTCTCCACGAACTCTCTGTATGGAGTTGGTGGATCTATGGTGTTCAGTTACATCGATGTTGGATCTTTTTCCGGTCTGTCTATGAGGTTGCTTCATCTTTTCGGATACATCATAACAATCACATGCGATGAAGTTGGATGTAACGATTGTTGGGATAATGATGTTGTTTGCTTCTGTGATTAATAAGTTTTTGATTTAACCATAATTTTTGGTTCATCCATTCTTTTATTAGGTTTCTTGTGAATTTTGTTGTCACCTGCTGAATTTCGCCTTAAGATTGTCTGCTGCTAATTTTCTTTATTATGGTTCCTGGGATTTTGATTGTTACCTCATGGTAACAGCTATCGGTAAGGTAGGGCGAGTATTTGTGTCAGTAGCTTGCAAATATGCTCAGGAAAACTAATTAGTGTTCATTGGGGGTTTTCATTACCTTGGATAGGTATGGCAGATCCATGTTTGAATGGATGAAACAAAGTTTACTATTTTCTGATGTTGCTGAATTTGTAGCACTAACGAACCTCGCCTTGCTGTTGGCATTGTTGTGGTTAATGCTTACCATATTCAAAAGGGGAAGGACGCCGACGCATATGCGCCTTGGTGTCTTCTTTGCTGAATTAGTAGCACTCATAAGGCGCGATTATTTAGTTGTCAAGCTTAAGAATTGACAAACCATACAAAGATTTTGTGCCTATCTTTAAATGAAAATCCTATCGCATGTGCGAGTTTGGCGTATGATTTCAGTTACCGCGATGTAACCCGAAAACATGTTTGTTTATAGTTGTGGATTGAACATTCGTAACAAACCTGTTTTCGACTTGCAGCCATGTCCGGTTTCGATTTTGAAAAAATATACAGCCTATTAACATTTGCTTTCTGCTTGCTTATGAATCATGCTTTTGCATTGCATATGTTTTTTGCTCATGTTTGAGCACAATGGAAATAAAAACTGGGTATCAGTTAGAACACTCTTGACCGGTTTGCGAAAATTTGAATGTTTTTGGTTTTGATGTTTAGTTAAATTTGATAATTTGCATTCCTAAACGGAATATAACTCATGGACAGAAAGACTTAAATTGAATGGATAATACATAAGTTAACATTGTATTGTGCTTTTATTGATTTCTTTTTCGCTTGAAATGATAACAGAAACAAGGCTATGACGAGACCTATGTTGGTGGGTCGCTTTAGTAAGCAGACTTTACCGGAGCCCGTATCTTGGCGTGGCGCCCATGTGGTCGCAGCCATGGCAGATTTTGGGTACCGCTTCCATGCTCCTACACCTAAGCTTCATAGCTCTATGGGGTCAAACCCTATGTCGTTCTCAGAGTGTGTTACTTTTAACGATGTCGTGTAAATAAAATACACGTGGAACGTTTCTCTTTCCAGGTAGATTGCCACATTGTACAACAAAAGTCTATATGGATGGTCTTATATTCCGTTGTGTAATAAAATTGAACAAGCAATTTGGTTTTATTTGTTGGGTGTATGCAAATTAGGCGATGATGAGATCAATTTGGCAAGTGCAGTTCGCCAGAATTTGTCTCTTGGCGGGGCGACCACGTGGTCGCATCCATGTCGGGTTCTAGGTGTCGCTTCCATAATTCTAGACCTGAGCCTCATTGCTGATTTTGGCCTATATTCACTCACGGTTGCTTTTCTGATCTCATGATGTTTGTGAATTACACGCGACGGTCATATTGCAGATCTGCATTACTATTTATGACAGTCGTGTGCCGTTGTTCATAATTTTATGCTGATATTGGCCTACATTTACTTACGGTTGCTTTTCTAATGTCATGATGTTTGAGAATTACAGGCGATGATGATATTGCATTTGTGCATTACTATATTGATCATGGTGAGGGAAAACAACCCGTATCTTGGCGGGGCAGCACCACAAGATGGTGTTTGCAGCCATGTTGGGTTGGCTCCTCTTTTATCTATGTCAGCACTCACGGATCTGAGCCTATATATACTATGTTTTCATACCGGTTACGGACCAGAAATACTCCCTACAAACAACATCCATGGCAGAGAACGAATGATAAGTTGATGCACCACCTACCTATCTGACTTGATCAATATGAGTTTTTTGGGTTAGTTTAAAATTCTCAAACGTTTGCTTATATGCTTTACATGTATGTTGTACGCAGATTATTCCCTGATTTTGTAGTACGGATAATAAAAATAATATAGACATTTTGGCTTATTAATCCGGCTTATTGCTTATTTGTTTTTGGGCTTATGTTTTGTAAGCTCACTGTGTATGGCTTCTTTTGACATTCAAAAAACCAATAACCGATGTCGGCCATAAAAAGTTAGGTAAGAAGTGCGTATTCTCTAAGACTATAAATGGGAAATCTAAAGTATATCGGAAATGTGTCGGCTAGAGTGTACCGGAAATGTGTAAGCTAAAGTTGTTTAACCTAGCGTGTATCGGGAAAAAAGAAGAAGTGGAATGCTTAAATTGATCTTTAAGTGGTGTATGCGCAAAATAGATTATACAAGCTTACTCATAAGATCACCTTTTAGTTATTATTGTCGATATCAACTGAAATGCGAATTACTGGGTATTTATGGAGTTGTGAAATGCTATAACCCGCTGTAGTTTCAAGTGGTCGTGTGCTTATGGAGTATATACCGCATCACATTTCTGAAATGCTATATAGGCATAGTGGGTATTATGTAGTTTATGGAGTACAAAAAAGGTGATGTGGTCGTGTGCTGATGCTATATAGGCATAGTGGGTTATAGCATTTCAGACTTCTCATCACCTTTTTTGTAGTTTCAAGTGGTCGTGTACTACGCTCTGATGTTACCAAACAAGTTATTAAATACTCTCAAGTTAGTCAAAAATGTCAAGTTATGAAGGCAATAGCTGGACAAAAAAGTTTAAGTCATCACTGCCCCGACAGATCAAACCAAGACATTCACCATGGTTCGAGGCACTAGAGGGTAAGTCTACTATTAATTCTAGAGTAAATTACATAAATTGTCCCTTTGGTTTGATCCCTTTTTAGTATCATTGGTCCTAATTTCACAGTTAAACTTCAGTATCAGTCCCCGCCATTACTCTTTAGAAACCTGAGTGATTTTTATTAAATATTTGAGGGACCAAAAGGGAAAGCAAACAGTGTCAATATTTTTTATGCCGCACAGTTTCTGTGATTTTTTGTTCTAATAATTAGTTGTTATGTACGTGTTATAGAAAATGATATGCTATACGGTTTGTGTTACAGGTACTTAGCACCCGAGTGGCAGAAAAACAACCTGATATCAGTGAAGGTAGGTATATTCAGCTATGGGATCGTGTTGCTTGAAATCATATGTTGCAGACGGAACATGGAGTATCAAGTAGCCAATACAGAAGAAATTGTTCTTTTGACTGGGTCTACAAGTGCTTTGAAAGAGGACAACTCAATCTGCTTGCTGATCTTGAAGAAGCTGAGAAAGAGTCATTGGAAATATTGGTTAAAGTTGGACTTTGCTGTATTCAGGACGAACCTGCTCTCCGTCCCTCTATGAAGTATGTGTTACTGATGTTAGAAGGAATCACGGACATTGCTACTCCTCCTTTCCCTACTTCGTCCTGGTAATTCTTGCTTTATGCCTGATGATGGGTCACTTTTTTTCTTTTGATACTCTATCAAGTAAAACGTGTCATTATGAGATTTCTAAACAGTTGGAACAAAGAAAAATCTTTTTTCAAGGTGTTTCTAAAGATGGGCATCGTGTTATGCTTCTTAATGCTATATGTTAATTTATTTTTATTATAGTAGTAACTAAACTTAGATTATTATATCAGATGTACGTGTGTGGGGAGACCTTCCTTTCTTAACCCGATGTTCATTAGGCAGTGATGAGTTTGAACGGCGTAGGTAAGAGCTGAGATTACGCGTACCTTGGCAGGGCAACCTGGGTCGGTTGCATCCATGGCGCGTATTCCCTCTTTTCCTTAAATACCGCCCTATCTGAGCCTACGTATGGTTATCCTTTAAACTAATACGGTACCCACTCACTTGCTTAATAATAGAGGATAATTCATTATCCCAATGAAGCAATAAAAAAATATGCGTAGGGTGCCAGTGCGTGTTTTGTTTGTGAGGGAAGGAAAGGGCTGTGAGAGAGAAGAGTTAGTATTTGTTTAATAAAATGTGAGAGGATCACTGTTTCTATAGAAACGTGATTCCCCTCTATTATATAAGGTAGAATGTAATGATCGCAGCTCATGATTTGTTGTTGGAATGTGCACTTATTTAGGCTGTGATGACCTTGAACGGCCCGAGTTAAACTTGAGATTGCACGTATCTTGGCGGGGCAACCTCTCGGGGTTGCAGCCATGGCGTGTGTATCCGGTTTTCCCTCTAAGGTGCCATATCTGAGCCTACCACGGTTTTCCCTGAATGGGTTTACTTTGGCTGTTGACTGTGATTTTGTTCCATGTTCAACCGTCCTCTTTAGATTCTGGTTTGTGGCTAAACTCACCAATTAGTGATTAACGACCACCAGTTAATGATTGACCAACAGTAATGAAACGAAACGTTGTGTGTGCCAGTGCGTGTTTTGTTTGTGAGGGAAGAAAATGGTTGTCAGAGGGAGAACGGGTTCGTGACGACTGTCATAGGCCTATTGGTCTCGCAGGTCGGCTTCTGGTATATGGTGTGCTGGAATATGAGTATGTATCCTTGAAATGTGCAATCACTGTTGGCTATGATGAGATTTAACGGCACGGGGTGCAGCTGAGATTATGCATGCGTTGGCGTGGCAATATGTCTGAGATTGCAGCCATGTCGTGCGTATCCAGTTTTTTCCCCTAAGCGCTGCCATATCTGAGCCTATAAAAACTAACCCAAACGACCTGCATATGACTGTATGCTGTGATCTACTGAGTTTTGCTTGCACTCGAATGGTAAGCTTTTACATCTTTCATTTAATTCGTTATTATATTTTATGTTTTTACCCAACCGTATCTTGACTGCCCATCACTTACCCTGCTGGAATCCATGGGCGTGTCAGGTATGCTTTTCACGGGTTTTTATTGTTGCCCATGATGATTCTATTCTTCTAGGCACTTATGTTTTTGCAACTAAAGTGAGGTGTTGGACCGTAATGGGTGCCACCAGAAAGCATTGTCGGATGAAAAATGGAAAGCATTGTCGGATGAAAAATGGAAGAAAATTATATCCCCAATCGGTACATCAAGTAACCTACACCAGAAATCATTTTCGGATGAAAAATGGAAGAAAATTCAGTACAACATTAACGAATTAGTGAGCAATTCTACTTTCTCTTATATTATTAATAAACCATTAAACTCCTTTTTCTGTATTTTTAATGTTTGATTTTTATAGGTGGATATTATTCTGTTATATTGATCCAATGGCTCTGAGGTTTGATGTGTCAAGAGGGAATAACAACAATTACTTTTGAACTGCTTTCGTGTAACTCTAACAATTATTGTCATGAACCAGTTCCAAGCTGCACAGGTCTGTAATTGTATTCGAAAGCAGATACTACCTTTTTATAAATGATTCCAAAACATTTTTCCTCATTAATGCATGTTATCTGATATTGGTTTGTTTTCATCCCGCTCTGCTATAAACTGTACGAGCTTTAATCGGGTTCTTGGCTCATTGCATATGGATACAGGTTGATTGCTGGTGCCGAGATTGAGGAACGAGTCAGAGTTGAAAAAGGTATGTTCTTGCTACATCTTTCTACTCTCTAATAATTTTTAGTTCTTCATGTAACAAGCAATCAATCTGTGTCAAATAGACTAATTGGTATACGATGAATATGTTGGTAATTGCGTAATTTGGTTGTCAATTAACGGATGTTGGGTATCTTTGAAAACTGCCGATATATTGGAAGGATAGCGGTCGCTAAAAAGGACAAGATTTTGAAGCAACCTTACAGTCATCCTGAATTAAAGGTTAAGGCATGTATGTTATTCTTTACATTCTGTTATTTTTCCTGGGTGTTGTATTTTTGTTAATGATTTTAGTCGATTTAAGGAGTGTTTTGGTCTGGTCTGTGTATCTGCTAATATTTGGGGAAAAAGTACAGAGTATTTACTAAATAAGCAGTATCATATCTTCACAGCTTTTATATATTAGATATTTATAGATATACCATTTTGTTGTGGAGTATAGGGAGCAGTTGTCTCATGGATGATTCCAACAGACTCAAAGTACAAAGTATCCATGTACTCACCTCCCCTATCAGTCCTAAATCTTTTGATTTGGACTCCTTGTTGTAATTCAACTTCAGTTTTAAATACTTTAAATTTATCTAATGCTTCATACTTAGTATGTAACAAATAAACATAGCAAAACCTAGAAGCATCATCAATAAATGTTACCAAGTATTTCCTATTCCCTAATGAGGGAGTAGCATGCAAATCACATAGGTCACTATGGATTAGCTCCAAAACTGTAGTTTCACGTTTTACATCCTGAAATGGTTTCTTAGTAATTTTGTTCAGCATACAAGTCTGACACTTATCAGCGTCTATGTCAAAAGCTGGAATTAACCCATCCTTAGACATATCTTGCATCCTCTTATAGTGGACATGGCCTAGTCTAGCATGCCATAGTGATGAATCATTCAGTTTAGTGGTAGTCATCAGGACAGAATCAACAGTTATACTAGAATCAATATTAAGCCTGAACATTTGATTACTCAAATAGCCAAAACCAATAAACACACCATGTTTCGATAAAACAAATTTATTAGATTCAATCACTTGTTTATAACCACAATTATTCAAAACACTACTAGAAACCAAGTTCTTCCTAATATTAGGAACATGCAAAACATTAAACAAAGAAACAATCTTTCCAGAACTAAATTTAAGATCTACACAAACCACGTCCATGCACTAGGGCTGTTGACTCATTTCCCATATGAAGAGTAGATCCATCATTCATTGACTCATAAGTCTTGAACCAGCATCTATCTTACACACATGTACTGTTGCTCCAGAGTCAACCCACCACGTAACATCATCATCCTGCACAAAATAAGCTTCAGATACATATGTAACATAATAAATCTGAAGAGATTCATTAAACATATTCTGACCTTTTGTGCCTGATTCATTAGCTTGGTTGCCAATGCTAACACCTTTGCAATCCCTTTTGAAGTGTCTAGGTTTCCCACACTTCCAACAAGCCACTGATGACTTCTTGTTAGGATTAGCTTTGGTGTTATCCTGATGCTTACGTTTGCCCTTGTTGTCATTGTACCTGGTGGAGTTGTTATGCTCCACCATATTGACAACAGATGAACCAGCAACATTCTCTTTGGCTTATCACTTTCATGCACCCTGAGGGATTCCTCAATGCGCAAATGACTGCCCAACTCAACAAGAGTTAACTCCTCCTTCTTATGTTTCAAGGTGTGCTTGAAATCTTTCCAAGAAGGAGGTAGTTTGTCAATGACACACGAGACCTGAATGGTCTCATCCATGTTCATTTTATGTTGTGTAAATCTGCCAAGTATTCCAAGAAGTTCATTGTATTGTTCCATGACTGGTCTTGAATCAGTCATTTTGTAATTTGTGAAATCACTCACAAGGAACTTCTTACTTGATGCATCCTCAGCCATATATCTGGCTTCCAAGGAATCCCATAGTTCTTTAGCAGATTCAACATTTTGGTAAATATCAAATAAAGAATTAGATATACCATTGAGAATTATGCCGCGACACACATAATCATCATTCTCCCATTTGCTCCTTTTCCTCAGTTCCTCCAAAGTAGCATCATCACCACCATCAGGAATGGGAGTGGTCAGCACGTACACCACGTTCATGGTAGAAAGAAGAAAGTGCATCTTCTTCTGCCATCTCCTAAAATCAACCCCTTCAAACTTGTCCAGTTTGGAGAAGTTAGCCACCATATGCTTCATTGCCGCCGCCATTGATTATCACAAAATAATCTTCTTTGATTGTTGGGGTTTACTTCGTTCCAACAGGGTGAAGACAATCAATAGCCTAACTACGTACCAATGAATGGTTACCAGATATCTCTTGAAGTCGTGTAATCACTTTCCAAAGAAGATTATTCGACCCTATGCCTGGGTTAACACGAATACCTCCTTGGGATAAAACCAAGAGTTAGTTCTTGTTTTAGGCACAAATCAAGAACTCTGTGCGTGTAAGTGTTTCTTGTTTCTGTATATCTCATCATGCAAATATGATCACTATTTATAGTGATCCTAGTCCTAGAAGGATGTTACTCATAGTCAATGGTATTTAAGAGCATTAATCGGCCAATTAAGCTCATAATTACCTACATGAAAGCATAGTGGTTACATGACCATAAACCTGGTCATCAAGTCAATATTCAACCCTCATTGATTGGTCAAAGAGGTTACAAAGACTTTGTGCATCACCAGGAGCAGCGTTCTAACCAGGAGCAACTTCCTAACCAGGAGCAACTTCCTAACCAGGAGCACCTTCCTACTGAAGAACTTTCAACCACTATATTGAGTCCAGGGAAGTCAGAGATTTAATGGGTGTACACTCCGTACCTCCAAACCCATTTACAAGTATGACTCGATCTCACAATTGCACTAAATTTCCAACAGCTAAACGGGTAGATACTAGAATACGCTAAGTAAGTTACAAACATTGGCCAGTTGATAGCAAGTCTTATTTGAGATCTGAAATTTATTTTCTAACAAGAATTTTATTTGGTGTTCTTTTTATGCATTTTACCAACACATGTAATGTGGGTGAGTTGATAAGTAAACCATGTCAACGGAAAGTGGACAGAAGGGAATAAGCTCACACCCAACTTGAAAGTCATAATTAGTGACACGTTGATGAAACAGCATTCCTGAACTTGAACTATAATTAACTGACTATGCCGAAGACGAAAAGTACGCAAACCATTCACTGGCCCAAGCGCCGCGGCGAAGCGCGGATACAAAACCTAGTATATTTAAATTCACAAACATTATCTGACAGAAATAACACGCAAGTACGCAACTACGTACCTCGTTCCAAACATTTATTAATTCAGAAAAATCAATAACCAAAATATCATGAAATAACCAATCAAGGCAATAGTTTCACTTGATCCTACAAAAGCACAAACAGTTTTAAAATTGCCTTTGACACTTTAAATTGGACAAGATCGAAGAAAACAAGATTTATAGGAATACAATCACTATGAGGTAATTTTTGAATTACCCTTTATTTGTTACAGTTATAACTTATACAGCAAGTACCATCGACGACCACACAGTACGCTTATATATTTGCCTTTTTGGTTAAGGAGATAGTAACTGTGACGAGAGCTTCTTTCTTCTCGGTGGACATTCTCTCCGTGAGAAATTTCTCATACCTCCTGAAAATTTCATTGACGAATGCTTCACCGAAGTGATTAGAAACCAAAGACTCAACCGCGGCTCTAACAGCCTTTGCCACACCGTGTGCTATGACATGACCCTCTGTGTCTTTCAGTTGCGATGAGTCGGTGTCATTGCTCTTTTCCTTCCAAGCCTCCCAGTTAACCTCAAAACATTCTAGGTGATCCAACGTGAAGGAACCTTCGCTCTCTACTAAGTTCTTGACCTCAGCAGGGGATGCGGTATATTGAGGAATGTGGAACGAATCCAATTTGGCCTCATCTATGAGTCCCTATTTTTTTGATTACAAAATATTTAATGGGTCAAGAAAGGACCGCCGATAAAAAAACATACAAACCAAACAACATAATAAACGGAATGGCAGGTTTATATTTGGTTACAACATTACTAAGAGAAGTATCTTCGATATCTAAAAATTAAAGGTAGATATATTTTTTAGTTACCTCCAATACCATCTCCGAAAGACCCATTGCTAATGACCTCCAAAGTTCATAATAGCTTTCTTGGCGACAAGTATCATCAGTTGTCCTCCCTGCTAATGTCAAAACCATCCGTCCTCCATCCATCATCTCCTCTGCCCGACACATCAAAAATGCCAGAAAGTCCTTTTGAAATTGCTCATAGTATGCCTTACATACACTTTCCGGGATCGTACTTGATAAGTATATGTTCCCTTTATTGCTCTCTTCTAGTTCAGGAAGCTGCTTAATTTGAAAAATAACATCCAACTAGTAAGTATTTATGCATTAAATAACGTACATAGACCGACACAAACGCACCTTTGACAACGCGTATGAAGAATGGACGAAATGTAGGCTCTTAGCAGGAAAAAGCCTCATGCAAAATGATCCAGGGACCCCAGTGAAGTAGCACATTGGTCGGTGTTCATCAATGATATCCCCCGTGGCTTTATTTTCTTGGAGCTCTTGTAGTGCAATGAAAACGGTGTTGAAATCATTGGTTGGAAGGTCGTTCAAGTTGATTTGAACATCAGGAGATTTACGGCCCAACTCGAGGCTAGTCTTGCTGACTGCATCAATTACCATAGATCCCACTAGAAGTGTGTTTGGTCCAGATGAACATCCAAGATCAGCCATAACAAGGGTTTTGAGAAAGTTACCGTTGCTGCTAAATATGTCCCTTATTGCTTGCTCTATCAACCCTTTGGCTTTCATCATCCCCATTCTCTATGGAAAAGTAAAAATATACGAGTTTCATTATTTCATAAAAAAAAAGTTCGTTCGAGGGCCAATCTTAACCCGAGGTTACACTAGGAGCCGGTGGTACTTTTCCTAAAAATGGTGATTAAGATCTTAGGTTAAGCCGTTTTACATCTCTATTAAAAACACACCCTCCTAAGTAACCTCATCTAAAAAACCTTCAGCAAATGATTTGCATATATTATAACAAATTTAAAATTTAGAAATGATGTTTTTCATGAATATAAATGTGAGTTTGCAGTCTCTTTGCATGAATGAAATGTGACACCTGAACTCCCGAGTTGCTTGCGTAACTTGTATCTCCAGTTCCTCCATGGCTCCATTCATGTGAAGGATCTTGGCCAAGTCCATCCCTCTAGATTTTTCTTTGGAAATGGCACAAAAGCTTCAAGTGTAGATAGCATACAAGCTATTTGCTTATATATAGAGAACTAAACTATTGGCTTATTATATATAAGTGTTAAGTCTCCGCTAGCAAGGTACACGAGACCAAATTATTCGAGCACAATGTTTATTATTACATATATTTTTAATAATAATTTTATGAATAATAATGAAAGTTCTAAGTTAAAATTACTTTATCTAATAATAACTCATTTCATATAAAAATACTATTACGAAATTATAATGATTGATTGTGAAAAAGTATTTGTTAATCTGTTCGTCACAATATTATATGACGTGTAAATACAATTTTTTTTTGTAACTTTTATGTTTACATGTTTTCACACATTGAATAACCTTAAAATCTTCTTACTTTTATATGTACTATTATATCGAATTAATTAACAAATGATTAGTATTTCATTAAACTTTTACCAAAATAATATATGTTTTTGATTATGAAAATTTATAAAAATTAATATGGTTCAAAATTAAACATAGATTTAATAGTAAACTTACATTAGTGAACAATTTAAATAATTGTATATAAAAAATTATAATTTATAACAATAATAATTTTTACATGTTGCATATTAATTTGTATTCGTTTTATTATTTAATGTGTATTGCTCATCCATTAATAGAAAATATATTTATGAATTTTTGATGCTGTAAAGTTTTATACTAAAAGCTTGTAAGGTGGCTACTTAAAATTTTAGAGAAATTGTGCAATCTCTTTTATAAATAGCACATGTTTATGTGTCGTTAAAAAATAGTACATATTCATGTAATGGAGCAGTTCTTATCGGTTTTGATAGATTCTCTTCGGTTCATCTTCTGACGGTTTTATTGCCTAGTCGAATCGATTGTGACTCTAGTTTCCAGTTGAACCCGTTGGTCCGGTTCGGTTTTTTAAAACAATGTACACCATCATTTTAGGTAAACAACATATATATGGTTTCGTAAATATATGCTTTTAGTTGTTCATGTAGCGAAATACAAGGATAAATAATCGAATATGTAGATTCTAAAAAATACCAGAAACAACTCTTCTAACAATCATTGATTCACAAGAATACTGATTATTAGGATGAAAATCGAACAATAAACCCTAACTCGTATTTAAGTCAATTAAAAAAAGATTAATAAGTCATATT
This sequence comes from Glebionis coronaria, assembly GCA_025667525.1. Lineage (NCBI taxonomy): Eukaryota > Viridiplantae > Streptophyta > Magnoliopsida > Asterales > Asteraceae > Glebionis > Glebionis coronaria. The sequence goes on from CM046875.1 coordinate 71,976,586, forward strand.
TTTTTATTCATATCTCAATAATTCCATACAATAAAACCATGTCTTAATTTTATAGGAAAACTAAATTTGGAGAAAAAGATAAGAATATTATTCCTAGAAAACACAAAATAAAAAAACTAGATAAAAGATACCACAAAATAAGAAAAGTAAATAAAAAATACCACAAACTAAGGATACTAAATAACTAGTTTATTTTATGCTCCTCTATCATTCTCCCTCACTTCAAAAAACTCGTCCTCGAGTTTGTCTCACTCGTCCCTTGTACTCATAGCATTCAAATTTATATCCCTTGCATCAAATTCTCTTTATTTATAATGAATCGACCTCCAACCTTGATCATCTTAAAACCAAACTTATCGACAATGGGTGCGGCTTCCTGATATATATTTTTTCAACCATGATACTAATATCCACGCATTTACCTTTTTGCAACCAAATAAACTCGTGAGGGTTTGAAACGACGAGTTTTAGATAATCAACACTTAATGTAGTTTGGATCATATAAGAACAAAGATGATTAGCCACAACTACAACGTATTCGATGTTGTCTTCTTTGCCACCAAATCTTCCTTCCCCAAATAATCCTCCTTTCTCCTAAATGATATCTTCAATATCCGTATCATAAACTAGCAGTGATTCTTCTTTTACACCCAACACAACATCCGAAGATGGCACATCATTTTTTTCCTCTTGAAAATTTTGATAATTGTCAACAAAAGGATACTCATCTTCCTCGGGTTCTTCATAATCATTACAAACGACATCATCATCATCGTCTTAAGGATCAACAAATGGGTTTTTTTGGCTCTTCATCTTCGGTACCCCAACCGTTGCGATCACCATGCTTGTTCATCAAGTGATCCATCAAGCCAGTCAATTGATTAATTAACTGATCCAATCACTCATTCAATCTTGCCATAACACGCTTCTTCAATTCTTGTTCATGCACACCCTGAAGATTCCTACTTCCCCTTGAAGATATCTTAATCAGGAACTTTGGCTCTTGATACCAACTGATGTAGCGAAAGATAAGAATATTTATGCTCCTCCATCAATTGTTGTACAATGTGAATATATAATTGTATTTTAAGTAATGATGTGTATTAGTTATATATTAACTAGTATTAATTATTTTTAATTTTCAATGTGTATTTGTTGGAAATGCGTTGTTACGTATTTAGGAAGATTCGGTCACTCCAACATTATATTACTTAGTAGCTCGTAGTCCTAGTAACTTTATATTAATCAAACAAGGAAAAGCCCGATCCATGTCATGTATGGACGACCCAATGCTAAGCCGAAGCACGACTTGTGGGCTTGGGTATATAAACCATCTCCTTAGTTGGAGAGGGTGTTGCTCACTTCAATTTTAACATAGTAAAAGGTGTAATCTTTATATTTCTCTCTGAAGTGTGTGTGTATACTATCTATCTCTCTCTCTCTCTCTTTACTCTCTCTCTAGTATAAGCAAGATTTACAATATCCTACAAATGATATCAAGAGCCATGGGATGATTGCCTTGTTTATGTGTTTGTTTTGATATTGATTCGTGTGTATTTGATCCATATAGCTCGCGTCCAAAAAAATTTTTGTGTTTTTTGTGGTTTATTCTTTCCTGAATTCATCTACATTAGGGCTGAGCAATAGGTCCGGACCGGACCGGACCGACCAAGACCGGACCGGACCGAGGACCGAAATGGTCCAAAACTCCAGACCGAGACCAGACCGGTCCGGGTCGGTCCGGTTCGGTCTTCGGTCCGATCCGGTCCAATTAGGCATAACCGATGGGTTTTTGGTAAGACCGAACCGGACCGGACCGAGGACCGAAATGGTCCAAAACCCCAGACCGAAATTGTCCGGTCCGGTCCGGGTTGGTCTGGTCCGGTCCGAGGGTCCAAATGCTCACCCCTAATGTACATAGTTGTGGTAGTGATTTGGGATCTTTGTTTGGGTTAAAAACACAAAAAATTTTGGCGCTTGGCTCGCTTTTGGTGAAAATATTCGAAAAATTGCGTTTTTTGTCCGAGATCCATTTTTAGGAGTTATTCCGAGATCATGCATAATCTCGTTATAATCTGTGGTATTCCAAAATCTTTAGTAAACATTCCGAAATCTTGTGTTTTTCGAAATCATTGTCATTATATTCTGAAATCTTGTGTTTTCCCGAAAACATTGTCATTATATTCCGAAATCTTGTGTTTTTCCGAAATCGTTGTCATATATTCCAAAATATTATGATTCTGAAATCCTGGTCACATATTCCCAAAACATGGATTCCAAAATCTTGGCATATTATTCCGAAAACATGGATATCGAAATCATGGCATTTTATTCCGAAAACATGGATTCCGAAATCTTGGCATATTATTTCGAAAACTTGGATTCCGAAATCTTGGCATAAAATATTCCGAAATCTTCAAGGACATATTCCGAAATCTTCTAGAACGTATTCCGAAATTTTCAAAAACGTGATTTCAACAACGTTTCTCGACTTCAACACACGAACTTTGGATAATTACGGTTTAATCGGTGGTTTGTAAATTCCCGTGAATTTATTTATCGGTTTCTCCACGACTAGTAAAACTCCTTAGTTTCAACAAAAAGAACAGTTACTTTCTCTCATTGTTCGATCAACATTTGTAAATCTTCACTTATCGAAATGGAGTATACTTCTCCTACGGATAAGTCCATCCTCTCGGGTACGGATAATCGTCCACCAATGTTGGTGAAGGCAATGTACGAGGATTGGGCATCTAGAATGAAACTTTATATGTTTAATAAAGAAAACGGACATCTCATTTGGGCATCGGTTCTAAATGGACCATTAGTTTATGGTACTGTGACGAAAGGTGGAGTTACTCGTCCTCGCACAACGGGTGAATGCTAAGATTCAAGATAAGTTTGATAAACAAGCTACAAACATCATTCTCCAAGCCCTTCCTCCAGATGTCTACAAACTCGTGAGTAAACATAAAGTTGCCAGAGAGCTATGGGATAGAATTCGTGTTTTAATGCAAGGCACCTCGTTAACTAAACAAGAACGAGAGTGTAAGCTATATGATACGTTTGATAAGTTTATCTATGTCCCCAGGGAGACTCTCAATGATTACTGTTTGAGATTCACTCTATTGATGAATGAACTCAACATTCATGGCATGGCAATTCTGACATTTCAGTTAAACACCAAGTATTTGAACACTCTTCCTTCTGAATGGAGCAAGTACGTGACAACCGTTTTGCATCAAACAAACGTGGATCAACTTCAAGCTTTTCTTTAACAACACGAATGCCACGTGATCGAGCCTCAGTTGTCAACACCTCAAGTCCATGATCCACTTTACATGATTACTTCTCATCAAATGACTCCTCCACACAACTTGGCATACTCTAATCAACAACCGTCATATATGCAACAACCACAACACACATATCAACAACCACAACAACCATCTTATCAACCACCAATGATGCCACATCAAACATTTCAACAAAGTGTTCTTCAACAGCCTTATCCACATCAACCATCACATCAGACATTACCATCACAAGCTATCACTTCTCCAATGGGATATTCTCTTCAACAAGGATATTTTCCGATTGAAGCACCACAAGCACAAGCTTTTATTCCAATGAACCTCCACCAATTCATGCACCGATCTTTACTCAAAATGATACCCCAACTGATGTCTTGAACCATCTCACTACCTACTTGTCAAAACTTGTTACAACTAGAGGTTTTCCACCAACGAACAATCAGCTCTGCACTACTTCAAATCCTCGCCAACAAGCCACTATTCAAGACAGTCAAGTGACGGGGTAATCCATTCAGGGAAGGCAAAATTCATATGGACCAACTACAAGGACTGTGAATGCTCAAACCATAAATTCTTAAGCTAGTGGACATGGAAGTCCTATTGGTCCTTAAAAGGTTGTAACTTGCTAGAATTGTCGAGGACAAGGTCATATGGCTAGGCAATGCACTCAGCCAAAAAGGAGAAGGGATGAAGCATGGTTTCAGGAAAAGATGTATTTGGTCGACGCTCAATCTAAGGGAAAGATTTTAGATTCAGAGGAATTAGCATTTCTTGCAGACCTAGGGGCAACAGATAATGAAGGCATTTCAGTCGTCTCTACTTCTAATGCAGCATATCAAGCAGATGATCTTGATGCATATAATTCGGATTGTGATGAAATTCAGTCAGCCCAAGTTGCTCTTGTTGTCAATCTTTCTCACAACGGTTCTGATGTTGTCAGTGAGGTACCAACCACAACCAATATTGTTCATGATAATCCACATCAAGTTGGGCATGAAAATAAAAACCTCGAAAAGCATTCGGGAACTAGTAACTCAAATGACGTGGTATCCAATCCTACACATTTGAGTGAACCTCGACTGATTGTAGTGGAAATACGTCTTTTAGGAAAAAGAACGTAAATATGGTAAGCGTGCACGACGATTTAGGAAAACCGTGTGTGAATGACCCTAAAAGTGAGTTCGTTCTCGAGGAGGTATGGTGTTGTGAATTAACTTGTAGTTATTTGAGATTAATATTAAGAGAATGGGGTTGAGAAGATGAAAGACGGTTACGTTAAAATTAAATTACGACGAAAACGTAAAGCCGTAGAAAAACCACCCAAATTAAAAATTGATTAAAACCAAAAACAAAATATCAAGAAAAGATTAAAAAGACTAAAATAAGTCAATAATAATATAAATAAAGATAAAAATCCAACAAAGATATTTTAAAACCTTTTATGAATTAAATAATTAATTTTAAATGCTAATTAAAGCCCTAAAATTAAATTTAACTAATTCAAATGTCTAAAATATGATTTTATTGAATAATTACTTAACTTATATTATTAGAAGACTAAAAAGTAATTTTCTAAAAATTAAAACCTATTAAAACTATTTTTTAAAACTCTAAAAATGATTAAAAATGATTAAAACCTAATTAAACTTAAAATAATTATAAAAATAAATCTAAAAGTTATAAAAATATTCTAAAAATGGAAAAGGTCCTAATTAATGATAAAGATCCTAAGAAAAATGGAAAAGAAAGAAAAATAAAATTTTGAAAAATTAATAATAAAATATTATTAAAATAATACTAAAAAATAAAAGTTTCTAAAATTTGAAATAAAAAAATTATAAAAATCCTAAATAATATAACTAAGAGAAAAACACTAATTGGAGCTTCTAAACCTTTTTTAATAATTTTATAAAAATCTTTAAAGTTTATAAAAAACCTTAAAATAATATAAAATTAAAAATTAAAGTTTATAAAACCAAAATAAGATGTAAACCTCAAAAATATATTTAAAAAGCTAAAAACTATTTTTCCTAAAAATAAAAACTATTTTTGGTATTTTTTATTGATTTAATAAAATACGTCTATTAAATAATTCCTAGAAAATAAATAAATAAAGAGAAAAATAAGAAAATTAGCTAGAAAAGTCTCTAATGCTATAATGGTCCTAGGAAAATAAAATAAGCCAAAAACGTTTATCGAATAAGCTGAAAAGAAGTAAATAAGCCACGGCTTTTTAAATAAGCTAAAAATAAGAAACGGGTTAAATAACTATGGAAACCACAACTCTCAATCAAAGTCCCCAGGGCATATTGGTAAAGTATGAGTGTGTTGAGTGTGGAGACCAGGGTTCGAGTCTGCTAACCCCCTTTTTGCTTGATTAAATTTTTTTTTTATTTTTGCTTTTTCCAATCCAACTAGTGACTCTGATAAGCTTGAAAACTTAGTCCAATTTAACTTTTTTAATACTGATTATGCTCAGAATAAGATCAAAACGTAGCCAATTCTTTCAACAACACACAAGCAGGTTATGCTTGGTGTTCTTTTCTTTCACAAGTGAGTAACAAGAAAGAGGAGCTTGCTGTGTGGCTTATTTGGTGTTTGCTGTTGGACAGTGGGCACTCTTGTGCTCTTTGGAGCACAAGAAGTCAAGCTAAAGCACAAATAAGCAACTAGCACACCACAAGATAAGCAAATCAAGCACCCAAAATCACTATGCAGTCTCTGAGGTCTTTCCTAAGGTCTGGTGGAATTAGTGGCTTCTAGCTTGCTCAAAATTCAACTTAAAGAGCCCAAATTTGGCACACCAACTCACAACTAGTTCACAAACCAAATCAATACTCAAGTATACCTAACACTTCAACAGATTTTCAAAGATCAAGCACAAATACTTATGAAATTTAAGCAGATTAAGAACTTGCAGATTTTGGCTACACTTATACCTTTTTTAAGCACACAATCAACTCAAAACTTGTTCCAAACTTACTAATAACTCACAAGCAACTTATCTTAATCTTTATCAATCCTTTTAACACCTTTTAAAATCAAAATCTAAGCTTAGTGCCCTGCTAATACCTAGATCCAAACACCCTGTTAACTATCTTAGAAAACGTTTTACAAAGCAAACCCTTTCAAACTTTACTAAATCTGATTCATATGTCTACTAACATGCATAACACATCAAATAAACACAAATCCAACAGTTAAAATACACTTAAACATCAATTCAAAGAAGATCATACAAATGGCTATTTTCTGAGATTTTTCAACAAAGAGAAGAAAATACCTTAGGGTCTTAACATCCAAGACCCTAGAGGATGAAAATCCTCCTCCCTACCAGCCCGGGCTGGTGCTGAACACAAATCAACACTTCTTCACTACCTGCTAAGAACAATATAAAAGAAAAGACAAGAAAGATACTAGCAAAAGTATATTTTCTGTTTACTTTTTTCTTTCTTTTCAAAACTTTTCCAAAACCTCTAAAACTTCTAAACACGTTTTAATAACCTGATATCACTAACAAATTCAAACTTCTTAATACCAAAAAACTTGGACAGATTCTTACCAAAATTTGTCCAAATTTCAGAAACTATGAACAATTTTGAAACTCAAAATCACTCAACCAAATATAATAAATGGAACTCAGTTTTCCTTTTCAAATTAACACCAACTTTAAACAAACAAAAAGGAATTATATTGTTTAAAACAAAAACACAACTTTTATTTCAATTTAAAAGGGATTACAAAATTATAAAAGGAAAACTGGAACAAGGATCACCCACAGGTTGGGGTCTCTTATATAGGACTCTAATGAACATTCTAGGCTGATTTCTAAACCATAATCACTAAGAAAATCCCAAATATGCCCTTGAACGGTTTTGAGTGGTGAGCTGTCCTTTTTGATCTCCTTCGTTCATTTTTGCTTTGAGAGTAAGCAAATGTCCTTAGCCTTTGATTTGGGACACGTCACAAGACTTGGGGCCTAAGGATTGATATAATTGGTGGACGGGGTATTTGGGGGTGGGGACCATGCGCGTGGGATTGGGGATTTTTGGGTTGGGAAAGGTTTGTGAGTGTGGGAATTACTCGTGTGAAGGTTTAATTGGTTTTTAACCCAGGTTTGGTCGGGGTAATTTCTGGGTGGGTAAAGATGTACAGTAACTCCATTTTGATCCTAATTTGGGGGAAACAAGTTGTTAACCGCCAGTTTATGTTTGAATCTTTCCCTTTGAACACTTTTGGTCCTTGTAACTTGAGATTTTTGCCATTAAAAGTTTTCAGCCCTAGAATTCGTCTCTCCTTTGTTAATAAGTTTCCCACTTTGACACTTTTAGCACAAAACTTTGATAAAAGGTTATCAAGGATTGTTTTTGCCATTTGGTGATAATTCAAGGGCTGTTTTTGGACAATGATGATCTTCAAAGGTCTTCAATGCATCTTAATCTTCATGAGGGACCATAATTGGCAATTTGATTTTCTTGAGGGACTAATCTTGCCATTTCTTCAAAGTTGAAGGACCTTTTTGCAATTTTGACAAACTTAAGGGACCAAACTTGTAATTATTAATATACAAGGGTTTTAAGTGTCATTTCTTCATTCTTGGATGATCAATCTTGCTTGTTTTCAAGTCTTCAAGGGTATTTGATGAAAATTCCATGATTAGGGCCCGGTTCATTGTACGGCTTCGTTTCTCGTGTTCGTTTTTTTCCTTGTATCTTGTGATCTTTTGTCTTTTTCACGATATCCATACCTAAAACACACAAGTAAACAAACACAAGCATATATATGGTATTTTATGACATTTTTATGCATTTAAAGCCCGAAAAGAACGATGAGATCATGTATAAATGCCATCTCATCACTCCCCCATACTAAGCCATTGTCGTGCCCTCACGCAATGCTAGAATAAAGTATCTAAGCATCACCAAAGTTCAATTTTATTAACCTTTATTGAAGAGTAAAAGACTTGCAACATACTACGAGAATGTGTAAAGACATAATGTATGATTTTCATCACAAAAAGTGACTTTTAGGGTCAAAGAATAGAAACAAGTTAATGTCCCTTAGAGTAAATTTCGTCATCCTTGATTGTCATACATTCCATGCTAAGTGCAAAAACAAGATCATTGTTGGTACAAGTCACAATGCTAACACTACTCATACGTTCAAATTGTGTAATACTTTTTCTCCCCGCAATCCTAGTTATTATAAAAGGAAATGGGTTACTAGCATTTTTTATCTATTTGTCATGGATCACAAGTGATTCATATTGACTTATTTGAGTAGTTATTAGTCCGAAAGCAAAGTAGCACGATTTGATCAATAGTTAGCCGAAGGACAAAATCTTTTAAAACGGCTTCTCGTGTATCTCCTTAAGTTCATATCTTGGCATAACTCGTTTCACGATTTGAGACCTTTCTCGGACCGATATTTGGCATGTACTTCATACTTCAAATCTTGGGAAGACGTTCTTGAAATTATGGTCTTCTCTTCATATATTTGGAATTTCTTCACTTGACGTTTTTGAGAGATTCTTCATATAGGACCACGACTTCATCATTTTTCTTCAATCTTTACTTTGGATTTTGATATACAACGATCCGCCTCCTTTTCGGACTTGGATATATTCATCCTCATACCTTGTTAGGGTCTTTTTGGATAGACTTTCTCCATTCTTTAGGGGAGTAATTGCTTCTCGTCGTGTGTCTTGATCCTTCATATTGATTTTGGAATAATGATACTTCACATCATCTTTGGATCTTTAGCAAAAATAGAGCTCCTCATGCCTTGTTAGGGCCTTTTTGGATGATCGCCAATTTTCGCGTCCCGCTTCAATAAGTTATGCCTTGGCTATGAACTCTATTCAACCCCGAGCAACTTTTAAACGATCTTGCGCTAGAGGCTAAGTAACTTTTCAAATCGTACGACCTTACTTATTGCAATTATGATTTATTCCTAATGCATTGATCTTATGGGAAGAAAAAGCCACAATTAAAAACATATGAGTTTTTGAAAGAACACTTTCATGTTCTACGTTTAGCATGATCACTTGTCTAACTCTATCATTTCTCGTTCTTCACTATATAAAGACCTCTAATTAAAGAGACTCGTGAATACTTAGCCATGCAAGTCAAAATTAAGCCAAATTTGGATTAGCTTTCATTCAGACTATATCAAATCAAAGTTTTGGGTTTTCAAGCCACCTATAGGATCTTGCACTTTCTTGGACTTTTTCAAGTTTAGAGAATGCGTTTTAAAGTTCCCTTGATAAGTGACTTTCTAGAATCAATTATAGGAACTTGCGAAAAGTTCTTGTTCTTAACCCGAATGAATTAAGACTTTCGCGTTTTAAAGCTCCCTATATAAAAGTCTAGCAAAACTTGAATTGAGCGGGTTAAGGAATGTAAATGGATCCAAATGCCCATCAAGTCAAAAATTAACTCTTATTCTACCCATCGGAAAATATACATTCGTGTCTTAAAAACACTTATGAAAAACTAAGAAAAATTTTAAAATTTGGCCATTTTTAGCCTTATTAGCAAAACAAAACATTGAAAGTTGGAAAACGTGAGGGCGTAGCAAAGCAAGTACCTATTCACCCCCCCCCCCCCCCCCATACTAAAAGTAAACATTGTCCTCAATGTTTCGAGTCTAAAGGTGGAGCACCCCCATACTAGAGACGAAGAATCGAATGCTTAGGATCTAGCATGGAAAGGGTGATCAACAATATATCTAAAGCCGTTTATTAATTATGCTAAAAGATAATTGTTAGAACAATAAAGGATATGTCATGGATTCGTGAAAAACTTCTTCAAACGAACGATGGAGGCTCACGTAAACGAACACGAGAGTCTTCAATCGTAGATGATGATGATGATCTAGATAACACAATCACAAACAACCACGAGACAACGAGTTGGAAGGGTACAAGTCCCCTTATTAGTGAATATAAAAGATAAGCATGGGATTTCCCCCACGAGGCACCTCGTTTTTGATTACCGAGTCATGAGCTCGACTCGATCCCCTCAATGTTAATTATCATTGGGGAAGGTGTCTTGGTCGGGGGCAACCATTGAAGGAATTTCCCCACCAAAGTAGTGCTTAAGCCTATGTCCATTCACCTTGAAATTGGGACCATCATCTTGAGCTAGCTCAATGGTCCCATATGGAAACACTTGTGTAATGGTGAACGGACCCGACCAACGAGATTTCAATTTCCCGGAAAATATTTTAAGACGTGAGTTAAAAAGCAACACTTGATCACCAACGTTAAAAACTCGGTTTTTAATCTTTGAATCATGAAACTTTTTAGTCTTTTCTTTAAAAATTAATGAATTTTCATAAGCATTATCCCTTAATTCATCCAATTCATTCAATTGTATTTTCCGGTGATCTCCCGCGGTCTTCAAGTCAAAATTAGCATGCTTAAGGGCCCAATATGCCTTATGCTCCAATTCAATGGGCAAATGACAATTCTTCCCATAGACTAACTTATAAGGAGTGCAACCGATAGGTGTCTTATAAGCGGTCCTAAAGGCCCATAAAGCGTCATCGAGTTTGTCGGACCATGAAGCACGGTTTTCTCCTATCGACCTTTCTAAAATCCTCTTCAAAGCTCGGTTCGAAACCTCGACTTGCCCACTCGTTTGCGGGTGATAAGCCGTAGAAAGACGATGTGTAACCCCATATTTCTTTAGAACCTTTTCGAATTGGTCATTACAAAAATGGGTTCCACGATCGCTTATAATAGCACGAGGGGTTCCGAACCGAGAGAATAGTTGCTTCAAAAACTTCACTACCACACGAGCATCATTAGTAGGCAAAGCCTTAGCTTCCACCCACTTAGAAAGGTAGTCCACCGCGACGAGGATATATTTGTTGCCATGAGACGATGGGAACGGCCCCATAAAGTCTATTCCCCATATGTCGAAAATCTCACACACTTGAATTATATTTTGCGGCATTTCATCACGTTGAGACGATTTTCCTTGACGTTGGCACGAATCACACGACTTCACAAGTGCGTGTGCATCACGATAGATAGAAGGCCAAAAGAAACCGGCATCGAACACTTTCTTAGCCGTGAGATTAGCACCGTGGTGACCACCCGTGGGTCCCTCGTGACAAGCTCTAAGGATATTAGAAGCTTTGGTACCAAACACACAACGTCGAACGAGTTGATCCGCACAAATCCGAAAGAGATAAGGGTCGTCCCAAAAATAGAACTTGACGTCACGAAAGAATTTTCGTTTTTGTTGTGTCGTCATACCCTTGATTATGAAATTGCCCGCATGGTAATTTGCAATGTCGGCAAACCATGGGGTGGTGTCTTTAGAATTCACTACACCGAGAGTCTCAAGAGGAAATGTTTCGGTAATTTCCTTGTTCTCGAAAACATCTTTGTGAGGATCTTCTAGACGAGAGAGGTGATCGGCCGCTAGATTCTCGGCTCCTTTTTTGTCAAGCACGGTGACATCAAATTCTTGGAGGAGGAGCATCCAACGAAGCAATCTCGGCTTAGCATCTTGCTTAGCTAAGAGATACTTGATAGCCGAATGGTCGGTATACACGATGCTTTTAGTCAAGACGAGATAAGGTTGGAATTTCTCAAAAGCATAGACCACGGCAAGGAATTCCTTTTCCGTTGTGGTGTACTTTAATTGAGCCTCGGTCATCGTCTTACTAGCATAGTGGATAGGACGGAAATGCTTGTCGTAACGTTGCCCTAAGACGGCCCCTATAGCATAATCACTTGCATCGCACATGATTTCAAAGGGTAATTCCCAATTAGGAGCAACAAGAATGGGAGCTTCGGTAAGTTTCCTTTTTAGAGTCTCGAAAGCCTTAACACAATCCTCATTAAAGTTAAAAGGAGCATCCTTCTCGAGAAGGTGTGTCATAGGACGAGAAATCTTCGAAAAGTCCTTGATGAAACGACGATAAAAGCCCGCGTGGCCTAGGAAACTACGAACTCCCTTAACGGTTTTGGGATGAGGTAACTTGGCGATGACGTCTACCTTAGCTTTATCGACCTCAATCCCCGCCTTCGACACCTTATGTCCTAAGACGATTCCTTGTTTACACATGAAATGACATTTCTCCCAATTAAGCACAAGATTGGTTTCTTCACAACGTTTTAACATTTGTTCGAGATTAGATAAACATGACGTGAACGAATTACCAAACGCCGAGAAGTCATCCATAAACACTTCCATCGACTTCTCGATCATGTCGTGAAAAATTGCCATCATACACCGTTGAAACGTACCGGGTGCATTACAAAGTCCGAAAGGCATCCTACGATAAGCGAACGTTCCATAAGGACACGTAAACGTAGTCTTCTCTTGATCACGAGGGTCGATAGGGATTTGAAAGTAACCGGAAAAACCATCTAAAAAGCAATAGAATTCATTTCCCGCAAGTCGCTCCAACATTTGATCCATGAAGGGCAAAGGAAAGTGGTCTTTACGAGTGGCGTCATTTAACTTTCGGTAGTCAATACACACCCTCCAACCGGTCACAACACGAGTGGGAATTAACTCGTTGTTCTCATTAGGCACAACGGTCATTCCTCCCTTTTTAGGGACACAATGGATTGGGCTCACCCATGGGCTATCGGATATAGGATAAATCATTCCCGCGTCAAGGAGTTTAAGGACCTCCTTTTTAATGACATCGTGAATTTTGGGATTTACCCTTCTTTGACTTTGAATTGCGGGTTTGTAGTCCTCCTCCATTAAAATCTTGTGAGTACAAAATTTTGGGTCAATACCCTTAATGTCGGATATTTTCCACGCAATTGCCCCTTTATGAGCCTTAAGAACTTTCAAGAGCTCGGTTTTTTCATCATTAGCAAGATCTTTTGCAATAATAACCGGCAACTTGTCATCACCTTCCAAGAATGCATATTCAAGGTGAGAAGGAAGATCTTTCAATTCAAGGATAGGCGGTTCCTCGATTGAAGATTTAGGTTCAACACTCATAACTCCCATCGGCGGAAGAAATGGTGGAATAGAAATATCATCACTAATCAACACCTCATCTTCATTGTCGATTTCATTTGAAGTGAAATCGCCTCCTTGGAATGGAGTGAGATTTGGTGTGGAATTAGCAAGAATCGGATCCAAAATAGTGGGATTGCCACTTGACGAGCTATCGGAAAAACCTAACACTTCTTGTGAAAACTCATCGCAAACCACATCAACGATGTCAATGTGATTAATGGTAGCGATTGCATAAACATGAGAAGGTTTCGAGTTTTGAGTAGCGTTTATAACAAGTTCCTCTTCGTTGAATCTCAAAGTGATAGTTCTCGCATGAACATCGATAAGCGATCTCGAAGTATCTAAAAATGAACGACCTAAAATTAGAGGAACTTGAGGATCCGCGGGGATGTCGACTACTATAAAATCAACGGGATAGTAGAACTTCCCCACTTTCACGAAAACATCTTCGGCTATTCCACATGCCATAATCGTAGAATGATCGGCCATCTCGATGGACATGTTCGAAGGAATAAGAGCCGGAAGCGAAAGCGATTTCCAAATGGAAAATGGCATCAAATTAATGCTCGCACCAAGATCGGCCAAGGCGAGGCATTCTTTCATATCTTGTATGTCACAAGGAATGAGAAACTTTCCGGGATCACCAACTTTTTCCGGTATGCGGTTAAGATAAACCGAAGAACAATTAGCAAGCTTTGAAAGCTTTTCCTTATCGCTCATCATACTTTTAAAAGTGGAAGCGAAACGAGGCATATATAACAACGCGTCGGCTAAACTCACATCAAAATGCACTTGTTGAAACATATTAATAAAAAGCTCGATTTGTTGTTTGTTACGTTCTTGCAACTTCTCTTTGTTTCGTCTTGAAGGGTAGGGTAAGGGTGGTGTGGGTTGGTCATTAGGCAACGGCCTTGGAAACTCGGGTTCCATAATTGGTATTGGTTCAACCGTAGGTGTGGTATGAGCGGTACTTCGTGGGATTGTAATATGCTCCTTTTCGACCATCACCTCGGGTTCTTTCTCGATTTCCTTCTCCGTAGAAGTACTTGGACGAGAGATTGGTTCCTTGAAAGTTTTACCACTTCGTGTAGTAATAACCTTCATTTCTCCCTTCGGGTTTGCAATGGTATCCTAGGAAGACCACCCGAAGAAGAGGGTTTACACATGATAGCTTCAAACATCTTAGCCATTCGGTCCTCAAATTTTGATTGCCTAGCATCCGCTTTCAATAACTCTTGCTTAATCTCATGTTGTCCTAATTCCATCTTTTGTTGGTTTTGTTGAAGACGTTGGACATTTCCTTCCATTTTGTTTGCATGAGTTTTAAGTTCATTAGCAAGTTCATTTTTAAGCTCGTTTTTCAACTCGGACCTTAAGCTAATCATCTCACGTTGCATATTATCAAATTTAGCATCATTTGCTTTTGCATAATCTAAAAATTCTCCTTGCAAATTTTTCGTGTGAGCATTTTGAAAACCTTGTGTAGTGTTTTGAAAATCACGGTTTTGGTTTTGATTAGAGATTTGTCCATTCCCACTTTGATAATTCCCTTTGTTGTAATTGCGTGTGTTGCCTTGGTAATTACCTTGGTTGTTGTTTCGATAATTATTAGCATTTTGATTTGGTGGAGCTTGATTTTGGCGGGAACCTTGGCCGTTTTGGTTGTAAGTTCCCGTTGCTACATAAGCACTCGAAGTGTTACCATCCACGGTAATGCACTCGGAAAGATCATGAGCTCCCCCACACGATAAACAACTCTTAGCAACCGCTTTAACCGAAGCGGAATTGGAAGCTTCTTGAGCCTTCCAATGGGACATTAGATTAGCAAATCTATCAAAAAACCGATTTTCCTCATTAGCTTCATCATGTAAGGCATTAATGCTACGAGACGATTGTGATGACGATGACGAACCCATATTGGCAACACTCGGTGTGTTACGAGGGCTATAAACCTTAGATCTATTCTCGATGATTTGTAAAGCCTCATTTGTCGTCTTGCACAAAAAATTACCACCCGCGGCGGCATTCAAATAATCTCGTTCATGATCATTAAGCCCATTATAAAAGGTATCAATTTGATGCAATTCCGAAAAATCATGATGAGGACATTCATGTAACATCTCTTTAAATCGTTCCCATGCCATTGAAAAACTTTCATTGTTACGTTGCACAAATCGTGAAATCTCATTTTTTAAGTGTGTTGTTTTTGATGGTGGAAAAAATTTGTTCACAAACTTAGAAACGAGATCGGCCCATGTCAAAATCGAATTTGGCGGTTCTTTCTCGAGCCAAATTTTTGCGGGACCATCCAACGAATATGGAAACAACATCATCTTAATGGCGTCATGCGGAACATCTTTGAATTTGCTAGTGGCGGTGAGACGGTTGAAATTCCTAATGTGGTAATGCGGGTTGTCTTTCTCGTGACCTCGAAACTTATTTGCTTGTAGCATCGACATTAAACCCGTCTTAATCTCGAAATTCTCCGCAAGGATGGCGGGAATAACAATTGCCTCTCCAAAACCCTCGGTGGGTGCTTGTAGCAACTCCATCATAGTACGATTAGCCATGACGACTTCTTGTTCTACAATAGGTTCCACAATTGGAGGTTCTTCAACAATCAACGATCCTTGATTTGCTTGCTTTTGAAGACGTTTACGAGCTCGTTTTGCTTGATTACGAGTGATCATAAACTACACGAAGAATGGGAGGTGAGCAAAGAAGATTCTTTTTGGTTGTTTTGTGGATTTTCAATTTTTTTTGTGTTTTTGATTAATTTTTTTTTTTGGATTTTGGTGTATCTTCGTAGACAACAATCTACAAAATCTCTCCTCGAATCAAACTCTTGATTAAAGAAGCCTCAAAGGAATGAAAACGATCACGTGGAGTGAACGCCTTCGAATGACTTTAGAACTTTGGTGAAAACCAAATTGTTCACGAGGGTTTAATCACAAAGAAAACCAAGCAAATATAGTATACGTATTAATACTTTGGGCGGCAAAACCCTCGATTAGCCTTCAATCTCAAAATACTCACAAGCAAGCGGGGAAACGAGGCGGCGCGAAGCACTTAAGAGCCTTTTTCCTTAGGGTATATTTTATAATACCCGCCTTATACCCACCTTATAGTTTGTATTTTTCAAAATCGAGCTTCACGAAAGTATTTATCTATTTTTGCCTTTTCTTTTTGTTTGAGATTCGAATACAATAATTAGGAGATCAAATCCCAATTAAGGTTGTGTTTTCACACTTTTGGAGATATTGTATTTTGATTGTGATACTTAATACAATATATTAATAATATTCACAAAGAAAAACCAAGAAAACCGATAATACGTGTTAAGGGAGTTCCACTTAACACAAATACTATTTTATGGATAATATCAAAAACAAAATTTTCCAAATTAAAGCACAACACACCTCCCCGGCAGCGGCGCCAAAATGATTGTAGTGGAAATACGTCTTTTAGGAAAAAGAACGTAAATAGGGTAAGCGTGCACGACGATTTAGGAAAACCGTGTGTGAATGACCCTAAAAGTGAGTTCGTTCTCGAGGAGGTATGGTGTTGTGAATTAACTTGTAGTTATTTGAGATTAATATTAAGAGAATGGGGTTGAGAAGATGAAAGACGGTTACGTTAAAATTAAATTACGACGAAAACGTAAAGCCGTAGAAAAACCACCCAAATTAAAAATTTATTAAAACCAAAAACAAAATATCAAGAAAAGATTAAAAAGACTAAAATAAGTCAATAATAATATAAATAAAGATAAAAATCCAACAAAGATATTTTAAAACCTTTTATGAATTAAATAATTAATTTTAAATGCTAATTAAAGCCCTAAAATTAAATTTAACTAATTCAAATGTCTAAAATATGATTTTATTGAATAATTACTTAACTTATATTATAGAAGACTAAAAAGTAATTTTCTAAAAATAAAACCTATTAAAACTAGTTTTTAAAACTCTAAAAATGATTAAAAAATGATTAAAACCTAATTAAACTTAAAATAATTATAAAAATAAATCTAAAAGTTATAAAAATATTCTAAAAATGGAAAAGGTCCTAATTAATGATAAAGATCCTAAGAAAAATGGAAAAGAAAGAAAAATAAAATTTTAAAAAATTAATAATAAAATATTATTAAAATAATACTAAAAAATAAAAGTTTCTAAAATTTGAAATAAAAAAATTATAAAAATCCTAAATAATATAACTAAGAGAAAAACACTAATTGGAGCTTCTAAACCTTTTTTAATAATTTTATAAAAATCTTTAAAGTTTATAAAAAACCTTAAAATAATATAAAATTAAAAATTAAAGTTTATAAAACCAAAATAAGATGTAAACCTCAAAAATATATTTAAAAAGCTAAAAACTATTTTTCCTAAAAATAAAAACTATTTTTGGTATTTTTTATTGATTTAATAAAATACGTCTATTAAATAATTCCTAGAAAATAAATAAATAAAGAGAAAAATAAGAAAATTAGCTAGAAAAGTCTCTAATGCTATAATGGTCCTAGGAAAATAAAATAAGCCAAAAACGTTTATCGAATAAGCTGAAAAGAAGTAAATAAGCCACGGCTTTTTAAATAAGCTAAAAATAAGAAACGGGTTAAATAACTATGGAAACCACAACTCTCAATCAAAGTCCCCAGGGCACATTGGTAAAGTATGAGTGTGTTGAGTGTGGAGACCAGGGTTCGAGTCTGCTAACCCCCTTTTTGCTTGATTAATTTTTTTTTTTTTTTTTGCTTTTTCCAATCCAACTAGTGACTCTGATAAGCTTGAAAACTTAGTCCAATTTAACTTTTTTAATACTGATTATGCTCAGAATAAGATCAAAACGTAGCCAATTCTTTCACCAACACACAAGCAGGTTATGCTTGGTGTTCTTTTCTTTCACAAGTGAGTAACAAGCAAGAGGAGCTTGCTGTGTGGCTTATTTGGTGTTTGCTGTTGGACAGTGGGCACTCTTGTGCTCTTTGGAGCACAAGAAGTCAAGCTAAAGCACAAATAAGCAACTAGCACACCACAAGATAAGCAAATCAAGCACCCAAAATCACTATGCAGTCTCTGAGGTCTTTCCTAAGGTCTGGTGGAATTAGTGGCTTCTAGCTTGCTCAAAATTCAACTTAAAGAGCCCAAATTTGGCACACCAACTCACAACTAGTTCACAAACCAAATCAATACTCAAGTATACCTAACACTTCAACAGATTTTCAAAGATCAAGCACAAATACTTATGAAATTTAAGCAGATTAAGAACTTGCAGATTTTGGCTACACTTATACCTTTTTTAAGCACACAATCAACTCAAAACTTGTTCCAAACTTACTAATAACTCACAAGCAACTTATCTTAATCTTTATCAATCCTTTTAACACCTTTTAAAATCAAAATCTAAGCTTAGTGCCCTGCTAATACCTAGATCCAAACACCCTGTTAACTATCTTAGAAAACGTTTTACAAAGCAAACCCTTTCAAACTTTACTAAATCTGATTCATATGTCTACTAACATGCATAACACATCAAATAAACACAAATCCAACAGTTAAAATACACTTAAACATCAATTCAAAGAAGATCATACAAATGGCTATTTTCTGAGATTTTTCAACAAAGAGAAGAAAATACCTTAGGGTCTTAACATCCAAGACCCTAGAGGATGAAAATCCTCCTCCCTACCAGCCCGGGCTGGTGCTGAACACAAATCAACACTTCTTCACTACCTGCTAAGAACAATATAAAAGAAAAGACAAGAAAGATACTAGCAAAAGTATATTTTCTGTTTACTTTTTTCTTCCTTTTCAAAACTTTTCCAAAACCTCTAAAACTTCTAAACACGTTTTAATAACCTGATATCACTAACAAATTCAAACTTCTTAATACCAAAAAACTTGGACAGATTCTTACCAAAATTTGTCCAAATTTCAGAAACTATGAACAATTTTGAAACTCAAAATCACTCAACCAAATATAATAAATGGAACTCAGTTTTCCTTTTCAAATTAACACCAACTTTAAACAAACAAAAAGGAATTATATTGTTTAAAACAAAAACACAACTTTTATTTCAATTTAAAAGGGATTACAAAATTATAGGAAAACTGGAACAAGGATCACCCACAGGTTGGGGTCTCTTATATAGGACTCTAATGAACATTCTAGGCTGATTTCTAAACCCTAATCACTAAGAAAATCCCAAATATGCCCTTGAACGGTTTTGAGTGGTGAGCTGTCCTTTTTGATCTCCTTCGTTCATTTTTGCTTTGAGAGTAAGCAAATGTCCTTAGCCTTTGATTTGGGACACGTCACAAGACTTGGGGCCTAAGGATTGATATAATTGGTGGACGGGGTATTTGGGGGTGGGGACCATGCGCGTGGGATTGGGGATTTTTGGGTTGGGAAAGGTTTGTGAGTGTGGGAATTACTCGTGTGAAGGTTTAATTGGTTTTTAACCCAGGTTTGGTCGGGGTAATTTCTGGGTGGGTAAAGATGTATAGTAACTCCATTTTGATCCTAATTTGGGGGAAACAAGTTGTTAACCGCCAGTTTATGTTTGAATCTTTCCCTTTGAACACTTTTGGTCCTTGTAACTTGAGATTTTTGCCATTAAAAGTTTTCAGCCCTAGAATTCGTCTCTCCTTTGTTAATAAGTTTCCCACTTTGACACTTTTAGCACAAAACTTTGATAAAAGGTTATCAAGGATTGTTTTTGCCATTTGGTGATAATTCAAGGGCTGTTTTTGGACAATGATGATCTTCAAAGGTCTTCAATGCATCTTAATCTTCATGAGGGACCATAATTGGCAATTTGATTTTCTTGAGGGACTAATCTTGCCATTTCTTCAAAGTTGAAGGACCTTTTTGCAATTTTGACAAACTTAAGGGACCAAACTTGTAATTATTAATATACAAGGGTTTTAAGTGTCATTTCTTCATTCTTGGATGATCAATCTTGCTTGTTTTCAAGTCTTCAAGGGTATTTGATGAAAATTCCATGATTAGGGCCCGGTTCATTGTACGGCTTCGTTTCTCGTGTTCGTTTTTTCCGTGTATCTTGTGATCTTTTGTCTTTTTCACGATATCCATACCTAAAACACACAAGTAAACAAACACAAGCATATATATGGTATTTTATGACATTTTTATGCATTTAAAGCCCGAAAAGAACGATGAGATCATGTATAAATGCCATCTCATCATCGACCAAATGCTACGACTATGGAATCTTATGCTCAACATGATTTGGTAATGGTGCCTAAACATATAATTGATAATATAAATGTGGTTGTCCGACAAACCATAGATATGAATGCCAATCTAACTGCTAAGCTTGTGCTATATAAGAAAAAGGTCAAAACTCTTAAAATGGTCCCTCAAGCAGTATAAAATAATTTATTCTGAAATTTGACCAATTTCGTTTTGAAAGGATAGAACACTCAAACGAAATAGAAACATTAAGAGCTAATCTTTCATATGAACTTAAGGAAAAAGAGTCGGTTGTCAATAATTTTCAAAAACTTAAAACGGTTTCAAAACTCTCGAGTCTAAAAAGTTTGAATCGGAAATTAATGCTATCAAACTTCTAAAACTTAAGGAACAACAGATTTTAAAACAATATACTTCCACAGAAAAGGTTCATTTATTAACCAACTCTTTTCAAGAACTAGAAATCAAGCGTCTTCAAGATTTACCACCTAATTCGGGTTATGAAAAACAAGCTCAGCAACATATTCCTACTCTTTATGATGTGACCCTAACTAGTAAATCGAAAGAGGCTCCCTATGTTCGGGATGATGATGCAACGATGTCCCTTAGGGAAGAAACAATATTAAAAATGCTTTTGAAAAATCATAACAAATTTGATTATGTAAAGCATAATAAAGAAAAATTTGATTTTAATACCCGCTTTAGTATACAAAAGGAATTAGCTCAATTATCACTATGTGTGCCCCAAAGTTTGTCAAACGAAAACCTTTCTAGTACGTCTCCTACACTTGTAAAAAAGGATTTAACTTTTCCGATTTTGACAAGGTCATTAAGGAACGTATGACGGCTTCGGCCATAACGGAACGTGAATGGCATTTTAAACACACTAGAGTTGCATTTCGAGACGAAATTATTAAACGTGTTTTCAATGAACTGGATGATGCTTATGAAAACGGTTTAGTTGAAATGGAACGAATTTTACACCAAAATGATCAACTTTTGAAGCAAGTGATGTCGCAGGATATTGAATCCATCTGTGTGAATAATACTATTGATAATGATTCTATTGTGCATAATGTTGTGTCTGTGGATAATGTGGTAGATAGTAATTGTCATAAATCTGACGCTGAATTTTTAAAACTTCAAGATTCCTAAAATTTGCTTTCAAAACATTGTGATGCTATTAAGAAACATTGTATTTCGCTTGAATGTGAAAAACAATTTATTCAAGAGATTTTTGAAACTTCACACAAAGGTGTTAATATAGATGCTCTTGATGTTAAAAAGGATTTTCAATTAAATAAACGAACAAAACAACGTCAGAAGCATGACAAAGTTGCTAAATCATTGCCGATAGTAGATGAGAACGTGGAAAGGACACTAGAGGCCGCTGACACTCAATCTTTTATTGAGACCCTTAATCATAAGTCGGTGGAAATCTCATATTTACATGCGATAATTTGTGATAAGGATATGGCTTTGGCTGAATTAAAAGAATTGCTTCGTGTTAAGAATACAACCGCCATTTCAGCATCGCCCTCTGGTGTTCCTAATGTGAGATCTACAACGAATAACCTCATTTCCGTCACACCATTAAACAAGGTCCCTAGGACTAAACCATCTCAAACATTGGTCACTAAAGATAAGGCAAAATCAAAACCAGCTTCTAATATTCCAATGTTGCCTTCTATAGGAGTAAACACCACTACTAAGGCTCAAAGATATAATCTTAAAGGAAACACGAAGAATGATAGGATCTTGCCCTCATCTAGTAGTCAAATGAAGAAGAAAGTAGAAGCCCACACTAGGAATGTTATTTCTGTTTTGAATAAAAAATCATGTAGCTAAACCTAAAGGCTCCGCGGTTGTGCAGCATTTTAGGCCTACTGTGACTTCTAATTCGAAATGTTGGAATTGTAATGAATGTATGTTTTCTAGTCGTCATGATTCTTTCCTTATTGACCATGTGAATGAGATGTGTGCCCGAAAGCACAACTTAGAATGGAAACCGACTGGGAAAGTGTTAACCCAAGTTGGATGGATGTGGCGTCCCACTGGTAGAACTTTCACTATAGTAGGAAATGCGTGCCCTTTAACTAGGATCTCCTACTAAAGCGACGAAAACATGCCCTTTAACTAGGAGTACTCAAGCTACCAACAACCAAGTGTGTCCTTTAAAAAAGGAACACCAACACTACTGTAGGAACAAAGTGCCCTTTAAATAGGTCTACTTCCAATGTAGTGCCTGCCACTAATCCAAAACCTCAGGAAGATAGAACCATAAAACCGACAATTAAACAAACATATGTTAGAAAACGCAGGGAATTTAATGATGACACAAATGTTAGCAACTCTGATATTGTATATGTCTGTGCTAACACTCCGAAACCAATAGTTTCCAAGGCATTGTCTACTGTGGTTGTTTCAAACAGGTGGTCCAATTCGGCTTGTGGTATTTGGACTCCTATTGCTCCAAGCACATGACCGGAGATCGCTCACAGCTTAGAAATTTCGTCAGCAAGTTTCTTGGTACGGTTCGATTCGGAAATGATCATATTGCAAAAATAATGGGTTACGGTGAATATCATATTGGGAATGTTATAATTTCAAGAATGTGTTGATCCTAAACTTAGATCGATTAGCTTTGTATTATCGAGATAAATCAAGAGTAATACGTAGAGAAACTTTGTTGTTATGAACAATCCAAGTGTTATGCGGAATTAACACTTAGAATAAAGAACAAGCAAACAGTTAAACCAAACTTTCACTTTAGATTAGTAATCGAACTTGCTTATAATGAAAGTTGTGAAAACTAAATAATGTATCTAAACTACAAACCCTACGACCACCTTTTATAACATAAGGAGTCGTGTACAAAGGATAACCTATCAACTATTCTAGGTAAAGATAAATATAGAAAAAACAATATTGAGCATATCTTTACTTAAAATATTAAACGTGTTGACTAAGTATTCTTACCAGTGGTTGGACTTCTTCTTGTCAGCGCTTTAATATTTCTTGTCAGTGCTTGATCTGTCAGCGCTTCATTTCCTCTTGTTAGCGTCCAATTTCCTATTATCAGCGTCTGAGTGACTTAGCTCATTTTATTCCCAACAATCCTCCACTAAACTTGATATCTACTCTAGTAATCAAGTTTCTGAATAAAAACTAATTACAAGGAGTATTCTTACAATACAAACTACTTTTTAATTAGATAGTAAACAAATTTAATCAAATCCTTGCTAACATTACTAGTATAATCCACTTCTAGTTGTGTAGACACCATCTTCTTCAAAAAAATCCTTGGACATAGGATATTGAGCATCAACAAGAAGATACTCTGAAAAATTTGTAGTGCTTAGATGGTAAACACCAGCAGCTGAATGTAGACGCCATTGTAACCCACTAATATCATCCAGATCCAACCATATTAGATCTGCTTCATCTGGTGTAATCATCCTTTTGAATGATGTCCAGATCTTTATTCCATTGACTGAAGTAAGTGCTTCAGCCTCATACTTGGTCTTCATCAGATTCCGAAGATCTACCAAGTCTTCTCTATCTATGCTTGCAAATAATGAGATCAAGGAAGTAAAAGTATGTACATTCTTGCCATATCTGGTGGTCATCCAGAACCCACTTGCATCTTCTTCATAATTAACTATTGGGTTTCTGAAATCCAAGGGTAATACCTATGCAACATCTGAAGCCTCCAAAGGTGAAAGCTTTATACTCTTTCTGATCACTACTTCACTAGGATTCAACCTGTCAAGGACTGGAAACTCAATGGGAATTCCCTTCTTCACTGGCCTTGGGGCAATAGAAGCCCTCTTGATCTGCATATTTTCCTCAATGTCTTCTCTCCTTTCATCTGAGAGAAGTCTCATTGTGTTTTCCTCATAAACTCTTTCCCAAATTGGATAAGCATGAAACTCCAATTCTTCAAAGGATAGCCTTCTCAACCTGTCATAGGTCTATCCACCTTGATGACACCTAAATAGCATGTAGTATAGATCTCTTCTATCCCTTTTGAGCTCAGAAAGCACCTTGCTAGCCTTGTGCTTCAAAATCACTTTGCAGTCTTCCTGAACTCTCAACAAAATCTCCAAACCTTCAAATTTGTCCAGTAATAGACATTTCTGGAGTCTTCTTAATAGTAGATTCCCATGCAAAATACAACCTTGTCACTTCAAGCATGTCAAAATCTACTTTCATCTTCAAATCTCTCAGCCTTTCCTTAGCTATTTCATCCTCCCCGTACTCTAACCTCTCTGGCTCCTCTATAATCATAACATTGGAACCAGAGCTCTCATCACCATCACTACCACCCTTTTCTATGGTAGTTTCTATCTTATCCTACTCTTGCAATTGTGCAGCCAAAACTGAATCAAAATGTACCTAGGCTGCATTCTTTGGTACCTCAACCTCTTCTAAGATCCCTTTACCCTTGTCTTTTGCTCCAATGTCTGGTAAAGTAGTGGTTGGCACCTGTGTAGTAACATCCCTAATAATAACTGGTGGTTGGAATACACCAATTATACATGTAGATCTGTCAGCGCTTGCTTTGCTCTTGTCAGCGCTCAAACTCTAAATGTCAGTGGCTGACTTTGTAGCTTGTTCCATCATCTCTAAAAACAACAACTTCTTTGGAGTGATCAATGAAACGTCAAGAACATGCTCCTCCTTCAAATTGGTCAATGCTTCAGCTATCTCCACCTGTTTACTTCCAAAAGAACCACCTTCTTCTTGTGAGCCCTTGTCACTCAAATTGAATGGCTCTGTTGGTGCATCCTCCCCTTTGTAAGAATCCTCCCTTGATGAAAGGACTCTAGCCTGCCTTATCCTTGCATTGGCCGCCTCCAAAACAACTATCCTCTCCCTTAATATCTTGAGTTCGAGGCCTTGACCTGTGACAACTTGTACAAGGTCTGTATTTTACTTTTGAAATCTAATGTAAATCGCTATCAATTCCAAAAGCGTATAAGGTTCCAATCTGCCCTCATCTATGATGGGAGTTTGACCTCCCAAAAGAGATTCATCGGGCATGGATGGGTCC
Organism: Glebionis coronaria; assembly: GCA_025667525.1. Classification (NCBI taxonomy): domain Eukaryota; kingdom Viridiplantae; phylum Streptophyta; class Magnoliopsida; order Asterales; family Asteraceae; genus Glebionis; species Glebionis coronaria. The sequence continues at coordinate 72,002,178 of CM046875.1, forward strand.
TTAAGGATGTTGAGATTGCCTTGACCTACTACTAAGCCAGAGTCAATAGTCCCAGCCCCACCCATTTCACCAGCCACACTTGTGGTGGTGGTTCTCTCTGTTACATGGCTAGGACCACTAGAGGAGAACACTCTAGCAGTCCTTTAGTGTTTTTCCAACCTAAAATTGGGTTGTTCAGAAGATGAAGTGGAGTGAGGGTTTGTTTGGGAGTGAGGGGGTGTTTGGGTATGTGGAATACTGGTGTCAGCGTTTGGGTTGGGTATGTTAGCGCCCACATGTTAACTGTCAGCGCCTGATGGTTGAGGGTCAATGTTCATGTGTTGGGGTGATGGGGGTTGTTCTGGTTGTGGTTGTGGTTGAGGTTGAGGGTGTGCTGCTGCCTCAATGACAGCTAGCATGGCCTGGGTGAGTGGTAGGTCTCTATATGGTGTTGTATTCATATTCCCAAAACATTTTTCTTTTGAACAGGGACCGCATAAAAATGGTCAAGGTCCCTATTGAAGTATACTTTCATGTCAAAAACCATTTGCAAAAACCTAGGGTAAGCAAGAGTCATCATGTTACCCTTGTTGTGACACATGCCATCAAAAATCAATTTTGAAAAATTGTACCTTTGCCCAGTTGCAATACAAATAATGGCATTACCGATTGAACGGTTGATTTCATTGAATGAGGAGAATTTAGGACTCAAACATTGTAGGATGAAATGTATAAGGAATTTATAAGCTAGGGGAAATTATTGTTTGGTATACTTATTTAAATGACCCACTGGGGGCAAAACATATCCCAAGGGTTGGAGTCCTAGCTCTAGCTCTGCTAGGGGAAAGCTAGTTATACCATCAGCATCATCAAGATGCAAAGCTTGGCGAACCAATGTTTCAATAACCACCCATGGAGCCCCATGCATAGTAGTAGTCAATGTAATTACTCCATTAAATGTTCTGCAACTGACAGTGTTCCAAAACCGCTTAATGTGTGTGATAGGGACAATTGGAGTATGGGAAAGTGCATACCTTAAAGGAGACGCATTCAAATACTCAATCATCTGAGTGTACTGGGGATGCAAAGTATTATCAGCTTCCAAGTAAGCCACCATGTTGTGTTGGCTTCTGAACCCCAATTCCACTTGATCAGGTTTAAACTTTGGTGCCATGAAGATTGATTTGTGAAAACTGTGATATGAAAATAATGGAGATATAAAAGTTTGAGAGATTTTAGTAGACAAGAAATAGCAGTTACCCTGTTTGAAGGAAAATAGCCATATTTATAGGAGAGGTAAAGATATACTATTGGGTGAAAAATGAGGCAGTTATATTCAAAAAGTAATCATGAAAATCTTGAAAAATATATAACTTATCTCATACATTAATTAAAAGTTACCAACTCGCTAAAATTACCGCCCATATTTTCGTCAAAAATAACAACTGGGTAGGACCTAATGTTTTTCAACGGTCAAAAAGTAAACATCAGCGTCTAACGGCTATATTCTTGTCAGCGTTGAAAATTTGCCATGTCAGCGTTTAAATTGGTCTTATCAGTGTTTGGAAAGAAAACATGTCAGCGTCCAAAAATAAAAATAATTAAAAATAAAAAGGACCTTAACAAAGAAGTTTACCCTAGTGAAGATAACTCTTAGACTGCAAATGACTATAGGGTGGCAAGCACTGTCCAATCATTCACACTTGCATAAGCAAGATAGACATAATTGTCCTCAAGTATCCTTTGCTAACCAGAGTTCTTAACAGTGAATTTACCTCATATAAACCCTTTGTAACTTCCCAGGTAAGCCCCATGAAAACATCACCAAGTCCCAACCGACCAAACCCAATTCTAGGCCAAAATGTCTTGGCAGCGTGCACAGTATATCAACTTTGCATGCTTCAGTGCTTCACGAATTAGAAAACTAAATCGTACTCACCAGTGGACACAATCTAGAATTGTGCTAAGAGCATTCTAAGAATACCCAAAATCCTAAAGGTTTCCTAAACTTCCCCTTAAACTAAGATATACAAAGTTGCAAAATAGAAATGTGAAAATAATTTATGTCAAGATAGGAATGTAAGCATTCTAACCATCATATATAAACTTTAAAACATTCATCATAAGATCCAAAGATCCATAAGCAACTCTATATCCATTTGTACAATGCTCATAATGCCTGCATGATTAGATCAAAAACCACAAAACTAACATATTGCTGTCAGCGGCCATTTTAACACTTGTCAGCGTTCAAATAACCTTTGTCAGCGTTAGAAAAATAAAGTGGAAAATCTAATTCTTGTACAATGACTAATAACAGTACACATCCTATACAAACTATACAATGATTTCAAAAACACATTTAGGTGAGATTGATCATTCCAATACTTGTGACCAAGTACTGGAACCTTCCAACATCAAAAGGTTTAGTTAAAAGATCAGTCACATTTTCTTCTATGTCTACCCTATCTGGATGTATTGAACCCTTTTCAAAACAATCTCTAATAAAATGATGTCTAATTTCTATGTGTTTTGTTTTAGAGTGATGTACAGGATTCTTAATAATGCACAATGTACTGTTATTATCTACAAATATCTTAGTATGCATAAAATTATACCCATAATCCAACAGCTGGTTTTGTATCCATAAAACTTGTCCACAACAAGCAGCTGCAGCAACATATTTTGCTTCAGTTGCAGAGTTGGCCACCACTATTTGTTTCTTGCATTGCCAAGATATCAATCTACTCCCAAGAAATTGGCATCCACCAGTTGTGGATTTTCTATCAAACTTATCACCTCCATAGTCACTATCTGAATAGCCAATAAGCTTCAATGGAGAATCTTTAGGATACCATAATCCCAAGGTGGGATAGCACCTAAGGTATCTAAATATCCTTTTGACAAAATAAAGATGACACTCTTTGGGACTCTCTTGATGGCGTGCACATGCACACACAGCAAACATGATGTCAGGTCTAGAGGCTATAAGATACATCAATTAACTAATCATTGATCTATAATGCCTGACATCCACTTCTTTTCCATCTCCACTCTTTCCTCAAGGGTGTTCCCTATCCATGGATGTATTAGCCCGTTTTTCATGTGGAGAAAAACCAAACTTCTTCAAGATCTCTACTACATACTTGTCTTGAGAGATAAAGACACCATCTTCTTTCTGTTGGACTTGTAAACCTAGAAGAAGTCATCTCTCCCATTGCACTCATTTTGAATTTGTCTGTCATTAGCTTGGAAAATTCTTCACTCATCTTTGGATTTGATGAACCAAAGATAATATCATCCATATAGACCTGAACAAGTAGAAAATCCTTACCAATCTTCTTGGTAAATAAGGTCTGGTCTATGGTGCCCCTCTTAAACCCATTTTCCACCAGGTAGGTGGATAATGTACCATACCATGCTATTGGGGCTTGATGACGTCCATACATTGATTTCTTAACTCTATACACTTTTTCTGGATGCTCTGAATCTTCAAAACCAGGAGGTTGCATCACATACACCTCCTCCTCAATTGTTCCATTTAAGAAAGCACTCTTCACATCCATCTGATAAACTGTGAAACCCATGCAAGAAACATAGGCTAGGAAAATCCTTATTGCTTCAATCCTTGCAATAGGTGCAAAAACCTCTTCATAGTCTATTCCTTCTTCTTTTGTATAGCCTTGAGCAACTAAATGTGCCGTGTTTCTGACCACAATCCCTCTTTCATCCTTCTTGTTTTTAAGAACCCAACGTATCCCAATAGGTCTAACATACCTTGGACAATCCACTAGCTCCCACACATCTTGGACAATCCACTAGCTTCCACCCAGTTTGGTTCTTTAAGATCATCAAAGATCTTCTTGGGGTCCTGTTGTGACAGAAAACAAGAAAACAAACATGCCTGTATAAGAGGGGTATCAACCTTCTTGTGTATATTGGCAATGAAACCACCTTGACTCTGATGAGACCTCTTTGTTCGAACAGGAGTCTGAACATTACCAATTATTTGGGAAGGAGGATGATCTTTGGCCACCTTTGTAATTATTCCTCCCCCAAACAGTGTATTATCTTCTATATCAGATTCCATGTTGACAATATCATCTTCATTTCCACTCCCATATTCACTTGAATGAACCTCTTGATTAAGTATGGAAGGTTCACCATGTTCGAAAGTATATTAAGAGAATAAATGTCCAAACAGGTTGTCAGCGTTTAAGCTGTCAGCGTCTGAATTGAACCTGTCAGCGTCTGAATTGGCTTTGTCAGCGCTTGAAGATGCATGCATGTTTTGATCAACTGGCTTTTCTTGTGGCCCTTCTTCACCTTTTTCAGCAGCAATAGATGCTTGCACAAACCCATCAGTCCATATAGGAATGGTAACATACTCAAGTATGGGGTCTAGCTTAACTGCATGTGATCCTTCTTCCTTAGCAATCTGTTTACCTGAAATTTCAACAATAGGTTCTTCCACAACATTTGAATCCCTTTTCAAATGTATGGATTAGTGACAGGCATATAATTCAAGATCCTAGATAATGGTTCCAAATCAAAGAACCAGTCTGGTCCACTCTCAGGATCACTAGGTTTACTTTCTAAAAACTTAACATGCACTTTTTCAAAAATGCGTTTTTCTTTCTTGTTGTAAACCCTATACCCTTTGCTGTGCATAGAATAACCCACAAAGTATTCCTCATCACCTTTTGAATTAAACTTTCCTAGGGCATCACTGGTATCAAGGATCACTACATGACATCCAAAAGGTTTAAAAAACCTATATTAGGTTTCCTATACCAAAAAAGCTCATAAGGTGTCTTATTGTGGATTTTGTTGACTAGGGCTCTATTTTGAACATAGCAAGCTGTGTTCACAACCTCAGCCCAAAAAGCAATGGGAAAATTAGCATCAGCCAACATTGTTCTAGCTGCTTCTATGAGTGTTCTATTCTTTCTTTCAGCCACTCCATTCTGCTGTGGAGTTCTAGCTATGCTAAACTCCCTAGTAATCCTTTTATCAACATAGAAGGTATCTAACGGTTTATTTCTAAACTCACCACCATTATCACTTCTATGTATTTTAACCTCCTTACCCGTTTTCTTCTCAATTTGGGTAATAAATTTAATCAAACTGTGGCAATGTCACTTTTTAAGGCCAAAAAGAAACTCCAAGTAAATCTAGAAAAATCATCAGTTATAACAAAATAGTAAGATTTACCATTTAAACTTTCTATATTAGTTGGGCCAAATAAGTCCATATGTAGCAAGTGAAGTGGTTTAGAACTGGAATGCACAATCTTAGACTTAAAGGAGACTTTGTGTTGTTTGCCTTCAAGACATGCAACACAAGAGTGATCATTGTGGAAAGATTTTGAAGGCAGACCATCAACTAGATCATGTCTCACAAGTCTATTAATATTCTTAAAATTAATGTGACCTAACCTTCTGTGCCATAAATTACTCTCATCTACTAAAGCTTTATCATAAAGACATGACAGATTTTTGTTCATTTTAATCCCATTGAGATTAACATTATAAATGTTCTTATGCCTAGGTGTTCTATATTGAATATACTTCTTATCAGGCATCTTAAAATCTTTACTCAACACCAAGCACTCAGTATCAGTGAAAAGAACTTTATTTTTGTTGTCATAAACTTGTGACACACTAAACAAGTTATAGTCAAGTTCTTTTACCAGAAACACGTTCTCAAAACATAAATTGTTGGTGATAAGAGTGCCTTTGCCAGATATTGTTCAATATCCTCCTCCAAAGTGCACTTTGTCACCATCTTTAATAGGGGTAAAATCTGACAAATAATCTTCCTTCCCCGTCATGTGCCTAGAGCATCCCCTGTCCCAATATACAGGATTATTGACCTGCTTTTGAATGCCGTACACATAAAGAAAACAAATTAGTTTTCTTTGGGAACCCAAGCCCGAGCAGACTTGGATTCATGTGGTTGTTCAACAAGAACAGAGTTGGTCCTTATAACAACCCCTTGTTCATCCCTTTGTGGCCTGAAAACCTAGTTTACCCGAATTGGTTTAGTAATGACTTTTGAAAGATAATGGAATCTATTACATGTCATAGAAATCCCATCAGAATTAGGGTTTTGGTCTTGTATAGGTCTCCAAGTCAAACTAGATGAAGCTTTAGACCCCTTTCCCTTAGGCTATAAATACCTATTGTTACTTCGTCTAACATAAGGTCTAACACCAGCGTGTTGTGGTATTTTCATACCAAACCTAAAGTTGTTAGCATTAGAATTGTTCCTGTCAATGTTGAATTTGTTACTGTCAGCGCTGAAATTGTTCTTGTCAGCGCCCAAATTAGGGTTTGCTATATAGAACCTATTTTCTGTTAGACCACGTGTTGGTCTTTTGAAAGGGCCTTTGACCATGAGTATTTGTCCCTTTAGTAAAGAAGGGAGCTGGTCTAGTGACTTGTGGGCTTGATTGGACAAAAGGTCTGGGTTTGACCATGGTTGACCTATTGTCAGTGTTGACTTTTGAGGCACTGACACATTTATAGGCCAAATGAGAAAAACTCCCACATGTGTAATAGGCTTTTCTAGACATAACTTTAGGTCTAGATTGAAAGAACCCTGTCCCATTAACACTAGCTTTGCTTTATCGTGACCTAGGTTTTCTATACATTTCAGCATATTTAACACTAGGTTTTCTCTTATCTAGTGAGCCAAGGTCAACAGGTTTTCTAGTAGTGGGGTTGGTCACTTTAAAACCCCCATTAAAAACATATGAACATTACACGAGAACAGTAACTTACGGAAACACTATAAAATTTAAACATTCCATTTATAATATTAATACACGTTTCACGACAATAAATAACGAACAATCATGAATATTATAAACGTGACACGATCACGAATACCAAAATCACGAATAATAAATCACGAACACACACGTAAATTATTTAACACACAAAAAGCTACGGGTTTACCCTTGGTGGGCCCCTATGCCGCGGCTAGACAAGAGAAGGGACGCCAAGTGGGCCTTTTGGCCCAAAACCTATCTTAATAAAAACATCAAGAGAATTATTTTTCTCATATTTTAGGTCTATAGAAAATTTTGTCTTCTTGCTCCTTGTTTCACCATAGCCGTCGGCCAGCATCAAGAAAAAGGGCAAACCAGGACGATTTTTGTGTTTGTTTAATTATTCGTTATCACCTCGTCATTCTACACGCATTGGTATATTCAAAAACCTTTTCTTTTCATTTTTTTTATTTTCTTATGATTTCATGATTAAAATTAATTAATCACATGAACATGTAAAGGAATAACTAGGATTAATTAATTTTTTCAAGGGTGCGTTTGGTTTGTGTTTTGGTTCGGCCGAGATAAACGAGACCCCAAGGGGGGGGGGGGGGGTGCTCGGCTTGTTTTCAAACACCACCACCGAGACCCTAAAGGTCTTGGCTTGGTTGGCCGTGGCTCAGACGCAGGCAAGAAACCCCGACCGAAGGTCGGGGTGTGTTTGTTTGTTCGGTTGGGTGTAACCAAGGCACCATCGAGACCCCCATGGGGCTCGGTTGGTTTTGTTTAATCGGACCCGAGACCAAAGAAACCCCGACACTAGGTCGGGGTATGTTTACATGTTTAGTTGATTAAGTAGTGTCAACCGGGACCCCTCCAAGGTCTCGGTGGGACTTGTTTATAGCTTATTTGGTTCGGCTTAATTAAAATACGGGCTCAATAAAAACTATTTTTATAAGTCATGTTATATTAAACTTTAGGTTAATTAATTTATTAAATTAATTCATGTATAACCTAAGGTATTTATACTTAGTCATTTTAATTAAACATGTATTTTAATTAAAATCATATAACGTATAGTTTAATTAAATCAACCAGTTATTTAATTAACCAACTATAACCATGACTTGTATTGTACTAATTTAACTTCACTTATTATTTATAATTCAGCTAAATTCTATTTATGGAAACTTACTATTTTTGGGAACTTTCTATCTTTGGAAACTTTCTATTTTTGGAAACTTACTATCTATAAAAACCTGCTATTTTTAGAAAGTTACTTAGTATTACAATACAAGTATTATAATACACTAATACATGAATAATACACAACAGAACATCAGAATAACTACAGTTAACACAGTAAACAATAAAACATGATAGAGTATGTATAACAAGCTAATAACACACGGAACCAGTAAAACACATGTAATTCAGACAACTCATACACGTCCATATTTCTTATGTAGTGTTATCCGTCAAGGCGGATTAGTCTTCATCTTTTTTGTTAGCTTCTACTGGACATAAGGTACGGATTTCCCGTCCTTCATTAAGGACAATCTCTTCCTTCATTAGGATTTCCCATATGCAGCTAACTGTTTTCCCAGTAGTTACAGATTAAATGCTTATGTTTATTAGTTACCTTAGCCATATACATGCATGACCAGTTTCACCTAGTTATGGAGGTACCATAACCATAACACTAGAGGCACTGGTGTTATGACTTAACCACGGTGGAGTGATAGCTCGTGGTGTCCCTTTTCAGTTATTTGGCCATTTTATTATTATATTATTATGTGAGGCGTATGGGTGCATCCTAGTTACATGTTTTAGTCAGGATTTCATGGTGAATGTGGTGTGTGCCTTGCATCCTTCACAAGGAGTTGATCCCTCCTACCTACTTACCAGTTAATTAGAGGCAACCCCTCTAATTGCATGATGAGGTCTCCCCTCCAAGTATTCATGCACATTGTTGACCTCATGACCTATATTGGCTATTATGGTACATTAACTAATACAGATTTTAATAAGTAACATAAGCTATGTTTTCAGAACTAAAATCAGTTAACATGACAGACAACTAGGTTTCCCAGGACTTATTCATTTCCGCTGCCATTCATGCTATATACTCTTTATATGCTTCTATACTCTATGTTTTTTCATGCTTTATTGTATATCCGTGCACTGAGCGTTATGCTCAGCCGTCTACTTTTCCATGTTCCCAAACGACAAGTACCCAAGGACGCAAGTAGGAACTCTAGAGTATGTGCATTCGGATTGGAAGCTATCCGACCTCTTATACCTTATGCATTATTCCTACTTATTCATAATTTACATCATTTCGACATTGTTTAGTCATTTCCATTTACAGTACTTATATTGCATTGTGTGTGAGTTACTAGATTACCGATGTTTGATTCCGGTATTTCTATTTATGGTCATGAATGTTTAGACATTTACCTTGCATGCTTTGATGATACGCCATAAATTACTGTAGCACTATATCCTATTAAATGGGGTGTTACAATTATGGTATTAGAGACCAAGGTTTCGACCTGTAGCTCTGTAAAACACGACATGTGACTTACAGGGAGTCACTAGTGTCTTCCTAGAACTGACAGTTGGTTTTCATGCATTCATTCATTTTTCATTTTATTTCATGCATTCATATCATTGTAGCAGGTTTATGACTAAGTAATGGTTGGTGCAGGACAGGCCCTATTTAGTCGCATGTGCTTTTATCGAAAATTTTAACTTTGGGACTGACCCATTGGCGTCCCCGCGTAATGTCTTTTGTTTTGAGTGAACTGACCATATGTGTTCACTCCCATTCATATAAAAGTTTTATAAACTGCATCATGCATTTTTGTACATTGTTTCATGCATTATAAACTGCTTCTTTGATTTATACATTGTTCATGCATTTTTATGTTATCTCATTTCAGATTTATAATTTATGTTGCATTTTGTTGTTTTAAACTGTCAAATGGTGAACAATCGCAATACTCCAGATTTGACAGCAGCTGTCAATGCAGCTCTGCAAGCCCTCATTCCCCAACTTCCTAATGAAATCAAGGATGAACTTCAGGCGGAATTCCAGGCTCATGGTAATCACAACAACCCTCCTCCTCCTCCACCGGTTACTCTTATGACTTGGTTGGAGAGATTCAACAAACAGTGACCTTGTTCGTTTGAGCAGACTGACAGCCCCAACGAGGTTGAAGCTTGGATTTCTCACATCGAGAAGATTTTCGATGCAATGGGTTGTGATGGTGGTTTCAAGGAAAGACTGACTTGCTATAAGTTTAAAGGTGATGTGCTGCAGTGGTGGAAATCGGTCAAGCAGTCCAACGGTGGTGACAATTGGGTTGCATAGCTGACATGGGACCGGTTTAAGGAGCTCTTCCTTAGTCAGTACTTTCCACATGCTGAACAAGAGAAGCTCAAGAGGGACTACCATAACATTCGGCAGATTGCTGGTGAAAACAACTATGAATTCATGCAAAGGTTTCTCAGGTTAGCAGATTTTCAGGCTCTAGCCGCAGGAACTGCTGTAGAGCAGGCTGATAAGTTTCGCTGGGCACTTCTCACTTCGGTTGCCAACAACCTGGTATGTGCTACTTTCACTACAGTAGCACAAGTGGCCGATGCAGCCCGTAAGCTCGAGATGCTTCAGGAACGAGAGGATTTTTGTGATGACAGAGCAGTGAAGAGTTATCTTCAATCACCAATTGTAAACAATTTATTTCCATCAGTATTATTCATTTCATATAAACCTCTGTTCAACAATATATATATTCCAGGCAGAAGACCGACGACCGTAAGGCTGCGACCGCTCAGCAGCAAGCATCCAAGGGAAACGGTCAGACTAACGACCGTTCTAGTTCTGAGAGGCGTGGCGGTAACGATAGTTACCGTAACAACGCTAACAAATCGAACAACAGCAGGTCCCTACATTAACCTTTTTTCATGTTCAACTATTTTATGTTATGGTATTCTGAAACTCCAACAATTGTTAATTCAGGAACATTGGTAACGGTAGGGATCAAGACCGTAGGGGTTCACAGCCTAACCGTTCTACCTCATCTGGTAAATTTACACCTTCTATGTAATCATGTTTATGTTCCACGATCATGTCTCTTGCATGTAATACTTAAACAGGCTCTCAGCTAACTAGGACGCCTACTGGAGGAATCACGCATCCTGTCTGTCCTACTTGTTCGCGCATACACTCTGGTATTTGTCGCTGAGGTATTGGTGGTTGTTTCAAGTGTGGCCAACAAGGCCATCAGCAGAAGGACTGTCGCCAAGGTGAGATAGAAGGCACCTCTTGACACGCCGACATCAAGCCACCTCCTACTTCTGGTCACGTGTTCACTACTACTCAAGATCAGGCGAATAAGACTTCAGGTACCATCACCGGAAATATCTTTATGAATGGTTTGGTAACATGTGTTCTATTTGATACTAGGGCGACGCATTCAGTCGTGTCCACTACTTTTGTCGTACGTGTTAGGATTTCCCCGATGCCATTAGATAATGCCATATGCATTTCCACGCCACTTAGGGACTCTGTACGAATCACTCAAGTGTACAGAGATTTTCCCCTAGAATTTGATGACAAGATCCGTAGAGTTGACGCACTTCCTTTGGACATGTGCGTTTTTGACTTGATTTTGGGCATGGACTGTTTATCCAAACACCAGGCCATGATTGACTGCCACACTTATCGGGTTATCTTCGGTGATGTTTGTGATAATCCGTCAATTTGTGGTCGTCATTTTATTCTCAATTATTATTTATGAATCATTATTTTATAGTTAGTTTATGAATTCACTCACTTTGGGAAGAAATTTGAGTTTACGTCTTAAAGTAGCATCGACTAAGTCCAAACCGGAAAACTCTACGTTACGTGTTTACGTTTACATACTCCGTTTTTGTGACAGTCCGACATTTCCGAAAAAATATTATTTTGTAATTTTATTTTGTGTTGGTTTATAAACTCATAAATTTACGAGAGGAAATTAGGACTTACGTGCATAATTTAGCGTCTTTTACGATTAAACCGGAAACCCTAGGTTTACGTATTTACGTTTTTGAACTCCGTTTTTGATGAGACAATTTTTATTAGAATCGCTTCGTGTCGTAGATTCATAATTTATAAAAACGTTTTTCATAAAACGACCCGAGGGTACGTAAATCGAGGAAACTAGAATCGAGGTGTACCCGTAAATTAGTGGGGATGTAACAAGTATACAATTGTCTCACCCCCACTATGGGCGGCAAGACAAGCTAACAACACCACTCTTGGTGTAACTTTTCATATACCAAGAGGACACTTGTCCTCAAGGCTTTCCAAAACCATTTAACCACTAACCAAAACCATTTCCTTCATTTCACAACATGCAAAACTAGATAAAACATTCCCACTCTCTTCTTTCCTCTATTTTTGTCGTCCCATAACCATCATCATACACCATTTTCGCCAAATTTCAACCATAAACATCATCTAGAATCAACATATGTTGATTGCTACATAAAAAGAAGGTGATTGGAGGTGATTTTAACAAGTGAAAAGGGGATTTTATGAAGTCCAAGGGCTGATTTTCAAGAATGTTTCATACCTATGAAGATCTCAAAAAGTTCATTTGCCAAGCTAAAGATTTGGTGACAAGAACCAAGCCTTGTTCATCAACAATCTTATCCTTTCCATCATATTGATTGGTATAGAGATCAATTTCTTTCTATCACCCTATTGTTTTATCAATGTATTCATCTATTTTCTTCAAAAATTTATATGTATATGATGATAAGTGATGATCAATATATTGTGTGGGGATTTTGTGTTACTAGATTAGGATAAAAAAAAGGTTAATCTACAAGTAAAGATGTTAAAATCATGACTATTCACATAGGCTGTATAAAACAGTAAGTTTCAACATCTTCACTTGGTTAAATGGCTAAGATTATTAAATATACAGATAGATAAATGATTTTTACATATGTGCTGAGTTGTCCATACAATGGAATGTTAAAAATAAGCAAGATATGGCCAAAACACTTTTGTGGTACAAATCTGTATAATCTGTTTTGGACGAATTATTATAAATAGTTAGAAGCTGATTGAGCAGTAGCTATAAAAGAGTTAATTGTAGCACACATCATGTAGTTTATGCTGTTAAAATTTAAGGTTCTATCTCTTTTTAGAACACAAGATATGACAAAAATGGTGGACTTGACTTTAGAAATCAGATTTCTTAATAAACTATATAATATAAAAAGAGCACTCAAGGTAAATACTATTATAAAATATGTATATAAAGGCCACTAAATAATAACAACTATTATAAAATAAGTTGGTATACTATAATAAATAAACATGAAATTTTATAAAAGTAACACTCAAATGTTTTTCTAAAACTATAAACTATATATAAGTTTTACGTCTTTTCGGCTAACACCGAAAGATTAACGTTTTCGCCAAATAAAACTTAGACGGTCGGACCCGTCTAATGTAACATTTTTATAAATCATATACTGATATGTAAACACATTTGACAAGTAAAAACCGATAAACCTGAGCTTTATAACCTATGGACCAAAATGGGCCAAAGTAGCCTTATTGGACCATTAGCCCAACTAGTTTGGCTTAACACTAATGGATTTACTCATGGGCTTAACCCACTTGGGCCCAATATATGAGTATATTCCTGGTATTAAAAGTATAAATGGGCTAATATAATGTATTGAACTCTTAATTAGCTTATTGGGCTTTAATGTGTAAATGGGCTAAAACTAGTGTAACTAGTATGATAAGCCTAAGTTAACTAAACAACTAGTAATGTTGTGTAAGGAAATAAAACCCCACTTGATCATCATGTTATGACATCATTACATATACATAACAACTTTTATAAAGTTATTGGCCATAGCCTAAAACCGAGTATTATTTGTCTAGGTTTCCCGTGATAGAGGCACGTACTATACATCCTAATTGTCGATAACCCGCCTTCCCACACCAATGTGAGTTCATAGCCTCACACTCTTTTAAATGTTTTATGAAATGTTTTATAAACCCGCGAGGGAGATAACATGCTAGTTTTAATAAAAATAGGACACAAGTTGTCTCGATTGTATGCTTATTGATATGGACCCGAATGATTATATGACCCAATGAATGAAATAAAATGGATTATTATTAGTTAGGTCATGTCACAAAAGTCCCATTAGCATGAATTGTGAACTACCGGGATTTGGTAGACGCTTATGCATATAATAAACTATTTGGGGAAGATCACCCTAGTTCGCGCCTTGACAGTTGATCCCCGTCGTGACAAATTGATTGGTAAGCGAATTTATGTATGAGAAGATTTATATAAGCGTGATTATTGTGACGACACGCTGTTTTAGATGGGAAAAGGAATTACGGGTTAGCTACCCGATATATGTTATAGAAAAGTAACAATGTCATGCGACTTATAATAATCCAATAATGAGAATACTGATATACGAATTGAACTATAATATATTGCTTGACTAGTAATACGGGGTCTTATTACTGATATTATGTTCGTGTTTTGGGTTTACATAACCATTTTCATATAACGGTTTTTATTAAACTCTATACAACGTTATAAAACATATTGTATGATGTTTTTACGACACTGGTTCGTATAATGGTTTTGAAGGCAAAAGCCTATATTGTGATTTACGACAAAGATTCGTATAAAATGTCTTTGGCCTATTTTATGGCCTACAACAAAGAATTGTACAAAATGATTTTCGGTAATGATTATATACCGGTAATATAATAATGGTTTATATTAAACTCTACGGATTCACTCGGCGTTTCGCTGAATTTTAACATGTTTTATCTCAGGTACTTGAAGGTAATTATCGGGAAGACGACAAGAATTTATGGCCCGCATTCAAATAAAATTTCCATTCAAATGTTTTGTAAATTTGTATGACATACTATGACATGAGGACCTATGTAATTTGATATTTATGAATGGAAAATGCTTTGTTATTAAACGACACGACTTTTAAGCGTTGTCTATGATTTGAGTAATGTGCTATCCCGTAACACCAACGACTCTTCCGCTGCTTTGAAATGTGAAATATTTGGGGGTGTTACAATGTTAAATCTCCAGAGTACATACACCATGGTTTTCTGTCAGGGAGGTCAGTACAGATTAGACATCCATGGAGGCATGTGCGTTGCTATCACACGGCTGTCAGGGCTTCATAGCCAATATTCATGACATTACTGCCGAGTCTCCATCGATCCAAGATCAGCCTACTGTGTCAGAGTTTCCTGACGTATTTCTAGATGAACTTTCGGGCATACCACCTGTTCGTGAAGTCGAGTTTGGAATCGAGCTCATACCAGGTACATAGCCAATTTCCAAAGCTCCTTACAATATGGCTCCTATAGAGCTTAAGGAACTAAAAGATCAGCTGTAGGAACTTCTATAACGAGGTTTCATCCGTCCCACTGCATCGCCATGAGGTGCACCGGTACTGTTCGTGAAGAAGAAAGACGACAGAATGCGTTTATGTATAGACTATCATGAGCTGAACAAGATCACGATCAAGAATCGTTATCCTTTGCCACGAATTGATGACCTATTCGATCAACTTTAGGGCGCCATGTAATTCTCCAAGATCGATCTGAGGTCCGGCTACCATCAGTTACGGGTTAAAGAGCATGATATCTCCAAGACTGCTTTCCGTACACGTTATGGGCACTACGAGTTCGTAGTCATGCCATTCGGACTCACTAATGCTCCAGCTGTCTTCATGGATTTTATGAACCGTGTCTTCCATGGAGTTTCTGGACAAGTTCGTTATTGTGTTCATTGATGCCATCCTGATATTCTCCAAATCCAAGGAGGAACATGAGAAACACCTTTGTACAGTCTTACAGATTCTTCGTTAAAAGCAGTTGTACGGCCGGTTCTCCAAGTGTGAGTTCTGGTTAACCAAGGTGGCATTTCTGGGCCATATTGTATCTGCATAGGGGATCACCATGGATCCTACCAAGGTTGAAGCTATCACTAAATGGCCGAGACCTACATCTGCAACAGAAGTTAGAAGTTTTCTAGGTTAGCTGGCTATTACCGTAGGTTTGTAGAGAACTTTTCACGGTTAGCCTTACCTTTGAGTAAGCTGATGAGGAAAGGAGAGAAATTCGTCTGGACGGAAGAGCGAAAGAAGAGCTTTGAAGATCATAAGTAGAAGTTAGTGACTGCACCTATTCTTACTCTCCCATCTCTCTCAGGTGGATTTCAGATTTATAGTGACGCTTCATGTAACACCCCCAAATTTTTACACAATTCAATTCAGCGGAAGACTCGTTGGTGTTACGGGATAGCACATTACTCACATCATAGACTCACATATGTAGGTGTCCCTAACAATGTAGGTGTCCCTAACAATACATAAATTTTGAGTGCTTATTTTATATACTATTTATTTTACAAAATCTGTCCTAAATATTCAGCCCACCAAAATTGCCATATCTAGAGTTCCACATGGAGATAGAACCCCAAATCTTTTTGACATAATCTACATGTTATGTTCTTCATTTAACTCTCTTATAGCTACTGATGAATCAACTTTAAGTATTTTATAAAATTCGTCCAAAATAGTGTAGGCAGATTTGTACTCCAATCTTGTTTTGATCATATCTCACTCATTTTTAGGATTCCATTGTATGGCCAACTCTCATATGTGTATAAGACTTATTACTTACTGTATATCCATTAACCTATGCCATCTTTACTAGTTATCATTTGGTCATCTTCTGTTTTATACAGCCTAGTCCTTACATCAAGATTTTAACACTTTTTCATGTAGATTCTTATCTTTTTAACCAAATCTATAAACACAAGATCCCCACACAATATTTTTAATCATCATTCATCATCACATACATATACATAAATAAAGAAAATACAAGATTACATAATCAAAATAACAAGAGGATAAGAAGAACAATCTTTATACCACCAAGATTAAGTAGTTTATGATCAAGGCTTGGATTTTTGATGGAAAAACTTGTGATAGATCAACACCAATCTTCAAGACCACCAATATTTGTAAACTCCTTGTAGAAATCAGCCCTTGGACATCACCAAATTACCATCTTGAATGTTAGAATCACCTCCAATCTTCAAGGCTTCAAAGGAGCATCATCATGTGTATGAATAACACATGATTTCATGGATAAATATTTGACCAAAGGGTGTTTATGGATGGAGATGGGATGGCCAAAAGAGGTGAAAGAGAGAGATTTGAGAGAGTTTTTCTAGATTTGCATGTAAGGAAATGGTTTGTGTTAGTTGTTTTGGAGGTTAAATGGTTTTGGTATACTATATGGACACGTATCCATTTAGTTTGTGTAAACTTGACACCTCTTTGGTGTAGTGGCTAAGTCTTGCCGCCTATTTGTATAGGGGTGGGCAAGTGTAAACTTGTCCCATCCCTATTAATTTACGGGTACTCCTCGATTCTAGTTTCCTTGATTTGCGTTCCCTCGGGTCATTTTACGAAAAATGTTTTTATAATTTATGAATCAACGGCACAAAACCAATCTAATAAAAATTGTCTCATCAAAAACGGAGTTCAAAAACGTAAATACGTAATCCTAAGTTTCTGGTTTAGTCGTAAAGGACGTTAAATTATAATCGTAAGTCCTAATCTCTTCTCGTAAATTTGTGAGTTTATGAACCAACAAAAATTTAAAATCTCAAAATAATATTCACGAATAAATTTATTTTCTAAAATGTCGGACTGTCAGCAAAAACGGTGTATGTAAACATAAGCACGTAACGTAGAATCCTCCGGTTTAGACGTAGTCGATGCTCCTTCAAGACGTAAATCCAAATTTCTTCCCAAAAATAAGTGAGTTCATAATATAACATTAAAATAATGTTTTTAAATAAATATCAACCATAAATTGACGGATTGTCACAGCATTTACCCCTAAACAGGATCTTTGTCCTCAAAGATCACTTTATCTTACTACTCGCTTCTTATAGAGTTAAAGCCATGTGGGTATTTCCTCCACATTCGGTCTTTTCTCACAAGTGTAATTCATTACAATACACGAGTTTCATCAAACATAACTACGGGAATAAGATCAGGCTTAATGTTGACTTACTTTCTCTAACCATGATATTCACGGGTTTTCGATGAATGCAACTTTTCGCCGATCTATACTTCATCAAGAAGTAATCAGATTTTCACTTGATAGACATTTCATCAAGTTAGATATACGAAACATAATTCACGCAGCCCTTGAAGTCATGGGGTAGATCCAGCTTATATGCCTTTCTAACCAATTTTTACATCATTTCAATGGTCCCATATAACGGGGACTTACTTCCCATGATCTTTCAGATCATTAATTCATTTTTCCAAGGTTAAAATTTTTGGCATAACTTCGCTACCCATTCTGCACTTCAGGATCTACATTTCATATTCACATATCCTCCTGCCTACTATCGGCAGTCAATAATCAGATCCTAATTTACACAATCATTTCAGGTCTCACGGGTTGGGTATTTTTCAAGGTTAGGTTTGTCATCATAGAAAACCTTAAACCTAAAAGACATGTCCAACTCACAGTGGGTGTATGTCGGGTGTCTTCATCACATGATAAAATAATATAAAGGATTTAGTCTTTAATCACATGTTAAATACTCAAGGTTCAGGTTTTCATTGCTCGGCCAATTCAGGGCAGTTTATAAATAATTGTTAACTCCTTCTTATTCTTATAAACAAACAAATGGTTCTTAATGATCACAAGCATGAATTTATCAAATTACAAACTACACACGTGATTCACCAAATTTATGAATGCTACATGTGCATTGATCAATCCAAACGACATATCATGAAACTCATAATGGTCATTACAAGTTCTGGATGTAGTGATTGGAATAGATAATCTTTTTAGCATATGCTAAGTTGATGATAACCATGCCATGGATCAAATCTTTAGAACATACGCTAGAACCTTGTAAATGATCGAAAAAATCTATCATCTTGGGTAGTGGATATGGACTTTGATCATCAATTTACCTAGTTCACGGTAATTCAAAAAATATAAGGAATGATAACACCATAGCTCTTTATGATGACGAGCTTGGTAGAATAAAAGCTTTCTCCGACAACTCTCTCAGTTGAACGGTAATTCTTTTAATTCAGATGGTGCTGAAGTACAGTGCACAAGCCACAGGTGCAACACCAGGAATATAATCAATACCAAATTCAACCTGCCTTAATGGCAAAAGTCTAGGTAATTCACCAATAAATACCTCCTAAAGTTTCAGATAACAGAAACATATTTTAATAAATTCATATTAGGTTTTTTCTAGATTATAATATCTATGACTAATTCATAACCATTCACGGTATAATTTCAAGTCTAAATGCATGATATGGTCATTCATCAAGAATTATTTAGATCACTTTTGATAATCAACATCTTATTATTTAGGGGAATTCTATTCGAGTTCCCATCAATTAAGACAATGTCGTCATGTCATAATCAATCAATCCATTCTACTAGCACTATCAACTTTTCAGCTTTATTGTCGTCGATAAGATGTGAACTTCTCAAAAGACTAATAATAACTCATAATCCTTCACAATTCAAGGATATCTGGAGACATAGCTAACATCAAAAGAGTAAGGTCAACGCATAATCTACGCGAGAGAATTTCAAATCAGATACAGACAAAAACATTTAATGAATATGAATATATCCCATGTTTTCATAATTTGAGTACGCATTCGAAAGCTCCTCGGATCGTTACCCGGGTCATTCAAATGAAATCTAATCAAAAGAAATGATAGGAATGTCAATACATCCACTCGGGTATCAACATTCGGTAATCAAATACTTTTCCAAGGAATGTCACTACGAGAGAATTGGACAAGAAGGGAATATCAATTGTCAAAATAAGACGAATTCCACAGATGAGTAAATTCGACTCAGAAGAATAAATGGTACGTGCACATATGTAGGTGTCCCTAACAATATGTCAAAGAAAATGTAGTGTTTATTAATCAATTTTATGGTGTCTACTAATCAGCCTTGCATGGTCCATTCCAAATTGAATGTAGGCGCGCAACTATATACAATTTCAAGATTAACGATGCGATACTCAGTTCGTAAAAATTTTGTCATCATGTTTATAATAAAAACATTTTCATGCTTAATTCTTAAATAAGAATCAAAAATAAATTTACAAACATTTTCTTTCTTATGAAAACAATTAAGTTTTCCAAGGTATTTTATAAACAACTTCATTTCGATAACAATCACTTATAAATCTCACTTTGAATAATCCTTATAGTGATGAAAATTTAATTTTCTCAAAGGATACTGTTTTAACTTTATAAAAACAATGTATGATCTGCAAAAGAGTGATGAAGATTTGTTCACCAAGAACTAACTACAATATAATAGGAAATGAGCTTAGCTACTTAATCATGTGGTTCATGACCTCGATGGCACTCAAAAAGAATAATCCACAACGTAACTTAATTCGAGATGAGTACTTGTTCAATGGTTGCATCACTAATGCGAGCATTTCGATGAATCAATATAAGATAGATAACATCGATACATGTAGAATTTAGCAATCAAAGGTAGTATTTTCATTAATCACAAACAAGTCAAAATTGTACCGTAACACATTACGTGTCACTATGTCATACAATTCCAAGAACTCATCCCACCAACTGATGTCTCAGTTAAGTTAGGGATTATTTTTAAAAGATACCACAATGAATACTAATCTACAAGAGTCATTAGGTTTTCTACATGTCCCGGAAGATCCATTGGTCCTAATTCAGAAGAAGATTTCTTCAATTTATTTCTTGGACACTGGGCATCCTTGTCATTGGACAATGGCCTAGGAAAAACCCTTGACACAAACTAACAATCATTTAAAACCTTATAATTCAATCACAGGACTTAATGACTTCCTTTTAACAATTTCTTATTCCATACAAGTTAAATTTTACTTTATTCAAGTTTCAATCAACTTATACTCAATTCGGTATCCTACCTCATTCTCCAATACTTTCAACCTTATTCATAAACCTTAAAAGGGCAATAAAAGTTCAATATGAACAACACTTAATTTCCAATCCTATAGCTCCTTCAATAGTAATTATCAAATGAGTCACTAGTATGAAATGACTCACACATTCAATTAGACTTCTCGGAAAGGTACTAGTGGTATGAGGCTTTTGGGTAATGGTTCCAATGACAGCCTCAAGTGCAACATTCACCCTTTCGATTTCAAATTTAAGAATTGGGTGACAACGAATCAGATGACACCTTTCGAGGTGGTAAGGTTTTATCAAACTCCACTCTATAAGGAAAGATCGTCATGACATCGATATCAGATTTAATCTCGCCAATTCTTCTTCAAGATCATAATCAACTAATATCAACATTTCTACGAATATCAACCATTTTGTTGGGATCATAAAAATCCACAACTTGGTTTAGATCTATAATAGCTAGAATTCCTACAGAAATAGCTTAGATTAATTTGCTAGGGGATTTAGGGTTCCTTGTGACAATCTACGTCGTATAAATACCTCGTATAAATATAGAAATAATCATCAAACAATCATGTAATCAAATTACATCATATGTATATATATAATCCAAGTTATATATATATATATATATATATATATATATATATATATATATATATATATATATATATATATATATATATATATATATATATATATATATATATATATATATATATATATATATATATATATATATATATATATATATATATATATATATATATATATATATATATATATATATATATATATATATATATATATATATATATATATATATATATATATATATATATATATATATATATATATATATATATATAATATATATATGGGGCTAAGTTTGACATAGGAAAATAAGATGGCGCCATGTCATATCCTACGTGGCGTTTTCTTATTGGCTATTGGGTTATATCTAATTTATTTTGGAAAGTAGATATTTGTGAAGATGAAAATTAATAATAAAACATATAATTATCAAATAAAAACTATTTAACCCGGATTGGTCCTACAGTATCTTATTAATCCGCATATTTTGTTTTTATTTTATAGTATAACATAATATACGACTCTTTTTTCATATATCTATACGTTTTATTATCCTCCCAAAACCCTGACAGCCATAACCCTAATTTTGATCCATATGATTTGTTATTATGATTGTGTGTTTCTGTGTTTATGTTCCATTTTTTAGGTATTATGTATACTCTTCTCAAAACCCTAATGAACAAAGGTAATAACTCTCAATAAATAACGATTTCTCAATTTTTGATATATCTATATTGGACATGTCTTGAGTGAGCAAATCCAATTAAACATATCCCTCGTGCAAGTAAAAGTTATTTCTCCTTTTACGTATTAGGCTTGTAAGATTCATGTAATTAATAGTTTTTTTTTTGCAGGAACTATGAGGTAACTTTGAAGCCCTAATGATTCGTATTTATTTTTTTTATTTGTATGTCGTTTTGTAGCTTTCTTTTGTAGGAATCATGAGGTAACTTTGCAACCCTAATGATTTATATTTATTTTTTGGTATTTGTATGTTGTTTTGTAGGGTTTTTTTTTTGCAGGAATTATGAGGTAACTTTGAAACCCTAATAAGGCATGTTTTTTTTTATCAATCTTTGTTTTGTCTGTAAATTTTTTCCTTTATAAATTCAGGTAATATTTTTTTATAGTATCCTGTTTTGCATTCATCTTCATCCAACAGGTATTTAATCCCTTTATAAAAGACAACGTGTATTTAATAAACACTTAATTCACAGGTATTTAATTAAATTGACATTGGTAATTCTTGGTTTTCAAACTGTATAAAATCTGATTATGGGCTGCTAACTTATGTGGGGGCCACCCGCACGTACTTTGACATATTAGCTATTTTCGGTTTATTCTAATATGGGCTTTGTTTGGATTTTGATTTTAAACAGTCTTTTATTTAATTGTTTATACCTTTGATATTTTTTCAGTTATTGAAGAGACAAAGGTGTTTGTGATCGATGAAACTGAAGTTAACTATTGGTTAAACCACAAAACATCACCTTTCAATCAGTACATCTGCAACCTAAGGTTGCTTTCCGTTTTTCCTTTTTGAACTACTGGAGCTCCCAATTAGGTCAAGCAAATGATGTAATAAATTTTACCTTTATTGTATAAGAGTACAAAAAAGTAACTTGAACAAATTCACATGAAGGAAAAGTTACAAGAAGTTGAAGTGAAAAGGGATCACTTGAAATCAAGATGAAGAAGCAGAGAGTCCAAATGGAGCAGTGGTGTAAGGCTACATATGTTGCAGCTGCAATCTTAGCGGGTACACACAATTAATGTCCACCGTTGAATCGGTTATAATAGCCACAACAACAACAGCCCCTACAAGTTTTCAACAACTGAATTTAGATCCAAATCTTTACTTTTGTTATTGATTTTCCCAAGCCCTATTCTTCTTTCAACAACTGACATTTGGAATTACTATTGCAGCTCTATGGTAGTGACTACTAAGTTCTTGAAACCTGTTGGTATGTACATGAATATCTTCAAGGAAACCTGTTATGGATTCAGTACATCCCTTTGGCAACTTTAGGATACGTGACTAACTATGATGTGTTTGTGAAGGAACATAGAGGTGGACTATCCGGACAACCACAAGCAATTTCTACTGGGATTGCTCGTGCGTTGCTAAAAGTGAGTGAGGATCGGATCACAAAAAGGCCTATAGGAAAGGACTTCTTACTAGAGTTCCAAGAATCGATGAGAGGAAGAATTGGTGTCCATGTCAAGGTTTAATTATATTTGTTATTTGATTGATCGGGGTAGGGAAGATATTGGTGATCTTGAGAATGTTAAGCAAGAGCTTCAGGAGGTATTAACAAATTCTGATCCTCATTTCAGTTTTTTTTGTTTTTTTGCCTACTTGATTATGCTTATTGACCTTTCCTTAATCTGTTATGTAGACTACCCAAGAAGCTTAGCATGAACTAGAACCACAGTTGTGAGAAAGTTGGATGATATGAGATTGAAGCAGATTTTAGAAGATTTATATTTTTTAGGAAGAATACTCGCTTGAACTAGAACCACACTTGGATCAGACCTGAAAAACATATAGCAGATGTATATGTAAGCTGCTACAGACCTTGCTGCTGGCAAGAGACAACCAACTGATGTCAATTCATATGAATTAGCAAATCTTGCATTACTGAAAGGTATATCGTCTTATGGATTGACACACATAAGAATTCATAGGATACGCTTAATTTGCTCGTCTTATGTTTATGTTTTATTTCAAACTGCCTAAACATGTTAAGAATTCTTTTGTCCTTACCCGTACTTTGGCTACCTTCTGTATATTGTTTTTTACCAGGCTTTTTTTGATCTGTAGAAACGTCGTCATCGATACCAGACTCTTCGAACTTTCTGACTCGGCCGGTTAATTTACCCCAGCCTTGGAAGCGTTTAAATGTGGTGACAACACCCGTTCAGCCTGACTCTATCTCGAAAAATAGTATGGCATAATACCTTCTATTTTTTAGAGCTTCTTACGTTTTTTTTCCTGCTTTGGAAATTGACATTTTTAGAAGCTCAAACAAAAATTGACATTTTTAGCAGCTGAAACAAACATTACTACACATACACTAATTTATCTAATTTTTATGAAAACTTTTTTTAAAACTAAAAGAGAAATTTTTATATCATTTGCTAAAGAAAAACTACAAGCTGTAAACCACGAAAAAAAATTAACCCCACACATAGCCATTTTTATAATACCATGTGACGTAAAAGCTAGACCTGTTAAGAATTTCTTTGTCCTTACCAATTCTTCAGCTACGTTTTGTATATTGTTTTTTACCGGGTTTATTTAGCTGCATAAATGTCTCGCCGAGGCAGCGTCTAAATGTGGCGGCAGCTGATCCTAAAGGGAAAAGGCTTGTTTTTGAGTTTACTCCATATGATCATGTCTACAAGATACGTGAAAAGAATGAGATATTGATAGGTTTTTTTAGGTACCATCTTATCATTTATGGTTTAAGTTCATGTGTTAATAGGCACGGAAAGATCGAGAATGTGAATAATATGAATTTAAAAAGCCCTTCACTATGAGAAAGATCAGACTTCAAGATTTAAGGAATTTAAGAGCACATAGTACCTGTATACATAGTTTCTCACCTTTAATCATTACAAGAGAACTTAAGTTTCCAGCAAGAGTCTGTCTAAAATCTCCACATGGTCCATCTTCCTTCATACTGAATAGCAAATTGTTTTGTAGGCCAGACAATAAACAGACTTTGTCTTAGTCTCATGTACAGATTCTCTGTCCTTAACTTGGTTTGTGTATCAAAAAGAATCTCACATGCACGATTTTGTGTTTTTCCTACAGGAAACAAAGAAGGATGGGCGTTTCCGTGTGCACATCGACCCCTATTGGGTTGTGAGCACATGTGTGAAGAAGTACTGTTGCTCCTGCTGGGTCATTTACTTAAACCTATGTGATAATAGTTGGCTACAAGGTTTTTTATGTCTCTTCGCTGGTTATTGTTGCAAAAAATGAGAATAATCCCACAGGTACGTAACTTTATGAAATTTATGTCCTTTAATCTTTACACAGGGAATATTTTTAGTAATCCATAGTTAGGTCTTGCTTAGCAAAAACCATTCAATAATATACAATCTTTTTTATAAATGAACATTTCAGGTCATTTTCGAGGAGAATTACGTAACAAGTTCTATCATATCTTGCTGGAAGTAAATACGAGTTGGCAGAGTATAGATGGCACAGGGAATCATCATTAGCCATGTTAGAATTTAAGACGAAAGATCACCATGTTTCTTTTTCTCTTCATGTTCTTGTGTCGTTGTGGCCATTCACGAGACTAATCATTTGAGGACCATTGGAGGTAAATGGTATGATACTGCCACAATTTATGAAGTTTAGTTCATTATTCATAAATGAGCACGTGTATAACTAATAAGACTTGGCTTGATTATAAAAAATTACAACCTGAATTCATAATTATATAAAACTGCATTTACTAATAACTTAACATCTTATTTTATCTATAAACTTAATCTTTTGATGGATTATATAGTGAATTTAGAACCTGGACATCGTTTAATGATTAATATTGCAGGCCGACTCTTTAACAAGATAGAATTGTGTTAAGATATAAGATATACATCTGGTGATCCGGTTGAATCTCGGCTTAACAATCTACTTTGTCTAAGCGTAGAAAATTCTATGCCTACCATGAGTATGTTGAAAACGTTCTGAAAAATTATATGAGCTGAAGGAGTTGTCTCCTTACACTAAGATATTGTTGTTTGTGCCAATAGATTTCTTGCTCCTAGCTACCTTAAGGAAGCAGGGTGGGGCAAGATATAAGAAGCTGAATATTGGTCTACAAGCATTTGAGACAATGGATGTTACGACAGTTGGTAATGACCTGATAACATATGCAATAAATGCAAAGCACTTGGATTGGATTGGCCAAAATGATCTAATAGAATTGAAGAGATTTCCCTGGGATTGTTATACATGCACAAGTACTCTAGAATGTGAGTTCATACTCTCTTGGAAGAATATTCAGTCAAAACAAGACTCAGGCAATGACTAATAGGTTGGTTGGGACATAGTAAGGATGCCCATATTTTTAACTCAACTGAAGCCACTAAATAGGACACTACTATTTTAGATAATTTTGTTTTCATACAATATGTATCTCATTATATTAGTAAACCATCTTGTGTATCATGTATCATGCTTTAGGTAAACTTGACAACAATAGAATACATGATGACATACTGTATACAATAACCAGAATAGCCTACTAACGTAATCCAGTGCGAGTAAATGTCCGGGTCAGATGACGGTTGTTGCACTATCACTGTCATATATTAATATATTCTTGATTTTGACAGAAATACGGCAAAAAAAAGTCATGAGCTGGTGGTTCGCCAAGTAACCGAGGTTGAAAAAGCAGTCAAGTAGGATTCAGAATAGTCTAGGAGTAATTTGTTTTTAGCTTTCGGTTACAGAAGTAAACCTTTAGAGTTATAATAGTTTAGAATTACTTCTATTATAAGTTTATAACAAATGATTCCCTTTTAAGCTTATATGATTCCCTAATAATAATAATGTTTGCTGATTCACTTGCAATATGCGTAGAACTTACCAGGTGGGCTTTTTTCTAGAAGGTCCTCCTACTATAGTAATCAACTTATCATTATACTACACTGATTTTTTGAAATTGGATATTCTTTTTCTAAGTGCATTCTGGCAAAGAAAATGGCGGATTTTTTTTTACTTTTATGACCACAATTACATTTGTTAATTGCTGTTGTTTAATGTTTTATGAGACTAAAGTTGTGCATTTGAGTGTCATTTTCGCATTGGAAAGACCTAATAACCTGCTCGAGTCATCTGAGGATGTGAGATATCTAGATATTTCGGTTCTCTTTCAATGTTTATTACTCCTTTAATAATTCTTTATAAGCGTCTAAAGTTGTTTCTCATAAATAAAGTTCATAGCGTGAAGGGTTATAGCTCATGGGTATGATGGATCTCTTTCAAGAAAGTGCATACGAGGAGAAGACGAGGGGTAGCCTTCTGGGATTTGCATTTGCCATTGAGCAGATTTCTGTAAAACAAACATTTTATTGCGAGACTAATTTAAAGCAAAAAAAACGATAGCTACTACGATATGTGTATAGATTGATCGTGTAACTTACTGAGTTACGGTCATAATAGGAGTTGTACATAGGTGACTTTTATTACCATACATACAAGGTCATGTATCTTACTTGGGTCAATGCATTCAGAATAATCTTTACTCTAAGTTTCTATTTGTTACGTAAAAAGGTGTATAGACAAATTGGTAGATTAAACATGTTCACACTCGGTAAAACTAAACCGAAAACGTTGTTTAAAAAAATTTTAGGAACCAACCCCGCCCGTTGGGCGGGTTATGAAAGAAAATCCAAGATAATCAAAGATTAGTTTCTTTAAAACAAAATCAAGTAAACCCTATATATCCGACTGCCATAAGGTATTTTTATTAACCTATAATGAGTTTTCACGTTGACTTTTTTAGTCTTTTTTTAAAGTTTGAACGTATATATTTTTATTTCTGTTTTATAATATTTAATGAAAATTATACCAAAAAAAATACACCTCACATATAATCCAATGATATAATTTTATCAGACATTATATAAACACTATATAATACATACAAAGATTCTCAACAATAAACACTCTCAACAATAAAAAAATATACACAAAGATTCTCTTGAACAAAAACCTCGAAATCTTAATCCACAAACGTTTTATCAATAGAAGGGTTTACAAAGCAAACCCAACAATTGGATGAGCCAAAGCAAAACGTTCTTTTAAAACAAGATTCATGAACCAAAACCGTCCGTTAGGTAAGCAGATGCTAGAGAATATCAAAGGTTGGATTCTTTTAAACAAATAATGTAGCTAATCGACATACGTTGTATAAAAAATAACTTACAAAACCTAAAGTAATTAAAGGTTATTTCTTTTAAACAAAAACAATTAAACCGTATATGTCAAACTATAAACCAATAAAACAAATTGAGCAACGTTCTTTCAAAAGCTAATTAACGAAACATACCCGCCCGTTGGGCGGGTTACGAAACCAGTATATATATATATATATATATATATATATATATATATATATATATATATATATATATATATATATATATATATATATATATATATATATATATATATATATATATATATATATATATATATATATATATATATATATATATATATATATATATATATATATATATATATATATATATATATATATATATATATGTGTGTGTATATATATATATAAATATATATATATCTATAATATATATATGGGGCTAAGTTTGACATAGGAAAATAAAATGGTGCCATGTCATATCCTACATGGCATTTTGTTATTGGCTTAAGATTATACCAATAATAACCATATTTTTAGCAATAATAACAATGGGTATATTTTTACCAATAATAACAATCGGTATCCTTTTTTTTCCAATTCATTCGAGATATACAGATCTTTTCCCAGTAAACCCTAATCATTAAAAAAATACGACTCTCGCTTTCTGATTCTATGTGTAGTACTAAATCCTAAAAACGATCTATGATACAACCTTCATCATCAACGATCTATATACAACCTTCATCAACCATCTATGGATGTTCAAATGTAAACATGGAAAAGCTACATGTTTTATATATTGTCTGCAACATTAGGGTTTGTTGTTTTTAGGATTTGTTCGCTTCAAAAAAAGAGACAAATTTTAAACAATAAAGTTCAACGTGGCTTCAATTCAAAACCGATGGTTATGCATTGGAAACTCAAGTTTGTGTGAGTTAGCTGTTGTAAAAGAGATAATATTATGTATCGATACCAATATCAACGGGCAACCCGGCCTCTGTAAATATAAGGGTTTCCAACTAATTAATATACCTAATAATCTCAACTAATTAATATACATTCTTCTTTTATACTTTCATTTTCTGTATGCCTAATAAGCATCACATTCTTTTCTCTTTTGGTTAATGAACATTTGAATCAGGATAATGGAAGGATGCGGCTGATCTTTGTCATGATGGTGTAGGTTGTATTGTATTAGACTGTTAAATCGTGGATACTTACAAAGCTCTGTTTGAATATTGTTACGTTTTAATTTCAGTATTGCTTCATTGACAATATATCATGATTCATTTCTTGCATACCTATCTTTGTGACTGAATGATTCCCACCTTAACTTCAGCAAAGGTAAATATCTATTCTGCTTTTGCCTCGATATACCAACTGTTTTACTTAGGCCTGGGTGAAATTGAACATTTTTTATCAGTTTCTGCTACTGTTATGCTCACCTCATCTTTAAAAATTTATTTATTTCATGTTCAGTTGCTAGCTATCTACGAGCTGTACTGTGCAAGGTTTTGTTTTGGGAATCAACTCTTTTGATCAGTCGGTAGTTGAGTTACGTAAGGTACACAAGCTAGATAAAGAATAAATATATTGTTACATGGCTGAGCGCAGGAGACCAGATCAGAGCCGAATTACTACACCTAGAGGAGAAACGGACACAAGTTGTGACGCAGAAGGTTGGTTTTTAGATATGTTCTTCACTTGATCATCAAGTGTTTCTTTGTTATCTACACTTTTCATAAATTGGGCTTAAGTATTTTACAGTTTGGGATATTGGTGCATGTCCACAGTTTGGGATATTGGTGCATGTTCATGGCCATTCCAAGCAAATAATTATCACTAAGATGTAATTTTTTTTGCTTAGTTGCTTATGATAAAAAATCATATCCGGCTATAAGATCCTCTGTTAATGAATCAAGGTTGATGGAGTAAGCACCTTTTATAATTTCCAATTAATCTTATTTAGTCTGTAATATCTTATCGACCTATACGACAAGATCTTCTATTATGTTGTTATCCATAGCAGGTTAATCTTATGCATAGAATTGTTCGTGGAGGCAGCCTAAAGGAGTATAACCCGAAGAGATCAAGACGGCCGCCTCAATAAAAGTCATATTCTGGAGCTTTTTATATAATTTTAAGCGAGTGGATTTAGTAAAATCAGTAATAATGATGCATAGCACCTTATATGAGGTGTTAATTTCAGTGTGGATTTAGTATGATCTCCTATTGTTTGATCCGAATAAGCGGTGCTGGTAAGAAAAGAGCATAACCTCAAATTATCTTCGATCAGATGGAAATTGTAAGCAAATCTTGATTGCATTTTACTTTTCAAGAGTACTGTATAGAGTTTTACTCATTATGATCTCTTTTTTAGAAAATCCGCACCGTGTAACACGATGGGAAAGCAATCAAGCTTCAAACTGTAAGCTTTTGTGTCTCTTTGCTTTGCTGGTTTATGTTTTATATGCACACATTCTTATTCGAGATTCTTTTGCTTACACTGGGATACTGTTGGGCAAGAACGTTTCAGGACAATCACCACCAGCTACTACCATGGCCTCGAGTCTAGACATTATTGTACAGGTCTAGACATTACATGTTCTTGATTTTATCCTTAGAAGCCTTCCATATAATTATGTCATACACAATCTAATGTTAGTCACGCTGATCTATTAATGATGTATAGACGCGGAGGCTTTCATGAGATTATGAGCTCGGTGAGGATATTTTTCACCCCCTCAAATGCAACTTGATTTACGTGTTTGTTTTACTGCTTTAAACGGACATCCTTTTGCAGATACGTGGTGCTGTTACATGTTATTCCTCGGCTTCTCAATGCTACACTTGTGATTCCTGAAATCCAGTCAACCACAACTCTTGTAGTACCTACGCCCAAATGGGTCATACATACGGGTAGATAGGCACTCAACCTCCAAATGCCCCTACTGCCACAATTACTACGGATGGTGATCATACGCACACACTCACGGCTTATGACCAGGGAGACCACAATTCCGGTATACCATGTCTCGGAAAGGATCTTCCTTCACGACGGACCAACTACACCCAGAAAGCTACATGGGCATGTTTTAATGTGGCACGACGGTCTCGACAAGTCAGATTTGGGACACTAGCGCGCCAGATGCTCAGATATGCTGCAAATTTTGCATATAGGGTCATTGTTTCACTTACGAGCAAGGTGACCAGATTTCCTACAGTTCTTACAAGCTTTATCATTAGTGCAATCAGCTGCAATATGGCCTGGTTTGTAGCAGTTGTTGCAAAGATGAGCATCAATGACGAAACACTGGCTATGACATCTCAAGCGAAAAGGCCTACTTTACCACACATTTGACACACTACATCGTTGAGGCACTCGCCTGAGAGGTGTACTGACTCCTTGCAAATTCAACGATGTGCACTCAACTCCAAAATGACAAAAAGTAAGATGTAACCATGTTAATATCTATAGATGTGCCAAAATATTTGTGTTTCTATGGCGGGTGAAACAGGATTTGATAGCAAACAGATTGGACCGGGTGGGTATTTATTGTACATTATTTCTTTATCTTTTGACGCTTGAACATATTGTGTACTATTGTGTTCATGATCAACCATCTTACCTGACATCAGATAAAAGGGAGCCAAAAAAGAATATGATCAGTGAAACTGTGTACTGCAGTTAAAGTTGCCATCAGGTAGTGGTTATAGATAGTATCTATAGCTCTAAATGTTGTTGCAGCAAAGAAGTATGACTTTGAAACATGGTTTAATGCATCCGCCACTTATAGAGAGCTTGTGCCGTGTTCAAACTACACCGATTATCAGTCAAGAAAGCCAACAAGAGCAGGTTCGTTTGTTATTTAATATGATTTTATACTAGATAGGAAGTCCTAGGTAATATGTCGAGATTTTTGGAAACATGAACCAAACATTACTAATGTGGGTAGTTATTTAAAGACATGGTTCACTTTAATTACTAAGAAGCAAACATAGATATACGTGTGCCAATTAAAATATACTTTTAAACTATTAATTACTATATTCATGTGGTATGCCTAAAGTTTTGAATTTGGTTTCTTGACTTTTTGTTTGAGTTATATTATGAATTTGGTCCCAGTTAGCATATAATAGTTTGTTTCATAACCATTAATAAAACTAAAGAACTAGCTTGATGGATAAAAGTTATTTCTTTTAAGTTGGTGAGTGTAGTGTGATGCAGTCATCTTCTCATAAGTTGCAAACTATAGAATCTATAACAAACCCACTACAGATTATGTGTCGTCTTCTCGATGGTTTCTGTTTTCACTATTTGATATTTGTAAAGATATGATACCTGCTATAGTATAAGTTATGTATAGACATCTAATTTTTTTATGGCATATATCATGTGAAATTAAGGTTATGATTAATAGTCCTTTAAAGACAAGTGGAAAAATATATCAAATATTTTTGTAATCAAAACTGCTATAAGAGATATTTTTTGATGTGCTTATGTTGCTTAATTTCATAATAATTCTGGTGTAATATCACATCAGTACACTTGCTAGCTCTTTGTTGTTATACATAAGCATATAAAAAACTGTTTTTTGCATTGTGTTTTGTTAGATCCTATTGTGAGGATGGATCTAACTTATATTAGTGCTATAGATAACGACAGCTAATTGTAATTTTTCGAAAATCAGAATCAAAGTAAAACCCTCCTTCAGGTTATTGTTAAATTTCTAAAATACCATTTTGGGGTGAGGGTCAACCTCGGAAACAAGCAGTTTTGGGGTTGATAATATTCTTTTGAGGGCATGGATAGTCGAGGATCTGTTATGAATATCAAGGTGCAGAAGCGCGCGCGCACACACACACACATTTCTTTGTTGGCTAATTTGGTGCAGTTCGTGATGCTTTAGTAGAGGTAATAACGTACATTATATCAATTGTTTACCAAAAGTTCTGCTAACTCCATAATTAGTATACTGATAATTAAACTAAGGTTTTGTATGATAAAGATATGTGACTTTGATCAAAATAAAATAAATACGTAGGTGGGTTGTCCGTCATAATAAGTAAGGTTTGGAAAAAAATACTATATATGTTCAAACACGTCTCAACCTTTTACTGATTTTCGACGATTGAATAAAATCTTTCTGAACTAATTAAAAGCATTGATCTAATGGGACTCGGCATAAGAAACATGGATACAAATACAAGTGTCTTATTAGAAGATTATTTTCACTATCCAAGTCTTTCTACATATACTTTTCTATTGTATATTGAACATTTGTAGACACGTGGATTATAGTTGATACAATTATGCATCACATTGGGTTTTCCATATTTGTAGACCTTACTATGAACTAGCATGGACCCGTGCAATACGGCGACGAGTACTCATAATTATTTTTTAGGCTAACAAATATTAATCTCTTATCCATTAAGTTTGTATTGTTAAAATTGTAAAAAAAAACCTCTAAATTTTAAAAAAAATTAACAGTTAATAAAAATATAGCAAAATGGATATTGAATTAAAGAGCATAAGATTTTAGAAAATATGGTGAAATTAGATTATAAAAATAACAAATTAATAAAAAAAATTTCAATTTAAAAAAAAATGTTATTTAAGTAGGTTATTACAAAAGGGTTATAGTATATAATGTAAATATCAACAACTTGTCTTATTTAGTAAAAAAAAAGCTGAATTTTCAGTCTTGCTATTTTAAGAAGGTCCCAAATGCTTTATATAGTAGTATAGATAAGTTGGGTCAGAAGATCATGTATAAGCCAGCAAAACCAGCTGCCGATGGGGTGACAACTAGGTTGCATTGATACGGGGACGCCAAGGGATACGAGAACGATACGAGAATGGGAACGGCAAAAATAAAAAATTTAAGATACGGGAACGGCATGTGTACGGCAAAAAATAAAAAAATAATAAAAAATAATTTTTATTGATGTTAAAAAATTAAAAATATATTAACGAAAATCCAAAAAAATATTTATTAATGTAAACTGTAAACTCCAGCGATACACAAACAATAATTAGAACGGAAATAAATTACTTATAAGTTGTAAGGTCATATCGCATGCAATCATATCTTTAAACATTGGCAGCATTTATAGATCATTGATCGTATTTGTAATTATAAATTGATAACATTATTGAAAAAGATTATAAGTATGCTATCATACTAAAAATGTTAACCAATTGACACAAAAAATGACAGCTAATCCATACCAAACAAAATGAGTAGCAAACTATATTCAGAACATAAAAGGGTGAAAAGCGATTTTAATATTAAATTGCTATGCCCAAGTTAAAGGTAATATATAACTTTAGAAAAGATTCCTTCTACATCTACTTTAACTTTAATTTAATGTCATTCAATTCATCTTCTTCACCAGTGTCTGTAACTTCCGATCTCCGGCAAATTCAAACAATCACTTTCTTTAAGATACAGAAGTGGATACGGGATGGATACGTTTCGGCCAAAATGGATACGGGATGGATACGTTTCGGACGCGTTTCGCCGGCGTCCCGTTCCCTAGCCGTTCCCAAACGGACACGGCACCCTAAACGATGTTTCGGTGCATCCTAGGGTGACAAAGAACAATAAAAATGTATGTACTTTAAATCAACTTTATATAGCTTGACATTAGTATCTGCACTTTTAAAATTATGTATCACATTGGCAACTCTCACTCTGCAGCAAATGTGACCGATATGATCATTAGGTGCAATGTTTAACAACTTCCCAGAATAATTAGTTTTATTATCGTATTTTTTCTTCTAACGATTTAATAATATTGGGATGGATTTTTAATATTCGTAAAAACGAGTCACATTGAAAAAACACCTCTCACTATGAAAAAATATAATAATACACAAACGTACTTTTATAAAAGTGCTACGAAATGAACCCGCCCATGGATTATAAGATCCCTAACCTAACTAAAACTTCAAATTCTTACCCAAAAAACTGAAATAGACACGTCTAAAACGATCAAAAATTTATTATATTATTATGAAGCGAACCCGTCCGTTGGATAAGAATATATCCCACAGCCCAAACAAATAGAACAGATCGATAAACGTTATTTTTAAAAACAATTTACGAACCGAACCCGCCCATTGGGCGGGTTACGAAACTAGTATATATATATATATATATATATATATATATATATATATATATATATATATATATATATATATATATATATATATATATATATATATATATATATATATATATATATATATATATATATATATATATATATATATATATATATATATATATATATATATATATATATATTAAAATAACACTTCTCAGTCTAACCTTGTTGGTAACTCGGAAATTCTTCGGCACCGTTATAGTCAAAAGATTTTTAGACATTTTTAGAAAAATGTTTATAGTTAAAAGATTTTGAAATGTTTTATTCAAAACCTTAATTTTAAAAATCTTTCGTTCTATATAACGAGAGCTCTGATACCAAACTGTAACACACCCAAATTTTTACACAATTCAATACAGCAGAAGACTCGTTGGTCTTACGGGATAGCACATTACTCACATCATAGACAACGCTTTAAAAATCGCGTCGTTTAATAATAAAGCATTTTCCATTCATGATTATCAAATTTACATAGGTCCCAAGTCATTGTATTTCATACAGGTTTTACAAAGCATTTGAATGGAAATTATTATTTAAGTGCGGACCATGAATTCTTGTTGTCTTCTCGAGAATTACCTTCAAGTACCTGAGAAAAGACATGTTAAAAGAAAAGGTCAGCGATAACGCCGAGTGAATTCATAGAGTTTAATAAAACCATTAATATAACATCGGTATAAAATTATTACCGAAAATCATTTTGTACAAATCCTTGTATAGGCCATAAAATAGCCAAAGTCATTTTATACAAATCCTTATCAAAAATCATAATATAGGCTTTTGCCTTCAAAATCATTATACGAGCCAAAGTCGTAAAAACATCATACAATACGTTTTATAACGTTGTATAAAGTTAAATAAAAACCGTTATATGAATATGGTTATGTAAAACCAAAACACGAACATAAAATCCATAATAAGACCCGCATTGCTAGTCAGGCAATTCATTGTAATTCAGTGCGTATAGCAGTATTTCGTTATTTGGATTATTATAAGCCGCATGACATTGTTACCTTACTACAACAAACAACGGGTAGCTAACCCGAAACTCATATGCCCATCTAAATTAGGGTGTCGTCACAATAATCACGCTTGTGTAAATCTTCTCATACATAAATTTGCTTACCAATCAATGTGGCACGACAAGGATCAACCGTCAAGGCGCGAACAGGGGTGATTGTCCCCAAATAGTACTATTATATGCATAAGCGTCTACCAAATCCCGGTAGTTCACAATTCATGGTAATGGGACTTTTAGTGACATAACCTAACTTTAATAATCCATTTCATTTCATCTATCGGGTCATTTAATCATTCATCGGGTCATACAATCATTCGGGTCCAAATCAATAAACAGACAATCGGGACAACTAGTGTCCTATTTTATAAAAACTAACATGTTATCTCCCTCGCGGGTTTATAAAACATTTCATAAAAACATTTAAAAGAGTGCGAGGCTATGAACTCACGTTGATGTTGGGAAGCGGGTTATCGGCAATTCGGATGTACGGTACGTGCTTCAATCACGGAAACCTAGACAAATAATACTCGTCTTAGACTCTTGTCCAATGAATTTATAAAAATAACAATTATGTATACATATGATGATTTTATATATATTATGATGATCAAGTGGGTTTATACATTCTCATTTACTCATTTTAGTGTTATGTATTGGTAACTTTTATACTAGTTTACTAGTTTTACTTATTTACATGTTTTAGGCCCAATAAGCCTATTATAAGCCCAATAATTTTCATTAGCCCAATTATACTTTTAATATCAGTATTATACTTTACATGTTGGGACCAGTGGGTTAAGCCCAATAAGTAAGTTTATAAGTGTTTTACCAAACTAGTCGGGTTAATAGTCCAATAAGGTTACTTTGGCCCGTTAATGTCTATATGTTGTAAAGCTCGGGTTTTATCGGTTTTTACTTGTTATATAAGTTCATATATCAGTATGTGAGTTTATAAAAATTTACATTAGACGGGTCCGACCATCTAAGTTTTATTTGACCAAAAACGTTAATCTTTCGGTTTTAGCCGAAAAGACGTAAAACTTAGGTATATAGTTTTATAACTTGGTAAAACATTTATACTTGTAATTTATATAACATGTCTCATTTTAATATCAATATATATAATTCTTTATTTATAATTGTTGTTAACAACTAGTGGGTTTTATATATGTATATTTTATAAATACATAAATTTTGAGTGCTTATTTTATATACTATTTATTTTACAAAATCTGTCCTAAATATCCAGCCCACCAAAATTACCATATCTAGAGTTCCACATGGAGATAGAACCCCAAATATTTATGACATAATATATATGATATGTTCTTCATTTAACTCTCTTATAGCTACTGATGAATCAACCTTTAAGTATTTTATAAAATTCGTCCAAAACAGTGTAGGCAGATTTGCACTCCAATTTTGTTTTGATCATATCTCACTCATTTTTAGGATTCCATTGTATGGACAACTCTCATATTTGTATAAGACTTATTACTTACTGTATATCCATTAATCTATGCCATCTTTACTAGTTATCATATGGTCATCTTCTGTTTTATACAGCCTAGTCCTTACATCAAGATTTTAACACTTTTTCATGTAGATTCTTATCTTTTTAACCAAATCTATCAACACAAGATCCCCACACAATATTTTTAATCATCATTCATAATCATATACATATACATAAATAAAGAAAATACAAGATTACATAATCAAAATAGCAAGAGGATAGGAAGAAAAATCTTTATACCACCAAGATTAAGTAGTTTATGATCAAGGCTTGGATTTTTGATGGCAAAACTTGTGATAGATCAACACCAATCTTCAAGACCACCAAAAATTGTAAACTCCTTGTAGAAATCAGCCCTTGAACATCACCAAATCACCATCTTGAATGTTAGAATCACCTCCAATCTTCAAGGCTTCAAAGGAGCATCATCATGTGTATGAATAACACATGATTTCATGGATAAATTTTTGACCAAAGGGTGTTTATGGATGGAGATGGGACGGCCAAAAGAGGTGCAAGAGAGAGATTTGAGAGAGTTTTTCTATATTTTCATGTAAGGAAATGGTTTGTGTTAGTTGTTTTGGAGGTTAAATGGTTTTGGTATACTAGATGGACATGTGTCCATTTAGTTTGTGTAAACTTGACACCTCTTTGGTGTAGTGGCTAAGTCTTGCCGCCCATTTGTATAGGGGTGGGAAAGAGTAAACTTGTCGCATCCCTATTAATTTACGGGTACTCCTCGATTCTAGTTTCCTCGATTTGCGTGCCCTCGGGTCGTTTTACGAAAAACATTTTTATAATTTATGAATCAACGGCACAAAACCAATCTAATAAAAATTGTCTCATCAAAAACGGAGTTCAAAAACGTAAATACGTAATCCTAAGTTTCTGGTTTAGTCGTAAAGGACGTTAAATTATAATCGTAAGTCCTAATCTCTTCTCGTAAATTTGTGAGTTTATGAACCAAAAAAAATTTAAAATCTCAAAATAATATTCACGGATAAATTTATTTTCTGAAATGTCGGACTGTCAGCAAAAACGGTGTATGTAAACGTAAGCACGTAACGTAGAATCCTCCAGTTTAGACGTAGTCGATGCTACTTCAAGACGTAAATCCAAATTTCTTCCCAAAAATAAGTGAGTTCATAATATAACATTAAAATAATGTTTTTAAATAACACTTGAGAATAAAATATCAACCATAAATTGACGGATTGTCACACTTCAGGAAAGGGTTTAGGCTGCGTTCTCATGCAACATGGGAAGGTTATTGCATACGCATCACGACAGCTGAAAACTTATGAAGAAAACTACCCTACTCACGATTTAGAGCTTGCAGCAGTTGTTTTCACATTGAAGATCTGGAGACATTATTTGTATGGTGAATCATGTGACATATTCACCGACCACAAGAGTCTCAAGTACATCTTCACCCAGAAGGAACTGAACATGAGACAGAGGAGATGGTTAGAGCTATTGAAGGACTACGACACCAACGTTTAGTACCATCCTGGGAAGGCGAATGTAGTGGCAGATGCTCTAAGCAGAAGGTCGGGTATGATTGCTGGCATTTGGATTGCAAAGGAGATCATTCGTGACCTAGATATGACTGACATCGAGTTTTGTGTACGAGGACAGCACGGTTACTGGGCTAATCTTAGAGTGGAACCAGACTTACATTCTAGGATCAAGGAAGCGCAGAAGGACGATGGTGATATTTGGGCTATCATTCAGAACCTTGATCAGAAGACAGATTTTCGTGTTGACGACGACGGTATCTTAGGGCAGGGCACTAGACTAGTGGTTCCTGATGACTCTACTATCAGGGAAGCTATGTTGACTGAGGATCATAGTTCTCCATTTACCATACATCATGGTTCTACCAAGATGTACCACGACATCAAGCAACACTTTTGGTTGAGTGGTATGAAGCAGGATGTTGCCACCTTCGTTTCTAAATGTATGATCTACAAGCAGGTGAAGATCGAACATCAATGAGCTAGTGGTTTACTACAACCATTAGATATTCCATCATGGAAGTGGGACAAAATCTCCATGGATTTTGTTACTGGTCTTCCGTTTACTCAGAAGAAGAATGACGCTATCTGGGTCATTGTGGATAGGTTGACTAAATCTGCTCATTTTCTGCCGATTCGCAAGGAGCATCCGGTCAGCAAATTAGCAGAAACATTCCAGCGGAAGATCATGAGACTGCATGGTTCTCCATCAGAAATCATCTCTGACAAAGATCCCCGTTTCACATAACGCTTCTGGCAGAGTCTTCAGAAAGCTTGGGGCACCAGACTTAAGCTCAGCACTGCCTTTAATACTCAGACCGACGGACAGTCGGAACGTACCATTCAGACATTGGAGGACATGCAACGATCGTGTGCTCTAGAATGGTCAGGAAGCTGGGATGATTATATATTCCTAGTAGAATTCGCATACAACAACAGCTGGCACGCTAACATCAAGTGTGCTCCCTTTGAGATGTTGTATGGAAGAAAGTGTCGCGCCCCAATCTACTGGGATCAAATGGGCGAACGACTGCTTGAAGGTCCAGAGATGATTGAAGTGACCAATGAGAAGGTCACTGTCGCCAAGGCAAAGATTCAGGAAGCTCGTGCTCGTTAGAAGAGCTATGTTGATAACGGTCGTAGATGTGTGTCTTTCAATGTAGGTGATCACGTTTTCCTCAAGGTATCACCTGCACGAGGAGTTAGACGTTTTGGAATCAGAGGGAAGCTCAGTCCTCGCTTCATCGGACCGTTCGACATTATAGAACGCGTTGGTGAAGTGTCATACCGTTTAGCGTTACCGCCTCAGCTATCACACGTTCACAACGCGTCCTTACTCAGAGGATACAACTATCATCCAGTTCATGTTGTCCAGTATCCACTTGATCAGATTCGAGAGAGTTCTTGAGCGACAAGATCGTGTCATGCGGAGGAAGATGGTCCCTTTCTTCAAAATCCTCTGGAGGGATCATCCTGAGCGGGAAGCCACTTGGGAGACGGAAGAGTCTATACGGACTTTTTACCCTCATTTTCAGTTCTAATTCGGGTATGTTTTCTTTCAGTTTACATTCCTCCAATTCAAGGACGAATTATTCTTTTAGAGGGGAAGAGTTGTAAAACCCGCATTAAAAACCTATGAACAGTACACGTGAACAGTAACTTATGGAAACACGGTAAAATTTAAACTTTCCATTTATAATATTAATACACGTGTCACGACAATAAATAACGAACAATCATGAATATTATAAATGTGACACGATCACGAATACCAAAATCACGAATAATAAATCACGAACACACACGTAAATTATTTAACACATAAAAAGCTACGGGTTTACCCTTGGTGGGCCCCTATGCTGCGGCTAGACAAGAGAAAGGAGACCAAGTGGGCCTTTTGGCCCAAAACATATTTTAATAAAAACATCAGGAGAATTATTTTTCTCATATTTTAGGTTTATAGAAAATTTTGCCTTCTTCCTCCTTGTTTCACCATAGCCGTCGGCCACCATCAAGAAAAAGGGCAAACCTAGACGATTTTTGTGTTTGTTTAATTATTCGTGATCACCTCGTCATTCTACACGCATTAGTATATTCAAAAACCTTTTCTTTTCATTTTTTTTATTTGCTTATGATTTCATGATTAAAATTAATTAATCACATGAACATGTAAATGAATAACTGGGATTAATTAATTTTGTCAAGGGTGAGTTTGGTTTGTGTTTTGGTTCGGCCGAGACAACCGAGACCCCAAGGGGGGATGCTCGGCTAGTTTTTAAACACCACCACCGAGACCCTAAAGGTCTCGGCTTGGTTGGTTGTGGCTCGGACGCAGGCAAGAAACCCCGACCGAAGGTCGGGGTGTGTTTATTTGTTCGGTTAGGTGTAACTGAGGCACCACCGAGACCCCCATGGGGCTCGGTTGGTTTTGTTTGATCGGACACGAGACCAAAGAAACCCCGACACTAGGTCGGGGTATGTTTACATGTTTAGTTGATTAAGTAGTCTCAACCGGGACCCCTCCAAGGTCTCGGTGGGACTTGTTTATAGCTTATTTGGTTCCGCTTAATTAAAACACGGGCTCGGGATTCGGGTTTTTATAAAAACTATTTTTATAAGTCATGTTATATTAAACTTTAGGTTAATTAATTTATTAAACTAATTCATGTATAACCTAAGGTATTTATACTTAGTCATTTTAATTAAAATATGTATTTTAATTAAAATCATATAACATATAGTTTAATTAAATCAACCAGTTATTTAATTAACCAACTATAACCATGACTTGTATTGTACTAATTTAACTTCACTTATTATTTATAATTCAGCTAAATACTAATTATGGAAACTTACTAATTTTGGGAACTTTCTATTTTTGGAAACTTTCTATTTTTGGAAACATACTATTTATAGAAACCTGCTATTTTTAGAAAGTTACTTAGTATTACAATACAAGTATTATAATACACTAATACATGAATA
Source organism: Glebionis coronaria (assembly GCA_025667525.1). Taxonomy (NCBI): domain Eukaryota; kingdom Viridiplantae; phylum Streptophyta; class Magnoliopsida; order Asterales; family Asteraceae; genus Glebionis; species Glebionis coronaria. The sequence continues at coordinate 72,044,740 of CM046875.1, forward strand.
ATACACAACAGAACATCAGAATAACTACAGTTGACAGAGTACATAGTAAAACATGACAGAATACGTATAACAAGCTAATAACACATGGAACCAATAAAACACATGTAATTCAGACAACTCATACACGTCCATATTTCTTATGTAGTGTTATCTGTCAAGGCGGATTAGTCTTCTTCGTTTCCGTTAGCTTCTACTAGACATAAGGTACGGATTACCCGTCCTTCATTAAGGACAATCTCTTCCTTCATTAGGATTTCCCGTACGCAGCCACCTGTTTTCCCCAATAGTTACAGATTAAATGCTTATGTTTATTAGTTACCTTAGCCATATACATGCATGACTAGTTTCACCTAGTTATGGAGGTACCATAACCATAACACTAGAGGTACTGGTGTTATGACTTCACCACGGCGAAGTGATAGCTCGTGGCATCCCTTTTCAGTTATTTGGCCATTTTATTATTATATTATCATGTGGGGCGTATTTGTGCATTCTAGTTACATGTCTAAGTCAGGATTTCATGGTAAATGTGGTGTGTGCCTTGCATCCTTCACAAGGAGTTGATCCCTCCCACCCACTTACCAGTTAATTAGAAGCAACCCCTCTAATTGCATGATGAGGTCTCCCCTCCAATTATTCATGCACGTTGTTGACCTCATGACCTATATTGGATATTATGGTACATTAACTAATATAGATTTTCATAAGTAACATAAGCTATGTTTTCAGAACTAAAATCTGTAACATGACAGACAACTAGGTTTCCCAAGACTTATTTATTTCCGCTGCCATTCATGCTATATACTCTTAATATGCTTCTATAATCTATGTTTTTCCATACTTTATTGTATATCCGTGCACGGACCGTTATGCTCATCCGTCTACTTTTCCATGTTCCAAAACGGCAGGTACCCAAGGACGCAAGTAGGAACTCAAGAGTATGTGCATTGGGATTGAAAACTATCCGGTCTCTTCTACCTTATGCATTTATTCCTACTTATTCATACTTTACATCTTTTGGAAATTGTTTAGTCCTTTCCATTTATAGTACTTATATTGCATTGTGTGTGAGTTACTAGACTACCGATGTTTGATTCCGGTATTTCTATTTATGGTCATGAATGTTTATACATTTACCTTGCATGATTTGATGATACGCCATAAATTACATTAGCACTCTATCCTATTAAATGGGGTGTTACAGTCACAGTAATGGGTGTAGGCACAAATGGACTCTCACTAAGCATCCCACCCTTAACAAACAACATAGGGTTGGCCTTCTTCTACTGTTTAAGGTCAGTCACCTTTTGTTGATATTCCTCAACTGGGGAAAGAACTCTAGGTGGAGGAATAAATTCCTCTTCTTGGAGTTCTGGAATACTAGTCCAAGAGAGATCCTTTCTAGGGACACCATAGAAGTTCCCAGCAGGTAGAGGAACAACAACATATTCATTCATCCCAATCCCAGACATGTCCCCTAGGGTTTCTTTGTTCACTAACAAACTTTTCTAAGATTTAACTAGCTTTATCAAACTTTTCAATCTTAAGCCCTACATTTGCTTTATCTTTAATGACTTCATCTAACTTAAGTTGCACTTCTCCTATGGATCTCATCAGAGTGTCCCTAAGTTCAACACTAACTTTAAGATCATGAGACAAGACATTAATTTGATCTTTTAGGCCAAATTCCATTTTCTTATATTCCTCTATGGTCTTTTCAGTTTGTGTAAGTGCCATTTTATAATTTGATAGCCTTCATTCTACATCAAACACATTTGATTATAACTTTAAATTTTCTTTACTAATCTTTTCATTGTTTAATCGACAACCTTTACTACATAAAGCATCATCATATACCTCATTATTTGATGAAGAGGAGGAATTGGCCATGAGAGCAAAGTGAACATGCTCTTCTTCTTCCTTCTTAGCAATCAAAGCCTGATTCTCTTCCACATCCTTTGCCATAAAGCTCTAGTCCCATCCAACACTATCAATGTCTTGCATGGCAACCATAGCCTTTGGCTTAGCATCTTTAACCTTGATAATCTGGCTTGAAGTCTTTCCAGCATCAGATCTTCTTGGAGATCTGCATTCCCTCATAAAGTGACCCATCATATGGCAGTTGTAACACTCAACCTTGGATTTATCAAATCCAGTTGTGTCTTTAGCATTGAAGGTCATTTTCCTTCGAAATCTCCTATTCCATCTGTTGGCCCTTATGCTTGCAAGTTCCAGTTAATATCCATCTCTTCCAAATTCTCATCACTGATTTGCTCAAGATCCTCATAAGTAATCAAGGAACCATTAGGTAATGCAGCAATGTATGCACATACATTATCCAAATCAATACCAGCAGGTTTAAGCTTTGGTGAGTCAACATTGTATGTGTCAGCGTCATAATGTGAGGCGCTGACAAAGGTTGATCCACCGCTGACACAAGGTGATCTAGTAACAGGATGTACATACGACTCTCTTTCACTGGTTTGAGTTTCACTATGTGAGATGAAAGCCATGTTTCCAGATGTTGACTTGCTTCCATGATCAAGTAAGATTTCACTTTCCACAATCTTTAACTTATTGTAGACGTCATCAAAGGTAGAACTCTTATGGGCATTGGTAGCAATGATTGACCTAGCTCAATTTTCCATGCATCACTAAGATTTCTAAGAGAAGTAGTAATGATATCAACATCATCATGTTATGTTCCCATGAAGGACAACTTGCTTGTGATGTCCAGAAGCCTGCTTCTCGCCTCACTTAGCTTCTCATTGGGAAGAGCTTTAAATACAACATTTTCATGCAAAAGTTGCTTCTTCCTTTCTTTGGCAGTATCTTCATTACCACCCTACGTGACTTGAAGAGCTTCCCAAATTTCTTTGGCAGACTCAAAACTTCTATACTTATGTTGATTCTTTGGACCCAAAGAGAGTTTAAGAATGCTCAAAGTTTTCACGTCATTCCTTCTTGCAACTATATCTAAAGTCGAGATAGCTCTTCCATCTTTAGGTCTTTCTCGTCGCTCTTCAGCAGAGGAACCAGCATTGGTTCTTGCTGCAATAGCAGCAGCTGTCCTAGCAACTTTATTAAATTGATTTCCAAATTTAATAATTTCCCAGAGAGTATGATCATGAATTTGAAGATATTGTTCAAAATTAAACTTCTATTGTTTAAAGTTATCAGGGTCGAGCATAGGGAGTTTTAGGTTGTGATTTGATGAGGAAGAGGATTCTGTAGCAGACATCTAGTATGGTTATAGGGTTTCTGGTGTTTCAAGGGTTTTCTGTTGTTTTAGATCAAAGTTCCTCAACAAGCTTTGATACCACTTGTTGATCCCAAACTTATATCGATTAGCTTTGTATTATCGAGATAAATCAAGAGTAATACGTAGAGAAACTTTGTTGTTATGAACAATCCAAGTGTTATGCGGAATTAACACTTAGAATAAAGAACAAGCAAACAGTTAAACCAAACTTTCACTTTAGATTAGTAGTCGAACTTGCTTACAATGAAAGTTGTGAAAACTGAATAATGTATCTAAACTACAAACCCTACGACCTCCTTTTATAATATAAGGAGTCGTGTACAAAGGATAACCTATCAACTATTCTAGGTAATGATAAATATAGAAAATACAATATTGAGCATATCTTTACTTCAAATACTAAACGTGTTGACTAAGTATTCCTACCAATGGTTGGACTTCTTCTTGTCAGCGCTTGAATATTTCTTGTCAGTGCTTGATCTGTCAGCGCTTCATTTCCTCTTGTCAGCGTCCAATTTCCTCTTGTCAGCGTCTGAGTGACTTAGCTCATTTTATTCCCAACAGAGTGTATTATATGGAAGGACTCGGTCAAAATTTATATTTTCTGTGACAATTTTGTGATGCAAACCTATAAGTTGCTTTCCGAGAGCATACCGGCTTCATTCGCAATTTAGAAGGGGTAGATTTGTTGAAAGATACTCGAGGGAATAATTTTTATACTTTGTCTCTACAAGACATTATGGTATAATAACCCGAACTTAACGTCATTACCCTAACTATGTAATGGATATTGAATTTCTAAGTATCGTTATGTTTGACGGTTTTTAGTTGAAACCGATAATGTGTGGCTTTAATTGATTGTTGTGACGATTGAAGAGTACTAATAGTGATCGCGATGCCAATGGATGCCCAAATATTATATTTTAGTATCGATTATTTCGATATTTGATATTTCTAAAAATTTTATTTCATTACGTATTAAGTCGAGTCGAACTTAACTATTTTGTTTTGTGCGCGTTTAATTATTAAAAAGATCGATTTAACAAACGAGATTTATATTTTTATGAACCCGGGACGAAACCCGACTCTCGTAAATATTTATAAAATTGACTGGTAGTCATTTCTCGCTTTTTAATTAATATTTACAACTTGGTCCAAAAGAAAGCACAATTGGCAACTTTTACCCTTCCCCACCATATAAAAGCCTAAAAATAAAACACATACATGTATAAACACCAAAATTTTCCACTCTCTTCTCCTTTCTCTCTTTTGCCGTTAACTCCCCACAACAAACAACCCTTTAATCATTAAGTTTTATTATGATCCATGAAAAATAAAAATAAGTCCCATGTTTAGAATTCAAACGTGATTCTTTTGGTAACCATTTTTATGAACATACATGAGGTTTTTATTTTCTTATGAATTTGATTTGGTAAAGTTGTTGTAGGGTCATTCTTATGATGATCTTGATAAAACCCCCATATTTTGATGTTAAAAACATTGATTTTCATCTTTGATTTTGCAAGTTCATTCAAGCAAGTGTTAAGATTTGTTTTAGAATGAAGGTATAGGAATTGGAATGATAGAAAGTTGTTGGAATAGATTTGGAATGGGTCTTAGTGTGATTTCTAAAGAGTCATTTTACATCAGTGGATTTAAGGCAATTCTGCCAATATTAAGTTTGAGAATAAGTTGGTATGATAGGATATTGTTGTAGTAGTCGTCGAGACGCTCCTTTTGGTATAAGATAGAGCTTATGACTCATAACGAGGAGGAAGTTATGCTAGTTTGATTATTCGTGTACCGGGAGACGAGTGTTGACACAATACGAAACTGTTGTCGATATTTGGATCGAATCCCCGGGACTATAAGTTGAGTTTTAAAACTGGTCAAAGGCTGTTGTTAGTTTCTAAACTTACCATTTGGAGTCTGTTTTCAAAGTCAAGTGTCGATTTTGTAAATGGGAATGTTTAACAAGGTCAAAATGGTTTTACGAGTCAAGTGTGTAAAACAGTCCGGTTTTATAGTCTAGAGATGTGTCGAGCAGGTGGTTTTAAAATGTGAATCAATGGATGAATTTTAACTGAGTCTTACACAGATTATAAGTGAGTTTGTCACCAATTTTCGTCGAAAACGGAGTTGTTTAGGTATGGTAAATCAGCGTGTACTTTTGGTAAGTACCGACTGAGTATTTTTTGGAGGTACTTAACCTCGCGTCATAGTTTGAGACGAGAGGGTAACCTATTAGCTTCTAAAATTCCCGAAGTTATAAGTGTTAGGCTTGAGTGTATATTCTGAGATTGAAGTCCCGTGTTGGGTACTTGACCCGTGTTGATTTGGCATCTTGAGATGGATCAATATCGGAGGTGCTAGTTTGGAAAACTAGTACATGTAGAAAGGTATAATAGTATCACTTGCTTGTTGATCTTTCGGGTTGTCTTGGTTTTGTAATTTTGATTTTTATATTATTAAGTATGGTTTATACTAAAGTCAATTATTAACTAGCGCGCCTTATTTGGTAGGTTGCGGCTTTCGTGTTAACGGGCATCTTCACTTTGGCGATCACTACTACTACTAGCTTCATGTATTATCTAAGGTTTGTCTATAGCCTCGCTTTTTACTATCTTATAAATGATTTTAACCCGCGAGGGGGAATACATGTTGTTTATAAAAGGAGAACAAGTTGTTTTTGGTATGCTAGACCCGAATATGATGATAAATGCCTAAGTACCATTGTCTTATGAAGTCCCTGAAATTCATGAATTGTTAATTACCTTGCGAGGTAAACGCAAATACATATGATAGATCTATTTGGTTTGACAAACCTTATCCTAGGGTATGTATCCTTGTGATCACCTTAAAGGGATATTATGTATAAGAGGTCACTGGCATATGACAATATTACCTGTTGTAGGGGAGCCGTAAGTGATTCAGTTGACGTGTTAGTTAACGTTCAGTTGCATGAGCTTAAGGCATTTATCGATATGTTTGAGATGATTAAAATTCGTGTGTTCAAATGATGATTTGCAAAACCTATAGACTTGCTCAACCGTTGTGTTGATGATTTTAAGCATGTATTTCAGGTAATTAGGATGGATGGCAACAGAGCATGTGAGGAGGAAGTTGGTGCTTACTTGTCTAAATTCTATATTATTTTTTTTTCTTTCCATCCTTTGAAGTGAATAAATGATTTTTAAGTTATTGATAAATGTATTGTGATTGGTAACGGTTTTTGGGACTAAACGCTACTCTGATTTTATATATTGGGATGGGAAACTTTTAGACAAGATTGTATAATATTTGAACGTCTCTTTTGAGGTCGTTTTTTATGATTGTGTGTGATGTACTATGAGTAGCGCCCCAGAGTGGTATTCCGCTGCATGGTAAATTGGGGGTGTTACAGATGGCCGTTTATCCTGTATGTCTTCTCTCCAAAGCATCGAAGACTAAGTCATGGTTATGGCATCAATGGTTATCTCATCTTAACTTTGACGCTATCAATCATTTGGCGAAAAACGAACTTGTTCGTGGTCTTCCTAAACTTAAATTTCACAAGGATCATTTATGCTCCGCGTGTTCAATGGGGTAGAGCACTAAGAAATCTTACAAATCCAAGACTGAAGACACCAACCAAGAGAAACTTTATTTGTTGCATATGGATCTTTGTGGGCAATGCATGTTGAAAGTCTTAGTGGTAAAAAGTACATACTCGTCATTGTAGATGATTACTCTCGGTTTACATGGGTAAAATATTTGTGAACTAAGGATGAGTAACCTCGATTCATCATCACCTTTCTCAAGATGATTCAAGTACGTCTCAATACTACTCTCCGACGCATTCATACAGATAATGGAACAGAATTTGTTAATCAAACTCTTCGTAACTATTATGAAGAAGTTGGCATCTCTCATGAAACATCCGTTTCTCGCACTCCACAACAAAACGGTGTCGTTGAAAGGCGAAATCGCTCACTTATGGAAGCTTCTCGAACGATGTTAATTTACGCTATGGCTCCTTGTTTTTATGGGCAGAATTAGTATCTACAACAATATACACCCAAAACCGATCACTAATTCGAAAGCGCCATGGTAAAGCACCTTATGAGCTTCTACATGGAAAAGTACTAGATTTATCATACCTACATGTATTTGGTTCTCTTTGCTATCCAAATAATGATGGTGACAGTTTCAGAAAACTTCAACCAAAGGCTGATATAGGTATTTTCATTGGTTACGCACCCACAAAGAAGGCATCCCAAATCTACAATAGTAATTCTCGCAAGATCCTCGAAACTATGAATGATGATTTGATAGGCTTACGAAAATGTTTTCTGAGCAAAGCAGCTCTGAACCCGCACTTCATGAAATGGGACCCAGTAACATTAGCTCTGGTCTTGCCGCAAACAAACCTTCTTCATCATTTACACCACCTACTAGAATGAGTGGGATACGTTTTTTCAACCATTCTTTGATGAATTCCTTACTCCTCCAAGTATTGTTGCTCCAGAACCTAAAAAAATAGCTCTGGTCCACGAAGTTGTAACTCCAGCAAATGAAGCAGAATCAGATGTGTCGACAACTACAATTGGTCAAGATACACCTTCAACGAGTAATTCTCAACCAACACATGTATCAACTACCCATGTCATGCCTATTGATGATGATGAGGATGATGATGATCACGATTTAGAATTCGCACAAATGCGTGAACTTCCTTTCTTTGGTGTACCAATTCCCGACCCTAATCAAGCCGGGTCGTCCACCTTAGAGGAAGCTCCTACTACGTTCTATTCTAATCCACAGATTCGCGAACATGACATAAAGTGGACAAAAGATCATCCTATTGACTTTATTATTGCTGACTCTAATCGTCCTGTATCCACACGAAGTCAGTTACAAGAAAGTGCATTGTTTTGTCATTTTGATGCCTTTCTCAATGAAGTTGAACCTAAGACGTGGCAAGAATTCATTACCCAATCTAGTTGTATAGAAGCTATGCAAGAAGAACTTAATGAATTTATACGTCTTGAAGTATGGGAACTTATCCCATGCCTGGATCAAGTGAAGTTACTCAATTTGAAATGGGTTTACAAGGTGAAACTCGACGAGTTAGGCAGAATATTGAAGAATAAAGCTCGTCTAATTGATCGTGGGTACAAACAATTATTAGGGATCGACTTCATGGAATTCTTTGTACTTGTTTCCCGTTTTGAAGCTATTAGACTATTCCTCGCTTATGCAGCTCATATGAATATGATCGTTCATCAAATGGATGTGAAGACTGCATTTCTTAATGGTGAAATCAAGGAAGAGGTTTATGTTCAACAGTCGGATGGTTTTGTGAATTCTAAATATCCTAATCACATGTAGAAGCTTAAGAAGGCTCTTTATGGGTTGAAGTAAGCTCCACGCGCATGGTATGATATATTGTCACAATTCATCATCGTAGAAGGTTTCTCTAAAGGAAAGGTGGATCCAACGCTGTTCATTCAAAAACGCGGAAAAGACATGATTATGGTACAAATATACGTTGATGATATTATATTTGCTGCCTCGAAGTAGATTTTATCAGATGAATTTGGGACACTCATGTCTTCTCGGTTTAAGATGTCAATGATGGGTAAGGTATCATTTTTCTTAGGACTTCAGATATCCTAAAGTACCAGAGACATCTTTATCAACCAATCCAAGTATGCCCTTGAATCGCTTAAGAAATATAAGATGGAATATTGCGACCCCATGGACACACCTATGGTGGAAAGAACTAAGCTAGATCCAGATCCAACTGGGATTCCTATTGATTCTACACTTTATCGTGGTATGATCGGTACCCTATTGTATATAATAGCTAGCAGGCCTGACCTTCAGTTCTCAATTTGTATGTGTGCTCGGTATCAAACGAGGCCTAATGAGCTACATTTAGCTACTATTAAAAGGATTTTTTGATATCTTAAAGGAATCGTTAATCGGGGACTTTGGTACTCGAATGACTCTTCTATTGCACTAATGGCATATGCAGACCACACGGGATGTCAAGATACTACGCGTAGCACGAGCGAAACTTTGCAACTACTAGGAGATCGACTAATCGGTTGGGCGTCAAAAAGACAGAAAAGCGCTGCAATTTCAAGTACGGAGGCAGAATACATAGCTATGTCCGGTTGTTGTGCTCAAATTCTTTGGATGAGATCGCAATTAACCGACTATGGTCTAGGTTTCAACAAAATCCCGGTTAGTGCGACAAGAAAAGTGAAACTGCCTTATGCTGCAACAACGTTCAATTCTCCCGGTCGAAGCATATTGACATTCGCTACCACTTTATCAAGGAGAAAGTGGAAAATGGAGGGATCGAACTTTACTTTTCCAGATTTGAGTATCAATTGGCCGATGTTTTCACTAAGGCCTTAGATCGCGCTCGAATTGAATTTTTGTCCGACAAGCTAGGATTGAGAACTTTCTCGCTCGAGACTCTAAAGGCATTGGCAGATGAAGCGAAAGAATAGTGGTGGTAAACTATTCTCCGTATTCTTGGTGATCATTTGTATATATTGTTTATATTTTTATCCACAAAAGCAAAATACAAAAATAAACCATATAAAAACCCTATAAATTGAAAAATTCAAAAACATCAAAAAATATTTTTACTATCTTTTTAATTCTTTTTAAGGCATGTCTTTTGGTACGATAATATTTACGGCCTAAGAAATGTTGATTGATATTGACACGACGCCATAAATAGAGTTCGTACAAAAGTTGTAAATATTTCATAAAACATGCCTAAATGGCTTGTAGTTATTTCAGACTGCAAGCCGCTTTTCATATTAAAGTCAAGTATTTCTTATGAAAGCTTTGGCTCAACAACGGGAATTAATATTCTCGGCATGGTTTACTTTATAACCATGTAAGGGATTGTATTTACGTTGTAACACAATCTAACACGAATATATGTACGCATTAGTGCATTTATTTGTTAAAACGAGAGAAATCTTGTTTTTATGAAGTTATCATCTCCACAAACTGTAGAACCCACATGCTTTTACCATGAACAGTACACTTAGTAAACGTACGTACATATAAAAACTTTCCTTTTATAGCATGAACACGTGTCACGATTATTAATTACTGAAAAACGTACGTGTTATTACACGATAAGTATTAATTACGTGATAATACACGATAACTAGTAACAATATTAATTATGATCACGAACATAAAATCATGAACATGAAATCACGAACATATAATTACGTACTTACGTATATTAATACGATGAATATCGTTATGTACAAGTATTTAGCGATAACACGAATAATTAATAATAACATAACACGTAAACATGAACATACAGACACATAAAATAATAGACACGGGAAAAACTTCGGGTTTCCCTTTGTGGGTCCCATATGCCGCGGACACCAAATAGGACAAGGGACAAGCCCATGTTTGTTTTTACTAAAATAAAAAAAAGGGAAACACAATTTCACTTTACAGAGTTTTCATAAAAAAATCAAAAACCCTAGCTCCCTTCTTCTCTCTTTGGCCACCGGCAAAAACAAACACCAAGGGGTGTTTGATTTGATTTTTGGTTGATTAATTCAAGCATCGTGTTCGTGTTATTAAACTCCATTTGTTCCACGCATTCGGTAATCCATAAACCCTTTTCTTTTACTCTTTTTTATTAATTATGAACATGTGATCATGGGTTTATAAAAACAAGGATTAAAAACATGTTAAACTAATCATGGGGGTAAATTAAAGGTGTTTGTGGGTTGGTTTTGTTCGGCTGACACCCAACCGAGAGCCCCAAGGCTCTCGGCGTGTCTTGGTTCACACCACCAACCGAGACCTCGTGTCTCGGTGGTGTTGGTCGGTCGGCAGCAGGAACAAGGGACCCCGACTCGCGTCGGGGTGTCCTTGTGGTATTTGGGGGTCTCGGCGGCAAGCAGCCACCACCACCGGCACACAGCCGGTGGCGGTTTTGGGTCAAGCAGGGGGAACCACCGGCACACAACCGGTGGGAGCTTTCTGTGGTCAGCGGCTAGCCGAGAGGAACCATCGGCTGCAACCGGTGGTGAAGTTGCACAAGCAGTAGCAACCGACCAAGCCGGTTTGCGAGTGTTAAGGGTGCGTTTTGTTTGTCCTGTTCATGGGGTTTCCGGTCTGGTTCACGACATGCCTAATTTAAAGTCACGGGTCCGGTTCATGACTATAATTGTATAAGTGTTTTATTTTTACAAGTTATTAACAAGATAATTAAATTAATTAATAAACATGACTTATAATTAATTTAATTAATCACGGACTTAGGTTAATATTATTTACGAAATAATACATGTTTTAACCTAAGTATTTATTCATTTAATTTAGACTATAGTGTTAATTAATTATTAAGACATGGAATATAATTAATTAATAATCATGACTTAGGATATAATTAATATTATATTAATACATGTTTTAACCTAAGTAATTTATACACCTTAATTTAATTAAATCATGCTTATATTTAATTAAATCATATAACCTATTATTTATTTGATTAACATGATATTATTATTAAACTATACTATAATCACAGGACTTATGTTATTTAACCAGTAAACTTATGCTTATATTATTAGCTTATTAATCCAGCTTAATTTTAAATATGGAAACTTTCTAATTCAGGAAACTTACTATTTTTGGGAACTTTCTATTTTTAGAAACTGATCATTTTTAAGAAGTTAATCTATTTTTAGAAACTTTCTATTTTTAAAAACTTTCTATTTTTGGAAACCTGCTATTTTTAGAAAGTTACTTATTATTACACAAGTATAATAATACTAGAAATACAAGTAATACTTAAACATAATACGTAGAATACATGATAAACACAGCATAACATTAAAATCAGTAGAACAAGACAAGAACATATAAAACAAGGTAAGACATGACATAATCAGTTACGTACTCAGTAAACAGTTATGTAGCATTAGTGAGATCAAAGTAGGACTTTCATTCTTTCGTCTTCTTCGTTCACTGGACATAAAGTACGGATTTCCTGTCCCTTTAGTATGGACATTCTTTCCTTATTAGGATTCCCCGTTTGCAGCCAACTGTTTTCCTAGTAATGTTTTATATGTTTGATTGCTTATGTTAGTTTAAGAGCCTAATCCATATACATTCGTGACCAGTATCACCTAGTTATGCAGGTACCATAACCATAACACTAGAGGCACTAGTGTTATGACTTCCCCACGGCGGAGTGATTGCTCGTGGCATCCCTTTTCAGTTTTGGCCATTATATTATATTATCAGGTGGGGCGTACGGGTGCATCCTAGTTACATGTTTACCAGTATTATCATAGTGAATGTGATGTGTGCCTTGCATCCTTCACTAGGAGTTGATCCCTCCTACCCAGACTATTTAATTAAAGGCAACCCCTCTAATGGCATGACGAGGTCTCCCCTCCAAGTATTCATGCACGGTGGAACCTCATGACCTATATAGGCTATTTGGCTAATTAATATAGATTTTTCATAAAAACATAAGTCTTTTCAAACAATAAAACCAGTTTTATGAACATGGTACCAGGTTACTTAGGACTTATACTTTCCGCTGCTATTAGTTTTTATGCTTATGTTACTCCATGTTATACTTGTATATCTGTGCACTAAGCGTTATGCTCAGCTGTTTTCCTTTCATGTTCCCAAACGGCAGGTACTCAAGGGCGCTCGTAGACTTTAAACGTACATGCATATGGATTGGAAGCTATCTAGCCTTCTCTACTTTATGCATTTCATCATACATTTTGCTACTTATTTCTTTGGACATTGTTTAGTCCCTTTCCTTTATAGTACTTATGTTTGTGTGTGATGATCTTATACTTGGGGTACCGATGTTTGTTTCTAGTATTTCCTTTCATGGTCATTTAATGTTTTTAAGACATTTACCTTATATGCTTTGTTGACACGCCATAATCACGTGTGACATACCATTTACATAAATGGGGTGTTACAATTATGGTATCAGAGCCAAGGCTTCGATATGTAGGCTCTCAAAACATGACCTGTGATTAGTGGGTAGTCACTATGGTCTTCCTAGAACTGATAGTCGGTTTTCTTGCATTCATTGTCTTCATGCATTTATGTCATATGTCATTGTTGCAGGTTTATGACTAAGTAATGGTTGGTACAAGACTGGCCCTATTTAGTCGCATGTGCTTTTATCGAAACTTTTAACTTTGGGACCGACCCATAGGTGTCCCCTCGCCATGTCTTTTGTTTTGGGTGATCTGACTATAGGCGTTTACCCTCGCGCATATAAAAGTTTTCATAAACTGCATCATGCATTCATGCACTGTTTCCATGCATAAAAATTTTCTCATGATTTATTGGCATATATTTTTTTCATGTATATATTTTATGTTTAATCTGTTTAATCGTGTATTTTGTTTTATACTGTCAGATGGTTCTCACACGCGAACAGGAACAAATCAATGCAGTAGTCCAAGTTGCGATGCAGGCCATTCTTCCTCAGCTGAGGAACGAAATAAGGGCTGAGGTGCAAGCTGCCAACAATCAGCACCAGCATCCTAATCCTCCTCCTCTTCCTCCAGCAACACTGGTCACATGGCTGGAGAGATTCAACAAGCCACGTCCTCGATCCTTCGAGAGAACTGACAGCCCTAGTGAGGCTGAAAGCTGGTTAGCTCATATCGAGAAGATATTTGATGCAATGGGCTGCGATCCTGTCTTCAAGTCGAGGTTGGCATGTTACAAGTTCGAAGGTGATGTACTGGGATGGAGGAAGGCAGTGAAGCAGTCTAAGGGAGGTGACAATTGGGTGGCTAGATTGACTTAGGCTCAGTTCAGGGAGTTAGTGATAGAACAGTTCTTCCCCAAGGCTGAGCAAGACAAGATGAAGAGGGAGTACCACGAGATCAGGCAGAGAGCTGGGGAGAACAGCAATGAGTTCATGCAGCGCTTTCTTTATTTGGTTGGTTTTCTTGGCGCAGGAGCAGGTACTGCGAAGAGCAAGATACCACTTTCGTTGGGCTCTTCGTACATCGGTCACCAATAACTTGGTGTGTGCTACCTTCAACACGGTGGCACAGGTGGCCGATGCAGCACGTAAGCTGGAGATGTTGCAGGAGAGAGAGGAATTTGGTGAAGCAGAGAGACCCGAGAAGAGGTATTTGTTCGTCACTCAGCGGTGACCATTTTAATTTATTCAATACTATCCAATATTTATCTTCTCTTTAAACTGCATCTTTCAGGCAGAAGACTGGGGACCGGTCTCAACCGGCTACTCAACAATAGCCTACTCAGCCCAAGAGTAACGGTCAGAACCAAGACCGTTCTGCTACGGATAGGCGTGGCGGTAATGATAATTACCGTAACAACGCTGGAAACTCCAACAGCAGCAGGTCCCTAAACTCACTCATTTCTTATGTTACATGTTTATGATTCCTAATTCTGGCACTTTAGCATCTTCTACTAGGAATCATGGTAACGGAAGGGAGCAGGACCGCAGATGTTCACAGCCTAACCGTACAGCTATCACTAGTATTATGTCTTACGATTTTCTACATTGTCCTCCATGTCTCATGTGTACTTTCCTGGACAGGCTCTCAACCAGCAAGGACACCTGTTGGAGGGTATACTCACCCTCTCTGCACTACCTGCAACCGTAGGCACCCAGGGCCATGTCACCGCGACAGCGATGCTTGATTCAAGTGTGGCATTACTGGTCATCGCATGAAGGACTGCCGCAAGGGTGAGATAGAGGACACATCTGGACATGCCGATTCCAAGCCACATCCTACTACTAGGCGGGTGTACACGACCTCTCGTGATCATGCCAACAAGTCTACAGGTACCATCACTGGAGTCTTGTATATGTATGGTCAAGCTGCATGTGTTTTATTTGACACGGGTGCTACTCATTGGGTCATTTCTACTGCTTATGACAAGAATATTAGGATATCCCCTATGCCATTAAAGAATGTATTAAACATTTCCACGCCTTTAAGAGACTCTGTACGCATAACCTATGGGTACAAGAACCTTCCCCTAGAGTTTGACGACAAGATTTGCTCAGTTGACGCACTTCCACTGGATATGTGCGATTTTGACATGATATTGGGCATGGACTGGCTATCCAAACATCACGCCACCATTGACTGCCATTCATATCGGGTCATCTTCGGTGATGTAAATGCACCAGAGTACATTCACGACAGTTTCGTACCTGGAAGGTCTGTACAAATAATTTCAACCTTACAAGCACGTGCACTACTGTCACATGGTTGTGAGGGCTATCTTGCTACTGTTCATGATCTGGAGGCTGAAACTCCATCTATCCAGAATCAGCCGATCGTGTCAGAATTTCCAGACGTGTTTCCAGAAGAACTTCCGGGCATACCACCTGCTCGTGAAGTGGAGTTTAATATTGAGCTCATCCCAGGAGCTGGGCCAATTTCTAAGGCTCCTTATCGCATGGCTACGATAGAGCTGAAGGAGTTAAAGGAACAACTACAAGAATTGTTGGAACGCGGTTTCATTCGACCTAATGCTTCTCCATGGGGCGCACCTGTTCTGTTCGTAAAGAAGAAGGACGGCAGCATGCGTCTGTGCATAGATTATCGTGAGCTTAACAAGATCACCATCAGGAATAGATATCTGTTGCCACGTATTGACGACTTGTTTGACCAACTCCAAGGGGCCAAAAATTTCTCCAAGATTGATCTAAGGTCGGGCTATCATCAGTTACGGGTTAAAGAGCAGGACATCGCCAAGACTGCTTTCTGTACACGTTACGGGCACTATGAATTCGTAGTCATGCCATCCGGCCTTACCAATGCTCCAGCTGTTTTCATGGATCTGAAGAACCGTATTTTCCATGAGTTCCTGGACAAGTTCGTCATTGTCTTCATTGACGACATTCTGATTTTCTCTAAGTCAAAGGAGGAACACGAAGACCTCTTCGTACTGTACTACAGATACTTCGCCAGAAGCAGCTGTATGCTAAATTCTCCAAGTGTGAGTTCTGGTTAGACAAGGTGGCGTTCCTATGCCACATTGTATATGCAGAAGGAATAACCATGGACCCAGTAAAGGTTGAGGCTATTACCAAGTGGCGAAGACCGACATCAGCGACTGAACTTCGTAGTTTCCTAGGCTTAGCTGGTTACTACCGTAGGTTCGTAGAGAACTTTTCCCGTTTAGCACTGCCATTGACCAAACTGATGTGGAAAGGGGAGAAATTCGTCTGGACTGAATAAAGAGATAAGAGCTTTGAAGACCTAAAGCAGAAGCTAGTATCTGCACCGATTCTTACTCGCCCATCTGGTACAGGTGGATTTAAAATCTATAGTGATGCTTCAGGGAAGGGACTTGGCTGTGTTCTCATGCAACATGGGAAAGTGATTGCGTAAGCTTCACGGCAGCTTAAGCCTTATGAGGAGAACTACCATACGCATGACTTGGAACTTACAACAGCCGTGTTTGCATTGAAGATATGGAGGCACTACTTGTATGGAGAATCATGTGATATCTTCAGAGATCACAAGAGCCTGAAGTACATCTTCACTCAACGCGAACTGAACATGAGACAGAGAAGATGGTTAGAGTTGTTGAAGGATTATGACATTAATCTGTAGTATCATCCCGAAACGGCGAATGTAGTGGCAGATGCACTTAGTAGGAAGTACGGTATGATCAACGACATTAAGATTGAGGAAGAGGTTATAAGAGACTTGGAGCGACTAGACATTGAGATCATGGTACGTGACAGCACGGTTACTGGGCTAATCTTATAGTAGAACCTGAATTGATCTCTAGGCTCAAGGAAGCTCAGAAGGATGATGGTGAAATTTGGGCGATCATTCAGAACTTGGATCAGCAGACGGAGTATTGGTTGGATGACGACGGTATCTTATGTCAGGGCACTAGACTTTGTGTTCCTGGTGATCTTATACTCAGGGAAGCGTTATTAGCTGAAGCTCATAGCTCCCCATTCTCCATTCATCCTGGTTCGACCAAGATGTAGCACGACATCAAGCAGTACTTTTGGTGGAGTGGTATGAAACACGATGTTGCTTCTTATGTCTCCAAATGTCTTACCTGCCAACAGGTTAAGATCGAGCATCAACGGTCTAGTGGTCTACTACAACCGTTAGACATTCCGGAGTGGAAGTGGGATAAGATCACCATGGATTTTGTTACCGGTCTTCCGCAGGCAAAGAGGAGGCATGATGCGATTTGGGTTATCGTTGATCGACTTACTAAGTCAGCTCATTTCTTACCGATCTGCAAGGATGATCCGGTTAGCAAACTCGCTGATACTTACAAGAAGGAGATCATGAGACTTCATGGTGCTCCGTCCAGTATCGTCTCGGACAAAGATCATTGGTTCCCTTCGCGATTTTGGAAGAGTCTGTAGAAAGCTTGGGGTACAAAAACTTAAGCTTAACATGGCTTTTCATCCTCAAACAGACGGACAATCGGAGCGAACGATTCAAACATTGGAAGACATGCTCCGAGCATGTGCATTGGAGAGGACAGGAGATTTGGATGATTATATTTGTTTAGTAGAGTTTGCATACAACAACAGTTGGTACGCCAGCATTAAGTGTGCAGCATTCGAGATGTTGTATGGCAGGAAGTGTCGCGCCCCAATCTGCTGGGATCAGGTTGGTGAGCGAACACTTGAAGGACCGGAGATGTTAGAGTTGACAACGAGAAGGTCGTCGCAGCTAAGCAGAAATTACAAGAAGCTCGCACACGTCAGAAGAGTTATGCCGACAAGCATCGGAGGGACTTACATTTCAACGTAGGAGATCATGTCTTTCTTAAGGTATCACCGGCACGTGGTGTTAGACGTTTTGGAATCAAAGGGAAACTCAGTCCTCGATTCATCGGACCGTTTGATATCATCGAGCGAGCCGGTGAAGTATCTTATCGCTTAGCGTTACCTCCGCAGCTTTCGCACGTTCACGACGTTTTCCATGTGTCCTTACTTAGAGGGTACAACTATCATCCCCTTCACATGGTTCAGTATCCACTGGAACAAGGCAGATCTAGTAGGGTGATTAGTGGAAGTTAAGCCACCCCTAATCAACCCACTTCAACCATTATTTGGTTAGATTTCATTCTAATTTTGTACTAGTTTTTAGCATTCAACCACCATTATTCTAAATGAATAATGTAAACAATATAAGACAACAATGTAGGTTAATTTTTGAAGCGTTATTTATCACTATTAATTTTTGGTTAAGTACGTCGATCTCCTTAAATAAAATTCTTGGCTCCACCCGTGCTATGAGATAAAAACTTATACATGATATTGTGAATATAATAGCAACACATATAATTAAGGATTAAAGTTTGACTAATAATATTCAGATATTTTTTATGGACATTAAATACTATTAAAGATGAGTTATGTTTAAAACAAGATATTCTTAGTTATGTTTAAACGAACATAAACCTCTCAACACCATGCTAGTTAAGTAAAGTGAAATTATTTGTTCAACAAAAAATAAAATAAACTTATTCATCGATGTTAATATGTTAATACATAGTGACAGTTTATGTTAAAAAAACTCGTGCATACATAGATGTTATCACTATAAAGTATAAAATATTTTACATTATGTTATAAGAAAAATATTATGTAATAACTCGGTATATGTACCTACTGCTATGCCAAAACAGAAATTTATATGATATATATTTCTTTCTAAACTAATTGTATTATTAAAATTAGATTATTAATAATGCATAATAGTCATTTTCTCATAAAAAGTAGTCTAATAGTTAATCCATTTTCTTAAAGTGCGTGTATTTTTCTTATACAATAATTTTGAGACAAAACATATAATTTATAATTTTTACGCACTTAACATGCGGTCTAAAATGGGCATAGACGTTTATGTAAAAATCAAAATCATTTTACATTTATGATATTAAAAATCATCATTTTTAGCTTTCTAACCATATATCACACATAACTTTTTAACATTAAAATTATTGTACAACATTTTATTCAAAAGAATTGTATAAAATAAAAGTTTTTTTTTTCGAATCCAAACTTATTTTATGTATCATATGTGATATACCACTAATCCTTAAGGCTAAGGGAGTGGTGGTGGTCACCTCCACCTCAACACCACTTCAGTTTTCTTACTCCACTAACACAACTAACCTTTTCAACCGTAGTGGCGTTGAGAAACTCACCTTTCATTAAAATACCTATTTTATATAAAGTATATCACACTAAATATTCTCACACACTCACAAAATAACAAACTATATTAAAACTAAATAAATTAATCACACATTTGAGTGACTCATGCACGGTTAGAAACCCACCCTTTTCATCCAAACTCATGCTTGGGTTTAGGGGTGCCGTGATACTCACTCGTGACTTACCTAAGTCACTCGTAAGTTAAGATGCCATTTCGTCCAACATAAGTTCAAGACTAACTATGTTGTTGTAAAGTGATCATAAGTATTTTTATAGAACTCTAAAAGATTTATAACTTTTTGCATTTAACAATGCACATCTTAAGATTTGAAACCATATATCACACATAATATTTGAACCTAGAAATCTATACAATATGTTCATAAAAGCTAGTGAATAATCAAGATTTGATATTCAACCCTTGTTTAATATATCACATGTGATGTAACACTTAGTTATATGTCGGACGACTCTACATGTTATCATATGTACCTTTTTACAACTAAAACAGATTCATGATATTTTGCATTAGAATATAATACTTTTGTCTAATTTACGACAATATGTCATACTTTCTAATTAACAAGTTATTGTTCTATCACATGTGATAATATTTTCTCCAACTTATATTTAAGATACAGTAATGATTTTGAAGTATATAACTAATGTGATACGTATATGATTTGAAAATTAACAATATGTGTTTTTAGATGAAAAACAAATGAATTATTTAAGTTCTACACAAATACGTATGCTCATTTCACAACAATATATTGAGTATTTGAACTTATAAATTAGTAATATATCACATATGATATATATCATACACGCTATTGTAGAATAAAAAGTCAAAAAAGACAAAAAAAAAATATCGAAAGTATATAAAAATTTTACTTTATTGAAAGATAGTCAGATATTTGTTATAAGCGTGTAATTTATTTTGCGTATCGATAAATGGTTTCTAACTAATATATATGTGTTTTAGAAGGAAAAACGGTGAAAATATGTTATAATTTAAAAAAGGATCGTGGCTGAGTGGAAATGAATGTTTTATTTTAGTTAAAAATGAAGGGGGAATTTGGTCCCTCAATCTCAACTAGCAGGGTATTCGCGTAATACGAAGACCAGTAGAAAATAACAAAAAGGGAATTAATCTGTACTCTAATTTTTATAGGTTTCAGTCGGTTTGTTTTTGGACAACTTTTATTTGCTAGCAAAATCGGTGATCATTCATGTTTTTGGTTGAACTCATTTTCGGATGGCTTGTGTAGATATATGATTTTAATGTGAATATATAATTGTATTTTTAAGTAATGAGGTGTATTAATATATATTAGTATTAATTATTTTTATTGTGACTAATAAGTTATGAGATTTTAAGTCTTACTATTTTAATTTTATAAAATTGTTTTGGTCGTGAACAGTTAGTTGATGTAAGTTGCACTATCAAGTATTCATAATTAAAAGGGGTAAATGATTTATATATAATAAACATTTTTTTTGTTTTTTTATACAGAAACTCGCCTCTTTTGGTTAATGTTGGTGATTTTTTTGGAAAAGTTCATATCTTTTTAGAATAATAACACTCCGCTTGCTATTTACTATATTACATATATATCTAGCATCAATATGTTTTGGTTATAAAACTAACAGGGTACCCGCGCGATGCGGCGGCGGGTACCCTGTGATTGACCAGTTTGAAGATAATGTCGATAAGATCCGGTTTACTTATTTTTATAATCTTTGAACGAATTTCTTCGGATCGTTTTCGGACGAATTTTATTTGACATCTAAACCGGTGGCCACTCTTGTTCCTACTTGAATCTATGGTCCAGTTTGATTTTCAAAACTATATAAATTAACATATAATTTTATAAACTTTGTGTCTAAGGGTGATAATCAAGTCGGGCTGGTCGGGTTCGGGTCGGGTCCAATTCGGTCAAGGCTAAAAATAAGTAACCCAAACCTGACATGATTTGAACTTGGGTTACAAGAGTTCGTGTCTATTCCTGTAGAGTGGGTCTACTCGGGTCGGTCAATTCGGATCAACGGAATTGGGTAAACAAAAACTTTTTTTTACTCTTTTTAAATATAAATTAATTATATTTAAATAAATAAAAAATCTTACTCGGGTCAATCGGGTCGACCAAAACCCGAGTTACAAAAAAATAAATTGCACGATACACGTCCGATTTTTAATTCGGGTTAGTCAGGTTGACCCAATTAACCTGAAGAGTTTGTACCCGAGTAACCCGACCCAAATATACTAGGGTTGGGTTCAGGTCGGGTTGGTTTTTTTTAAACCCTTATTTGTGTTCGTTATTAGTTTACAATGTGTATAACTACATGTACTTCTCATTTTATGGGTGTTTCTAAAAATTAATATTATTAGTTTGTTTAATGTATTAAGATGTGTTTTAGGAATAACGTTAAAAAGTGTGTGTTTTACATTGGTTAATTGTACATATAATATAAATATGTGTATTTTTAAATAATGAAACTCTGTCATTTCAATTTCGAATGTGTATTCTGTTAATATATTAAAAAGATGTTTCATATGAAAAATGAAGTTTGAAAATTTTAATGCGTAAAAGAGTTTTTATGCTTTCTTATAATTGTAAAATGTGTAGTTATGATTGGATATTCATATAATGGGGTGTTTGAAATATGAGTATTAATTATGTTTGTATTATGCAGATATATTTGTAAGTATGGTATTTTAATTGTAAGGTTTTAATTACATGTGTATTGTTGTAATTATTATACTATTAATGGTGCGTTTGGTATGTTAAAAGGAATCACTATCGGTAACGGAATGTTATAAGGGTGGAATGATACCGAATATATCATAATCGATATTGTTGTTTGGTTTATATTAGTTGGGTTGTAATAATTTAATAAAATTTAAAATCTACAAATATATGTGGTGGAGAAATTTGTATTTAATAAATATGTGGTGGAGAAATAAAATACACGGGACCCACGGGAATGAAATATGAAAGTCACCTTTACCCACTACTATGTATCTATGATTATCCTTTCATAACCTTATTCCCATAGGCATTAACCAAACATTTTTATTGATTACGATAGTCATTCCACCATTCTCAAAATACATACCAAACGCACCCTAATTATACTAGGAATGGTGCCCGTGCTTTGCCGCGGTGTTTGGGGTTCGTTTCATGTCCGAAAACATTTGAATACGCATTATAAGAAACAAAATTAGCAGAAAATAAATAACTAATTTCAAAACTACGATGTTTGTCCAAATGGCTAATAAATAGCATTCGACACATGTAATACAAAATAGCCTCATTTTGCACCATACAGATAGGATAATATAGAACTAATTTTTTTAATACGTATTATGTTTATAAAACTTGCAGATACAAAGGTGGTGATTGATTTAAGTGTTGTCAGTTGTGCACTTGTGGGCACGTTGACTACAATAATGATTTTCTTTCCAATTACAGCTCATGCATTCTCGGCTTCTCGCCAGGGGTATAATTTAAGGAAAATGTTGTACAAAATTGGTACCTGGAGCCTGTTTAGTAGTGGCAGGAGTAGCACCACCAGCAGTCTGTCTTTGACTTTGCTTGCACCCGATATCCGGCTGTAGTAATGGTTTCATCATTTTTGGGAATTTCTTTATTGTGGAAATTTTGCTGTCCTTGACCATAGCTATCCTATCTGAAGCAATGAAACATAAATTATAGTACTATGAATATTCATAGTAGGAACAAAAAGTACAACTTATAATCTTGAATTGGTATATAAGTGCATAAAGATTATAGAAGGCCTTTTCTTTTCTCAAATACACTGAATTAGGTGAGGTTTATACAATCTGTTATACTTAACTCGAAAGGTTCTCATATGGTTCGATATAAGTAATGCAACCGAGATACGATCATATATAGGTAAAAATGCATGCATGAACTCTGGTCAAAGATAGGTTATGCCACATGAATAAGCTATAGATAAAGAATAAGTTGACTAAATCATGTTAGATGGTCACTAATTTATGTATCCTAACAAAAAAGTAACGTAACAAAGATGAGGAAATCATATTGGAAGGAACCTGAACCAATATATACCAGGTTATCCCTTAAATGTTGTATCACTTTAATAAGAATCTATTTTTATTTAATCCTTCTGGTGACTTTTGGCAAATTTGACCCGTTTTATTTGGAAATAAAGAACCACCTCACGTACCTAAAACCATTTAAACTAAACAGCCATACCTTTTTGTTTTTGAAAGATGAAACATACCAGAAGGGTGTTTATGGTGTTCACTTCCTGGTTTAGCATGAGCCAAATACCCCTTTTGTAGAATAACGGGTGTTTGGTTCCTGGTTTATCAGCAGCCAAATACCCCAAATCTGTTTAGTTTTGAAATCAGCAAGTAGTTTATCAAATATCCCACTTAATCGCAGCCAAAAAAATAAAACATGTACAACCAAAGCGGACCAACTCGGAAGTTCATGTACAAATTTTTTTACCTATGCAATCTATTTCGGAACCCTACCTTTGTTCTTTCATTAAGTCGAGTTCTTTTCGCGTGTCAGCTTTTTTGTTGCTTCTCAAAACTGTTGAAGTTGGTGTTGCTTTTAGCAGTGTTTCATCCGGTCTAACTCCTTTAAGTGACCTACCCCATAACATGTGTTTAAGTTACTCATATAAAGAAATAAAATTTATACAGCAAGTCATAAAACGATGATGTTGTAAATTACCATCCATTTTCTTTCTGAGCAGCCATGGAAGTCAGACCATTTTGCTCGTAGCTGCCAAAAGTAAATGCACATGAGTAACATGAAAAACTAACAGAAAACATCGTTAAATCAAATTGGAAATATGGTCTCAATCTAGCTAAATACCTGGTTTTATCTTATTTAATTTTAATGGCTCTCATCATAGAGACAGAACGACGAAAACAACCTAATAATCAAATAAAAGGATGTTAAGCTCGTTGTTCCAATAAAAGCGACCTCTATATACTCACATTAATGGTAACTCATAAAATAGACAACAGTTCTGTATGCGTATTAATGCGAGGGGGCTAACGGTATACTTTACCATTGTTTTTATTTAAGGGATGTTTATGGTAGCTTATATACCGATCTTATGAACTTCTGTAAAATTGAAAAGTTTCAAAATAAGCCTATTTAAGCAAAAAAAATTTCAAAATAAGCTTCCTTGATGAGTATGGAACTTATTCCCAAACCAGATAAGTCATAAGCCGGCTATATAAGCCGAAACAAACAGCATTGAACTGGTAAATAAATCGAATGTATTAGAAAAGTTTAAAATGCTACCTTATATATCGAGCCTCGTTCAGGAACATTTGTGGCTGCAATTTAAAAAACCTAAACCCATGAAGATAGCTATCCCACCGATGACCGGTGCTGACTTCCCAGCTTGTAATGTCACTTTAGTTATTCCAGTCACCATTTATATAAAAAAAAATATGTATGTAGGTAACATTACAAAAAGAAGGAAAAAGATTAATGTAAGGCAATGATAATAACCTTTTGTGGCTTTGGCAAAAAGTAGAGTTTATTCGCGTAACAAAGAATATTTATGAGCCATCACTGGTATGAAAATATAGTATGAAAGTAATGTCGTCATATACACGCTCAGACTCGTGAGTGCTGTCACGGATAAAAGAGGAGTCAACCCGCCATGGCTGCAAACACCATGTTCGTGGTTCTACCCCGCCAAGACACGGGGTCGTTTTCACTCACCATGATCAATAGTAAAGCAGAAAAGCAATATCATCATCGCCTATAATTCACAAACATCATATCATCATCGCCTATAATTCACAAACATCATGAGCGCAGATTTGTTTGTGAACAACAAAAGTTTCTATAATACATAAGGTAACCGTAGTTTTTGCTCAAGAACAATAAAGAGCTTCAAAGCAGAAGCCATTATTGACCAAAAGTTGATTACCCAAGAATAGGCAATACCAACTGATGTAACATGCCTCTTTTGAAATCGGATAGGCTTGATTTGTAGGAAAATAGTCGTGATGGCTGCAATATTTAAAGGTAGCACAACCAAGAGTGAGGGTTAAAGCGTTGGCTTAGATAAGGTGTTATTTGAGGTAAAGAGTCATAACCCGGCATGAGTGCAACCTTCAAAGGTCGCCCCGCCAAGATCCGGGCTACCTTGTCTTTGCTTGCGCCCAAGTTTAAATTCATCACAGCCACGTAATCACAAAAACATAAACATAGAGCGACTCGTGAACCACATGTGCAACAAGTTCATCGCCGGCCAGAATAACATACAGAAAGATCTATTAGATCAAATTGATCCGTAGAACGCAGGTCACCCATCAGTATCATCACACAACATACACACCGGAAACGAAACAGTGGGTGGCGGCGACATTTGTCAACCACACATCAAAACCATACCAACAATATATTTTCGTACCAGCATCCACTGGTGATGTTCGCTACCCAGCATATATGGCGGCAAAGAAAGCCTGGTGGCATCAAACACCGATCGCAATATCGTCACACGCGGGTCATAGTATAGGCTCAGATAAGGCGTCACTTGGGGAAAAGATGCATAATCCCGCATGGTTGCAACCTTAGAAGGTCGCCCCGCCAATATATGGGGCATCCTATCTTTAACCGCGACCATCTAACCTCATCATATCCCTACATTGTATCTATAATAAAAGAGGGGGATCACGTTCACCACATCATACACAGAAATATATGGTATGAATGCATCGCATGCTCACTAATGTACAAACTTTGCAGCTTATGATGGTTTTAGGTTAAAGAGGAATCAAACCGCCATGTCTGGAAACACAAACCTGCGATGCCCTGCCAAGATACGGATGATTCAACCTCAATAACACAGCAATACAACATATGATGTAAGTGTTTCTGGCAGCTTCTTTCAAGATCCGCATAGGCATAAAAATGCATAAACATAGCTACACCCACACTGTTTCAAAAGCTATCCATTTTGTGGATAAAAACCAAGGTTGTGAGCCTCAGAAAGTGGCTACACTTGGCTTGGCTGTTAACTTATTAGTTTGCCCCTCCAAGACACAAATGTTGACAACTTTTGTCAAAACCCGGGTCGTGCAAACTCATCAGAACCCTAATCATGCGTATGCAAAATCAAATATAAACCATACTGACATCTAACGTCATCATTCCCGTAAAAAAAAATCACTATGGTCTCACACACCCAACACATCTGTATCAGCTTTCTCTATTGTAGTTATTCATTTGTATCCAAACTAATGACACTAAAAATCATCATACAAATGTAACACGGGTTGTGTAATGAACATATCTATTCAGTTATACCAAAAATATCGTATTTGGATCCATAAAAATCAAATGCCACATGAAAAATATTATTTAGTGTCAATAAAGGCAACCTAAAATCCATAATCGCCAGCAAATCCTATAAAAGGATATCGTCGCCCCGCATCAACAGCGGCAATAAAAGACACCATCGTGACTATCGTCGCCTGCCATCAACCTCGGCAACAAAAAAGCTTTACAATCATACGTGCCTAAAGAACAACAGAATAAACATTTAGAGCACAGGGTACGGGGCGTTTTCGCCCCGC
Organism: Glebionis coronaria; assembly: GCA_025667525.1. Classification (NCBI taxonomy): domain Eukaryota; kingdom Viridiplantae; phylum Streptophyta; class Magnoliopsida; order Asterales; family Asteraceae; genus Glebionis; species Glebionis coronaria. Next base: position 72,071,839 of record CM046875.1, read on the forward strand.
GTTTTCCCACGGTGCCAACTGAAAACGCGAGAGCCACACACCGTATGGTGTTTTCGTATCTCGAGCCGAGGGCACGACGCGCGTTTTTGCACGAAAACGCGAGACCATACCCGGTCTCGCGTTTTCGTGCATATTTTTTTTTTAATTTTTAATTTTTTTTAAATTTTCAAAAAAAATATTACTGTTGGAATTTTGTTATACCGTTGGAGACCCGTTTTTTTCAAAAAAACCTATTTTTCACCTATAAAACTCCCATTTTCACCTATAAAACACATACAAAACACCCATATCACCTCTACAATCATATACACACACTAGTAAATTTAAAATGGAAGACATTCCCGATATGCATGAGTATTACTCCACACTAGATATGAATAATTATGCTCAATATGTCGATTATTTAGATCGAATAGAAGAAGTTGAAGACGAAAGAGACCCGTATACAAGACGCTACATTCCACGTGAAAGAGAATGGGCGGAAGAAAAATTACAACGAGGTTATTTTGGGGATGAAGATACGCCACCTATACATCCGGAAGAATATTTTCGACGAAGGTATCGTATGAGCTCCACTTTATTTAATAAAATTGTTAGTGATATACAAAATTATAATGCCGACCCTTTGCCCGAATACTTCCTTTTTTTAAGCAACATGAATATGCAACGGGTCGTTTGGAGTTTTCTACTCGTTTGAAATGTACATCTGCCATACGCCAATTGGCATATGGTTCAAGCCCCGATGCATTTGACGAGTATTTGCAATATGCTGCACGTTGTTCCCGTGAATTCTTATGGCATTTTACTAAATGCATATATATATTGTATGTTGAAGAATATTTGAGAAAACCTAATTTAGCGGATGTCCAACATGTATATGATTTACATGAGAAGAAATACGGTCTTCCGGGAATGCTAGGGAGCATAGATTGTATGCATTGAGAATGGGTTAAATGCCCCAAGGCGTTACATGGTCAATTTAAAAATAGATGTAAAAAATACCTGACTATAATGCTTGAGGCCGTAGCCGATCAACAATTATGGTTTTGGCATGCATATTTTGGGGTACCGGGTATAAATAACGACCTTAATGTGTTAAATGGTTCACCGTTTTTTGATGACCTTCTAGCCGATAGAGCTCCAGAAACTCCGTTTGAAGTTAACGGGAATACTTATAACAAAGGTTATTATTTAGCGGATGGCATTTATCCACAATGGTCTACTTTTGTCAAAGCTTTTAGTGTCGCTAGGTATGCAAAAACATTGAAGTTTAAAAAGGTTCAAGAAAGTGCAAGAAAAGATGTTGAAAGAGCCTTCGGTGTGCTACAAGGTCGGTGGAGAATTATACAACAACCGGCACGAGCGTATCAAATGAACGTCATTAAGAGAATTATGTACACTTGTATTATATTAAACAACATGATATTGAAAGACCAAAAGTTCGATATAAGTGAATATATGCACATGTACGTTTCTCCTGAACCCAACATTACACGTACTTGGGTCGAACGATGCGAAAGACAACAAATGAAAACAAAAGAACTTCGGGATAGAGCAACGCACGAAGACCTTCGATACGACCTTGTTGAACACTTGTGCAATCAAGAAGAAGAGCAATAAATTTTTTTCCGGTTATTTTTTTCTATTGTGTAATTTTTTTTATTGTGTAATTTTTTTTTATTGTGTAATTTTTTATTTATTAATGAAATGTTATTTTAATTTTTTTTTATGTGGTCCCAATGTATACTCCATGGCTCAAGCCAACCAAGGAGCATGAAATGTGGTGTTTTCGTGTTTCTGGTGTGGTGGGATCATTTAGCCATCACTCACCATACCCCCTCCAAATTCTGGTGTTTTCCCACGGCTCAGCACGAAAACACCAAACCATACCCTGTGCTATTAGGGTTAACAGGCATCATAACGCCATGGCTGCAACCACAAACCGGATGCCCGCCAAGATACGAATTATTAAGCCTGAATAACACAGCATACCAACACGCAACCAATTCAACCAATAACACGAATCCACATGACATGTTATTTCACCAACACATAAGAGCAAAAGAACTACTAAAAACCTAAAGTTTATAAAAAACGCCTTACAATTTTTATAACAAAACCTTACTTAAAAATTAAAATTCTTTTATATGCATACCTAACTCTTAATAATTGTTAGACAAAAAAATTGGTACCTTTGTTTATGTTAACATAAAAGATCATCCCCAAAATCGAAAGATCATCCCACATATCGTAGCCAAATAGAGCAGATCAACAAACATCAAAGGTCTTTCCAAAAATCGTCCCAAACAGAGCATATCAAGAAACATCAAACACCATCCCAAAGCGAGCATATGATCTAAAGATCATCCCAAAGAGTTAATAATAGAAAGCATATGATCCAAAGCAGATGATCTAACGATCCCAAAGATCATTATAAAAGTTAATAATAGAAAGCATATGATCCAAAGCATATGATCTATTGATCCCAAAGATCAGATCAAGAAACATCCAGAGAGAGAGAGAGAATGGCGGGTGGGATATAAAAAAATTATGAGTGTGTGTGAGAAAGAGATGTTATAAAATTGTGAGAGGGGAACTATAATATTAGGTATGTGAGGGGGTCACTGTTCCTACGGGAACGTGATTTCCCTTTTTTATTATAGATACAATTTGTAAGATGTTTTATTACTTGTACTATGTGCTCTTTTAATTGTAAAATGAGACGAGGGGGTGTTTTAATTATATAATTTAATGTAATTAATTATAAATTTTAATGTAACATATTATAAGTTTTCTACTTTTAGTATGCATGCTTGTTTTGCTTGTACAAATAGTAGTATATATTTTATGTTGAAATTTCAACTATTCAAAAAATATAAGTGCAAAATGCTTTATAAGATAGTATGATATTTGGAAATTCATCTTACATCTACTAATTTATTATAGACAAAAAGTTCATGTAAATTTTATTTAGTATAAACTTAACTAATCCCAGTCATCAATTTTTTTTCATATAACAAAAACTCACTTTAATTATGTTTTTTGAAAATCAAACACCTCACAAATCGTTAAACGTTACGTAAAACGAAACATACTACATACCATCGACGAAGAGAATTAAGTTATCTTTTTATCGAGGAGCACATGTATATACTTTCATAAACTTTAAAAAAAAATCAATCGCGTATGAGTAAATTATATATGATCCGTCACACGAATCATATATGATTTCTCAAATCATATATGATTTTGGAAAATCATATATGATCGTGATATAAATCATGTGTGATTTCCTCAAACGTGATTAAGAAAAAAACTGAAAAAAGTTCTCAAAAGTATATACATGTACCGGCAATAGTTCAATGTAGACACCTTCTTTAAGATAGACCCAATCAACTAATCCCAACCATCCAATTTAAAAAAATCACTTTCATCATTTAAAAAACATTAAGTATCTCACAAACCGTTAATCGTTACGAAAAATGAAACATACCATCGCGACGAGAGTTAAATCACCCATCTATCAAGGGCCTATGTATATATATATATATATATATATATATATATACTTTCGACGATTTTATTTTTCAATCACGTCTAAGAAAATAAAATATTATTCATATCACGAATCATATATGATTCGTATCACGAATCATATATGATTTGTGTCACGAATCATATATGATTTCTTCAAAAAATCATATATGATTCGTGATATGAATCATATATGGTTTCAGAAAATCATATGTGATTCGTAATACGAATCATATATGATTTTCTCAGACGTGACTTAAGTAAAATATCGAAAATAAATTTTTCCAAAAAATATACATGTGCTCCTCGATAGAATGACTATTTAACTCTCGTTGTAATTGTGCATTTTTTGTCGCTTGACGATTTATAGTTTGTGAGATATTTTATTTTTAAAAAGAGGTGTGAAGTTGGTTTTTAAAAAAGTAAGTGAATGTGATTGTTTATTGAGTTTAGACTAAATGAAAGGTATACATTGATCTCAATTCAAATATGAAGTTAAAAACTTAAAACTCCTTTAAAAGAGTTTTAAGTTTATATTTTTACTAATTATAAGTTCGTAACAACAACACGAGAAGAAATACATCCTTTTAGATATTAATTTTCATAGAAAATAGAGGTTCAAAGAAATTGTACCAATCAAAATACTTGATTTTGACACGTAGACAAAATTATACGATATGTTTGGCTAATAAAAAGTCAAAATCAAATCCAATTTGGTTAAAACTGAAAATCTCATAGGTTTTTACTTTTGACCAAATTGGATTTAATTTTGAGTTTTTATTAGCCAATCAGATCGTATGATTTTATCTGTATGTCAAAATCAAGAATTTTGATTGATCCAACTATTTTCCTTCAACCTCTACTTTTTATGAAAATTCTTAAACCATTTAATTCTAATATAAAAGACAAAAAAAACGTCAAAAAATATTTGTGTCAAAAATATGATAAAAACAACTTTTAAAAAAAAGCAATTAGTCAAACTATAGTGAGTAGATTTTAAATCATTTATATGGAGTTAAGTGTAATTTAAGAATTCCACATTTTTAAATGACTTTTAAAAATAAACAAGTACCTCTTTGAACTTATACTCTATATACTTTGTTTTTTTAAATACATCATATATATTTTCTAACAATAAAACATATATGTTATTTTAAAAAATATAACATATATATGTGCATGGTTATAGATATCAAATATAAAACACGAGTTATATAGAAATTAAATAGATATGATTATACATAATACATCGACATGTATTTTACACTGTCGTCATATGCTACCAAACACAAATAGTGCTAGAGTGAGATAACAAAAATACATAATTCCTTCATGCAAAACCTGTGTGTGCATAAATGTTGTAACTATTTAATTATTAAAAGGTTCATATGATTTTACAAAAAATATTAAAATTAAAAAAGTTCATGAATTTATGAACTATCACAAAATTTAATTTCAAATAAAATTTCGTTATAATATCCATTCAAATTACGTGTGTGCACGGGTTGACCATTGTTTTTTACTAATAATCAAGATCTAACTTTACGAAGAAAAAAATTGAGAGTAAAAAAAGTCTAAAATTCGAATTGTAATAAATGAATTGGGTTTATATGACTTTTCATGAAGCAAAGTAAATAAAAAAACCTAATTAAATCTATAAAAATAAAAGTTTAAAATATATATATGTATAATTTACTTAAAATCATAATAAGATTTTTTATTTGAATTATAATACTTAATTATGTGCGTTCACATGTATTAAAACTAGTATTGCATATAAAAACATAAGTTGTCAACTAGTATTGCACAATAAAATTTATTACATTTGATAACTAAATTAAATGTGAAAAATAAGTAATAAGGGTAATAAAAAGTATTTTCTTATCAATTTATATTAAAAAGTGTTAGTAAATGTTATTTTTATCAACTTTTACTAATAAAAAAAATTAAGTAATAGAGGAAGTACTAAAAGTCCATTTATAATTAGTATTTAGTAAAAAAAAATTTAAAACTTTTAATACTTTTTTTAATAAATAAAAATATAGGTTTTTTTTAGGAAAGAGCAAAAATCATCCCTATGATATGTCGAAAAATCGAATAACATCCTTCGTTAGTTTTTTGGACAACAGCTATCCCTCCGTTAGTGCGCGCGGCACGATACATCCCTCATGGACTAACGGTGCAAATAGTTTTCTCGTTAAAAATTAACAAGGCTTAAAGAGATGGTATCTTTGTCCTTTTCCTTTTCCAGGGATGTATGGTGAACCTTATCATAACTTGTTTCGAAAAAAAAATTATTTTCGAAAAAAAAGTTTTATTTTCAAAAAACTAAATTATTTTCGGAAAAAATAAATTTATTTTGGAAAAGAAAAGTTTAATTTTTCAAAAAAAAATATTTTCGAAAGAAAAAGTTCTATTTTCGGGAAAAAGGGATTATTTTCAAAAAAAAGTTTTATTTTCAAAAAAAAAAATTATTTACGAAAAGAAGTTTAATTTTTTTTTTTAAATTATTTTCGAAAGAAAAAGTTTTAATTTCGAAAAAAATAGTTTTATTTTCCAAAAAAGTTTAATTTTCGAAAAAAAAATTTATTTTTTTTTGAAAAAAGATTAAATTTATTTTCAAAATTCTTTGTTTCGAAACAAGTTATTTAAAAAAGTTTAACTTTTGCTTTCGAAACAAACTTTTTTTAAAAAAATTAAACTTTTTGTTTCGAAAAATATGTTTTTTATTTTTTTCGAAAAAGATAAAACCTTTTTTTTCAAAAATAATTTTTTTTTCGAAACAAGTTATTTCGAAATAAGACTTTTTTTTTAAAATAATTTTTTTTTCGAAAATAAAACCTTTTTCTTCGAAAATTAAACTTTTTTATCGAAATATAAATTTTTTTTTAGAAAATTAATTTTTTTTTTAAATAAAACTTTTTTTTCGAAAATAATTTTTCTTTTTGAAAATAATTTTTTTTCGTAAATAATTTTTTTTTTTTAAGTAATTTTTTTTTCGAAACAAGTTATATTAAGGTTCACCATATATCCCTGGAAAAAGAAAAAGACAAGGATACCCTCTCTTTAAACCTTGTTCATTCTTTACGAAAAAAACATTTGCATCGTCAGTCCATGATGGATGTATTGTGCCCCGCGCACTAACGGAGGGATGACGGTTGTCTAAAAGACTAACGAATGATGTAATTCGATTTTTCGACATACCACAGGGATGATTTTTGCACTTCCCTCGTTCTTTTTCTTACTTTTATATTTAATGTGTTTTGGTAAGGAAAAATGATAATATTTTAAATAATTATATATTTTATTAGTAAATAAAAATTTTAATAAAAATAATTTTTGTTTTGTAGTGATGGCTTCATATAAAAAAACGTGATGGATTTAGAAATGAATTGATGTGTGTGGGGTTTTTCCTTCACGTGGATTTGAAAATGACATGAATTCACGTGTGATGATTTTTCATAACGTGGGTTTCAAAATGATCATGAAGCAATTTAGCTCGAACCTTGATAGCATAACTTAACAGAATAACACCCATACGCAGATTGAAATTCTCCCTGGGAATCATATCCCTAGCTCCACTTAATTTAACTAAAATCTAAATGTCTAATTACTTCAATATTTACCAACCTAAAACATACAAAAGGTCTGTGATATGCTTGCACGTACCTTGAAAACTCTGAGCCTCGTCTCAAAACCATTTTTTTGCTAAAGGAATATATCTTGAGATTTTTATCCAATTCATATTCATTATTTGCAACTTGTGCTTTTGCGATCCCCACCTATTGATGAATTGCAGACATGAAAGTGAAAGGGTTGTTTCCGAGTATAATAGTACATCAGATGAACATGTGCTTTTTGTTTGACAGCTTCCCATATATGAGTTGTTGCCAGCAAGATCCATGCCAATCGCACACGTTGCGTACTGTTATACTAGGAATTTAGCATTATCAGGTACGTACGGCCTGCAAAAAAGGATTCAAGTATATAAGTTCTAGGAAAGAATGAGCATATAACAAAATGATTACAGTCATAACTTTGAAGAACTTCTTATTGGGCACTCACTACCGATCCTTATTATCACAATAAACCTGAGATAAATTAGATTTGGGAAAGAGGAAAATAAGATAAATTAGCAAGTATTCTAGTGTAAAGGGTTATATGGTCGACCTGTTTAACAAGAGAAATACTTAAAAAAATACAAAAACCTGAGAGGGTTTTAATAACTAAATAACAAGGTAGTTGTGGTTCAATCATTTTTAACTAGATGTTCGGCTAGTTTGGAACAACGATAACTGAGATGGTGTTTGCTCTTTTGCAACAGTTTCGAAGATGATGTGATGTTCTAAGTTATGCAACTAAGACCGCAGTTTCCTTATTATACACAAATATTGGTGTTCGACGAAGCTATGCAACAAAGACTGTAGTTTCAACAGATATTATGATCCGCAATAAAACTCAACAGATATTATGATCCCCAATAATGCGCGACCACCAATTACCTCGTTCCAAACATTTATTAATTCAGAAAAATCAATGACCAAAATGTCATGAAATACATATTAGGCAAATAGTTTCACTTGATAATACAAAAGCACAACCACTTTTGATATCGCCTTTGACACTATAAATTGGATACGATCGAGAAAAACAAGATTTATTAATAGTAATACAATCACTATTAGGTAATTTTTGAATTACCGTTTATTTGTTACACTTGTAACTTATACAGTAAGTACCATCAACGACCACAATGTACGCTTATATATTTGGCTTTTTGGTTAAGGAGATGGTAACTGTGACGACAGCTTCTTTCTTCTGAGTGGACATTCTCTCCGTGAGTAATTTCTCATACCTCATGAAAATTTCATCGACGAATGCTTCACCGAAGTGATTAGAAACCAAAGACTCAACCGCGGCTCTAATAGCCTTTGCCACACCGTGTGCTATGACATGACCCTCTGTGTCTTTCAGTTGCGATGAGTTGTTGTCATAGTTCTTTTCCTTCCAAGCCTCCCAGTTAACCTCAAAACATTCTAGGTGATCCAATGTAAAGGAACCTTCGCTCTCTACTAAGTTCTTGATCTCAGCAGGGGATGCTGTATATTCAGGAATGTTGAACGAATCCAACTTGGCCTCATCTATGAGTCCCTATTTTTGTGATTACAAATTATTTAATGGGTCAAGAAAGGACCGCCGATATAAAACATACAAACCAAACAACGTTATAAACTGAATGGCAGGTTTTTATTTGGTTATAACTTGAACATAAACAGCATTACTAAGAGGAGTATCTTCGATACCTAAAAATTAAAGGTAGATATATAAATAATTTGTTTAGTTACCTCAAATACCATCTCCTGAAGAGCCATTGCTAATGACCTCCAAAGTTGATAGCTTTCTTCGCAACAAGCATCATCAGGTGTCCTCCCTGCTAATGTCAAAACCATCCTTCCTCCGTCCATCATCTCCTCTGCCCGACACATCAAAAATGCCAGAAAGTCCTTTTGAAATTGCTCATAGTATGCCTTACTTACACTTTCCGGGGTCGTACTTGATAAGTATATGTTCCCTTTATTGCTCTCTTCTAGTTCAGGAAGCTGCTTAAATTGAAAAATTACATCCAACTAGTAAGTATTAATATTTATGCTTTAAATAACGTACATTGAGAGACACAAACGCACCTTTGACAACCATTGAAGGGCGTATGAAGAATGTACGAAATGTAGGCTCTTAGCAGGAAAAAGCCTCATGCAAAATGATCCAGGGACCCCAGTGAAGTAGCACATTGGTCGATGGTGTTCATCAATGGTATCCGCCGTGGCTTTATTTTCTTGGAGCTCTTGTAGTGCGATGAAAACGGTGTTGAAATCATTGGTTGGAAGGTCGTTCAAGTTGATTTGAACCTCAGGAGATTTACGGCCCAACTTGAGGCTAGTCTTGCTGACTGCATCGATTACCATAGATCCCACTAGAAGTGTGTTTGGTCCAGATGAACATCCAAGATCAGCCATAACAAGGGTTTTGAGAAAGTAACCGTTGCTGCTAAATATGTCGCTTATTGCTTGCTCTATCAACCCTTTGGCTTTCATCATACCCATTCTCTATGGAAAAGTAAAAATATACAGTACGAAATTTCATTATTTCATAAAAAAAAAGGTTCGTTAGAGGGCCAATGTTAACCCAAGGTCCAACTAGGAGCCTGTTTCCTGAAAATGGTGACTAAGATCTTAGGTTAACCCGTTTACCCGCTCAAACCTTCAACAAATGATTTGCATATATTATAACAAATTTAAAATTTAGAAGTGATGTGTTTGATGAATATAAATGTGTGTGTACTGTGCAGTCTCTTTGCATGAATGAAATGTGACACCTGAGCTCCCGAGTTGCTTGCGTAACTTGTATCTCCTATTCCTCCGTTCATGTGAAGGATCTTGGCCAAGTCCATCGGTCTAGATTTTCTTCGGAAAAGGCACAAAAGCTTCAAGTGTAGACAGCTTACAAGCTATTTGCTTATATATAGAGAACTAAACTATTGGCTTATTATATATAGAAAATTGTTAAGTCTCTAGCTAGCAAGGTACATGAAACCAAATTATCGAGCACAATGTTTATTATTAGTTTATTACACATATTTTTCAATAATAATTTTCCAAATAATAATGAAAGTTCTAAGTTAAAATAACTTTATGTAATAATAAACATTTCATATAAAAATACTCTTACGAAATTATGATGATTAATTGTGAAAAATATTTGCTAATCTGTATAACATTCGTCACAATATTATATGACGTATAAATAAAAAAAATCTTTGTAACTTTTATGCTTACATGTTTTCACACATAGAATAACCTTAAATTTTTCCTACTTTTATATGTACGATTATATCGAATTAATTAGGAAATGATTAGTATTTCACTAAACTTGTACCAAAATACATACATACACGATATATGTTTTTGATTATACAAATTTATAAAAATTTATATGGTTCAAAATTAAACATAGATTTGATAGTAGATTTACATTAGTTAATAATTTAAATAATTGTATATAAAAAAATTATAATTTATAGTAATAATCATTTGTACATGTTGCATATTAATTTGTATTCATTTTGTTATTTAATGTGTATTGTTCATCGATTAATAGAGAAATAAATTTATGAATTTTTTGATGTTGTAAAGGTTTGTACTAAAAGCTTGTTAGGTTGCTACTTACAATTTTGGAGAAATTGTACCATCTCTTTTATAAGTAGCACATTTATATGTGTCGTTATTAAATAGTACATATTGTCGTTATTAAATAGTACATATTCATGTAATGGAGCAGTTCTTATCGGTTTTGATAGATTCTCTTCGGTTCATCTTCTGACGGTTTTTATTGGCTAGTCGAATCGATTGTGACTAGTTTCCAGTTGAACCCGTTGGTCTGATTCGGTTTTCAAAACAATGTACACCATCATTTTAGGTAAACAACATATATATGGTTTCGTAAATATATGTTTTTAGTTGTTGATGTAGTGAAAAATAAGGATAAATAATTGAATATGTTGATTCTAAAGAATACCAGAAACAACTCTTCCAACAATCTTTGATTCACAAGAATACCGATTATTGAGATGAAAATCAAACAATAAACCCTTACCCGTATTTAAGTTAATTAACAAAAGACTAAAAAGTCATATTATTTATTCATATCTCAATAATTCCATACAATAAACCCAGGTCTTAATTTTATAAGAAAACTAAATTTGGGAAAAAAGATAAGAATATTATTCCTGGAAAACACAAAATAAAAAAAATTAAATAAAAGATACTACAAAATAAGAAAAGTAAATAAAAAATACCACAAACTAAGGAAACTAAATAACCAGATTATTTTATGCTCCTCCATCATTCTCTTTCACTTCAAAAAACTCATCTTCGAGTTTGTCTCACTCGTCCCTTGTACTCGTAGCATCTAAATTTGTATCCCTTGCATCAAATTCTCTTTATTTATAATGAATCGACCTACAACCTTGATCGTCTTAAAAACCAAACTTATCGACAATCACTGCGACTTCCTGGTATATATTTTTTCAACCATGATACTAACATCCACCCATTTACCTTTTTGCAACCAAATTAACTCGTGAGTGTTTGAAACGACGAGTTTTAGATAATCAACACTTTATGTAGTTTGGATCATTGAAGAACAAATATCATTAGACACAACTACAACGCATTCGATGTCGTCTTCTTTGCCACTAAATCTTCCTTCCCCAAATAATCCTCCTTTCTCCTCAAAGATATCTTAAATATCTGTATCAGAAACTAGCAGTGATTCTTATTCTACACCCAACACAATATCCAAAGATGGCACATCATTTTTTTCCTTTTGAAAATTCTGATAATTGTCAACAACAGGATACTCATCTTCCTCGGGTTCTTCATAATTATTACAAACGACATCATCATCTTCGTCTTCAGGATCAACAAATGGGTTTTTTTTCTCTTCATCTTCGGTACCCCAACTGTTGCGTCACCATGCTTGTTCATCAAGTGATCCATCCGGCCAGTCAATTGATTAATTAACTGATCCAATCGCTCCTCCAATCTTGCCATAACACGCCGCTCCAATTCTTGTTCATGCACACCCTAAAGATTCTGACTTCCCTTTGGAGACATCTTAATCAGGAACATTGACTCTTGATACCAACTGATGTAGCGAAAGATAAGAATATTTAAGCTCCTCCATACTTGTTGTACAATGTAAATATATAATTGTATTTTTAAGTAATGATGTGTATTAATTATATATTAACTAGTATTAATTATTTATTATTCAATGTGTATTAATTACTGTATTATATATAAATTAGTTTTAATATGAGTATTAAATTATGTTTTTTTTAACTGATTTTTAATTATATTTATATAGTTGTATATTATGCATATAGTGTTGTAAGTTGATTTTTCAACAATTCTAATAATAGTAGGTGTTTTCTTTTAATATGTAGTATAGGTTAATGTATGGTTGAAGTCAATATCTAGGCTACTCATAAGCGGTCGATCAACATTTTTCTGTCACATCATATTTTTCTCTCCGAAGATCTACGAAAGACTTTTTACCATACAAGACAACATGCACTACAAAAAACATATCTCAAAATAATACTTTTATCAATAAACACACACAAGCAAACGCAATGATCTAGGTCGTGTAGACGATCCATAGGCCCTTTCGGAAATCGACAACCTTGGACCCACTATAAGGTACCATCGCGCAACTTCAATGACCACTTGATCGCCCTATATTATAACGGGTAGACTTATTCATTGACTACTCAAACAAACTTATTAAATAACTTTATAATTTTAATAAATACCTCATAAGTTTTAAATATTTTTAGATATTATATTATTTCTAAATCATCATGTACGTTGCTATTTAATATATTAATATCATTGTATATCAAATTAATGTATATAAACGAAATGATAAAACATTTAAACAAAAGCACGAGTTTTTTTTTGAACGGCAGAATTTCATTAAAAAATAAACTAGCAAGGAGCTAGGAAAAAAATTACAAAAAAGAACCCATTAAAGGGTTTTGGATCCAACTGTTCCAAGAGATACTAGACAGTTTATTCCTAGAAGAAAAGCATCTAAAATAAACTTCTATGATTTTATCAGTTAGATGACTTCGTTTTGGAGAGGATGATCCAAAAATCAACTCGTTACGGAAGTTCCAAAGAGACCAAAGGACCACGCCACAAATAGAGTCCAAGATATGCTTGCGCGTCAAGGATATATGGAGATCATCCATCCAAGAGAAAAGGTCCTATAAATTTGTCAGGCTAGGAGATGGGATTTGGAGCCAAACAAATATTCTTTGCCAAACAGTAGTTGCGAGAGAGCAAAACCACAAAGAGTGGTTAATGTTTTCGACCCCTGTATCACAAACCGGGAAAGATAGGGATAAAACATCAATCCCTTTCCTGCTAAGATTCCACCTTGTTGGAAGACGATCTCGGAGAGCCCTCCAGATGAATATGTTAATCTTCTTGGGGAGAAACCGATTCCACCTTGTCGCTATGCCATCGTTAGGGAGATAGATGTCATCAATGTGGACACGAGTTGAATTAACCGTGAACAAAGGATTCCCTATGTTCCAAGACCAGGAATCATCCGAGTCAGACAGCATGGTATTCCCCAACAAATTAGAAAGAGAAGTAACATTGCTTGCACTTATGCCAGTCGAGATGGATCGACTCCAGTTAAAGCACCACCCGTTGTTCCAGCAGTCATGAATTGAGCAGTCCTTAATCAAAGCAAGTCGGAAAAGGCGAGGAAATTGGTTCCGAAGAGGGGCATTATTAATCCATGTAGTGTACCAGAATTTGGTAGTGGAATCGTTATTAACATTACGTTTAAGAAAGGAGTGAGGAATGTAACCTTTCTCATGCATGGTGTTAATAGATCCAATCCAACTATACGGCCCCAGACACCATGGGAAGCTTGTTGGTGAAAAGAGGATGAGGGGTCTTCAATAACTCCGTGAATAGAAGTGATCAGGCGAGACCATAAAGCTTGGGGAGAGTTAAGGAGACGCCAACGTCATTTCTGAAGGAGAGCTTGGTTCAAAGAAAAAAGGCTACCAATACCGAGGCCTCCGTTATCTTTTGAGGCAAGAACCAATTTCCACGAGATCCATGAATCTTTTTGTTGTTGTCCGCTTCCCCAGAAAAAATGAGCTCTAATGGATTCGAGTTTTTTGTTAATGCAACTTGGCATTGGAAAAAGAGATAGGTAATACGTTCCAATGGATCCCAATACCGAAGCAATAAGGGTAGTCCTGCCACCAATGGAGAGCATGGAAGATTTCCATTTGGAAAGCCGTTTGGTAAACTTTTCAACAATGGGGTTCCAATTACTTGTTGTAGCCATGTTGTAGTCAATGGGTAAGACAAGGTACATAAATGGTGTTTTTTTAGCGTTACATCCAGTGACAGTGTCAGTAGCCATTCGACTCACCTCTTCAATAGGAACTACAACACCAAAGAGATTTGATTTATGGAGATTAATTTTAAGACCTGACACCTTGTGAAAGCAATCAAGAATAGAGGTCAACCTCTTGATATTGTCCCTATTCCATTCCTCAATAAAAAGCGCGTCATCGACAAAGAAGAGATGAGAGAGGTATACATTGTTAATTTTGATACCTCTATAAAGTCCAACAGCAATAGCATCTTCGATGGCAACGTGGAGACCTTCCATAGCGATAATGAAAAGGAACGGGGATAAAGGATCCCCTTGACGAAGCCCACGGTTAATATTAAACTCACCAGTGGGGCTACCATTTACCAAGATCGAAGAAGTAGCCGAATACAAACAACCTGAAATCCATCTGATCCAAGATTCACTGAAGCCCATAAAGCGCATAACCTGAAGTAAGAAATCCCAAGAAATGGAATCGAAAGCTTTTTCGAAGTCAATTTTGAACACCATTAACTTATGATGTTTCTTTTTACACCATCGTATCACCTCATTCACCATCAGGGGACCATCCAAAATTTGACGGTTTTTGATGAAGGCAAACTGTTCTTGACTAATCACAGAATCCATAACACGGGCTAGCCGATTCTCCATGTAAACAAAAGCACGAGTTGGCGTGCCATGTAAATAAATACATATATTATACAAATACACAACTCTTATTTTTCCTCTTAATGAGAATAAGTAAGGATGTCCAGGACTTCTATTTATTATCCATGTTCAATAATGGCGTATGTTAATGCCCACATACACGGAATTAGAATTTATATACGGCTAAAATTATTATTAGGAAGACCATAAGTATCAAAATAAAGGCACGATCTCACAGGTTATTGTGAAATAGGGCAGATCTAGTAGGGTGATGAGTGGATGTTGAGCCACCCCTAATCAACCCACTTCAACCATTATTTGTTTAGATTAAAAGCTCATTTTCTACTAGTTTTTAGCATTCAACCACCATTATTCTAAATGAATAACGTAAACAATATAAGACAACAATGTAGGTTAATTTTTGAAGCTCCAAATATTGCGGAATCATTAGACAATAAACAAACCATTGAACCAATTGCTCTTCGTTTGAAGAGAAGCTAAGGAGATTGTCAGATACGATGAAACCATCTCCATTACCCGGCTGGTGGAAAGTAAATGAAGTGTTTCCCAATGAAATTATTGTGTTGCTTACCATCGCTGATAGATAAAGAAGGACACCAGCTTTTCCTCGGTAAGTGAATAAAAAATCCAAAATCCCACATTTGGTTTTTCTATCACGCACGACCTATTTGGTGTTAGATCTATCATGAAAGAAAAGATATTACTGTTAGCCGAAACATGGATGATCATTGGCCTATTTTCATATCTGCCACTGTCTGTAAATATTATTATCGAACACTAATTAGGAATGTGTTATCTAATGCTCACTGCTTTTCAAAATTATCGTCTATTTTGGACCTACAGTATAAACTAGGTATTCATATTTATGTTATAGGTGCGGGTAGAAGCTCTTAAAAAAATTGGGCTCGCTTAGAAATGGATACTCATGACAGGCGTCTTACTGTATGCAACTTCCAGGTATTTATATGGAGCTTTATTCATCTTTCTAAATAGATTATTAGATTAAACGCTAAAAGGGGATGTACAGATGGTTACTTTTTTGCACGTGAAAATAATCTGATAACACAAAACAAAAGTAACCATCTAATATTAACCATCTCTTTAATTATCAAGTAAATGCTTACTTTGGTTTTGTGCTATCTGATTTATGCTATTAGATACTTGAAGAATATATGTTAAAGCTGCTGCGAAAAATGTTGTGATTAAAAAGAGTGTTGGTGGAGCGACGGAGATGGTGGTGGTTACCGGTTATGGTTATCATCATTGATGTCTTCGAGTTGGAATATACATGTTGTGTCTTCTCTTTTGAGTTTCAGTTCGCGTATAGATGTATCTAAGGAAAACCAAATACTATGTTGTATAAGATGGGGCGTCACGACTTATTAGCATATGCTTTGGCATATACATGATCAGGGAAAAGTTCAATGCAGTCCAGTTGTTTAGCAAATGCCCATTGGACCCATCTCAACCGTTCAATTTTATAAACTAGTATGCACCAGATTAAAAAACACAATCTACCTTATCTTAAAAAAAAAGACGGGGATTCCAATCTCACCTTCGATCTCTAGCGACCAACACAATAAACTCACCGATTTTCAGCCACCACCACAACAAACCACCTATTTCCGGCAACCTCCACAAGGACCCATCATTTTTTGGCGAGTTCCACAACAAACCCAGTTTTCCGGCAAATTCCGCAACAAATACACCATTTCCGACGAGATCCACAAGAATCCACCAATTTCCGGCGACTGGCACAACAAACCCAGTTCTCCGACGACTTACACAACAAATCAATCATTTTTCGCGCGACTTTCACAAAAAAACCACTTTTCTGACGACCTCGTCACTGACTCATATATGAGTCATGATGACTCATATATGACTCGTGTATGAGTCACGGTGACTCATGTATGAGTTACCGTGACTCATACATGAGTCACGGTGACTCATACATGAGTCACAGTGACTCATACATGAGTCACTAGAAAACTTTGAGGATGGTGGATTGTTTTGAAAGTCACTTGAAAATAGTAGTTTGTTGTGCAGGTCGTCGAATAAGGGTGTGTTTGTTGTGAAGATCGCCGGAGAAGTGGATGTTTTGTAACAATATTGTTCACTTGGGATTTGTTTAAGCTATACTTTTGGTTCACTGTTTGTCAAGAAAAACAAAACAAACTCATGTGACTTAAAGTAGAAAGGGACGAAAAGTGTAAAGAAGAGTTATATTTTTGTGTCTCGTGGGGACCAAGCAGCAAAGGGAAAATGAATAGAAGCCAAATAATGACAGAAAGCAAAAGTTATTGCAGACTGTGTGATAGTACAAAAAAGAAAAGTGCAGCAGGTATTAGTGTGGTTTTGATTGTCTCGTGTGAAGGCTGCTGTGAAAAAGTGTGGAGGTAGCATGAAAAATGGCGCAAGTCGATCTCCAACTGGGTTTGTTGTAAACTCGCCGGAAAATGGTAGATCTTTGTGGATCTCGCCTGAAATAGGTGGTTTTATTGTGCTGATCGGATTGGATGGCATCGATTGTGTGTGTGTGGTGGGAGCTGGTGGCGGTTCTGTGTGAGAAAGAAATAATGAATAACCGTTAGGTGGAATGGGGGTGTTTTGTTTATTTATTTGTTTTAATCTAGACCGTAGATAATTAATGGATTGAAGGGTCCAGATGAATCCAATGATTCTTTGATAAAAAAAAAGGGACTGTATAGAACTTTTCCCTACAGGATCATTATTCGTTTAAGAGAATTCCACATACGAGTTGATGCTTATGATTTAGTGTTCTTAGATATATATATGGTCTGTTAAATAAGTTTGCACTTCAAATTACTTAGCTTATCGAAAGTTAGAACAGGCAGAAATCGTTGCCTTGAACGATTTTTTTAACAATATTAGAAGAATGGTTTGTGACAAACACATTCGACAAAAATGATAGAAGAACAACGAACCCCGCAGCGAAGTGCGGGTCATTAATTCTTATATTTATTAGTGAATGATATCTTCGTTTGATCATTATCAACTAACTTGTGGGTTTGATCGAATGATATCTTTGTTTTAAATAAGGATATGGCAAAGAGTCGGAAGGAGAAGCTTTGATAATGGTGTGCGTGGGCAATGTTTCTTTTCTATATCAGATTTGGTTTGGTGGAGTCGTGGAGAAAGTTAAAATAAGGACATGTTGTGATATGATGAACACGTGTGGATAAATTTTTCTGGCGCAAAATGACAATTGTAATTAAAATAATCACTATTGTAGCATATGTGAGATGCAACCACTACCACAAATATATATAACTAATAATATATTAAGATTATTGTATATTAAGTTAATGTATATAAACGAAATGATAAAATATTTAAACAAAAGCACGAGTTAGTGTGACATGTAAATACGGATATTATACATATACACAACTCTTATTATTCCTCTTAATGAGAATAAATAAGGATGTCTAGAACTTCTTTTTATTATCCATGTTCAATAGTGGCGTATGTTAACAGGCGCATACTCAAGGTTAGAATTTATATACGGCTAAAATTATTATTAGGAAGACCATAAGTATAAAAAAAGGCACAATCTCACGGGTTATTGTAAGATAGGGTGAATCTAGTAGGATTATTAGTGGATGTTGAGCCGTCCCTAATCAATCCACTTCAACCATTAGTTGTTTAGATTACAAGCCGATTTTGTACTAGTTTTTAACATTAAACCACCATTATTCTAAATGAATAATGTAAACAATATAAGGCAACAATTTAGGTTAATTTTTGAAGCGATATTTATCACTGTAACTTTTTGGTCAAGTACGGCGACCTTCTTAACTAAAATTCTTGGCTCCGCCCGTACTATGAGATAAAATCTTATACATGATATTGTGAATATAGAAGAAACACATATAATTACAGTTTAAAGATTAACTAATACTATCCAGATATTTTTAGGGACATTAAATACTATTAAAGAGGAGTTATGTTTAAAACATGATATAACCTCTCAACACCATGCAAGTTAAGTAAAGTGAAATTATTTGTTCAACAAAAAATCAGTTAAAATTATTCATCGATGTTAATATATAGTGGAGAGTTTATGTTAAAAAATACTCGTGCCTACGTAGATATTATACTATACAAGTATAAAATATTTTACATTGTGTTACAGAAAATCTTATATAATAACTTGGTATATGTATCTAAACATACTCTACTAAGCCAAAATAGGAATTTATTGTTAAATGTGTAAACCCCTATAGGTACGATATTAATCATGGCCATTATTTATAATGGCAAAACCCGAATGCATCAAACCCACAAACCGGACTTGAGCTTAATTGTCTCTTAATACTCCCCGCATTCTGGCGACGAAATCAAGAAAGTTTGGACTGAAGCAGAAAACTGAATTCAAAATAAAATATAACATTAACCAAAGCATTGCAACAACGATTCCTCTTCCTAAACTCCAATCAAACCAACACAAATGCACAAAGCCCTGCACAACATTCGATAACTCTTTATAAACGTTAATTATGGAGTGTGATTTTTGCACAAACATCCAACCAAATAAACAATTGTGTGGATTTGTGACCTTAGCCCAAATCACCAACACACGAAGATGGAACAAACAAGTTTAGTTTTTTTTAGATTTGAGCGATATATTGAAAACTTTAGGAATTAGATCGAAGAAGCAGAACTAAACACAAACAATAAAAACAAAACATATAATTTTTTAACAAAATGATGATTCTTTATTAATGTCGAGCAAATACAAAAACATTAAAGACACATATAATGAGGTAATGATGCATCTTGCGGGACTCAAGAACTCATCAGTGGAGTGTGAGACATTAGGGTTTTGCCATTATAAATAATGACCATGTTTAATATCATACCTACATATTCTAACATTTATATCATATAAATATCTTTTTAAACCAATTATATTATTAAAATTAGATTATTAATAATGCATAATAGTCTTTTTCTCATAAAAAAGTAGTCTAATAGTTAATTGATTTTTTTAAACTACGTGCTTTTTCTTATACAATAATTTTGAGACAAAACGTGTAATTTACAATTTTTATGTACTTAGCATGCGGTCTAAAATGTGGATAAACAACTGTGTAAAATTCAAATCATTTATCAATTATGACATTAAAAAATAATCATTTTCAGCTTTCCAGTCATATATCACACATAACTTTTTAACATAAAAATTACTGTAATACATTTTATTCAAAAGAATTGTATAAAATAGAATTTTTTTTCGAAAGTCAAACTTATTTTATATATCACATGTGATATACCACTAATCTTTAAGGCTAAAGGCAGTGGTGATGGTGGTAAACCCACATCCACCTCAAAGTCACATCAGTTTTCTCACTCTACTAACACAACGCACCTTTCAATCGTTGTGACGTTGAGAAACTCACATTTAATTAAAATACTTAATTTATATAAAATATACCACACTGAATATTTTGACACACTCACAAAATAAGAAAATATATTAAAACTAAATAAATTAAACACACATTTGAGTAACTCATGCACGGTGAGAAACCCATCTTTTTCATCCTAACTCACACGTTAGTTTACAGGGTGGGGTGGTTCTCACTCGTGACTTACCTAAGTCACTCTTGAGTTAAGATGCAATTTCACCCAATCTAAGTTCAATAACCATGTTGTCGTAAAGTGATCATAAGTATTTGTATAAAATTTTAAAAAATTTACAACTTTTTGTATTGAAGAATGCACATCTTAAGATTTGAAACCATATATCACACGTAACATTTGAATCTAAAAATCTATACATTATATTCATAAAAGTTGGTGAATAATCAAGATTTGATATTAAAACTTGTTTAATATATCACATGTGTTTTAACACTCAGTTATATGTTGGACGACTCTACATGTTATCAAAAATACTTTTTTACAACTAAAAAAGAGTCATGATTTTTTGCACTAGAATATAATACTTGTGTCCAATTTACGACAATATGTCATATTTTCGAATTTACAAATTATTGTTTTATCACATGTGACATATCTTGCATCTCTAAGTATAAAATAACATATATTTTCTCCAACTTATATTGAATAGACTGATTCTGAAGTATAAAAACTAATGTGATATATGATTTGAAAATTAGCGATTTGTGTTTTTAGATGAAAAAAAGACGAATCATTTGAAGTTCTAGACAAATACGTATGCTCATTTCGCAACAACATATTGAGTATTCGAACTTATAAATAATATATCACATATGATATATATCATACACACTCTTCTAGCATAAAAAGTCAAAAAGACAAAAAAAAAACGAAAGTATATAAAAATGTTACTTTATTAAAAGGTAATCAGATATTTGTTATGAGCGTGTAATTTGTTTTGCGTATCGATAAATGATTTCTAACTAATATATGTGTGTTAGAAGAAAGAAACGGCGAAAATATGTTTTAATTTGAAAGAGGATGGTGGATGAGTGGAAATGAATGTTTTATTTTAATTTAAAATGAAGAGAAAAATTGGTCCCTCGATCTCAACTAGCAAGGTACTCGTGCGAAACAAAAAGAAAATAATATTTATGCCCTAATCTTTATTAACTTTCAGGCGGTTTGTTTTCGGACACCTTATATATGCTAGACGAATCGGTGATCACTCATGTTTCTAGTTGAACTCGTTTTTGGATGGTTTGTGTAGATATATGATTTTAATGTGAATATATAATTATAAAAGGTTCATATAACTTTATAAAAAACATTAAAATTAAAACAATCATGAATTTATGAACTCTTACATTATTTAACTTCAAATAAAATTTCGTTATAGTATCTGTTTAAATTACGTGTGTGCACGGGTTGACGAATTATTTTACTAATAATCAAGATCTAACTTTACAAATAAAAATATTGAGAGTAAAAAGAGTCTAAAATTTGAATTGTAATAACTGAATTGGGTTTATATAACTTTACATGAAGCGAAGTAAATAAAAAAAACCTAATTAAATCTATAAAAATAAAAGTTTAAAATATAAATATGTATAATTTACTTAAAATCATAATAAGATTTTTTTATTTGAATTATTATTTATGTTTAAATTATATGCGTTCACATGTATTAAAACTAGCATTGCGTATAAAAACATAAGTTCTCAACTAGTATTGCACTATAAAATTTATGACATTTGATAAATAAATTAAAAAATAAGTAATGAGGGGTAATTAAAAATGTTTTTTTATTAATTTATAATAAAAAAAAGTTATTAAAAGTTATTTTTAACAACTTGTATTAAAAAGAAAAATTTAAATAATATAGGAGATTACTAAAAGTTTATTTTTAATTAGTATTTAGTAAAAAAAGAAATTAAAACTTTTAATGACATTTTTTTATAATAAATAAAAAAATAAGTTTTTTTCTTACTTTTATATTGAATAGGGAAGAGATCCCCCACACCCCCATATTTATCATAGTCTTGATGGATAAATTTACACCATCCATCTTACATTCATCCAAAGGCTGTGATTAAACCAATCTCCCAACTAACCCTCCCTATTTTTCACACACACATATAAAAAAAATAGATCGGGATCCACTGCACAACCTCTCACCGACGACCACCACAACAAACCCATCTCCTACCTTTTTTCGACGACCACCACCACAAACCCACCTTCTTCCCACGAACACCACAACAAACCCACCTTCTTCCCGCAACCTCCACACTAAACAACCCTTTTCCGGCGAGATGCACACCAAACCACCATTTTCTGGTGACTTCCACAACAAACCCACTTCTCCGATGACTTTCACAACATGTCCACTATTTCCAGGTAATAATATAGGTAAATCACATGTTATGATATTTTATGCACACCATGTGTTTGATGAAATGACACAATGAAAGTTACATGTGATTTAGCAAGTTCTAATTTGGGAATGAGCATTTTTATTGAAGTATGGTCGATTTTTGTAGATGATAAACTGATTACAGAAGTAATACTTATAATTACTGAACTGGGATTATTACTCGTATATGAGTCGCTGTGACTCATACATGAGTCACCGTGACTCATATATGAGTCATGCTGACTCATATATGAGTCGTTGTGACTCATATATGAGTCGCTGTGATTCATATATGAGTCACGGTGACTCATATATGAAACTATACATATGTAAGTCTTTTTTGTTATGCGGGTAATAATATAGCTTCATTTGTAGCAAAATCATGGTGACTCATATCAGAGTCACAGTGACTCATGTGTGAGTCACTGTGACTCATATATGAGTCAGATTGATGGCGATATTAATGAAGATGTAGTTGCCGATGCCGATGTTTTTGAAAATGTAGTTGTCAATGCAGGTAATATTTTTGTGACAAAATCATAGTTTTGTGCCAAATTTAGTTGGTGACTCATGTATGAGTCACTGTGACTCATACATGAGCCATATATAAAATATCAATTCCTAAACTGTAGTTTTATCTGATTGTGTAATAGATGCTAATAGTACACCAAAGCCTAGTTTGTAACCATTGTATACTATCTATCACTGATCCACAATCATGTGTAATTATTGAATAGTATTGAAAAAGAATATGATTGCTAAGATAGTCGCTACTTACTATCAATTTCCTAATTACAATTGGCTGACAAACATTTAGATTGTTTATCACAAAGTATTTTTGGTATTTTAATATATGAAATCAAAGATTGTTTGTTTCATTTATTGTAGAAGCTTGATTATTGTTGACTCTATCGGGGACTTGATGGAGCTGCAATTTCGACTTTTCGGAAACTTCAGAGTAATAATAAGGATGTCTATTTGCAACAAACATCCTACATGGGTTGTCATCAAACAATTACTCAAGGGGATGCTCATCATCAGCTAGGACACGAGTACTATTCATGAGGCTTAGAAAATAAGTCGTTACTATGTGTATTAACAAGTTTTTTGCTTTTACACCGAAGGAGTGTTAATCATCTGACATTCGAAAGTGTTATGAATGTTGGAATGTATTGTCGATTTTTAGAAATGAGTTGTTACCGTGTGTTTCCAGGAGTGTTCATCAGTGACAACAAAAGCCAATATGGACATTGGGACATGCTTGGATGTTTCAAAAACTACCTACCTTTTTTAACACATCACTCATACATGATTAGTATGACTCATACATGAGTCAGTCTGACTCATATGATTGTGTAACAGATGACTCATATATGAGTCGGAGTGACTCATATATGAATCATACAATTCCTGACTCATATAAAAGGGGTCTGTGCGAAAACAAACATAGGATATAAAAGGTAACACTTTTTCATTATATATACAAGCAAAAAGGTACAATAAATAACTACAAAAAGAAACTGGAAAAAGGAAAGTAGTTACAGACTTAACACCTTAACAAAGATATTGTCCCAAACCTATATTCAAGCAGACAACACATAAACAAAAGACATATTAATCATCATTATCGCCCCTATTGTTACAACGTGAGTCCATCATGATCGAACTTGAACCAACATCATGCTACAAATCCGAGAGAGAAAATCACCGCCTTTGAGAGCATAACCCGGGGGACTAAGCAAAAAATTCATTAGTAAGAAACCTTTTAGGACGTGCAAGTAAAGCATATGCCACTGTGCGACGAGCTTAAGCTGGAGCTTTCACCAACTGTACTGCTACGATGGTCGTTGTTTATCCTCTTGGATGTCCTGTTCTTGGTAGTTTGTGCATTATGGGAGACGGATAATGGTTGGTTTTATAAGAGTTGGTGGCTCTTTTAGGAACTGCAAACAAAATTTCTTTAGTAAAGTACTACAAATTTCAATACAAAATCTATATGTTTAAGTTTCATATATGAGTCAGCATAGTGACTCATATATGAGTCAGCATGACTCATGTATGAGTCATTGTGACTCATATATGAGTCATGGTGACTCATATATGAGTCACCATGATTTTGTTACAAATAAGGCTATAGTATTACCTGTATTACAAAAAAGACTTACATGTGTACAATTTCATATATGAGTCACGGTGACTCATATATGAGTCACAGTGACTCATATATGAGTCACCGTGACTCATATATGAGTCACGTGACTCATATATGAGTCACAGCGAGTCATAGTCCAGTTCTGTAATCACAAGTTTCACTTATGTAATCTGTTTATCAACTACAAAATCGAACAAACTTTAAGAAAAATGCTCATTCATGAATAAAAACTTGCTAAATTACATGTGACTTTCATCGTGTCATTTCATCAAACACATGGTGTGCATCAAATATCATAATACGTGTTACCTTAATATCGATCATTTAACACTGCTGCCTTAATATCGATCTTAGCCTCTGACTTCAAACTTCAACTCCGATGTTTCTTTCTGTGAATTGTAAAGGGTCGGGAGAGTAAGGTAACGGGTCAGAAGGTTTTGTCCAAAATGGTTAACTTTTAATACTCAACCATGTAACACTTTTGACATGATAAAATTTGTCATCAGCATTAACTTTGTGTGTGGGTGTGTGTGAGGGACTGGTGGTGGTGGTGGTTTAGGATAAGAAAGGTACGGGTTAGGAAAAAAATAGGGGTGGGTGGTTTATTTTTTTGTTTAATTTGGGTCATTGGATGTAAATAAATTAAATGGCTTAGATTAATCCATCAAGCCTTTGAAAAAAAGAAGGACTTGAAAGAACTTTTGGCATATTGAATATGTTTTAGTAAGAAAAAATTATAATAGCTTAAATAATTGTATATCTTAAGTAAAAAAATTAGTAAAAGATATTTTTTGTTTTATAGCGACGGCTGTATATAACAAAGGTGATGGATTTAAGAAATGAATTGATGTGTGTGGGTTTTTCCTAAACGTGGGTTTGAAAATGACATGAATTCACGTGTGATATTTTTTCATAACATGGGTTTCAAAATGATCATAAACTTGAAGCAGCCTTGCAACATCTGCACTTCTTCCATTCAAAGAAGTAGATGCATCATCCACAATACTAAAGGCTCGTGAAGCAATTTAGCTCGAACCTTGATAGCATAACTTAAGCACAACAAATAGTCTGATACAAAAGTTCCAACTTGGCAATGCTCGATCCTTGTGAGATACATTATAAATTAGGAAATAATAAAAATAAAGGCGATATGAAACGCTGGGAGATGCTCATGTGGTTTTAGTGACATGTCAAGCCGGATCAATTTAGTGCGATCAACACTTGTCAGGTTGGGTGTATCAGAGTAATCAACCTACCTACAATATCTGAACCTGAATACACTTATACTCAGATACCCAAAGGTTATTAGTAGAGGTCCAAATCATGTCCATATGCTTAAATTTGAGTTATTTGGACTATTTTTTGAACTAATGAACTAAATGAGTAATACTTTTATTTTAGTTGGACTATTTGGACAACATAAAAGACATTTTTTTAAACAAATGGGTATTATGGACTATTTAGACAACATAAAAGCATTTGGTTAAATTAATCTTGACTCTATTTATTTCTCCTTTAATATTGTCCATTTAACCCATTTCCATTTGGTCTAATGTCCATTTGGTCCAAATCTATTTAGTCCAAATATTAAATATTACCCATTTAGTCCACGTCTATAGACCAACGTCCATGGACCAACGTCCATTTAGCCCATTACCCATACCCGTCCAGTCCACCCATTTAGCCACCCTTAGTTATTACTTATTAGTGTGAAATATCGGCTAAGGTTTTCCATTCTCAAAAGATGATTAACCCGACCTGCTCATACAGGCTTATTTAGTGGGTTTATGAGCTTATGGTTATCAAAGTCGTTTAATGCTCAAAAGCTAATTAACCTGGCCTGTTTTACCTTATCTTGGTTAGCAACCTCGTAAATGATCAGAAAAATATATTAAAATTTTTAAAGCTAAAATAAACTTTCCTTTACTTGTATCGGATACATGGGGTGTCTTTGCAAGCTTCTGAGAGGAGCGTGTGTTTCGCTGATGTCAAAGGTGTTTGGATGACTATTGTTGGAGAGTGTTTGGTTGTTGCTTAATAGCAGCTCCACTTAATTTAACTAAAATCTAAATGCCTAACTTCCGTATTTACAAACGTAAAACATACAAAAGGTCTGTGATATGCTTGCAGGTACCTTGAAAACTCTAAGCCTCGTCTCAAAGGCATTTTTTGCTAAAGGAATATATCTTGAGATTTTTATCCAATTCTATTCATTATTTGCAACTTGTGCTTTTGTGATCCCCACCTATTGATGAATTGCAGACATGAAAGTATAAGGGTTGTTTCCGCGCGAGTATAATAGTACATCAGATGAACATGTGATTTGTGTTTGACAGCTTCCCATATACTCCTGAGTTTTTGCCAGCAAGATCCATGAATCCATGATAATGGCAAACATTACTATTATATTAAGAAAAATACTTATTACAGATTGAATATTAATGTGGGGTGCTACTATTGGTACCCTCCTGACCCACCGGGAAGGTATCAAATAGTACCATCCACTTACACTTGTCCTGTTACTGTTTGCAGTTTTTTTTATCCATTTTTGTTCCGTATCTTTTACAGTTTAATACTTTTGACATGTTAAACT
This sequence comes from Glebionis coronaria, assembly GCA_025667525.1. Lineage (NCBI taxonomy): Eukaryota > Viridiplantae > Streptophyta > Magnoliopsida > Asterales > Asteraceae > Glebionis > Glebionis coronaria. The sequence goes on from CM046875.1 coordinate 72,099,619, forward strand.
TTATAATTTTTATTCTGTATTTTCAGTTTCTCAGGTTTTTTAACGTAAACAAAATAATAAAAATAAAAAAGAATTCAAAAAAAATAGAAAAAATAGGGGAAGGAAGGGGGTATAGATGCCTTTTAGAGGGTCTTAATAACCTCACCCATTAAAGGCCAGGGTACAACAAACTATGACTCAAGCCATAGCCTTCACACGAGGTCGACGGCGCCAAACACCACACAGCTCGCGTTTTCATTCGAGGGCCAATCTTAACCCGAGGTCCAACTAGGAGCCGGTGGTACTTTTCCTAAGAATCGCGCCACACGCGATGTTCAGCTATTTCTTATGTAGAAACTCTATGCATTACTGATGACCATTGTATCTGATTCTAACATTAATATCAAAGTTCAAATACTCTCCTTTTTGTACTCAAATCGACATAGGTAGTTTTTTTATAAATAAAATACTTTTCATGTTTATTCAAATTTTTTATGTCTTTCCAATCTATATTCATATATGACACACACACAATATTCGAATGATAGATTATAAGAGACAAGGGTGTTACAATAAGGCACCTTTTCAAAATTTTGTCCAGTTAGCTACCAACTCAACGCCACATCACACCAATATAACTAACAAAAATACCACTCACTTACAACACACTCAATCCCTCTTCATTTGGGCCCTACCATTATCTTTTATTTTTCTTTTTTTCAATTTCACACAAACTAAAATTTATTTCATTCAAATTAAAACATTACAAATACAGAAATAAAAAAATACGGAATAAAAAAAATTACCATACGAAAAAAAAATTAAAAAACACAACAATTAATATAAACTACTCATTTTGGGGTTGACGATGCTCCCAAATATGGTTAATAAGACAACGTTGAAGCCTTAAATGTGTCGGCTTGTCACGAATTTCTTTATATGGTCTTTGACGTATTGCACAACGCTCGACCCATGTCCTTAATATATTTGTCTGTGGACAAACATACATTTCTGCAGCTTTAGATATCACCCCCCCTGATTTTTCAAAATCATGTTGTGCAATATGATGAAGGTGTACATGATTCTACGTAACTTGTTCACAATAAATTGACGCGCTGGCGGAGCAATAATACGCCATCTCCCTTGTAAGACACCAAATGCCCTTTCAATATCCTTTCGGGCACCTTCTTGACGACGTTTGAAAAAAGCTGTTTTTTTTATCGCGTGCAATACTAAATGATTTCACAAAAGCTGACCATTGTGGGTAAATCCCGTCTGCAATGTAGTACCCTCTATGAAAAGTTTGCCCGTTTACAACATACGGGGCCTCGGGTTCATTCCCATCCAAAAGATCAGCAAATAAGGGTGAATGATTGAGAACTGTAATGTCATTGTTTGAACCTGCAACCCCGAAAAATGCATGCCAAATCCACAAATCGTATGATGCAGTAGCCTCTAGTATTATGGTTGGGTATTTTTTATCCCCTCTACCAAATTGGTCGTGCCATGATTTCGGACAATTAATCCATTCCCAGTGCATACAATCTATACTACCAAGCATCCCGGGAAACCCATGAATCGTACTATGAGCGGCATATAGCTTTTGAATGTCAGCTGGTGTGGGTTATCTTAAAAATTCCAGTTGAAATAAATCCATTACGCACATCATAAACTAATCAAGACAATCGCGTGCGCAATGTGCACCCATTTGCAAGTATTCATCTAATGAATCTGCCAACGTACCGAACGCCAATTGGCGTATGGCAGATATGCAGTTCATAATTACACTAAAACTTTTTAAACCCGTTGCATTAATGCGGCTAGTAAAAGAGTAAAAGTGTTTAGGTAGAGGATTATTTGATTGATTGTAATTTTCAATACCTTGAACAATCTCTAAGAAAAGAGAACGCTGCATTCGATACCGCTTCTGGAAATACTCCTCGTGATACTTTGGATACGGGCCGAAGTAATCTTCCATCAAACGTGCCTCGGCGATGTCACGCTGACGGTTAATGTATCTACGCCTTTGTATTGCCTCAGCTTCTTCTTGTGCTTCTTCTTCTTAAAGCTGGGTTATGTAATCTAAATCGCTCGTATCTTCGTCATCGGACCATTCGTTATTCATTCTTGTATAAGTTTTGTTGTTTGAAACAGAGATTTTAGTTTTGTGTGTGTGTTAAAAATAAAACCACTCAAGGGTGGCCTAGTGGCAAAAAAATTTATGGCTATCACTCCAAAGTGTGTGAGGTGTCAAGTTCAATTCCCACCAGGTGCAAACAACCTTGAAGTGGCCACGCCAACCTCCTGAAAAGGGAGGGCTTTACCTGGTTTTAGTATGTGTGGCGGTGGGCTCAAACCCCGTGGATTAGTCGGTCAATGAGTCGGAAATCACGGTTACCAAAAAAAATAAAAAAAATAAATAAGGATTATATATAAGAAAAAAAAATGTATTTTTAATTAATAAAAAATGTTACCGTTATATACTCCAACGGTTATATAGTCCACTATCTCTCGTCGTCAACATTTCGCAAAACCGAAATCTTCTCGACGAAATGGGGGGGGGGGGGGGGGGGTGTGGCGACAAGGCTCGACGAGCCACGACGAGGGGCCACGTCGGCGCGATGAGGTACCCCTCGCCGTGGTACCTTCCTCTCTAACAATTCATTCATGAAACTTTTATAATCTCATTTGTTCTTCAGCTGTGATGTGGCCAGAGATATAAGCCGTCTTATTTGTCTATGGTGGATCTTATTTTGGTCTCGTACAGGTTCGTATTCTGATTGGCTAACGTGGTTCAAGGCAGTTCGAAAATTAAGGGGCTTTTGGAAGATGTTTTTTATACTCCATGGTGGAGTCTATGGGCTTTTCGCAACCTCGTCCTTTTTTGGACAAGACTCCTCGACGTTCTATTTGATGATATTGTTACTAGGTCATTTGATTGGAGTTTAGCTAGAAGTAAACCCTTGTTTAGTTAGGATAATCGGCTTCAACACCCTTATTTAATCTTTTTATAATTTGTTCTAACTCCTTGCTAATTGTTTTAATAAAATAGTCGTTCTAAAAAAACTAAAGGAGGTCTTGGTGTTTCGAGTTTTTTCGCCTTGAATAGGGCACTTCTGTTGAAATGGGTCTGGCGTTTTGTTTCTGGTGACGGGTCTCTTTGGTTTAAAGTTTTGCAAGCTTTGTATGGGTCGAATCTTACATCGCATGTGACTAATCAGTCGTCTATCTGGTGCTCTATCCTTCGTGAGGTTCGTGTGTTGAAGGATAAGGGTTTCGACTTTATCTCTCATTGTAAAAAACGTATTGGAGACGGGCGGTGTACTCAATTCTGGAAGGATTCTTGGATCTCTGATGGTTGTCTCCGTGTTAAGTTTCCCCGTATGTTCGCTCTTGAGACGGATAAAGAGGTGCCGGTGGCGTCCAAATTGGAAGTCACCTCGCTTGCTAGTTCGTTTCGTCGGGGAGTACGTGATGGTGTTGAGCAGCAGCAATATTCTGATTTGACGTCGCTTGTTGGTTCGGTTACGCTTTCCCATTCTAGGGATCGTTGGGTTTGTGATTTAACAGGTGATGGTATGTTTAAAGTTAAAGTGATTCGTAATATTCTTGATGATTTGTTTCTTCCTGTGGAGGATGTTGCTACGCGTTGGGTGAAATCTATTCCGATTAAGATTAATATTTTTGGGTGGCGTGCTCGTCGAGATCGCTTGCCAACTCGAACTAATCTTAGCCGTAGAGGTATTTTGGTGGAGTCGAATTCCTGTCCTCTTTGTCTTAATGCTGCAGAAGATATTCAACATATTCTTTTTTGCTGTGACTTGGCCCGTGAGATTTTTTGTAAGATTTGTCGGTGGTGGGAGCTTGGCTCACATGAGGTAAGTTCTTTTTCTGATTGGAATAGCTGGTTCAATTCTATTCGGCTTCCTTCGAGTTTGAAGTCCATTTTGGAGGGGGTTTGTTATGTTTCTTGGTGGCGTATTTGGATTTTCCGGAACAGGTTGCTTTTTGATGCTTCTCCTCCTAGGCGATCGATGATTTTTGATGACATTATTTCGTTTTCGTATAATTGGTGTTTTTCTAGATGTAAAAGGGTTGTTACTTGGAATGATTGGTTGAAGAACCCCCATTAAATTTCTTTGTAATTTTTTTCTAGCTCCTTGCTAGTCGTAATAAAAGTTGCCGTTAAAAAAAAAAGTCGTTCTAAAAAAACATGTGAACAGATCTCATGTAGTAAGAATTACATGTGACTGACATAACTTGTGATAACTCTTTTATGTGTTTTATCTAACTTTGGCGAATTGACTACACTAAAATATAGAGTGAAATCTAATGTATTATATATCGTTGTGAAGCTATGAATACTTAATTTGCAAAAAAAGAGTTGAAACTTTTACTAAATATAAGGGTAAAATATATAAAATACTAATGAACATTCTGAAATTTACTATTTTAAAACACTTATTTTTTTATTATCGATACTACCAACGTATTTTTAAATTTTTTTATCTAAATTGAACAAAACGTGTGACATCATTAATCCATTTATCAACGATCATTTGCAAAATTAGTCCTTAATGGTAAATGGCATTTTTAATTCATTAAAAACGAAAAGAAAAAAAATACTTTGTGTAATATTAATTTATTTCCTATTTTTAAAATCTTGAATGTTTTTTAAAAATTTATGTTTTTCATGCAGTTTATTTTTTTTAAATAGTTTTTAAAATATGTAAATTTCTTTCTTATGCATTTTTTTTTCAAAGTTAGAATTTTTTTTACTCTTTTAGAAAAGTAAATGGCAAGTTATTTAAAAAAATTAAGATTAATTTTTTTTAAATGATGAAAAAATTAAAAATTAAAAAATTTATAATATTTTTCTAATAAAGGATAAAGTGCAGTTTAATTTTTTTCGAAAGAAAAATAATTTTTCATATTATTTTTGTTTCAATTTAAAATGTTAGAAAAAAATTACTATTTCTTCTAAACTACGAAATAAGCCCAAAAATTATATTAAAAGTAAAAAAAATTGTTTTTTATTTTTAGTTAATTAAAAATGCCTCTTAAAATAAATGATTATTTTTTAAAATGATCGTTGGCTAAATGGACTAACGATGTCACACGTTTTTTTCAATTTAGAAAAAAATTTGAAAGTACGTTGATGATGTCGGTAATAAAAAAATAAGTATTTTTTATTGTGGTAAATTTCAGAAAGTTCGTTGGTATTTTATAACTTTTACCTAAGAAGTTATGTTAACTTTATTACATGTTTATATATTTTAATATCTGATTATATTGATTTTTCATGTCAGTTTCAACAATAAAAAAAAGGAGAAAAGGGAAAAAAATGACAATTTTTTCGGTCGAATTTATTAAAGTGTCTGTCTAAAAATAAATAATTAGATGCTTGTTGTGAAAATATAGACTTTCCGCTCAACAATTAACTATTAGATTAAAAGTTAAGAAGATATTTATTTATTATAAAAAATAATTAAAAGTGAATTGTTATTTAATATAAATAATAGCTTAGTATCGATCTTTTAGTATACCATGAAATTTTGATATATAAATGAGCATAAGTTAAGTATCTATTTGGAAGATATTTTCTCTGCTAACCTTTAATAAAAATTAAAAATTTAATTTCATAATAAAATATCATCATAGATGTATTCTCTACCGCTACGAATCGATATATTAATAAGCCACGACCCCACAAGGAAGACCCTCGTACTGAGACTGAAACCTAAAACATGTGAAATGTGATAACAACCTGCTAGCTTTAAATGGCCATGATTTAACAAATTGTCTAGCTAGTAGTAATTTAATACAGCTTCTAAATGCAAAAGAAACAGCATTTAACTTATTCACAAGAAGTTTAAGGTTTTAACCTCACCAATAGATAAATGCAGATTTGAATTTGGAATTACCCTTTTACCCACAAAAGAAAAGGTCAAAAATGGTGATTAAGATCCTAAGTTAAGCCGTTTTACACAAAAACTCACCCTCCTAATAACCTCATCTAAAAAACCTTTATTTGTTAACCCGTTTACCCGCTCAAACCTTCAACAAATGATTTGCATGTATTATAACAAATTTATAAATTTAGAAGTGATGTGTTTCATGAATATAAATGTGTATGTATATGCATGAATGAAAAGTGACACCTGAAGTCCCGAGTTGCTTGCGTAACTTGTATCTCCAATTCCTCCGTTCATGTGAAGGATCTTGGCCAAGTTCATCCCTCTAGATTTTTCTTTGGAAAAGGCACAAAATCTTAAGTGTAGACAGCTTACAAGCTATTTGCTTATATATAGAGAAGAGAACTAAACCAATGTTTTAAAACTCGGGTCTTAAATCGATCCGGTCGAGTCGCCGGGTCCGGGTCAACCCAGGTCAACCCGGGTTAACCCGGTTTTCTAAAAAAAAATATTTTTTTTATATTTATAATAATTAACAAAATTATATTTATAAAAACCGTAAAAACTTACGTATATTAAAAATATAAATTGTTTACCAACCAATATAATACGTAAAAATAAAATTTCATCGCAAATACGTAAAAAAAAAACAAATTTCAAAAAACCCGAAAAATTCGAAACCCGGCCGGGTCTTGAAAACCGGGTTAACCCGGGTCACCCCAAACACGCTGGGTCAAGCCGGGTTTCAAAAATATAAAACCCGGGTCAATATGACCCATTTTTTCGATCGGAACCGGTTCAACCGGTTGACCCAGCCGGATCGACCCGGATCCGAAAACATTGAACTAAACTATTGGCTTATTATATATAGAAAACTTTTAAGCCTCCAATTAATGTATGGTTTGAAGCTGATATTTTAGGCTACTATGATGACGAAGCAGGACGACCATCATTTTCTTGTCAAATCAATTTTCTTTTTCCAACAATTTACATATAACTTTTTACTCTTATATTAAACCACACGCACTACCAAAAAAACATACCCTACAAAAATACTTTTTAATTATTAAACACACAAAACAAACACAACAACCTAGGTTGTCTTGACAACTCTCAAACCCTTTCTACGATCGACCACCTTGAACCCACATGGCGACCTTTAACGACCACTTAGGCTACCCGCAACGCGTCTGATTTTGTAGGTCGTCAGGCGGTCGCGACCGAGTCGTCGCGTTGCGGCGATTCGGTCGCCGGTTTCGGTCGAGCCCAAAACGACCTTGGTCACGAACGCTTTACATATTCGGTCACATGATGTGTTTGTGTATTGTGTTTGTGTTTTATTAAAATTTTTTTTTTTTAAATTTAATATGTTTTAATCGTGTTTTAATTATATAAACTTTATAAAAAAATTTCAAATTTTAATATATTAAGCTTTGTTTAATTCCTCACAACATATATTAATTTGACAATTTTTGGAGTTAGTTTTAGCTAATGCATTATACCCTCTTTACTTCTAATGTTTCGTATTTTAGTTTATGTAATGTTTTTTTTAGCGTAATGCGTGTTGTATGGAATAAAATGTTTTTTTTTTGTAATAAAATGTTATTTTTGTTAAATATAAAATGTTATTTTTATTAAATAAAAAAATAAAAAAAATTGAACTAGGTCGCATTAGGTCGCCGGGTTATGGCAAATAGGTCGCACTAGGTCGCCGGCCGAAAAAACTAGGTCACTACCCTCATGCGTTGTGCCTAGCCTTATTGATTGATACTATAGCGGATAGAATCTATCTACGACTAAAATCATTATTACGAACAGGGGCGGAGCCAGGATTTTGAGTTAAGGGGAGCTGAAATTTTTTAACAATGTTAATAGCGATTAACTAAATCGATATTCTTAGGAAGAAAACAAGAGTAAAGAATTTCACTATCGATTCTGAGTATAAATAAATGAAAACAATAATACACAATAATTTTGGTTACTAATTTTTCATTCATACACAATATCTCATCAATATATGAATTTGAATCAGCTAAAGTGAACTAATTTATCTATCAAAAATATTTTAATTTAAAAACAACGTACGTAGACCACTAACCTTTGTATCTATAAGCATGCACCTTATATATATATCATGTGTAAGTTTTTTTCATTTATACATAGGGCGCAAAGAAATTTATGTTTCAAGCAACCATGAATAATTTGTATGATAATTACGTATATAAGTCATTAAAGTTTCAAACATCAATATAAAGTAGCACTTAAAAGTGTTATTAAATCAATATACTAGTCATCCATCTTTGCTAACTAGTAAAATCTACAAAAGAAAATGTACAAAGTACAGTATAAAATTTAAAATTTAGAGGCAAAAGTCGAATAAAAGGGTTATCCAACTTTCCAAACCAATTTGACTAAAAGTTGTACTAGGACTATTGACACCACACAAATATCCATAAATAAATTTATTACTAGTAGTGTATTCTTTTCTTTCCCAACCTCTCTCCCCTAGCTCCTAACGCTTTTATCTTCCCCTACTGACCTGCATCTTCTTTTTCTCCTTTTATAGTTTTATTTCCCATAATTCTTTAGGTGACTACACCAGAAAATTATCATTATAAAAATATAATAATCATAGGTATGTTATTGGCGGGGGCTAGATTGAAGACTTCAAAAATTTTAGCCGAAAACCAAGTTACAAGCTACAATAGTTGGGCCAGTTAGGGGGGCTGAGCACCTGCTAGCCACCCTATTGGCTCCGTCCCTGATTACGAAGAGCATATAAGTATAAAAATAAAAGCACGATTATATGGGTTACTGTGTGACATGAGCGAAGCTAGTAGGATGGCTAGTCGATGTTGATCTAATCAATCCACTTAAGGCTAAGGCTGGACACAACAGTGGCTTTGTGCGACCTTAATTTTTTCTGTTACGTCAACTTTCTTTCTTCGGCGATCTATTTGCTCCAACAGGACGACTTAGTGCGGCATGGTTCAATATTGTTTTATTTTCTTTATTCAAATCATTTTTTCCTCTTTATAAATACCACATTTTTACACACAAAATTTCCACACACAACTTTCAGTATTTTCTCACAACTTTCTGTATTTTTCATAGTTCTAAAGGCGCTAAAGCTCGCCTTAAGGCGCGCTAAAGCTTGAGGCGCGACCTCCACGCTACGCTATGGTCAAGGGGCGCTACGACACGAGGTGCGGTAATTTTATAATTCAACTCCAAAAAATGAATATTGTTATATGCAAGGAGAGTATTCTAACTTTAATTATTATGTACAACACTTATTGTGAACTTGAAATTAATATAATATATTGAAAATGATAAAACAAATAAATATTTTTATATGTCGTGCCGCCATAAGTCACGCTTTAAAACACTAAATTTTCGTCTTAGTCGCTAAAACGTGTAGCTTGAACATGTCGCCACGTCACGCCTCACGCTATTTATAACCATATTATTTTCACACACAATTTCTAAAATCAAAATGACATGCTCTTTTTCACACACTGTTGACGAGATTAAAGTTATGATTCAGAAACAAATAAGGGTAAAGGCTATAGAATATCAACGAACTTTTTTTAATTTACTACTTTAAAACTTTTAATTTTTTATTACTAATGTCACCAATATTCTTTCAAATATCTTTTTTAATTGAACCATCGTTAGTTAAAATATATCATCGTTAGTCCATTTACCCGACAATCGTTCACAACATTAATTCTTTTCTATTAACGGCTGTTTGATCTTTCTATTATGAATTTTAAAGCCGAATTTTTCTTATATCTCCCGGAAAGAAAAAAAACTAAAAAAATCGACAGAAAAAATAAAAGTTTTTTTTTCTTCCGAATATATATTTTTTTTTCATTCAATTCTTTTTTAAAACTTTTTTCTTATATCTTTCGTAAAGAAAAAAATTCAAAGAAAAAAAGAACTAAAAAAATCAAGAGAAAAAGTAAAAATTAATTTTTTAGTTGTTTAAAAAAAATTCGGGTCACTTAAATTTGAAAAACAGTTAAATTTTTATTTTTTTTAATGAATTTTAATTTTTGTGATTTTTCTAAAATTTCAAAAAAAAGTCTCAAATTCTTTTTCCTAAATTGCGATAAAAAATATATAAAAATTATTTTTTAATTTCGAAAAAGTCATAAAAACTAAAATGCATTGCAATTTGGGAAAAAAGATAGTTCGATTAAAAAAGATATTTGAAAGTATATTAGTGATATTAGTAATAAAAAAGTAAGTGTTTCAAAATGATAAATTTCCGAAAGTTCGTTGGTATTTTATAGCCTTTACCCAACAAATAATTCATCAACAACGTTGTCAGGATGCGCTTACGTCGTTAGCCTTTGATTTCGATGCCGTGTACGAAGATAAAACGAAACTGCGCACAACATATGAGAAATGCCCACAAAAGTTGACAAAATTGGAGGCTCGAATTGAAAAATATTGAATGGTTGAATAACTTGACTGCCCACAAAAATAAAGGAATTTTGTCCCAAACTTATATCGGTTCTTTATCACAACAACAACAACGTCGATATGTTTCTTCCGATCCACCCTATCCAAACGACTCAAATAGCTTACTTAATGACATTCGGTTTGTTAAATTTGCTATGATGAACACGTAGTTACAGAAACAATGGAAGAAGAAGGTAGGGTACAAAGGGAGCTGGAGGTGGAAATTAGGATCGAAGAAGATTACCAAGAGATGTTCTGTTGGGAGTTATCTGGTCAGTTATCGGATTCGGATCCCGAAACTGACTAATTGTATTATGTATATGTATTTTATCTATCTAGTAGTGTATTTCCTTTCGTATTGTATTTGATAACAAAACATACTTCTATATATCTAAGAACACTAAATTACCAGGTTTTTAAGCTCGTATGAAAGTTCATTAAACCGATCTTTTCGAATTGATTACCGATTAAAAGTGCGACTCAATTGTTCTTGGTGGAAAGTAAAAAGGTTTGGTTATCTATTCTTCTAAAAAGGATTAAATGTGTAAAGAGATAAAAATAAACTAAAAGCAGTTAATAAAAACAATTAAAATAAAGCTTGAATTGAATTAAAATTAAACAGTAAAACAGTAACAGTAAAATACCCTTTACTTGAAAAACAACTGATCCGGAATATTTGCTGGTTCAGAATAATCAAGGCAAAAGGCTCATTCGAAATATTTGATGAAAAGGCTTCATTCGGAATAATTTTGAGAAAACTTTGATCCGGAATAAATGGGCTTGGTTCGGAATAATTTCCAAATCTTCGTTCGGAATAACCTTGATGCGGAATAAACCTGCTTATTCGGAATATCACTCATTCGGAATATAATGCTTCATGCGGAATATGTGTTGCTCATTCGGAATAAAACTCTTTATCCGGAATACTTTGATTCGGAATATTTAAAAAGTGCTCACTCGGAATATCAGTTGGTTCGGAATAAAATTAAAGGACCTTGGTTCGGAATGTTTTCTTGACTCGGAATAACTAAACAAGAACCTTCATTCGGACTAATCACCTCATCCGGAATAATTCATTCGTTCGGAATAAACTATTGATCCGGAATAACTGAAGAAAACTTTAGTTCGGAATACTCAACTTGATTCGGAATGTAATGCTTATGCGGAATACTTGTTCACCGGAATAACCTGCTCGTTCGGAATAAACTGGGCAACAGAATAGCGAAGAACAGGGGAAAATCTAAAGAACGAATTTTATCCAAAATCAACCAAGTTTTAACCAAAGATTAAACCAAACTAACCATTAATCATCTACTAATGATAAACATCAAACCAAATCAACAAAAACACAAAACCCACTTACTTTTAAAGATCAAAATCAATCAAATCAAAACTTTAAAACTTTAAATCAACAAGAGAAGGAAGAACAAGTTTAAATCAAAGATGGTATTGAATGATTAAGGTTAAACAAACAAAAGGGAAGATTAAAACTTACAAGATTTATGAAGAAATCAAAAGAAAATAAAAATCACCAAACTCCTTAATGGAGTTGGTTACCTACGAAACAAAAAAGAAAGAAAAACAGAAGAATGAAAAAACTAGTCTAAATTGTGAAGGGAACTCCTATTTATAGGCCTTGTGGTTGGTTGGTGAGTGGACTTTTCTTCTTTCTTTTTGTCTTCTAGTCTTTTCAGTAAAGTTGACGTTTTTGATTCTGATTCGGGATTTGTCGATGAATAAATTCAACTCGTCTTTTAAATTCTTCGTTTAATAGACTTGAGTTCTTCGACATATGTAAATCTTCCATCTTTGGTCCTTTTCTTCGATAAATATTCAAATAGGCTCATTGACTCCAAATCTTTTGCATCTCTTGGACTATAGACTTCGTTTTTCGTCTTTTTCTTCGATAAAACCCGTGCAATCCCATGTTTTCTTCAATATTTATCCGGTTGGCTCTGAAAACACAACAAACACACAAACCACGCATAATTCCAAACAAATGATATTAAATACGCGTTTTGGTCTCGTTTTAGAAAGAAATAAGTGGTAAAAGGATGAGTGTTTTCACACCTATCAAATCCCCTACACTTAACCATTGCAATGCCCATTAGTTTTAAAGAACGATTTACATTTCTCATCATAAATAACCCACCTTGGCCTTTATTAAATTCTAAACACTAAGGAAACCAAAAGAACAAAACAAGTAAAGAATTCAAAGACTTACATTAGGGTTTTAGGTTGTCATGAATGTTCATCATTCTCAAGTTTCACGTTCCCCATATCAAGTTTAAAAACGAGATCATTGTTATTATAAGTTAGCAAACTAACACGAACTCATGTGGCCCAATTATTCACTTAGACTCCCTTATTCCTAGGTGTATCTCTTATATTTTATTGTTGTCTTGAATGATCACGAGGATGCATTGTTTGACTTATTTCGATAGTTATTTAAGCTGAAAACAAAGTGGGACGATTTAATCAATAGTTAGCTAAAGGAAAAAATCTTTTAAAACTGCTTCTCGGGACCTCATAAAGTTCATATCTTGGCATAACTTGCTTCACGATTTGAGACCTTTCTCGGACCGATATTTGGCAGCGACTTCATACTTCAAATCTTTGAGAGACGTTCTTGAAATTATGGTCTTCTCTTCATAATAGGAATTTCTTCACTTGAAGTTTTGAGAGATTCTTCATATTTGGACCACGACTTCTTCATTTTTCTCCAATCTTTATTTTGGACTTTGATATACAACGATCCGCCTCCTTTTAGGACTTGGATCTATTTATCCTCATACCTTGCTAGGGTCTTTTTGGATAGACTTCTCCATGATCTTTTGGGGAGTACTTGCTTTTCGGCGTGTGTCTCGATCCTTCATATTGATCTTTGATAAATGATTCTTCACATCACTTTTTGGATCTTTAGCAACAAAATGTAGCCCTCATGCCTTGTTAGGGCCTTTTCGGACTCGCCAATCTTCGCATCCCGCTTTAATAAGTTATGCCTTGGCTATGAACTCTAATTAATACCGAGCAACTTTTAAACGATCTTGTGCTAGAAGCTAAGTAACTTTTCAAATCGTACAACCTTATTTATTGCAGATAAATTTATTTGCAAGCGATGGGAGAATAGGCTTATAATCGACTCACATAAATTCACGAAAGAATACCAAACTTATAATTGACTCTATCATCTCTCGTTCTCCACAATTTAAAATCTCAAGGAATGAGACTCGTGGATGCTTAGCCAATTAAATCAAAGTTTTGGGTTTTCGAGTCATCTATAGGATCTTGCAAATTCTCAGACTTTTTCAAGTTTAGAAATCGCATTTTAAAGTTCCCTTGATAAACGACTCTCTAGGATCAATTATAGGAACTTGCGAAAAGTTCTCGTTCTTAACCCGTGAGAGTTAAGACTTTCGCGTTTTAAAGTTCCCTATATAAAATCCTAGCAAAACTTGACTTTAAACACGTTAAGGATACTAGCTAGAGTAAACTTAGATAAGTAAAATCGGGTTGAGTCAAAATATTCACGACTTTGAAAAATTTAAAACCACTTTATTAAGAATAAGAAAGAAAATAACGATAACAAAGGAAAATACTACTATACAACTAGGCCAAAATAGATTAAAATTTTTGAAAAATGTCGAAAAATCAAATTTTCCGGTTAAAATGAGGACAAACCCATGGAAAAGACCACTTACTTCGATAGAAGTCTCCCCTACAGTTAATATAAACATCGTCCTAAATGTTTAAGCATGTGGGAAAAGGCTCCCCTACACTTATGACATTGTGCACGTTGGTTAAATCAAGTTAAGGAAAGACAACTAAAGTGATCAATTTCAAATGTGAGTATGAAGAAAATTGAATCACGATAGTTGAGAGATAGAACCAGATTGCGGATAACACGGGAGCACGGTTCTTCAAAGATTCCAAAAGTGCACTTATCCCTGTAATCACATCACCATACAAACACAAGCAAGCTATATAGGTTAAAATGAGGACAAATCCATGGAAAAGACCACTTACTTCGATAGAAGTCTCCCCTACACTTAATATAAACATCGTCCTCAATGTTTAAGCATGTGGGAAAAGGCTCCCCTACACTTATGACATTGTGCACGTTGGTTAAATCAAGTTAAGGAAAGACAACTAAAGTGATCAATTTCAAATGTGAGTATGAAGAAAATTGAATCACGATAGTTGAGAGATAGAACCAGATTGCGGATAACACGGGAGCACGGTTCTTCAAAGATTCCAAAAGTGAACTTATCCCTGTAATCACATCACCATACAAACACAAGCAAGCTATATAGGTCCCCCTACACTTAGGAAGTAAAATGGAAAGGGATAGATACTCGGGTTGCCTCCCGAGGAGCGCTTGTTTTTGATAACCGAGTCACGAGCCTGACTCGACCCAAAACTAGTTCATGGGAAACGTGGTGAGGGATGGAATCATCTCATGAGAGATGTCCTCACCAAAGTACAACTTCAAACGCTGGCCATTCACCTTAAAATTAGGCCCATTTGGTTGAGAAAGCTCAATGGTGTCATAGGGAAAGACTTTGGCGATGGTGAATGGACCAGACCAGCGGCTCTTCAACTTGCCCGAGAAGATCTTCAACAGAGAGTTAAAAAGTAAGACTTGATCACCAACGTGGAACTCTCGGTTCTTAATCCTTGCATCATGGATGATCTTGGTCTTCTCTTTGTAGATTAATGAGTTCTCGTAAGCTTCATTCCTCAATTCATTAAGCTCGTTGAGTTGAATCTTGTGAAGATCACCGGCTTTGTTGATGTCGAAGTTAGCCCACTTCAAGGCCCAGTAAGCCTTATGTTCCAGCTCGATAGGGAGGTGGCATGCTTTCCCGTACACAAGACGATAAGGTGTACAATCGATCGGCGTCTTATAGGCGGTACGGAAAGCCCACAAAGCATCATCTAACTTATCGGCCCACGCGGCACGATGCTCTCCCACAGTACGCTCCAAAATTCGCTTCAATCCACGGTTGGAAATCTCGGCTTGCCCATTGGTTTGGGGATGATAAGCGGTGGAAAGACGGTGATTGACACCATACTTAGCCATGACTCTTGCAAATTGATCATTGCAAAAATGAGTCCCGCGGTCACTGATGATAGCACGAGGAACACCGAATCGAGCAAAGAGCTGCTTCAAAAAGTTCACAACCACCCTCGCATCGTTTGTAGGGAGAGCCTTGGGCTTCAACCCATTTAGAAACATAGTCAACGGCTACGAGGATGTACTTGTTCCCTTTAGATGATGGAAATGGCCCCATAAAGTCGATACCCCATACATCAAAGATTTCACATTCTTGTATGAAATTTTGAGGCGTCTCATCTTTATGTGTGATATTGCCTTGTCTTTGGCAAGCATCACAATGTTTAACCATGTCATGAGCGTCACGATAAATGGTGGGCCAATAAAATCCAGAGTCGAATACTTTCTTCGCGGTGTAATTGGGACCAAAGTGACCACCGGTGGGTCCTTTATGGCAAGCATAAAGGATTTGTACCGCTGCCGGCCCATCAACACATCGACGAATGAAAAGATCCGTACATTGTTTGAAGAGGTAAGGGTCGTCCCATAAATAATGTTCAATATCTTTAAAGAACTTTTTCTTTTGTTGGGATGTTAACCCTTCCTTGAGAATTCCACCCGCTAAGTAGTTTGCAATGTCCGCAAACCACGGGGTGTCATCAAGATTGGAATTAATAGACATTAAGGACTCAAGGGGAAAGGAGTCATTGATCTCTTGATTCAGATGATCCCCTTGATAAGGATCCTCAAGTCTACTTAGATGATCCGCGGCTAGGTTTTCAGCTCCGTTTTTGTCACGAATTTCAATTTTAAATTCTTAAGGAGCAAAACCCAACGAAGAAGTCTTGGCTTAGAATCTTGCTTAGTCAACAAGTACTTCAACGCGGAATGATTGGTATACACGATGGTGGTAGAAAGGACAAGATAGGGGCGAAATTTCTCAAAAGCATACACTACAGCTAAAAGCTCTTTTTCGGTAGTGGTATAATGCAATTGAGCCCCCCGTCATTATCTTGCTAGCATAATGGATTGGTTGGAAGTGTTTGTTCACTCTTTGGCCCAAAACTGCTCCAATAGCAAAGTCGCTAGCATCACACATCAATTCAAAAGGTAGCTCCCAATTAGGGGTAACTAAGACCGGTGCCTTAGTTAGCTTATCCTTAAGAAGATTGAAGGATTCAAGACGCTCTTTGGAAAAGATGAAAGGAGTATCTTTTTCCAAGAGGTGGGTCATCGGGCGAGCGATTTTAGAAAAATCTTGAATGAATCGACGATAGAAGCCCGCATGACCAAGGAAACTTCTCACACCCTTCACGGTTGAAGGTGGAGGTAATTTGGCTATGACATCCACTTTAGCACAGTCCACTTCAAGACCGGCTTTTGAGATTTTATGTCCTAGCACGATGCCTTCTTTTACCATGAAATGGCATTTTTCCCAATTTAGAACAAGGCGAGTGTCTTCACACCGCTTAAGCATACGTTCTAAATTGGCAAGTCAAGCAGAGAAAGAATCACCATAAACCGAGAAATCATCCATGAAGACTTCCATAGTTTCTTCAACCATGTCATGGAAGATAGCCATCATACACGTTTGGAATGTCCCAGGAGCATTGCATAAGCCGAGAGGCATTCTTTTATAAGCAAATGCTCCGTAAGGACAAGTGAATGTGGTTTTCTCTTGGTCTTTGGGATCGATGGGAATTTGAAAATACCCGGAGAAATCGTCTAAAAAGCAGTAATAGCCATTACCTGCTAGACGTTCAAGCATTTGGTCCATGAAAGGAAGGGGAAAATGATCCTTTCTCGTAGCATCATTGAGTTTGCGATAGTCTATACAAACTCTCCACCCTGTAATGAGACGATTAGGAATCAACTTGTTGTTTTCATTGGGCACAACGGTGATTCCGCCCTTCTTAGGCACACAATGGACGCGACTAACCCATGGTGAATCCGAGATAGGATAGATCATTCCCGCATCAAGAAGTTTGATAACCTCTTTTTTGATTACGTCATGGATCTTAGGATCCACCCTTCTTTGGCTTTGAATAGTGGGTTTAAAGTCGTCCTCCATGAGAATTTTATGTGTGCAAAAGTGAGGATCAATTCCACGAATATCGGAGATTTTCCAAGCAATCGCTTTCTTGTGATTCTTCAGCACGGCGATAAGTCGAGATTTTTCTTCCTCTTTCAAGTCCTTAGCGATGATGACGGGTGACTTCTTGTTGTCTTCAAGGAAAACGTACTCGAGATGAGACGGTAAGTCCTTAAGCTCTAGATCCGGAGGATTTTCGATGGAAGGCGTAGTCAAATTTGGTTCATCGATAGCAATAGCCTTGGGAAATGGTGGAGAAATATGGTCCTCATTGAGAAGTTTCTCAATAGTAAGAATGTCTTCATCCCAATCGGTGGGAGAATCGTCATACTGTAAGTTCACATCTCCCAAAGTTGCTTCAAATTCTTTCAAAAGGAAATCACTTTCTCCAAATGGAGTTAGTGATGGAGCAATAGAGGCAACAGTCTCAACATTGGGAAGAGAGGTAAGACTACTTTTGCAAGCGTCTTTGAAATGTTCTTCACAAGCCTCATCAAGAACGTCAATGAAATTAACACTCTCGTTTTCAGAAGGATGCTTAGAAAGTTTACCCATGTTGAAGACGATTTTATCGTCACCAACTCTCATGATTAATTCGCCCGCGGCTACATCAATGAGAGTGCGACCGGTCCTCAAGAATGGACGTCCAACGATTAATGGAACACGGGGGTCCATCTCGTAGTCAACGACAACAAAATCCGCCGGAAAAGTGAATTTGTCGACACCAACGAAGACGTCTTCGGCTATCCCCACTGGATAAGCAAACGTACGGTTAGCTAATTCCAAAGTCATTCGTGTGGGGACTAGCTCGGGTAGAGACAATTGTTTCCAAACGATTAAAGGCATTAAGTTTATACTAGCACCTAGATCGGCTAGGGCCATACAATTCTCTACCCTAGGGAAGTTGTAAGGAATCAAGAAACGACCAGGATCACCAAGTTTGGTTGGTAATTTCCTTAAGAGCACTGCGGAGCAATTCTCATTAAGTTGGGTCTGAGCGATATCAAGGAGTTTCTCCTTATCACTGAGAAAATCTTTTAACATTTTAGCGTATTTTGGCATGTGAGCGAGAGCCTCAGCAAAGGAGATATTGAAATTCAGTTGTTTAAACATTTTAAGAAAGTTCGAAACCTGAATATCATCCTTGTTCTTCAATTTCTCTTTCCTCAACCTTGAAGGATAAGGTATATTGGGTTGAGATGAAGGCTTTGGGATAGAATTCTCACTCACATCCTTGGGTGGTGGAAGGGTGGAAGTAGAGGGTGGTGGAATTGGAGAAGTAGAAGTAGGAGGAATAGAAGGTGGAGGAATTGGAGAAGGAGACTCGTTTTCCTTTGTCACAATCACCAGTGTAGGTGTAGGAAGCTCGGGTTCCTTTAAACCTTTTCCACTGCGAGTGGTGATTGCTTTCATCTCCCCTCTTGGATTAGCAACGATGTTACTCTGAAGAGAACCCGATGCAGAGGCTTGATTACTTGGGAAGAAACTAGCCATCATGTTCCTTAAGTCATTCGTTTGACTTGCCAAAGTGTTTCGCATATCAGCTCGAAGATCATTCCCTTGCTTCACCATATCTGCTTTCATGTTGGCCATTTCCCGCTGAAGACTTTGCACTATCGCATCATTAGTCCTCATGTAGGTTTCAACCTCTTGGTGTAATGCAGTGGGTTGGTTGGGAGGAGCATGGTAGGCAGGTGGTTGATAAGCAGGTTGTTGGTAAACTTGGTTGTTTCTTTGAGGTGGATATGGGTTTCTTTGGTTTTGATATGGAGTTGGAGCACGAGGTTGGTTTTGATTATTGCGATTGAGGTTGTTTGGGTTTTGTGGGGGAAAACTGGGTGGTGAAAGAAAGTTGTTTGAGCGATAGCTGAGCAAGTTGCGGTCACCTTGAGGACGTGATTGATAGCCTCCTGTAGAATAGGTACCGTTGGCGGCATACACATTTTCCGGATTGTCATGAGTCGAAGGACAATCAGTGTATGAGTGAGATCCCCCGCATATGTCACATGATTGAGTCAAAGCACTAGCTTGGGCAGTGATAGCTTTGGTATTGTTGGCGGCTTGAAGAGAAAGTGATTCAACAAGCGAAGTAAGCTTGTCAATTCTCTTGTCGCTCTCATTAGTGCTAGCACTAGCCACATTGGTCCGAACACTCTTGGTTTGCACTCTAGACTTGTTCTCAATAATATCCCAAGCGGCATTAGAAGACTTAACCAAAAGATTACCCCCCGAGGCACTATTTAGTGAATCTTGGTCATTCATGCTTAAACCATTGTAAAAAGTATTAATTTGATGTACTTTTGTTAAACCATGTTGTGGACACTTTCGTAAAAGTTCCTTAAAACGGTCCCAAGATTCACTAAATGTCTCACCGTACTTTTGTTCAAAAGTAATGATTTCATTCCGCAAAGCGGTAGTACGTGAGGGTGGGAAAAAATAGTTGATGAATTTGGTCTCTAAATCCGTCCACGTAAGAATACTTTGTGGCGGTTCCTTATCAAGCCAATGCCGGGCTTGTCCCTCTAAGGAGAAAGGAAAAAGTTGCAAGCGAATTACCTCTTGTGAAACCCCATTATACTTAACCGTATTAGTGAGTTAAAGAAACCTTTTAATATGGTCATGAGGATCATCAATTGAACGCCCCAAGAAGGGTTGAGCAGAGACCATTTGAATGAAACCGGATTTGAGCTCAAAGTTGTTGGCTCCAATCGTGGGTATGACAATAGCATCGTTGTTGCCCTCTACATGTGCCTGCAAAAGTTCGATCATTGGACGATTGTCCGGTAGAGGTTCATTGTTGTTATTATTCATGTTGGGTTGAGGTGGATTATTATTGTTGTGTACACCGGCCATGTCTAAGTTATCGAGAGTCTAGGGCTCGGGATAAGACGTTGATCGAGTGCGCATACACCTGCAAAAGAAATAACAAAGCAGAAATATTTTTGGTTTTCTATGTTTTTTAATTTTTTTGTATTTTTGAAAATTTTATATTTTTTAGGATTTTTGAAAATTTAAAAGCAAGGAAAATAACGTTCAAAGATGAACGGATCCCAAAATCCAACGCGTCTCTCACTAAAAATCGTTAATCTTAACGAAAAGAGCCGGCAGCGGCGCAATTTAATACCAGGTTTTTAAGCTCGTATGAAAGTTCGTTAAACCGATCTTTTCGAATTGATTACCGATTAAAAGTGCGACTCAATTGTTCTTGGTGGAAAGTAAAAAGGTTTGGTTATCTATTCTACTAAAAAGGATTAAATGTGTAAAGAGATAAAAATAAACTAAAAGCAGTTAATAAAAAAAATTAAAAATAAAGCTTGAATTAAATTAAAATTAAACAGTAAAATTGTAACAGTAAAATACCCTTTACTTGAAAAACAACTGATCCGGAATATTTGCTGGTTCAGAATAATCAAGGCAAAAGGCTCATTCAGAATATTTGATGAAAAGGTTTCATTCGAAATAATTTTGAGAAAACTTTGATCCGGAATAAATGGGCTTGGTTCGGAATAATTTCCAAATCTTCTTTCGGAATAACCTTGATGCGGAATAAACCTGCTTATTCGGGATATCACTCATTCGGAATATCACTCATTCGGAATATCACTCATTCGGAATATAATGCTTCATGCGGAATATGTGTTGCTCATTCGGAATAAAACTCTTTATCCGGAATACTTTGATTCGGAATATTTAAAAAGTGCTCACTCGGAATATCAGTTGGTTCGGAATAAAATTAAAGGACCTTGGTTCGGAATGTTTTCTTGACTCGGAATAACTAAACAAGAACCTTCATTCGGAATAATCACCTCATCCGGAATAATTCATTCGTTCGGAATAAACTGTTGATCCGGAATAACTGAAGAAAACTTTGGTTCAGAATACTCAGCTTGATTCGGAATGTAATGCTTATGCGGAATACTTGTTCATCCGGGATAACCTGCTCGTTCGGAATAAACTGGGCAACAGAATAGCGAAGAACAGGGGAAAATCTAAAGAACGAATTTTATCCAAAATCAACCAAGTTTTAACCAAAGATTAAGCCAAACTAACCACTAATCATCTACTAATGATAAACATCAAACCAAATCAACAATAACACAAAACCTACTTACTTTTAAAGATCAAAATCAATCAAATCAAAACTTTAAAACTTTAAATCAACAAGAGAAGGAAGAACAAGTTTAAATCAAAGATGGTATTGAATGATTAAGGTTAAACAAACAAAAGGGAAGATTAAAACTTACAAGATTTATGAAGAAATCAAAAGAAAATAAAAATCACCAAACTCCTTAATGGAGTTGGTTACCTACAAAACAAAAAAGAAAGAAAAACAGAAGAATGAAAAAACTAGTCTAAATTGTGAAGGGAACTCCTATTTATAGGCCTTGTGGTTGGTTGGTGAGTGGGCTTTTCTTCTTTCTTTTTGTCTTCTCGTCTTTTCAGTAAAGTTGACGTTTTCAATTTTGATTCGGGATTTGTCGATGAATAAATTCAACTCGTCTTTTAAATTCTTCGTTTAATAGACTTGAGTTCTTCGACATATGTAAATCTTCCATCTTTGGTCCTTTTCTTCGATAAATCTTCAAATAGGCCCATTGACTTCAAATCTTTTGCATCTCTTGGACTTTAGACTTCGTCTTTTCGTCTTTTTCTTCGATAAAACCCGTGCAATCCCATGTTTTCTTCAATATTTATCCGGTTGGCTCTGAAAACACAACAAACACACAAACCACGCATATTTCCAAACAAATGATATTAAATACGCGTTTTGGTCTCGTTTTAGCAAGAAATAAGTGGTAAAAGGATGGGTGTTTTCACACCTATCACATAAGCATCAGCTCGTACGTGAAATTATCTTAAACCAATAATGATTATGTACATGCCAAAGTATATGCTAATAAGTCACGACGCCCCATGTTACACAACAAAGTATTTTATTTTCCTAATATACATCTATACGCAAACTGAATCACAAAAGAGCAGCCACAACAGGTATATTCCAACTCAAAGATATCAATGATGATAACCATAACCGTTAATCACTGTTGGGAATAAAATTAGCTAAGTGTTCTAGTCGCTGACACATGGAATCAAGCTGCAGACAAGAGCAATCAAGCCGCTGACAGAATAGGCCCAGACAAGAAGAATCAAGCCACTGTCAAGACTTATTAGCTAAACTCAACACGTTTTGTTTATCTAGGAAGATATACATGAATATTGTATTTTGTTATGTTTATCTTATTATATCTTCCTAGAATAGTTGATACGATAGCTTAATCTACAAGGCTCCTTATGTGTATAAAAGTAGGCCTTAGGGTTTATGTTTTATATACTTTCAATCACATTGTTCACCGTTCATAATATTAATCGAAGTTGAAGGTTTGGTATATGTACTTTGTTATTTGTTCTTTGTTCAAAGTATTAATTTCGCATAATACTTAGATTGTTGAATACATAAAGTTTCTCTACGTATTATACTTGATCTAATCTCGATAATACAAAAGCTTAATGGATCTAAGTTTAGGATCAACAAGTGGTATCAAAGCTTGTTGAGGAACTTTTGATCTAAAGAACACAAAACCCTAAATCATAGAAAACCCTAAAATCGTCCAAACATCATGTCTACCTCAACTGAAACTTCACATTCATCCTCAAATCACAATCTCAAAATTCCTATACTTGATCCTGATAACTTTTGAACTTTGGAAGTTCAACTTTAAGCAATATCTCCAAGTTGATAACTATGTTCTCTGGGAAGTTATTGAGTTTGGTAACCAATTCAAAAAGGAAGAAAAGATTGCCGATGCTATAGAAGCATGAAGAGTAGCTCAAAAGACTAGAGATGAGCTACTTCCAAAACCTGAAGATGGAAGGGTTGTTTCAGCTGCTGAGATTGCAGACAGAAGGAATGATATGAAGGCTTTAAGTACCCTCAAACTGGCTCTTGTTCATAAGCAGTAACATAAATTTAGAAAGTATGAATTTGCTAAGGAGCTTTGGGAAGCACTTGAAACCATCTATGGTGGTAACAAGGAAACTCTCAAACAAAGGAAAAAGCAATTGGTAATGGAATTCACTGTGTTTAAAGCTCATCCTAATGAGAAGCTAAGTGAGGTGAGAAGTCGTCTTCAAGATGTCACCAACAAGTTGGCTTTCATGGGAACGAAATTTGAAGAAGAAGACATTAGTGCTGACTTTCTTGGAGGTATTGGTGATGCTTGGGAAATTCATGCTAAATCAATCATTGCCACCAAGGCTCACAATAAATACTCATTTGATGACATATATAATCAACTGAAGGTTGTGGAACCGGAAGCTATGCTCAAACAAGGAATCAAATCAACACCAGGAAGCATGTCATTCATCTCTCATAATGATTCCTCAACCGCTAACAATGTTTCACTTGTCAACGGATTGAATTCACATGTCGACGGCTCAACTTCATCAGCCACTGACACATACAATTTTGGCTCATCAAGTCTCAAACTAGCTGGAATTGACTTGGATACTTTGTGTCCATACATTGCTACTTTGCCTAATGGTTCTCTAGTCTCTTATGAAGATCTTGAGCAAATTAATGATATTGATCTTGAAGAAATAGACATCAAGTGGAATATGGCACTTAGCAGTATAAGAGCCAATAGGTGGAACAAGAGATTTGGTAGGAAGATGACATTTAACAGCAAAGAAACTGCTGGATTTGATAAATCCAAAGTTGAATGCTATAATTGTCATAGAATGGGACACTTTATGAGGGATTGTAGATCTCCACTTAGGAATGATGCTGGATAGAGCTCAAGTCAAGTCATCAAGGTTGAAGATGTTGAGCCAAAAGCTATGGTATCCATGCAAGGGATTGATGGCCTTGGATGGGATTGGAGCTTTATGGAAAATGATGTGAAGCAGAATCAAGCATTGATAGCTGAAAAGGAAGAAGAGCATGTTCGATATGCTCTTATGGCTAATCTTCCTCTTCATCAGATAATGAGGTATATGTTGATGCTTTTCATAGTAAAGGTTGCGAATAAAACACTGAAAAACTTAATAAAGAAGTTTTAAAATTAAAATCAGATGTTTTTTATGTAGAGATTAAACTAGCAAACTATAAAAGGGGTCTTGCACAATCTGATGGGATGGTGGAAGAATATAATAAAATAGAATTTAATCTTAAAGAACAAATCGCTGTTTTGACTAGAGATCTAAATATTAGTAATGAGGCTAGGCATTCTCTAATAGATCTAGAACTAAGTTGCAACTTCAATTAGATGAAGCCATTAAATCTACGAATGATGTAGGGCTTAAAATTGAAAATTTTGACCAAGTCAGTGCTCTCTTAGAAAAATGTGTAAGTGAACAAAGAAACCCTAGGGACATGACTAGAATTGGAATGAAAGATTTTGCTACTGTTCCACCTCCAGCAGGAAATTTTTATGGGGTTTCTCAAGGAAAAGACCTTTCTTGGACTGGCTTACCAGAATTTCAAGTGGATGGATTTATTCCTCCACCACGTGTTCTTAGCCTAGTTAAAGAATATAAGAAGAAAGCGAGTGACCTAGAACAATGGAAAGCAGCCAACCCTTTTCTGTTTGTTAAGGGTGGACTGCTTATTGATGATACTGTTGACTTAAAACTCGTTGTTGTGACTAATCCTAATACTTGTAAAACTATTAATCTTGGCTCACCAACTAAAAACAAACCTAGTGTTAAATATGTAGAGTTATATAGGAAACCTAGGTTACCTTAAAGCCAAGCCAGTGTAAATGGGATAGGTTTTTATCAGTCTAAGCCTAAATTTGTGTCTAAAAAGGCTTGTTATACATGTGGAAGCTTTTATCATTTGGCCTATAACTGTGTCAATAGATACACCTCATCCGATGAAAATAGGTCAACTATGGTCAACCCTAGACCTTTTATCCAACCAATTCCAGAGGCCACAAGACCAACTCCTTTCTTCTCTAAGGGAGATAATACCCATGGACAAAGGCCCTTTCAAAAGACCAAAACTTGGTCTAATAGAGAGTGGGTTCCTGTAGCAAACCCTAATTTAGCCGCTGAAAGGACAAAACAAGCCGCTGACAACTCTAGGTTTGATGTAAAAATGCCACAACTAGCTGTTGTCATTTGTTTTGTTAGACCAAACAATGATAGGTATTTGAAACCTACGGGACAGGGGTCTATGGCTTCATCCAGTTTAACATGGAGACCTAAACAAGAACAAAACCCTAATTTTAATGGTGTTTCTGTGACCTGTAACAAATTTAAATATCTTGAAAAGATCATTAACAAACCTATTGGAACAAATTGGTTGTTTAGGGCACAAAGGGATGAACAGGGGGTTGTTACAAGGAATAAGTCAATTCTTGTTGAACAACCACATGAATCCAAGTCTGCAAAGGCTTGGGTTCCCAAAGAAAACTAATTCGTTTTATTTATGTCTAGAGCATTCAAAAGCAGGTCAATGATCATGGATATTGGGACAGTGGATGCTCTAGGCACATGACGGGAAAGAAGTATTACTTGACAGATTTCACTCCTATTACTGATGGTGATAAATTGTACTTTGGAGGAGGATTTGGGACCATATCTAGTAAAGGTGCACTTATTACTAATAATTTGAGATTTGAAAAAGTTTTCCTGGTAAAAAGAACTTGATTATAATCTACTTAGTGTGTCACAAGTGTGTGATAACAAGAATAAAGTTCTATTTACTGACACTGAATGTTTGGTATTTAGTAAAGATTTTGAGATTCATACTGATAAGTTCATTGAGTTTAGAACACCTAGACATAAAGACGTTTATAATGTTAATCTTAATGGCATTAAAATAAACAACAACTTTTCATGTCTTTATGCTAAGGCTTCAGTAGATGAAAGTAACTTGTGGCACAGAAGGTTGGGGTATATAAACTTTAAAAACATAAATAGACTTGTGAGACATGATCTTATAAGAGGACTTACCTCAATAGCATTCCACAATGATCATAATTGTGTTGCATGTCTTAAAGGCAAGTACCACAAGGCCTCATTTAAGTCTAAGAGTGTACATTCTAGTTCTAAACCACTTCACTTACTTCATATGGATTTTGTTTGGCTCTGCCAATATAGAAAGTCTCAATGGTAAATCTTATTGCTTTGTCATTACTGATGATTATTCTAGGTTTACATGGACCTTCTTTTTGGCAGAGAAAAGTGACACTACTAAGACATTATTTAATTTCATTACCCAAATGGAAAAGAAAGCAGGATATGAAGTTAATATTCTTAGAAGTGATAATGGTGGTGAGTTTAAGAACAACGTTTTAGATGCCTTATGTGTCAATAAGGGAATTTCTATGGAGTTTAGTATAGCAAGAACTCCACAGCAAAATGGTGTAGTTGAAAGAAGAAATAGAACTCTAATAGAAGCAGCTAGAACCTTGCTGGCATATGCTAGTTTACCCATTGCTTTTTGGGCTGAGGCTGTGAACACATCATGCTATGTTCAGAATAGAGCCTTGGTTAATAAGTCCCACAATGACACTCGTTATGAACTGCTTTGGAATAAGAAGCTTAATATAGACTTCTTTAGGCCTTTTGGATGTCATGTAGTAATAATGAATACTAGTGATAACCTAGGCAAGTTTAATTCAATAGGTGATGAGGGATATTTCATGAGATAATCCATGAATAGCAAGGGGTATAGGATTTATAACAAGAATAGAATTCTCACAGAAAATATACATGTTGACTTTTTGAAGAGTAAATCTAGTGATGCTAAGTCTGGACCAAATTGGTTGTTTGATTTGGAGCCATTATCTAGGTCGATGAATTATATGCCTGTATCTAATCCAGATGTTTTGGAAGCACCTATTGTTGATAATGTAGATATACAGGTCAATGAGATGAAAGGATCACATGTAGATAAACCCACTCCTTGTTTTAACTTTATTAACTTACCAATTTGGAGTGAAAAGTTTATTCAAGCATCTGCTGCTGCAAAAGAAGAGGAAAGAAAGCAACAAGTGGAGCCACAACTTGATGAAACAGTGAATGAATCTTCATCCGCTGAAAACTCCATACCAGCCGTTGACACATTAGATTCAGCCGCTGACAGCTGGCTTTCATCCTCTGACAAAAATATTCTTGAATTTGTTAATGAAGATCCCATACCCAATGAAGGTGTTAGTGGCCAAGTTCTAGCCGCTGACAATATATCTCCTAGTTCAAGTGGGCATGAAAGTAGTTATGATGAGGATCTTGGCAATTTGGAATCCACAATTCAAGACAACACAATATTTGGGGGAGGAATTCTTACTAAGGTGGCTAAAATTCATCCTCTCACTCAAATAATTTGTGATATTAATACTCCTATTCATACTAGAGGGAAAAAGAAGATTCAAGGTGGATTCATTGCCAATATCCATAAGAAGGATGATACTCCTTTTGTTCAAGAGTGTTTGTTTGCCTGTTTTCTCTCTCAATCAGAACCAAAGAAGATTTTTTATGCTCTTAAAGAAGAAAGCTGTGTTGAAGCAATGCATGATGAGCTTCATCAATTTGCAATACAAGATGTTTGGGAGCTAGTGGACTGTCCCAAGCATGTTAGACCTATTGGATCACGTTAGGTTCTAAGGAAAAAGAAGGATTAGAGAGGCATTGTGATTAGAAACAAGGCAAGATTGGTTGCTCAGGGATATACACAAGAAAAGAGGGTATTGATTATGAAGAGGTTTGTGCACATGTTGCTAGGATAGAAGCAATAAGGATTTTCCTAGCCTATGCTTCCTGCATGGGCTTCAAAGTCTACCAGATGGATGTGAAGAGTGCTTTCTTGTATGGCACAATCAAAGAAGAAGTTTATGTGATGCAGCCTCTTGGTTTTGAAGATCCTGAGCATCCAGACTAGGTTTATAGAGTGAAAAAAGCAATGTATGGCCTTCATCAAGCCCCTAGGGCTTGATATGGTACACTTTCCACTTATTTAGTGGCAAATGGTTTCAAAAGGGGCACCATAGATCAGACTTTATTCACAAAGTAAGATGGCAAGGATTTTCTTTTTGTGTAGGTCTATGTTGATGATATCATCTTTGGTTCATCTAACCAAAGAATGAGTGATGATTTCTCCAAGCTTATGATAGATAAATTTTAGATGAGTGCTATAGGAGAGATGAACTTCTTTCTTGGTCTACAAGTTCAACAGGAAGAAGATGATATATTTATCTCTCAAGACAAATATGTGGCTGAAATTTTGAAGAAATTGGTTTCTCGCCTCATGAGAAACAAGCTAGCACACCCATGGATAGGGAACATCCCTAGGGAAAGACTGGAGATGGAAAGGAAGTTGATGTCAGGCATTATAGATCAATGATTGGTTCATTGATGTATTTTACAGCTTCAAGGCCTGATATCATGTTTGTAGTATGTGCATGTGCACGTCATCAAGTGACACCTAAGGAATGTCACCTTCATGCTGTCTAGAGGATTTTTAGGTACCTTAGATGCTTTCCAAGCTTGGGATTTTGGTACCTTAGAGACTCTCCATTGGAGCTTATTGGCTATTCAGATAGTGATTATGGTGGTGATAATAGGGATAGGAAATCCACAACTAGTGGATGTCAATTCCTTGGAAGCAGGCTTATATCTTAGCAATGCAAGAAACAAACAGTGGTGGCCAATTCAAAAACTGAGGCTGAATATGTAGCCACTACTGCATGTTGTGGACAAGTGCTATGGATTCAAAATCAGCTATTGGATTATGGGTACATTTTTATGCATACTAAGATTTTTATAGATAATAATAGTACATTGTGCATAATTAAGAATCCTGTACATCATTCTAAAACCAAACACATAGAAATTAGGCATCATTTTATAAGGGATTGTTTTGAAAAAGGTTTGATTTTTCCAGATAAAATTGACACAAAGGAAAATGTGTCTGATCTTTTGACTAAACCTTTTGATGTTGGGAGATTCCAGTACTTGGTTTCAAGTATTGGAATGATCAATCCATAAAATATGTGGTTTTTGAAATTAATGTAAAGTATGTACAGGATGTGCACTATTATTAGTTTTTGTAAAAGTTAGATTTTCCGCTTTATTTTTCTATCCACTAACAAAGGCATTTTATCCGCTGACAAGTGGAAAGAAGCCGTTGATAGCTTTTTGTGGTAGTTTTGTGGTTTTTCATCTGATGATGCAGGCATGTAGGACATGGTACATATGGATACAGAGTTGCTTATGGACTAAAGGAGTGTGGAAACAAGGTTTATTTATGATGGTTGAAATTTCTCTCTTGAAATAAATATCTTTGTCACATATCTATTTTTGAGCATTCTCATCATAGTTTAAGGGAGGTTTAGGGCAACCTTTAGGCTCTTAGGTATTCTTAGAATGCTCTTATCTTAATTCTAGATTGTGTCCACAGGTGAGTGGGGGTTAGAAGTTATGATGCCATGTTTGTATAAATATGGTGGAATTTATAATTTTCGAGGCACTATAGCATGCACATAATTTATTTTGCATGCATGTTGCCAAGACCTTTTGACCTAGATTTGGGCTTGGTCGGATGGGAGTCTTGGGGTATATAATTTTGGGCTTACTTGGGAGTTACAAAGATTTTGTAAAAGATAACTTCACCCTTAAGAATTGTGTAAGTAAGGG
Source organism: Glebionis coronaria (assembly GCA_025667525.1). Lineage (NCBI taxonomy): Eukaryota > Viridiplantae > Streptophyta > Magnoliopsida > Asterales > Asteraceae > Glebionis > Glebionis coronaria. Next base: position 72,129,770 of record CM046875.1, read on the forward strand.
ACACTTGAGGACAATTATGTCTATCTTGCTTAAGCAAGTGTGTATGATTGGATAGTGCTTGTGATGCTCAGTCATTTAGGGTTAAAGTTGTTTTCCTTAGGATTAAAATCTTTGCTAGGTATTTTATTTTATTTATTTATTTTATTTTTGACCCCCTAACAAAAGAAGTTTTATCCACAAACAAGCATACTTTTAGCCCCAGACATAGTAATTTTATCCGCTGACAAATATAGCCGTTGCCACTGACAAACTTTTAACCGTTGAAAACTACTAAGGTTTTACCTAGTTGTTATTTTACGATATTTTGAGCCGTAAACTTTGGGGAGTGGTTATTTTCTTTAATTGGTATGACATAAGTCTTATTTTTCAAAGATTTTCATTGTTACTTTTGAGACTTTTTCTCACTTACCTCTATTTTCAACCAATCACGTCCCTCTTATTTCTACTATATATTTTACACACTCACCTTTTACCTTCATTAAAAGCTTTTCACTTTTATCCATAGCGCCAAAGTTTAAACCCGTTGATGCTATTTTGGAATTCAAAGATCACTACAGTATGCTTGCATATTTGACCATTGATAGACAGCAGCCTCAGTATACACAGATGATAGAGTATTTGTTGGTTTCTCCTCTAAGGTATGCTCTTACTCATGCTCCTATCATCCCTGTCACATACATCAAACAGTTTTGGAACACTGCTAATTCCAAAACAGTTGATGAAGTAACTAGAAGTGAAGGCATCATCCATGGGAAACAATGGGTGGTCACTGAGGCTTTGGTTCACCAAGCCTTGCATGTTAATAATGCTGGTGGTATTGTCACCCTTCCCATAGAGGTGCTACATGAAGGCCTTCAAGGCTTGGGGTACAGACTCCCCCCCAACAGGGAAAATAAACAAATATTCTAAGGGTCAGTTTCCCCCAGACTAGAAGTTTTTGATACATGTCCTTCTCCAATGCCTTAGTCTCAAATGCTCTTCTTTCAATGAAATCAACCGTTCAATCGGTAGTGCTCTTGTTTGTTTGGCAAATTGGCAACTTTATAATTTTTCTGAAATGATTTTTGAAGGCATGCTGCACAACAAAGGTAGGAAGATGACTCTTGCTTACCCAAGGTTTTTACAAATGGTTTTTGATCTCCAAGAAAATTGTGGGAGGGATCATGAAAACTTTTATAAGATACCTACCCAAAAGAAAAATCTTTTTATTACCCTAAACACAGAACCATATGGACCCTTACCTTTGACACCCCCTATGCTTGCTGTAATTGAAGCAGCCTTACACCCACAACCCAAACAAGAACCACAACCAGAACCCCAACCAGACCCTGAACTAGAACCACTACATGAAAAACCATCACCTTCACCACAACCACATCTTGAACTTATTCTTGAAGCCGCTGACATTTCTATGTCAGCCCCTGACACTTCCATTCTAGCCCCCGACACCATCCAAATAGACCCAAACACCTCTTCTGACTCCCCACCATCACATTTTCACCTTGCTAAACACCAAAGGACTGCTGGGGTGTTCTCTCTTTGGTGGTCCTAGCCATGATACAGAGAGAATCACCACCACAAGTGTGGTTGGTGATATAGAGGTGGCTATACCTATTGACCCTATTACAGATCAAGCTCAGTCCATTGTAGATAAGCTCACCACCATATCTCATGATTCCTCATTAGGGATTGAGTTCCCTCATGTGGATGAGGGCAGTATGCAACCTTTGACAAACATGGAATTGATGGTACTCTGCATGAGCTTGCAAAAGAAAAATGCATAGTTTGTAAAGAAATTTACAGCCCAAGACCTTGAACTCGCTACTTTGAGAGAGAGGATTGTACAGTTGGAGACAAGGAGAAGGTTTATAGTAGCGTCCTTGATAGGTGTGAAAACACCCATCCTTTTACCACTTATTTCTGGCTAAAACGAGACTAAAACACGTATTTAATATCATTTGTTTGGAATTATGCGTGGTTTTTGTGTTTATTGTGTTTTCAGAGTCAACCGGATGAATATTGAAGAAAACATGGGATTGCACGGGTTTTATCGAAGAAAAAGACTCAAGACGAAGTCTATTGTCCAAGAGATCAAAAGATCTGAAGTCATTGTGCCTATTTGAAGATTTATCGAAGAAAAGGGCCAAAGATGGAAGATTCATATATGTCGAAGAACTCGAGTCTATTAAACAAAAGATTATAAGACGAGCTGGAATTATTCACCGACACTTCTCAAAATCCAAAGTCGGAAACGTTTATTTAGAGAGACGTAAAGACTAAAGAAAAAAGAAGAAGAAAAGCCCATGTACAAGCCCATTTACAAGCCCACAAGAACACCTATAAATAGGCCTTCTCCTTACAAATTTAGTAGTTAGTTTTTTAGTAGTTAATTTTCATTTTTCACTTTTCTTTCTAGTTTTAGAGAGAGAAAGTTCTCAACTTTCTCTCACTAAGTTTTCATCTTTCTTTCTTTTAATCTTTCAAGATTAAACCTTTGTGTATTGTTGATTTCATTAATCAAGTTCTAGTTAAGCTTTTAATCTTTCATCTCTTTCTACCTTTCTTGATTTTTAGATTAATTTTGGTGCGAATTTCATTTGATCCGTGTTGTTCTTAATGATTTCGTGCTTAAAAAGTTAATCTTTTTATGCTTACTTAAGTTTTCATACGAATAAGCTTTAAGATCTTTGTGCTTATTGGCTTATTTACATGTTTAGCTTATTTACATGTTTAGCTTATTTACTTTTTAAAAAGTTTTCTTAAAAAGTTTATCTTTTTATAGTTTGATTTAAAAGATTGCTTACTTAAAGTTTGGATAAGTTGTTATTAGTGCTTATTTTGTCTTTTTCATTATAAATTCGTTCAAAGTTTTGGTGTTAGCTTAATCAAATAGCTTATTACCTTGGCTTATTTTCGAATTCCATATAAATCGGAAAAGGTATAAACCCTTTTCCGATTTGGTATTCCGATTACACCCCCTCATTCCGATCTTCATGATCGGATTAGGGTTTTGAGTTTTCCGATTTGGCATGTTTTTGTGACATTCCGATTGGTACGGTTTTACTATATTCCGATTGGGGGTTTCTTGCATAGCATTCCGATCTGAACCCCTTGTTGGTTATTCCGATTAGGTGTCTACCATTATTCCGATTGGCAGTGTCTTCCAAATATTCCGATTTGATTCATTTTCAATATTCCGATTGTGGGTGTCTTCAAACATTCCGATTAGGCTTATTAGTTGGATATTCCGATTGTGTTCTTTTATGATATTCCGATTAGCCTTGTTCTAAGATATTCCGACGGGTGTAGTTTTCAGGTATTCCGATTAGTACTTTTCCAACATTCCGATTGTACCACTATTTCGACCAAGGGTATATTCCGATCTGTCTTTCCGACCAATATTCCGATTAGGGTTTGGATTAATTCCTTGTTTTTACAAAACTTCCAAGTTTTAGATCTATTAAGTGTTCAAGTGTTTTTTCTAATATAGTCTTTAAGTTTTCAAGCATTTATTTTTAACTCGTCTTTTTAGTTTAATCTTTAAAACTCTTTTCACTCAACGATATTTACATTTATTTACTATTAGCTTAAAATAGATAACAAACCAACCCCTTTTTTAGTAACCAAGAACAAACTATTCCACTTTGAACCGTGATCAATTCGAGAAGATTCCGAGACTTAATCTGAACCCCATAGCAAATCTCATGTATCAAATGGCGCCGCTGCCGGCTCTTCTCGTTAAGATTAACAGTTTTTTGTGAGAACTTAGATTTTGGGATCCGTTCACCGTGAACGTTACTTTTTCATAAAAATTTTCAAAAATACAAAAAATTTAAAAACCATAAAAACCAAAAATATTTCTTGTTTGCCTTGTTAGTTCTTTTGCAAGTGCATGCGTACACGTTCAACGTCTTATCAAGAGCCCGAGCCTCTCGAAGACTTAGACATGGCCGATGTACACAACAACAAAAATAACCCACCTCAAAACAATAACAACAATAACAATCCACCTCTCAACAACAATAATAACAACAACAATGAGCCTCTACCGGATAATCGCCCTATGATTGAACTTTTGCAAGCACATGTAGATGGCAACAATGATCCAATTGTCATACCCGCGATTGCAGCCAATAACTTTGAGCTCAAATCCGGCTTTATTCAGATGGTCTCTGCTCAACCATTCTTGGGGCGTACCATTGATGATCTTCATGACCACATCAAAAGGTTCCTGCAACTCACAAATACGGTCAAATTCAATGGTGTTCCACAAGAGGTAATCCGTTTACAACTTTTTCCTTTCTCCCTAGAGGGACAAGCCCGACATTGGCTTGCAAAGGAACCGCCACAAAGTATTCTGACGTGGACGGATTTGGAGACCAAGTGTATAAACTACTTTTTCCCACCCTCTCGTACTACCGCTTTGCGGAATGAAATCATTAATTTTGAACAAAAGTACGATGAGTCTTTTAGTGAATCTTGGGACCGTTTTAAAGATCTTTTAAGAAAGTGGCCACAACATGGTTTTACCAAAGTGCACCAAATTAATACTTTTTATAATGGTTTAAGCATGAATGACCAAGATTCACTAAATAGTGCCTCGGGGGGTAATATTTTGGTTAAGACTTCCAATGCCGCTTGGGATATTATTGAAAATAAGTCTCGTGTGCAAACCAAGAGTGTTCGGACAAATGCCACTAGTGCTAGTACTAGTGACAACGACAAGCGACTTGACAAAATTACTACGCTTCTTGAATCGCTTGTTACCCACACCGCTAACAATACCAACAACATCAACGCTAAAAACGCTCAAGACGCTCAAGTCAATGCTGTTAGCCAACCATGTGAGATATGCAGGGGTCCTCACTCTTACACCACTTGTACCGCCACCCAAGACTATCCTTCTGAGAATGTTAATGCAGCATACGGTACCTATCCTCCGGCCGCTTATCAAGCTCGCCCTCAAGGTGACCGCAACTTGCTTAGCTACCGCTCAAACAACTTTCTCTCACCGCCCGGTTTTCCTCCTAACAACCCAAACCAACAACAAAACCTCAATCGCCCTCCTCAACAACAACCTCGTGCACCATACCAACCACCTCACAAACAACCATATCCACCTCAAAGAAACAACCAAGTCTACCAACAACCTGCTTATCAACCACCCGCCTACAATGCTCCTCCCAACCAACCCACCGCATTACACCAAGATATTGGAACCTACATGAGGACTAATGATGTGATCGTGGACAATCTCCAGCGGGAAGTGCTCAACTTGAAAGCAGACATGGTGAAACAAGGGAACGATCTTCGAGCTGATATGAGAAACATTTTGGCAAGTCAAACGAATGACTTAAGGAACATGATGGCTAGTTTCTTACAAGGTAATCAACCCTCTTCTTCGGGTACTCTTCCGAGTAACACCGTTGCGAATCCAAGAGGGGAGATGAAAGCAATCACCACTCGCAGTGGCAAAGGTACCAAGGAACCCGAGCTTCCTATACCTCCACCGGTGATTGTGACTAAGGAAAACGAGTCACCTATTCCTCATCCTTCTACTTCCCCACTTTCTCCACCTCTTACTTCTACCCCTCCTCCACCCAAGGATGTGAGTGATCCTTCGATCCCAAAGCCTTCCTCTTCTTCTGATATACCTTATCCCTCAAGGTTGAGGAAAGAGAAGCTCAAAAGCAAGGACGATATTCAGGTTTCGAACTTTCTCAAAATGTTTAAACAATTGAACTTTAACATCTCCTTCGCTGAGGCTCTCGCTCACATGCCCAAATACGCAAACATGTTCAAAGATCTTCTTAGCGACAAGGAGAAGCTTCTTGATATTGCTAACACCCAACTTAATGAGAATTGCTCTGCAGTGCTCTTAAGGAAATTGCCAACCAAGCTTGGTGATCCGGGTCGTTTCTTAATCCCTTGCAACTTCCCGGGAGTAGAGAATTACATGGCCCTAGCCGATCTAGGTGCCAGTATTAATCTAATGCCTCTAAGCATTTGGAAGCAATTATCTCTCCCCGAGCTAGTCCCCACCAAAATGACTTTGTTATTAGCTAACCGTACGGTTGCTTATCCAGTGGGGATAGCCGAAGACGTTTATGTAGGAGTCGACAAATTCACTTTTCCTGCCGATTTCGTCGTCGTCGACTACGATATGGACCCTCGTGTGCCATTAATTGTTGGTTGTCCATTCTTGAGGACCGGTCGCACTCTCATCGATGTTGAAGCCGGTGAGCTTATCATGAGAGTGGGTGACGATAAAATTGTCTTCAACATGGGAAAGCTTTCTAAATAGCCTTATTCATACGAGAGTGTTAATTGTTTTGACGTTCTTGATGAGGCTTGTGAAGAACAATTCAAAGATGCATGTAAAAGTATTCCTACCTCTCTTCCCAATGTTGAGACCGTTTCCTCTATTGACTCATCACTATCTCTATTTGGAGAAAGTGATTTCCTTTGGAAAGATTTCGAAGCCACCATGGGAGATGTGAACTTAGAACATGACGATTCTCCCATCGATTGGGATGAAGATCTTCGCCTCATTGAGAACCTTCTTAAAGAAGACAATATTTCTCCACAATCTCCCAAGGCTATTGCTATCGATGAACCGACTTTGAATACGCCTCCCATCGAAAATTCTCTGGAATTAGAACTTATGGAGTTGCCGCCCCATCTCGAGTACGTGTTCCTTGAAGATAAGAAGAAGTCGCCCGTCATCATTTCTAAGGACTTGAAAGAAGAAGAGAAATCTCGCCTCATCGCCGTGCTTAAAGATCATAAGAAGGCAATTGCTTGGAAAAATTCCGATATCCGCGAAATTGATCCAAACTTTTGTACTCACAAGATTCTCATGGAAGATGACTTTAAACCCGCAATCCAGAGCCAAAGAAGGGTTAATCCTCGCATTCATGACGTCATAAAACAAGAGGTTATCAAACTTCTTGATGCCGGCTTGATTAACCCTATTTCGGATTCGCTGTGGGTAAGTCCCGTCCATTGTGTGCCCAAGAAGGGCGGAATAACCGTTGTTCCCAATGAACACAACGAGTTGATTCCCACTCGTCTCGTTACTGGGTGTAGAGTTTGTATCGACTATCGCAAGCTCAATGATGCCACGAGAAAAGATCACTTTCCTCTTCCTTTCATGGATCAAATGCTCGAGCGTCTAGCGGGTAATGACTATTACTACTTCTTAAACGGTTTCTCCAGGTATTTTCAAATTCCCATCGATCCCAAAGACCAAGAAAAGACCACATTCACTTGTCCCTATGGAACATTTTCTTACAAACGCATGCCTTTTGGTTTATGCAATGCTCCTGGGACGTTCCAAAGGTGTATGATGGCTATCTTCCATGACATGGTTGAAGAAACTATGGAAGTATTCATGGATGATTTCTCGGTTTATGGCGATTCATTCTCTGCTTGCCTTGCCAATTTAGAACGTATGCTTAAGCGGTGTGAAGACACTCGCCTTGTTCTTAATTGGGAAAAATGCCATTTCATAGTAAAAGAGGGCATCGTGCTAGGACACAAGATCTCTAAAGCCGGTCTTGAAGTAGAGCGTGCTAAAGTCGATGTTATTTCTAAGTTGCCTCCACCTTCAACCGTGAAGGGTGTGAGAAGTTTCCTTGGTCATGCGGGCTTCTACCGTCGCTTTATCAAAGATTTTTCTAAAATCGCTCGCCCGATGACCCACCTCTTGGAAAAAGATACTCCTTTTATCTTTTCCAATGAGTGTATTGAAGCCTTCAACCTTCTAAAGGATAAGCTAACTAAGGCACCGGTCTTGGTTACCCCTAATTGGGATCTTCCCTTTGAGTTGATGTGCGATGCTAGCGACTTTGCTATTGGAGCGGTTTTGGGCCAAAGAGTGAATAAACACTTCCAACCAATCCATTACGCTAGCAAGACAATGACAGGGGCTCAATTGCATTACACGACAACCGAAAAAGAGCTTTTAGCTGTTGTCTATGCCTTTGAAAAGTTCCGCCCCTATCTTGTCCTTTCTACCACCATCGTGTATACCGATCATTCCGCGTTGAAGTACTTGTTGACTAAGCAAGATTCCAAACCAAGACTTCTTCGTTGGTTTTTGCTACTCCAAGGATTTAAAATCGAAATTCGCGATAAGAAAGGAGCTGAAAACCTCACCGCGGATCATCTCAGTAGACTTGAGGATCCTTCTCAAGGGGATCATCCGAACAAAGATATCAATGAATCTTTTCCCCTGGAGAGCTTAATGTCTATCAACTCGACTTCTGATGAAACCCCGTGGTTTGCGGACATTGCAAACTACTTGGCGGGTGGAATTCTCGTCGACGGGCTAACATCCCAACAAAAGAAGAAGTTCTTCAAAGACATTAAGACTTACTTTTGGGATGACCCGTATCTATTCAAACAATGTGCTGATTTGATTATTCGCCGATGTGTTGATGGACCGACAGCTTTAGAAATCCTTGACGCTTGCCACAAAGGACCCACCGGTGGTCACTTTGGTCCCAACTACACCGCCAAAAAAGTGTTTGACTCGGGATTTTATTGGCCCACCATCTATCGTGACGCTCACGAGATGGTTAAACGTTGTGATGCTTGCCAAAAACAAGGCAAGATCACACATACGGACGAGATGCCTCAGAATTTCATACAAGAGTGTGAAGTCTTTGATGTTTGGGGTATCGACTTTATGGGGCCATTCCCTTCATCTAAAGGAAACAAATACATCCTTGTAGCCGTCGACTACGTGTCTAAATGGGTTGAAGCCAAAGCTTTACCCACTAATGACGCAAGGGTGGTTTGTAACTTTTTGAAATCGCTATTCGCTAGATTCGGTGTGCCTCGTGCCATTATTAGTGATCGCGGGACTCATTTTTGCAATGACCAATTCGCAAGAGTCATGGCTAAGTATGGTGTAAATCATCGTCTTTCCACCGCCTACCACCCACAAACTAATGGCTAGGCTGAAATCTCTAACCGAGGATTAAAGCGAATTCTTGAAAGAACCGTGGGAGAGCATCGTGCCTCATGGGCCGATAAACTTGATGATGCTTTGTGGGCTTTTCGTACCGCATACAAGACTCCGATTGGTTGTACACCATATCGTCTCGTGTACGGGAAAGCATGCCACCTCCCCATTGAGTTGGAGCACAAGGCTTACTGGGCCTTGAAGTGGGCTAATTTCGATATCAACAAAGCCGGTGACCTACGTAAGATCCAACTCAATGAGCTTAATGAACTCCGCAATGAGGCTTATGAAAATTCTTTGATCTATAAGGAAAAGACTAAGCTCATTCACGACTCTAATATTAAAAACCGAGAGTTCCAAGTTGGAGACAAAGTTTTACTCTTTAACTCTCGGTTGAAAATCTTTTTGGGCAAGCTGAAATCTCGTTGGTCCGGCCCATTCACCATTGCCCAAATTTTTCCATATGGTACTCTCGAGCTCGCTCAACCTAATGGACCTAATTTTAAGGTGAATGGCCAACGAGTGAAGTTGTACTTTGGTGAGGACATCTCTCATGAGATGATTCCATCCCTCACCACATTTCCCATGAACTAATTTTGGGTCGAGTCAGGCTCGTGACTCGGTTATCAAAACAAGCGCTCCTCGGGAGGCAGCCCGAGTATCTATCCTTTTCCGTTTTAACCTCCTAAGTGTAGGGGGCCTCTATAGGTTGTTTTTGTTTGTGTGGTGATGCGATTACAGGGATGAGTGCACTTTTGGAACCTTTGAAGAACCGTGCTACCGTGTTATCCGAAATCCGGTTCTATCTCTCAACTATCGTGATTCAATTTTCTTCATACTCACATTTGAAATTGATCACGTTAGTCGTCTCTTCCTTAGCTTGATTTAACCAACGTGCACAATGTCATAAGTGTAGGGGAGACTTTTCCCACATGCTTAAACATTGAGGACAATGTTTATCTTAAGTGTAGGGGGACTTCTATCGAAGTTTTAAGTGGACTTTTCCATTAAAATGCCTTCATTTAACCGGAAAATCATCTTTTTCATCATTTTTCAAAATTTTAATTAACTTTGGCCATTTAGTCGTAATTTTTAAATTTTTATCGTTGCTTTCACATGTATATATCCCGCAATAAAGTGGTGTAGCTAGTTTAGAAGTCTTTGACATATTAGGCCCGTTGCGATTATTTTGACTCAACCCGAATAGACTTATCCAAGTTTATTCTAGCTAGTATCCTTAACTATGTAGACCTTAATTGGTTTATTAGGCTAAGCATCCACGAGTCTCATTACTTGAGATTTTAAATTGTGGAGAACGAGAAATGATAGAGTCAATTATAAGTCGGTATTCTTGCACAAGCTCACTTGGTGTAATTATTTGCCTATTCTCCCATCACTTGCAAACAAATTATCTGCAATAAGTAAGGTCGTACGATTTGAAAAGTTAGTTAGTTTCTAGCCTAAGATCGTTTAAAAGTTGCTTGGTAATGATAAGAGTTCATAGCCAGGGCATAACTTATGAAGCGGGGCGCGAAGATTGGCGAGTCCGAAAAGGCCCTAACAAGGCATGAGGATTCAATCTTATTGCTAAAGATCCAAGGTGATGTGAAAAGCATTATTCCCAAAATCAATATGAAGGATCAAGACTCACGACGAAAAGCAATCAACTCCCATAAAGATCATGGAGAAGTCTATCCGAAAAGACCCTAACAAGGTATGAGGATAAATAGATCCAAGTCGGAAAAGGAGGCAGATCGTTGTATCTCAAAATCCCAATTAGCGATTGAAGAAATAATCATGAAGTCGTGGTCAACAAAGTTGGAGTACCCCTCAAAAGTCTCCAAGTGAAGAAACTCTATTAACGAAGAGAAGACCATTATCTCAAGAACGTCTCTCAAGATATGAAGTATGAAGTACATGCCAAATATCGGCCCGAGAAAGGTCTCAAATCGTGAACTGAGTTATGCCAAGATATGAACTTTTTGATATCCCGAGAAGCAGTTTTAAGAGATTTTGTCCTTTAGCTAACTATTGATCAAATCGTCCTACTTTGCTTTCAACCTAAATAAACTATCAAAATAAGTCCAAAAATGCATCTTCATGATCATTCTAAGACAAAAATAAAATATAAGAGATACACCTAGGAATAAGGGAGTTTAAGCATATAATTAAGCCATGTGTGTAAGTGTTTGATTTGCTAACTTATAATAACAATGATCTCGTTTTTAAGCTTAGTTTGGGGAACGTGAAACTTGAGGGTGATAAATCTTCGCAGCACCAAAGCCCTAATGTAAGTCCTTGATCTCTTTGCAAGTTATTTCTATATAGCTATTTTCAAGTGAAAATGGTTTTCTATCCTTTTGTTTACTTTAAAGATTTTAATTCCTCTTAGTACTTTAATTTTTGTTTAGTGGTATTTTAATAAGGCCAAGGTTGATTGATTATGAGAAAAGTGTAAATTTGCTTTATCACTAAGCATTGCATGAGGGCATGGCAATGGTTAAGTGTAGGGGATTTGATAGGTGTGAAAACACCCATCATTTTACCACTTATTTCTGGCTAAAACGAGACCAAAACATGTATTTAATATCATTTGTTTGGAATTATGCGTGGTTTTTGTGTTTATTGTGTTTTCAGAGTCAACCGGATTAATATTGAAGAAAACATGGGATTAAACGGGTTTTATCGAAGAAAAAGACTCAAGACGAAGTCTATTGTCCAAGAGATGCAAAACATTTGAAGTTATTGTGCCTATTTGAAGATTTATCGAAGAAAAGGGCCAAAGATGGAAGATTCATATATGTCGAAGAACTCGAGTCTATTAAACAAAAGATTATAAGACGAGTTGGAATTATTAACCGACACTTCTCAAAATCCAAAGTCGGAAACGTTTATTTAGAGAGACGTAAAGACTAAAGAAAAAAGAAGAAGAAAAGCCCATGTACAAGCCCATTTACAAGCCCACAAGAACACCTATAAATAGGCCTTCTCCTTACAAATTTAGTAGTTAGTTTTTTAGTAGTTAGTTTTCATTTTTCACTTTTCTTTCTAGTTTTAGAGAGAGAAAGTTCTCAACTTTCTCTCACTAAGTTTTCATCTTTCTTTCTTTTAATCTTTCAAGATTAAACCTTTGTGTATTGTTGATTTCATTAATCAAGTTCTAGTTAAGCTTTTAATCTTTCATCTCTTTCTACCTTTCTTGATTTTTAGATTAATTTTGGTGCGAATTTCATTTGATCCGTGTTGTTCTTAATGATTTCATGCTTAAAAAGTTAATCTTTTTATGCTTACTTAAGTTTTCATACGAATAAGCTTTAAGATCTTTGTGCTTATTGGCTTATTTACATGTTTAGCTTATTTACTTTTTAAAAAGTTTTCTTAAAAAGTTTATCTTTTTATAGTTTGATTTAAAAGATTGCTTACTTTAAGTTTGGATAAGTTGTTATTAGTGCTTATTTTGTCTTTTTCATTATAAATTCGTTCAAAGTTTTGGTGTTAGCTTAATCAAATAGCTTATTACCTTGGCTTATTTTCGAATTCCATATAAATCGGAAAAGGTATAAACCCTTTTCCGATTTGGTATTCCGATTACACCCCCTCATTCTGATCTTCATGATCGGATTAGGGTTTTGAGTTTTCCGATTTGGCATGTTTTTGTGACATTCCGATTGGTACGGTTTTACTATATTCCGATTGGGGGTTTCTTGCATATCATTCCGATCTGAACCCCTTGTTGGTTATTCCGATTAGGTGTTTACCATTATTCTGATTGGCATTGTCTTCCAAATATTCCGATTTGATTCATTTTCAATATTCCGATTGTGGGTGTCTTCAAACATTCCGATTAGGCTTATTAGTTGGATATTCCGATTGTGTTCTTTTATGATATTCCGATTAGCCTTGTTCTAAGATATTCCGACGGGTGTAGTTTTCAGGTATTCCGATTAGTACTTTTCCAACATTCCGATTGTACCACTATTTCGACCAAGGGTATATTCCGATCTGTCTTTCCGACCAATATTCCGATTAGGGTTTGGACTAATTCCTTGTTTTTACAAAATTTCCAAGTTTTAGATCTATTAAGTGTTCAAGTATTTTTTCTAATATAGTCTTTAAGTTTTCAAGCATTTATTTTTAACTCGTCTTTTTAGTTTAATCTTTAAAACTCTTTTCACTCAACGATATTTACATTTATTTACTATTAGCTTAAAATAGATAACAAACCAACCCCTTTTTTAGTAACCAAGAACAAACTATTCCACTTTGAACCGTGATCAATTCGAGAAGATTCCGAGACTTAATCTGAACCCCATAGCAAATCTCATGTATCAGTCCTCTGATGAAGCAAGGGAGGATTCTTACAAAGGGGAGGATGAACCAACAAAGCCCTTCATTGCTAGTGATAAAATTTCAAAAGAGGGGTCTTTTGGTGAGAAGGAAATAGATGCTGCTCTCACAGGGATGAAAGAATAAGGGCAAGGGTAGTTTGATTCCTCAAAGGTGTCACTAGTGACACCTAAGCAGTTGTCTTTTGTGGAGTTGATGAAACAGCAAGAAACAGGGTCATCCTTTGGCAAGACTATTTTACACGCAAACACTTCAATGGTAGTCGCTGAAAAACCCATAGGTGTATCCTAGCCATCTTTGGTGTTTAAAGATGTTTCTTCACAGGTATCCCCATCTACTTTGCCTATTATAGATCCTAAGGATAAAGGAAAAGCAATAATGGTAGAAGTAGAGGTCCCTAAGGATGATGCACAAGTCAAGTTTGATGCCATGTTGGCTCAACAGATTCAAGAAAAGGAAAACAGGGGACTTAGGAAAGGGGATATAGAGGCTCAGATTAGCTCAGAATTTGAGGGAATATGGAGAGTTGATGAGAGTGAGGAGGAAAGTAGTGGTCATGGTTCTAATGCATGTATTGATGATGAACCAGAAAAGTGGAGTATGGTGATGATGAGTTTGCAAAGGAGAATCTAAGGCAGTTGAAGATGCAAATTGATTTTGACGTGCCTACAATTCCTGAGGTATTTTTCAGATTTGAAGAATCTTGCATTTCTAATCCTGATATGTCTTTGAGTGAGAAAATTTGGGGGTTAGAATACTTGTTAAGGGTGCAGAATGATTGCAAAACAATTTTGGCCAATAGGGCAAACAAGGTATTGACAAAGAACAAGACATCAAGGATGGAGTTGTATAATATGCTTCTTAGGTGTCATCAAACAGGCTGGACTCACACAAAGTTGAAAATTTTATCTTTTTATGAGTTAGAGTTTCGGGCCTATCCAATTTAGGATCGTGTTTGTAAGGAGAACACATTTAGGTTGCTTTCTACTAAGATACATGAAGAGTTAGATGAGGAGATAAAGATTATGAAGGCATCAATTGTGCCTAGACCTGTGAAGAAGGGAGTAAAATTTTTGTTTCCAGCTTTTGATCCCTATGATGCAAGATTTAATGAAGCAGGTTTGAAGAAGAACATGGATATTTCACCCTTGGAAGATTCAGACATTGCTATTGTGGTACCTCTTGATTTCAAGAACCCGATTGTGAAGTATAAAGAAGATTTTGCTAGTTTTTGGAAGATCACCAGGTTTGGTGATAAAATACATGTCTTCACTTCTTTGGTTTCTTTGTTTGCAACTATGGACAGAGAAGATTTGGAGACACTTTGGGGATTGATGAAGGAGAAGTATGATGCTGAGGCTCCTTCTTCATTTGGTGGAAATAAAATATGGACAACATTCAAGAGAATGTTTTCCCATGATGAAGTTGATCCAATCTGGTTGGATCTTGATGATTTGAGTGGCTTGGAGTGGCTTGGAGTGGCGTTTATATTCAGTTGTTGGTGTATACTATCTCTACACTTCAAATTTTGTTGAGTATTTGTTGACAGGCTTTATCCACTGTCACAAGTCTTATTGAAGAAGATGGTATGTACCAAGCTTAAGGTTGATTATAAAAGTGATGTTGGCATTGACTTTTTGAAGTTTATTTATTCCTAGATCAAAGAAGAATAGGGTTGTTTGTAAGAATCTTCTCTCATTTTGTTTTTATTAAGAAACATGATGATTAAGGTAATTTTCAAGTTTAGGGGAGGATTGTTGGGAATAAAATTAGCTAAGTGTTCTAGCCGTTGACACATGGAATCAAGCCGTAGACAAGAGCAATCAAGCCGCTGACAGAATAGGCCCAGACAAAAAGAATCAAGCCACTGTCAAGAGTTATTAGCTAAAGTCAACATATTTTGTTTAGTTAGGAAGATATGCACGAATATTGTATTTTGTTATGTTTATCTTATTATATCTTCCTAGAATAGTTGATACGATAGTTTAATGTAAAAGGCTCCTTATGTGTATAAAAGGAGGCCTTAGGTTTTCTGTTTTATATACTTTCAATCATATTTTTCACCGTTCATAATATTAATCGAAGTTGAAAGTTTGTTATACATGCTTTGTTATTTGTTCTTTGTTCTAAGTATTAATTCCGCATAATACTTAGATTGTTGGATACACAAAGTTTCTCTACGTATTATACTTGATCTAATCTCGATAATACAAAAGCTTAATCGGTCTAAGTTTGGGATCAACAACCACCACCATCTCCGTCGCTCCACCAATACTCTTTTTAATCACAACATTTTCTGCAGCACCTTTAACATATATTTCTTCAAGCATCTAATAGCACAAGTCTTTGACATAAGAAAAGTGGTTGTCAAACAGTGTTAAGTATCCATATTATATATTATTTTGTGGGGTTATACATAAAAAGGGATGAGACAGATCGAGTTTTTAAAGGTACAAAAAGATCTCATTCCATCTAAATATTTTTATTGTTTTGTTTGATCAGTCGTCAAAAAAGTTAATTTCTAGGTTTTGTCTGATTTATGTGTGGCAACTGTGGTTCTGACGGGTAAGTTGTCACCCGTAGAACTTTAATCGTGTTTAGGATTTCTTGAATTATGTGATTGGTGTGTTCTTATACGTTTTAATATGATGAAGAATAAGTGAGATGAAGTACATGACTGATTAATCATGTTACATGTTTGAAATGAATGGAAAAGAAAGTGAAATGAAATGAAATGAAGTGAAATGAAATGAGATCACGCGAAAATTCCGTGAAAGTTGAATTATCGTTTTCGTAGTATTTTGTGTATGTATCAAACGTGATGTATGTACATTCGATATATATTATATATATTCTATGTATTATAGGAGTTTTCTATTTTAGGAAAATTTTAAAAATAATGTCGAGTTCGAAAATTACGTAGAAAGTCGAAAAATTAGCGAAAGGGTGTCCAGTTTTGATCCGGAAGGGTCTAGATGTTAATTAATGGTAATTATAAGTAACTAAAATTTAAATTAATAAATTAATGTTGGAAAAATCAGAGGTGTCGACCCACATGGACGAATATTTTAATAAAAATAAGGAAGGAAGATTTTTATTGGTTAGGAGAATTGTTTTTGGCAATTATCTCTTAGTATTTTTTATTTTAACTATTACCCCCAAACTACTTTAAGGTCTCCCCTAAACCAAAAATCAGTCGGATAATTAATGGAGGTAAAGAAAAGTCGAGATCTTGCTTAGGGATTAAAGGTACGTAATAAAACTAGCTAGGTTAACTTTAAATTTACGTATATAACCTAGTATGATGGATTAGGGTTTAGGATTTATGATTTATGATTTTTTTAATTAGGGTTTCAAATTAGGGTTTATGATTTATGTAATTAATAATTTTAGGGCTTACAATATTAAACTAATTAGGTTATTGTGGGGTTTAATGATGATTAAAGGGTTTAATTATGCTTAAAATCGGAACTGCAGTCTGACAAGAATTTTAAGTCCACTTGTAAAGGTCATATCATGGTCATAAAAAGGAGTTAGAAGACGATTTTTTTTCTAATTTAAGTTCAGAGAGTTCGCTTTCCAATGGCGTTGGTTTCAAGTCAATTAGAGGTCTAGAAGTCACTTTTTATGAATTTACAAGATTCGTGGTTAGAACTAGGATTTTAAAATTTGAAGTTAGGGTTTAAGTTCTGAGGGTAAAAACCTTATCCAATGAACTAATTTTTGCAAGGCCACCTGGGAAAAACTTATTTATGATATATAAGATTTCATTTGTTAATTAGGAAAAAAGTTATGATGTTTAGGTTGGTCGTTCATGGGTAAACATTTGGAAGGTCTAGGCTGTGTCAGAAAACTAGAGCTAGTTGTGGTCATAGAATTCTTTGAATTTTTCTACAAGGAGTTAAGACCTAAAATTTGATTTGAGATATCTAGATACATATGTGAAGACCTGTAAAATTGGCAAAAATATTGGGCATGGTTAAGTCTGGCTTTTGCATTCGTTTTGGCGGGTAAAATTCATAAGTTTCCATAAAAGTAATGAGAAAGGTTTGGATGTAATATAAGAGAGGTAGATGTGTTAAACCTTAAGGATTTGGTTTAGAGGTAGGATTTAGATTTAGTGAGTCCATCATATGATTGTTACATCATTTGGGTTTCGATCAATGGATGGTAACATGTTTGCTGTTTGATATAGTTGCTTTGTGAGGACTTGCGTAGCTATGCTTTCAGGTGAGTTTCATAGTCCCTTGTCTTTTAAATGGTTTTACTCCAATAAGGGATGGAAATGATGCTTGTATAAATATGTGCTATGAAATGTTGTTTTAAAGTGTATGGACATGAATGTGCTAGTATATGACTTGTTTGGTATGTGATATTGTGGGAGCGGATGGGTACGCCTACCCTGTGTGATTAATTGTGAAGGAGCTGATGGATGCGCCAACTCAGTATTGTTGAAATGTCTTAGGAGCGGATAGGCACGCCTACCCAGTGTAATTGTGGATTGGGGAGCGGAGAGAAACGTGTCGTCTCAGTGTATGTTTTTATGTTTGCTTGTTTACATGTAGTAGTTGTTGTCCAAAATGATAAATATATGATTTTGATTTGTTAATGAGCACAGCAATGAACTTTTTGTGTGTCTTAAACCTATGACTCTCACCAACTTTATATTGACATGTTTTAGCATCATTTTCAGGTTTGTTTAGCGATGTTTATTAGAGAGACCGTAGGCTTGCATTGTGGAGTTTATGTTTATTTGTTTATTTGATGTTGTGCATTTTATGAGATTGTTGAATGTTTATGGCGTTGTCATAACACGCCCTATTTAGATATGTCATCTTTTAGATATTATGACACCATTGTGTTGTGACGATGTCCATGAAGTTTCACCTCGCATTTCCACCGAGGCAGGGTGTTACAGATTGGTAATCAGAGCCAAGGTTATAGAGAATTAGGTGGTTTAACCTAGACTATAACCTAGGAGTCCTGGAAGTAGTTGTGCTCTAAGGTTTAAATCGAATAGTGGCGATATTAGGATGCGAGTATATCATTTTACCATGTTTTATTTTAGGATCCTTTGTGATTGATGTTCTTTTGAATATTGTTAATTTTTATTTATGATGACTTGTTTTGAATTAATTGCTTATCTATCTTGTGCACAATTTTTCGATATTATATGTTTGTTTTGAATTTTGGACTAGTATGGATTGAACCATAGTCGTTCATACTAGTCATATGTTTCTTTCTTTTTGAATTTTAGACTACTATGGATTGAACCATAGTCGTCTATACTTAGTCATATGTTTCTTTCTTTTCGAATTTTAGGCTAGTATGGATTGAACCATAGTCGTCCATACTTAGTCATATGTTTCTTTCTTTTCGAATTTTAGACTAGTATGGATTGAACCATAGTCGTCCATACTTAGTCATATGTTTCTTTCTTTTTGAATTTTAGACTAGTACGGATTAAACCATAGTCGTCCATACTTAGTCATATGTTTCTTTCTTTTCGAATTTTAGACTAGTGTGGGTTGAAGCATAGTCGTCCACACTAGTCATTGTTGGATTTTGTTTTATGACACCTCGTGTTTTTGGAAGTTATTACACTATTAGTTTCTCTATTAGGACGCTATGTGCTTGCTAATAATCATTGTATTTTAGTTATACTATGTGTACCCGTATGCTGTCATTGACAAGGGTTGAAGGATCGTGTTTTTCTAAGGATTTAGCAAGTTATGGATTAACCTATTGAGATGGATGGAGAATGGAGAAACTTAGAGAGAGAAAGAAGAGAGAGAAAGGAGAGAAATAAGAAAGATGGAATTTATGAAATGAAAAGTGTTCAACAACCCCTCCTAACATGCTAGGAGGGGGGTTTATATAGCCCACCCTACATGTGGGCTATATGGGCTATATTGGATCACGAGCCCAATATCATTGGAGTGACCGATTCTTTCTAAATACGTAAAAATGTATTTCCAACAATCTCCCCCAAAGGGAGGTCACTCCAAGTTACAATGTCCTAAATAGTCTATATCTCGTGATCTATGCTAATAATGATGTGACCGAGACTTTCCTTGGAAAAACGTATTACCAACAATCTCCCCTAAAGGGAGGTCACACCATTTTACAAAATCTTAAACCTAGCACACTATGCTTGAGTCTTCGATCTTGTTCTTGTGAATATGCTTGATGTGATCTTTGACTTCAGCCTTGAGCATGTTTCCTTGCCTTGATCTTGTGCATTCATCACTTGTGATATTCGCCTCTTCGTGGCTTCATGTTCCACATACTTATACCTTTATAATTCTTGAAAGCTTCAGAGTTTGATACAGCGGAAGACTTGACCTTCAGACTTTCTTGAATTCGTTGAAGTACTGAGTGTATGCAGTATAAGCATGTGGTGACGACTTCTTCTGGATTGTACAACGCAATGCCACCTTCTTGTTACGCTGCATAAGAAAGTTAGCAACAAACCATATACACGGATGAAATGGCCTTGAACATTTCATTCTAATTCGGTAGCATTTTACCTCCGGCCGGTGAAGACCGTTGGACGATATTAAATATCGTACTTGTGGTAGGTAGTTTCAATAAAGAACCTCCTTGACAAGATTTCGCGGGTAAACCCGTTCTCTTTACTCGACCGTCTAAAGCTGACTGCGAACGTAAAGAGTGAATCATTTGGATAATAATATCCGCATGATTTGAAGCCGTCAATTCATGTTCCTGGAACAAGTGAAATTCAATTAAGAACCGCACCATCGTTGCTTTCCAGTTGTCACGAGCTTGATTCGTATAGAATCTTGCAAGTTACCTACCAAGTGCTGTTTGAGATTAACACTAGAAGGATTTCCACTCATCACTGTGAACACTAAGGTATCACTCTGAGTGTTCTGGCAAGATCACTAAGATATTGCGTAGAGGCCTGGAACGTGTTTAAATTCATTTAAGAATTAAACCTCTGTTGCTTTCCAGTTATCACAAGTTTGATTCATAAAGAATCTCACAAGTCACCTACCATGAGCTTTTTGATATTCGATCAAGAAGGATTTCCATCTTCATTGTAAATACTTTCGTATTACTCGGATGTTCAGGCAAGATCATGAAGATTTTGCGTAGGACTCTTAAGATCTTTCTTACTTTTCACAGTGTGTGAGGAAGCAAGGAAATATGAAAGTGTGTCCTAATGAGATATTTGATGATCTCAAATGGCTCTAGACTCGATCGTGCATTTTGGATTTTAGTGATCGGAGGCTGGAGAGGAGTGCCACCTTTTCAATACCAATTTATTCGGAGTGAATAAATCAATAGATAATGCGTTGTCTCTGTGTGATTAAAACAAATATCTTTTGAGAGATATCTGAGTTAGCTGGGATGGGTTGTGCCTTGCATCACTGGGTCCATGATGTCTATCTTCAATATCAAGAATCATTAAAAATGATCTCAATAGCATATGAATTGACCCGGTTTCTGCCTAAGTTGTAAGGAGGGCTACTTTCTTTACACCCTTTATCTTTACAATTCTTTTTCATTCTTCAACCACTTCAATGCTTACCAATACGTCATCACTAGCACCTTGTTGTGATTGTTCCAGTGCTAACTTAAGTACTTGGTCGGCATTCAGCTACATTCACAATCTTTCTCCATCTTTCCTAAGGACTACTATTTCTAGCTATGGAATGTCCTTGGGAAGATTCCTCCGGTTCTAGAGGAATCATTGGACTTTAACCTATCCTACCATCCTTATGTCACCACAATCTTCACCGTCGTGAATAGAGATGTTTTGGGTAAGTGTATGTCACCATGAAATCCATTTTGAAGTGCAAATCCATTTTGCTCCCCCTTAACATATGCCATGATATCCGAAAACATTTCGCACATGTCGGGATGAGCTAGCACGTTAAGTCAAACCATTTGTGATTAATCATTTCCCATATTAAATCACATTTTCTCCCCCATATTAAAAATATTAACCCAATCGATGTTTTTAATATCAATTGATTTAATAGCATTTTAAGAAAATTTGGGAAGAAAAATGCAAATCCAATTATCTTCATGAATTACACAAGCTCCCCCTCAAATTAATGAGGGTGTACTTGAAACGTAAATTAAATACCTTTTAAACACAAGTGTAAGGTATTTATCACGTGCAAAGATCATATATAATAATGAATTCACAATATTAGCAATTTACGAGGTTGGACCTGAATGATGGAGAACATCATATGAAAGAAGCACATGGTTCTTGTTCACGGATGTTGGTCTTCCTCGTAACTTCTGAAATTATCTTCCCCTTTACACCACATGGACAATTGATATCGTTGTCTTGACACCAACTTGTGAACTATTGGCACTTTCGGCATCAAAGAGTCTTAACGCTTGACAATTGCTCCCCCTCAATTGTTGACCCGTGTTCTACTTAAAGAGCTGTAGTCGTCGTTTGAGTAGTCGCATCGTCTAGTATGTAGATATCAATTGCAACGAACTTCGGATTGTGGAGTTGATAACTTCGGATTTTGAAATCAAAGCTTTCCGGTGAAATGCTTGACTTCAATGTGAAAAGCGGGTTACTATCAGAAATAATAGCAAACCATATGGAGCATGTTTTAAATCTTTTAAACTTCTGCTCGAACTTTATTTACAACCCCGTGTCATTATTGAATGACATTTCTAGGTTCGTAAATATTATCGATTCCAGAAGACATGCTCTTTTTATCAAAACGTTTTTGAACACACAATTTTGAAAGATTTAGAAAAACCTTTTGAGAAATTCTTGAAAAATTGTGTTCAAAGTTTTGAAAAACAATTACTTGAGCTTAAGATGCTGAATATCTTACAAAACGAGCTCAAGTCCGAGAAGTTGTAAACTTCCCGTTGTTTAAGGATAAGTTACCATCGGCGATAAACTTTCCTTTTATCTGAAGGACGAGTCCTAAGCTGACATTTACTTAGAAGTCGTTTTCATGAGCTTGAAAACTTTGACTGTTTTAACGGAAAGCTCATGACCGAGAAAGGTTAATTTCTCGTTATGAGGAAAAGTTCTCTTATTTAAAAGATACACTTTCCTTTCTGAGCTTAAAACTTCGAATGTTTTAATACAAGCTCATGACCGAGAAAACTGAATTTCTCGTTATGAGGATAAGTTATCATTAATGATAAACTTTCCTTTATTTGAAGTTCGAGTTACAGTCTGACATTTAACTATAAGTCATTGTGCATGAGCTTAAAAACTTCGAATGTTTTTATTATTAGCTCATGCCCGAGAAAAATTAATTTCTCGTTGTAAGGATAAGTTTATCATCGGCGATAAACTTTCCTTTATTTGAAGAACGGGTCATCATCTGTTATTTAATGATGAGCCGTATACACGAGCTTAAAACCTTTGAATGGTTTTAGGATAAGCTCGTGTCCAAGAAAACTTAATTTCTTGTTAAGAGGGTAAGTTATCGTTGCGTGGATAAACTTCCCTGTCTCTGAAGTCCGGGTCGTCGTATGTCATTTAACGAGGAGCCATATACACGAGCTAGAAACCTTTTAATGGTTTTTAATGTAAGCTCGTGTCCGAGAAAAATTAATTTCTCGTTTTGAGGGTATGTTATCGTTGACGAGATAAACTTCCCTTTCTCTGAAGTTCGGGTCACATACTGTGATTTGAATGTGAGCCATTGTGCATGAGCTTAAAAACTTGGAATGTTTTTGATATAAGCTCATGCCCGAGAAAAATGAATTTCTCGTTGTTAGGATAAGTTTACCATCGACGATAAACTTTCCTTTCTTTGAAGATCGAGTTATAGTCTGTGATGTGACTATAAGTCCTTTACACGAGCTTCAAAACCCTTGAATAGTTTTAAATGTAAGCTCGTGTCCGAGAAAATTTAATTTCTCGTTTTGAGGATAAGTCATCATCAGGATGAACTTTCCTGTCTTTTGAGAGCGAGTTACAGTCTGTTATGTGACTGTAAGTCCTTGGTATTAAGCTTAACCATGAATCCCCTGAGACACTTGTTTCTCTGATATCTGCTTCTTCAGCAACCAAACTCTGAGAGTATCCTTTGTTGACGCTATACAATGATTGAACCGCTTCGTTCTTTTGGAACATCAACTTTGGTACCTGCATTCTCATTAGTAGTTTGTATACTTTGACCTGGTTAGCGATATCTATCTTAAAAGCATGTGAGGGTTCACAGTTTTCTTTTCTTGTGTCAGAGGTGGCCTGAGGGGATGATTCACTTGTCTTAGTTGGCAAACGTTTCCTTTTATAGAAAACCTTAAGTTCAGGCTTAAGTGATGTATCATCCTTTGCAATTTCCTCCCTAGTAGTCTTCGTAGAATTAGAGACTATCCTAGTTAAAGGGCACTCGTTTCCTACAAGAGTGAAAGTTCTACCAGTGGGGCACCACATTTTGCCAACGGGTTTGATTTTAGCTACCCACTGGGATTTAAGTCTAGCCCGGGAGTTCACCTCATTAAGTAGTTTCTTGATACAAGAATCATGATTTGCCGTAAAGACACATTTTCTACATGTTTTACAAGTAGCATATTTAATGTCCGAGTAAGATCTAGAATTCCTAGATGATTGATTGATGCTCCTAGGATGTGACATGCTACGGTTAGCAGTGTTGGGTAAACTAGAAGGCATCTGACTAGGTTTGAAATTCCTATCTCTTACTTGTGTCTTTTGCTTAGCTTCCCTTAGACCAAATGTATGGCGAACGTCATTTGAACTAGTTCGAGACGTATTCTTTGGACTATGTCTAGGGAAATTAAAGGCAATCATGTGATTAGGTCTTGCAAAAGCTGTTTTAGTCACATTGGGCCTAGATGGTGGAGTGACTGGTCTAGGAAAGTGAACCAAATCAACTTGGGAGGGAAACCGCGGTCTCGAGGATTGTGGTCGCTCGGATCTAAATGCAGTAGGTTGTCTGACAGTCGGTTGTCTGATGAACTGATTTGTAGGCGGTTTCCCCAAGATTGATGGTTTTTCAAGCTTAGTGTCCACACTAGGTCCTCTAGTTTTCCTTAACTCGTTTTTCAACGCAGCTATATCAAAAACCTTTTCCTGTACTTGGGCCTTTAAAGTCTCATTCTCTTTGAGCAAGTTATCTTGGGATGCCAACTTAGACTCAAGCAGTTGAATTTGTTTCAAAAGATTATCCTTTTCAGCTTTAGAATCTAAAACTTTTTGATCCAATTTTCTTTCAAGAACAACGTTTGACTTTTCAAGTTTTTCAAAGTATGTTTCAAATTTGTCCGTTTTTTTAGAAAATTCAAGTTTGGCATCCTCAAGATCTTTTGATTGTTGAGCTACAATCGTTTCGAGCTCTCTAATCTTGGAATCAGAAGTAGTCAAAAGACAATTATCATGATGTTTAGCATTTTGAACACTTTCTCCCCCATTATGACTCACATCGGATGAATCAGAAGTGGTATTTCTATCAATCTTTTCCATCCCATATTTGTCATAATTAGGTTCAGAATGCTCAATATGCGGCATTTCATCAGCATATACATCATAAACAACATTACATTGTACCATGTTCGCAGGCTCTTCGTCATAAACGGGTAAGGTGTCATCAAAAGAGATCTCGTGAACATTCCCTGACGTGCCACTGGTATCATGTTGTCCTCCTGATTCCATGCTCTTGCCATCGTTGGGCTCCAAGTTGTCAACCGTATGACCATTCTCCTCTTGCATCTGTATCCTAGATATTTGTACTCAATTATCATGCGCATGCTGAAGTCTGGATCTTTCATAAATCGAAGACGAAACCGATGTCATAAATTTCAACAGTTTATCACGGAAGTCTTTAACTTCGTTATGTGTGTATTGAAGAAATGACCGGCATATCCCTGAATTGTCAGACGTGATGATATTGAATTGGAGGAAAGGCGTAAGTTGTGTCACAAGAGCCTTATAAGCAAGTGCCGATACAGAGTGATTAAATTCTTCTTTTTGAAGTTGATCAACAAGTTGGTTCAAGTTGAGGAATAGTGAATCGATGAATATATTACGATCTTGACCAAAAAGTGTCACAAATTCGTTTCCTCCTTGAACCCATGAAATGGTCATAAGATGTGACTGAAGTAGTCGAAATGACGTTATACCACTTTCCCTAGCTGCGTTTTGCATGAGATGCAATTCTCCCTCTTGAGATGTTGAATTCGATGATTCCATTGAACGTCGATGAAAGGTAAGTGGCAACGGGAGATTATATAAGGCGAGGAATTGATTTCTCGGGTTTTTACAAACCAATGAAAAATCCGAAAATGAATTTAAAAACAAAATCCACGGTAGATGTGATCACACTTTTCTCATCGATGATATATCTCGTTTGAGATGATATTTCTTGGCTCAATAATTTCTTTATCGGTTCAACTGTGGTGAAACTAAACTGGAGTCCAGTTCAACCGCGGCCCACTCCAAAAAAGAAAGTCCATAAACTAATAAAACCAACCTTTGGTGAATCTAGTGAACGGCCCGACAACCAATTTAACTAAATTATATAGACACGGCCCGATTTAATTTTGCCAAAATTGTTAATAACTTACTCGTGAATAAGTGGCATTTATACGTTCACATACCCGTCTCAAATGATCTACTTTGAAGCAATACTCCAAAAAATTTTGACTAAGAAAAATTGCCCAACAGATTTTAGACCCACCCAATATCAATTTAAAACTAATTGTGAGTAAAATTCTTCAACAAACTAACAATTCTTCAAAAGTGAGTAAAACTTTAGGAAATGATAAAAATAAACGCGTCACACTTGTTGGACTCACAACAGGCGCCCCTAAAAACGTGGCTTATGCTCCCCCACGTGGCTAGAATGCCAATTCCCAAATCAAACGCTTTGTAAACTCCGCCTGACATAATAATATATATAATCTGGTCAAACACCACTAATCACTCTCGCAGTTACATAAATCAGACACCCCTAATCTTCTCTGTATCTTGTATACTCCGCCCCCCTTTGTCCAATCTAAACCTAATCCAATCAGAAATCCTCCATCTTTGTTAACCTCTTACAAACCAGATGACCTTTGTCCAATCTTAAAGAACTTATCAACCCCTATTTTTACTCACTAATTTAACCTAATCTCTACAAAGCAATAGTTTGTTTCATCCGCCCACCAGCATAAATACACGTCTTTTGAATAATGAAAAAGAAAACCTATTCGATGTTCAAATAAATGAAGCCACGATTCCAAGACGTTTCATTGTCATCAAGATCTTAATAAGATAAGGTCTCGGGTAGGTTTTATATGTTTTATGTTTGCTTTTTGGTTTTTTTTTTGGATCGATGAGAGTGTTATTACTGAGATCTTGTTTGTTGTGTGGGGTCAATAGTTCGAAAGTTTTTCATTTTCTTTGTGAGTTCGAGTCGTGTTGAGAATAGTCGTGGGTCTACGAGAGAGTGAGCCTTGTGAGTGTGTTTGGTCTGTGGTCTGGTCTGTGGTGGTGTTGTCGTGGGTCTGTGGTGTGAAGTCTTGATATTTTGGTGTCGTGATGTTGGAATCGTGATGTTCAGATAATCAGACGTGACGAGGAGAGTCTAGGTGTGGTGTGAAGTCTAGGTGTGGGTTGTGGTCTGCGACGAGGGTGGGGTAAAGAGGCTGTTTCGAGTCTTTCGAGTCTTGGGAGTATTCGAGTCTTGGGATTCTTGGGGTAGAGAGGTGAGGTGTTCGAGTTGAAGGTCTAGTGTTGTGTAGGTTTGATCGAGTCAGATTTGGTTTGGTGTAAGAGTCTGATTTGGTTTGAGTCTAAATACTTAATTTTCTCTGATTTGGTTCGTGAAGGTTTGGTTTGGTTTGTCGTGGGTCTATGGTGATTTGTTGGTCAAGAGGTAAAAGTCAGTCGAGTTTTCGATCGTAGTCTAAACTTTTCTATCGCAATATCTTAAAATACATTCATCGCAATATAGTCCAACTCCCATCACAATGTTTAATATTTTCCATCGCAATACTTACTCACTCTATCGCAATATCTAGTGTTCCATCGCAAAACAGTTAACTTTCCATCGCAATATCAAAAACTTTCCATCGCAATGTGACGAAAAAATTTGGGCAGAGTTTCGTCTTACTTTACCTTAAACCCGTCGCAATCACGATCGCAAAAGGCTATCGCAATCACGTCGGAATAAGGGAATCTGAAAAAATGATCGCAAAGTAGAACCATCGGGTTATTGCGATCGATGTACAAACCTGTAACCGTCGGAAAAAGTATCTGAATATCTATCTGAATAAGTGTCGGAATATGTGACAGATCGAGACAAGATATGATAAAAACAAAAACATTAGAATAAAAGAAAATGTTTGGACAAAGATAAAATGTATATTCTAAAACAAAGATGATAAAAACTTGGATACAAGGACAACGGAAACTTTTCAGAACATAAAAAAAACTAAAAAACTGATACTTTTTGACACACTGTTTGGATTAAACCAAAAATTTATACCATCATCACAAGATTTATAAAAAGTAGATAAAAAGGAATAAGTGATCAAGACAAAAGGTGGATATAAAAAATGACTAAACTTGAACTTAAACACGGCAAATCAAGAAAAAACATAGACGAGAGAAAAAAAAATTGCAAAAGAAAGAAACTTTACCACCAAATCAATAGATAAAACGTGCTAATCCGAATAATCAACCAAGCTCTTGATACCAATTGAAGGATCGTGTTTTTCTAAAGATTTAGCAAGTTATGGATTAACCTATTGAGATGGATGGAGAATGGAGAAACTTAGAGTGAGAAAGAAGAGAGAGAAAGGAGAGAAATAAGAAAGATGGAATTTATGAAATGAAAAGTGTTCAACAACCCCTCCTAACATGCTAGGAGGGGGTTTATATAGCCCACCCTACATGTGGGCTATATGGGCTATATTAGATCACGAGCCCAATATCATTGGAGTGACCGATCCTTTCTAAATACGTAAAAACGTATTTCCAACAAGGGTATTTGTGGAATTAAGTACACGCATTAGATGATGCAGTTTTAATTATGGTGGCCAACATAATTATAAATGCACCACATGTACGTACTTGTGACCTTAATGCAAATTTCAATGCCTATTTTCCAGGTTATATGTACATGGTTTTTTTGATATTCCTATTATGTGTTATTGTACTGTGTAGTGTGATTCCCTCTCCTTACTGTATACATATGCCATATTTTGTTTCTGATAGTGTAAGGAGTATAGGTATAGGATACCCTTGAATTCCCCTATCTAATTAGTATTTCTTATATATTCAGAATAGTGAATAATGAATGAGTAGATTTTGATAGAATTATTCGAGAACCTTCTACGTCAAGGTTAAGAGGTTGATATAGTAAAAGCAGAAGTTGCGTTGATAGAACTGGGAGGTTTTCATTCCTCTATAGATATGGTGCCTTTGGGCATGAGAGTATTTGATATAGTCATATGAGATAGTTGATATAGTTATGTAAGAGAGCTAGTTATGAAATAGAAGGCCGAGTTAGTGGCTATGAGAGAATAGTTTGAATGCCCTTAGTGATGGGGAAAGAGTTGGAAGTTCGTAGAAAGACGAACTGATGTGGATATGTGGTCTCTTAGGAGCACCAAAGGAAATGAATAGAGATTTGTGTAGAGTATCGATATTGGCAAACTTAACGTGCCATAGGGATGTTGGAAGGAGATGTGATATCCCAAAGGTATTTATGATGTTCGTAAGGTATGTAAGTTTTCCTAAAATTTCCTAAGATTTAGTAGGTTTACCTATCATTGTGTAGGAGAACCATGAATAGAGCTAGTAAGAGAAGTGAGATGAGTTGTAGTTAGTGCCTTTCCAAGGCAAGAGTTGTTGGAATGATTCAAAGGCAATAGTTGTTGGAATGATTTTAAATGCAAGAGTTATGGGAATAAATTTAAAGGGAAGAGTTGTTAGAATAATTGCAAGGGATGCAAGGTAAAGGCTAAGTTGCCTAGTGGTAAATGTGATGTGGAAAGCGTTAGAATGGTTTGATAAGAGAAAGTATTGGTCTTTTAGAATGTGTGTAGAATTTCGCGAGTAGAACGAGGTAGAATTTTTTTTGTATTGCCGCCAAGAGAGGGTGCAAGGATGTCGTAGTTGTAACACCCTCATTTTACCTTATAGCAGCGGAAGCTAATTTTGGGGTATTACTATCAAAGTATCATAGTCATAATAATAAAAAATGCTCAAAAACATTTTTATAAATATTTACGTCATCATTCATTTATTCATAGTTAAATAAAAACAACTGTACAATAATGTACATCACAGGTTTTCTCCAAAGATGTAGTTTTATTTTCTAGAATGATAACTTTATTCAAGACACCACCATCCGCAGCCCGTCAGTCCTCATTCACCTGAAATATATGCCTTAAATTCAAGACAATGGTTGAGTGAATTCATAGGTTTTAAACAATATTTGAATACAAGTACGACTCCAGGGCTACACTATTATACACCCAACTTTTTAAACATCAGCGATTCTTATTACACTAGCTCATGAACCTACAACTAGGCATTATCAGAAAAACCCAACAAAATTGCTTTTAAGTAGGAAGTTTACCGGACTATCCTAAATAGAAAAATAAAGCATATCTGTTTAGCCTAGGTAGGAACCATTAGCTGCTAACAAGTACGACTTGCCCAGTTAGGAGATGTCATTCTCCAATAGTACTATTCATAATATTAGCGCTCATTAAAAGATTAGCGGTCCACGATTAAAAAGGGACTTAACGGCAACAAGTAAACGTAGTGTCAATAATCATATAGGCAGCATACAAAAACGCTTGTATTCTAGTTTTAACATATATCCCCCTCACGGGTTTTCAAATCATTTATAAAGCATTTAAAGTGAGGCTATGAACTCACCTTAGCCTAAAGAGTCTTGATTTAATCAGTTATACCCAATCACAACCTTCTCACAATATCTGAGTTGACACACAATATATAGATATATCCGGTCATACTGTCTGATTTCAATATTTTATTATTTCATGTATTTATTTTTTGATTCATATATTTTGTTATTATAGTATCATTGTTCGGGTCATTATACTTAGAAGCCATTCTATAAACGTTTGAGGAGCGAGGGCACTTTAAATCGTAAACCAAACCACTCAGTCAGAACATAATATCAAGATGGAACATTGTACAAAGTTCCCTACTAACATGACACATTATATTTTATTACATTTTAGGTTCTTTTAGTTTCAATATTGGCAAAACTAGTCCTTATACTTATATTTTGGCATAATTACACTTTTAACCCCTTAAGTATATAGTTTCATTATATTGCAATTTAATCCTTCAATATTTATCCTTAGGGTATCAAACTTTACAACATTTATTATTATAGCTTTAACTTTCATAAAATGACACTTTTGGCCCAAAATGTTAAATAGTTTCAAAAATGATAGTTTTAGTCCCTCTACTTGTAAAAATCATATAACTTCTTAAAAAATGTACCAAATAATCTAGGATTTAAAAAAAAGTTTCAAAACACATTTATAATCATAATAAAACATTTTATTAGAATTATATCTCTTGAAATGGATTTTAAGTCATTATTTCATGTAAAATATAAAACTAAAGTTTTATCTTCAAAGTTTTAAGACATCTTTAGCTTATAACTTTTATTTAAATTGATGAAATGACTTAGTTCTTTTTGGATAATATTTCTAACATAATTTTTGCTTTATAACAAGTCTTAGAATTCATTATAACAAGATCAATTTTTTTAACATAGAAATTACCTAGGTAGCTCCAAAATGGCTCCTTATGGCTTCCTATGAACACTACTTGCTATCAAAGCTTCAAAAGCTTCTATGGCTTCCTTATAGACCTGGTTTTTGGTCTTGTGGTATGTCCTAGAACTTTTATAGAAGTGAATATGAAGAATGGGTAGGAGGTTTAAGGAAAACGGGGTGCAAGACTTCATACTATGCCATACGACTCTATTTATACTACTAGCAACACTTAAGCTCCAAGTTTGGCATCTAAATGTGTAATATAGATATAGAAATGAGTAAGGATAGCTAGTGAAGCTCTACACAAGTTTATAGCTCCTAGATTCAATCCAATCTTTACGTGTGGTTAGAAATAGGTCACAACACATTAAGGATAAGAATGGTGATGTGTAGCACCCTATTAGGTGATGCACCTATTTGTCACCACTCCTAAAATATCTTAGAACATGTAAAAATCTGATTTAAAACCTTAGAATTGGAGGGAAAGTGTTTGAAATGGGTTTTGGAGGGAAATTACAAAACCGGGTCCTAAACCTAGGGCTTGTAACTTATGGTTTGTATTTTTGGTGATTAGGGACTTAGGAAAGTGATTAGTGAATGATTAAGGCTTATTTAAGGTTTATAAATTCTATTTAAGAGATTTGGGTACTTGGTTTGAAGTTTAACAAAGGTTTGATGTGAAAATGAGAAGTATACATATGTAGATTAGGGTTTTCTAATGATCTAGGGTTTAATCTTAGTAAAACTAATTATCCTCCTCTTATATTCTAATGTAAACTTAATTTAGGTCCTAGACATTGTGTCTTATGTTTCCAATGAGTTATCACACTTGGTTTAATGGTTTAGTTTAGGTAAACATGTCTAAAGAGTGAAAATACCTATTTTGACCTAATTTACAAGTCATGCATTGAAATATTGTACCTTGTGCATTAGGGTACTTGTAAATTGTCTTAACATTAGCTTATAACCTTAATGAATTACTATAAGTATTTGTAGACTTGTCCTAAAATACTAGGTAATGATTCCATGTAGATTTCTTAATGTAAGGGTTTGTATATCATTAAGCCTAATGACTTTCTATTTTGGGTAATTAGGGTTTGTATCTTAATGTAAGCTTATTCTAAGTCTTATATACTATTTTTATGACTTATATGTGTTCTACATTCTTAGTTTAAGGGTTTATATAGGTTGATCATATTCTAGGGTTAATTAAGTAAGCTTAAGGTCTTATGCTTTGAAAACTTGTACTTTATGCTTTAATAATTTGTAACTTGGTTTAAGATAAATGTATTAACTTATTTTGATACTTATTTGAGTTTTATAATTTGTTGCAAAGTATTAGAGTCTAATTCATTATAGATTGGATTTTATATGCTAATCTTGGTTTTAGGTCATTTTCTTATAATTAGCTTGTGATTAGTGAATATTAGTGTTTTGTGATTATTTACCTTTTCTTTATATGGTAGATTAGAATTAGTATAACGTATCTGATAATTGTACATAGATTTTATGTAGTTATATTGCTTGTAATATTAGTTTATAAGGGATTTTAGGGTTTCTATGGCTATTTAGGGTATCATTGTTGTATTTGAGTTGTTCTTATTCATTGTTTATACATATAGTTACTTTTAGAACTCAGACTTGATATATACATAGTGTATACAACATATAGTATATGTAGAAGTGATAATTGAGATAGTAAGAATCCATATATTCAACAATTCAGTCATATACCATATTAAAATGCAAAAATTTCTTAGTAAAATCATCTTTTTATTTATAAATATAGATATTACATTAGTCAAACTACTAGATGCTATAGTAGTTGAAATTGTTAAGGATGTTGTATGGACGCTTTGGGCTTATAGTTATGCTTTTGGCTTCGCCAATGCACTAGCGATTTTCATAGAGTCAATGAATCGAGTGTGCATGATCGTATATAGACAAGTTGTCATCGTGAGTATCGACGACATATTGATCTTGTTGGGCCAATGAAAGTTTTAACTATGGCCCGGTCTAGATTTGTTTAAATTAGACTAAGTGTTACTGATCGCTGAGAGGACCAGCGACAGAGTCCAGACCAGTGGAAGGAAAAGCCTCAACTGGCACACCAGGAACATTCAAGTCAAAGACAACGTCATAGAAGTCGAAGACAATCTGAAGTCATACTCACCAGCGATTATGGATAGCTGGGATGTAGAAGGAATGTGATGGTGTTCAAGGATCTCTGAGTTGACAATACTCAGAGATCACTTAAGAACCCTAGAAGTCTGATACAAGCAAAGCTTGTCCAATCCTTTATAGTTTAGGCGAGAGAATCTACTAAGTGTTTTGAGCGGGACAAAACAAGAGATTCAAGATAAAGCCTAGTACGACCTAGTGGGACAAAAGGTGAACAGTTGGTTGAACTGTTCACCTAAAGTTGTTTAAAGGTATGTATCGATTTGGACATGCATTTAATACGTTGTACTCTTCCATTCAGAAGATGACACGTATCAAATACTCCCACTAAGGAAGCAACCTCGTACCACTATAAATAGGAGTGAGAAAGAAGAATTAAGGCAACCCTTGTGCTTGGATAAATTATCTAAGTTATTTCTCACTTTGGAACCGCTGAGCCCTCAGTTGTCTACCAGCGTCTCATTGGTTCCCTTGTAAACTAGAGTCTCGAATCTAGTTTACTTGTTCTAGGGTTCATTTCTTATTGTCATTCAACGGGTGTATTCATAGCAATTTGTAATACTTTGTTTATAACAGTTAATAGAGCATTACGCGTTTGAAAAGTATTTCGTTGTGTTTTGTGGTTATACGAGTTATAGTTTCAACAATTGTCATATTAAGGGACTTTCAATTGGTATCAGAGCGGTTTGATTTATAAAACATTTTATAAACCGTTCTTGCTTTTAAAATCAAGATCCTAATATGACTGATACTATACCTCCTCTACCCTTTGGTCAAACCAGTCAATGTACCACTTGGACCACCACACCGGCCACCACATCTACTACCATGCCTACACCGGTTGTAAGCACTGGTAATAATGATGATGACCTTCCCTAACTACTTGATGTTCGTGGGGGGTCGCATGTGTCCAAGGTTCCAGCGTTTGATGAAGAAGATTTTTCAAGTTGGAAGAGTGAATTTCTTATATATTTAGATGGCTTAGAACCCTTCTTGATAGAAATCTTAGAAAATGGTCCCCATGTACCACTGGCCGTTTCCTCTACCCCTGAGAGACCCATCAAGAAGTCGGTTAAGCAATGGTCTCCAGCTGATAGAGGTCTGGCTAACCAGGACAAGAGACTCAAAAGTATCATAGTCTCTTTCCTACCCTAGAACATTATGAAGTCCATCATAAAATGCAACTCTGCTAAGGAGATGTGGACTGAGTTAGTTCTAGGGTATGAAGGTCCAGAGGTAACAAAAGAAACCAAAATCCAAGCCCTTAGACTTAAGTTTAATGCTTTTAAAGCTTTGGAAATAGAAACTGTTGCTCAAACTTATACTAGGCTTAAGATTTTATTGAATGACTTGGGAAACAATGGAGTTGTTCTACCAAAGGCTGAGGTTAATGCTACATTTGTCAATAGTTTACCTAGAAAATGGCTTAGCCTAAACCAGACCTTAAGAGAAAATAATGCTATAAAAAATGATACTTTAGCCCAACTGTTTGGTAGATATAACTATGAAGAAGGGCTAATTGACTCCATTTATAAATCAGAGACTGATAGGTTTACCACCAATATCACTGGATCAAAAGCTCTTGTTGCTAACCATTCTTTTCAGGACAGCGACTCTGACATAGAAGAGGACACCAGAAGCAGTCAAGAATTTCTTGATGAATTACATGCTGAGTTCCATGACAGAGCCCTTCTAGCTGACCAAAAGAGGTACTACAAGAGATCTGGTAGAGTTGGAGCTGCTAAGGTTGATAAATCCAAGGTGTCATGCTACACCTGTGGAAAGACTGGTCACTTTTAGAAAGATTGTTGGTAAAAAAAAACCTCCTCTCCAAGCTTTCCTTCATCCATCAACAACCACAGAAGCAAGAAGAATTTTTCTACCTCACCTTTCAAGCAAACTTCCCACTCTGACTCAGAGGGAAAGAAGGACTACAAAATTAAGTACAAAGCCTTGAAAGCTGAGCTGTTAAAACTCAACCAGAAAGCTGAAGATGCAGCTAAGAAAAAGGATATTAAGAAGAATAAAAAAGGTCTGGTTGCTGCTTCATTCGACTGGGATGATGAACCCCTTACATATGAGGATGAAGGAACCACTAACGTCAGAGCCTTTATGGCTGTCGCTGATGAAGAACCTGCTGTCAGAAAAAGCGAAGCAAGATCTGGTCAATGGGTGGACATCACCATGAAAAAGGTACAAAGACTGCTATCTATGCCTGAAGGTCCTGATAGAGACCATGTCAGTGACTATACCTTGGTTGACCTCCACTTTGTGGAAGAGCAAAGAAAAAACCTGTTAAACAAGTTTCATAGTCTTAAAACAGAGTTAAATCTTTGTCAATCTGAATTAGCAAATCTTAAACCCTTTGTGAATCTTGCAAATCAACTTCAAAATGAAGTAAGCAAATTGTCCATTGAAAATGAGTCTTTAACTGATGAAAACACTGAACTTAGAAAAACCATTGAAAAATGGAATTTGGCTCAATCCACATTGGAAAAAATAGTTGCTGAAGCCATACCAGGTGATGTGGTTCAGGCTATTGGGGGAAAAGGGTAGATACAAAAATCATATACCTGTACCCAGTGTTAAATTTGTCCCTTCAGATGTTTCTTCTCCTTCTTCCACCTCTGTGGATGAGATAAACTCTGACAAGAAATCAGAGGTACCAGCTTTACCAAGACTCGCTGGTGCTATCACATCTGATTCCTTGATTGGCCCAAAACCTCTAACCAAAATCCCAGGGAATTCAATTCTCAAAGTCGTTGATAAAGCGCACAAAAAGGTTTTTGTGGCCAAGGACTCCAACAAACCCACTCCTCCCCCTGAAGAGCTTACACCCACCAAACAACTTCTCCTCACCTTGATGGAAGAAGTAAAGGGGCTGAAAGAATAAATCAACCCCAGAGTTAACAGTCCATCTGTTAACTCTCTTGGTGAAGGATCTAGTAGCTCCAAGGGGAGAGCCTTATTCAGGCCTTGCAAGCATTGCGGTTTCAAAAATCATTCTTCTGAGGACTACTCAAAGAAACCAAAATGTATCACATGCGAGTCTACTGAACATACCTCTAGAGAGCAAGAGGAAATTATTGTTGTTCAAAGAACCAGAACTCAATTAAGATCTAAAACTCCTCACAGGACCTCTAGAAGAGTTCATCCCAAACCCAGAGACAATTCTCAGGGTTACAGACCAAATCCCCCATGCAAGTACTGTGGCTTCTTTGACCATCACTCTGATGAGTGTGAGCAGTATCCCATATGTGACATCTGTGGAAGTATGCGTCATGAACCCATAGACTGCAACCAAAGAGGGGGAGATAGAAACCAGAGAAGACCAAATGTCGCTGGTCAGCGACAACATGGACCCACTGGAAAGTGGGTTCATCATTGAAACTAATCTGTCTTTGTTATATCTATGCAAGAATATCTGAAGAAATCTGTTTGGTATCTGGATAGTGGGTGCTCCAGACATATAACAAGGGTTAAACAATATCTGCATAGATATAAGAAGGAGTCTGGTCCAAAAGTAGTCTTTGGAGATGACTCCTCAGGGGATACTGAGGGTTATGGCTCAGTGGATTGCAATGGAATAACCTTCATAAGGGTCGCTTATGTCAATGGACTGAAGCACAACTTAATCAGCATTAGTCAACTCTGCGATGCTGGTTTCAAAGTTCCGTTCACTAAGACCCAAGGAACAATCTTCAATCAAAATGATGATGTTGTTCTAATTTCACCCAGAAGAAGGGATGTGTATGTCATTGACATGACATCATGTCCAGAAGGGATGAACACCTGTCTCTATGCCAAAGCATCTGATAGTGAAAATTGGCTATGGCATAAGAGACTCTCCCACCTCAACTTCAAGAACATCAACAAACTGGCCAAGAATGATTTAGTGGTTGGGCTTCCCTCTCTGACCTTCACCAAAGACAGACCCTGCTCAGCCTGCAATAAAGGGAAGCACCACAGAGCCTCATTTAAGAAAAAGCAATCATTCTCCATAAATAAGTGCCTCCATCTTCTTCAAATAGACTTATTTGGACCAGTAAAACCTCAATCCCTTAATCACAACAAGTATACACTAGTCATTGTAGATGAATTCTCCAGATTCACATGGGTATTCTTTCTCAAAAGAAAGAGTGATGTTGCTAAAAGAATAATGCCCTTCATCAAGAAATAGAGAATTTCAATGACTGCAGAGTTAAGGCTATCAGAAGTGACAATGGCACTGAATTCAAGAATCACGCCATGGAAGCCTTTTGTGATGAAAAAGGAATATCACAGAACTTTTCTAACCCAGGCACCCCTGAACAAAATGGTGTCGCTGAAAGAAGAAACATAACTCTCATAGAGGCTGCTAGAACCATGCTCAACGAATCAAGACTTCCAAAACAATTTTAGGGTGAAGCTGTGAACACAACATGTTACACACAAAACAGATCTATTATTGTGAAGATACACGACAAGACCTCTTATGAAGTGTATAGGAAGAGAGCCCCTGATGTAAGCTACTTCCATGTCTTTGGTTGCCCTGTTTTCATTCACAACTACATAGATCACCTGGGAAAATTTGATGAAAAGTCAGATGATGGATTCTTTGTTGGATACTCTCCTACCTCCATAGCCTTTAGAGTATTCAACATTCGTAGGCAAGAACTAGAAGAATCCATCCATGTCACCTTTAATGAAGCAAATGCCGTCATTACTCACACCAACACAAAAGAATGTGACATTGATTTCAATGAAGTCAAATCATATCCAGAGGATGATTTCTCATATCCCAAGGAATCATCTCAGGCCTGTCACAAGAACTTTCCTTATGTTCATGCATTTGATCCACACTCAATCTCTGACATCACTCCAGAGGTTGAAAATGCTGAACCTATCACTCCACCCACTGAAGTGAATGCTGATCTTATTGAACCAATCTCTCACCTTGATGAAGAGATTATGGATGAAGAAATAACATGTGAAGATCCTCCAGCATTCATTGAACCTGCAGTGACTCCTGAACCCACAGAGACTCCTGCTCCTCAATCCAAATGGAGCACGAACCAAGATATTCTACTAGTGAATATTCTTGGTGAACCCTCCGAGGGAGTCACCACCAGAGGCAAATTGAGATCTCTGGAAACAGCCTCAGCGAATGAATGCATTTTCACTAATTTTATCTCTGAAGATGAACCTAAGAATGTGGCTGTTGCGCTTCTAGATGAAGGGTGGGTTGTTTCCATGCAAGATGAGTTGAATCAGATCAAGAGGAACAAGGTGTGGACTCTGGTAAAAGCTCTAGCTGGAAAACAAGTGGTTGGAACTAAGTGGGTCTACAGAAACAAGAGGGATGCAGCTGGCACGATTGTTAAAAACAAGGCTAGGCTTGTGGTGCTGGGGTACAATCAATCTGAGTGTATTGACTATGATGAAACGCTTACACCGGTAACCAGATTGGAAGCTATCAGAATCTTCCTAGCCTTTGCAGCTTATATGGGGTTTACTGTATACCAGATGGATGTGAAGAGTGCTTTTCTAAATGGTAAGCTTGCAGAGGAAGTATATGTCTATCAACCCTCAGGGTTTGAAAGCAGTGAGTATCCTAATCACGTCTGCAGACTTCACAAAGCACTCTATGGGCTGAAACAAGCGCCTAGAGCCTGGTATGAAACCCTATCAAAATTATTACTTGAAAATAAATTTGTCAGAGGTACCATTGATCAAACCCTGTTCACTTATAGGTCCAAGAATGATGTCATTTTAGTACAGGTTTATGTGGATGACATAATTTTTTGTTCAACCAATATCACTTTGAGCAAACAGTTTGCCAAACTCATGACCAAAAAGTATGAAATGAGCCTGATGGGGGAATTAACTTTTTTCTTGGGTTTTCAAATTAAACAAAATTCAAAAGGAATTTCTATTTGTCAAGAAAAATATGTTAAGGATTTGCTCAAGAAGTATGATATGTCTGATTGTGCATCAGTGAAGTGCCCCATGCTTCCTCCCAACAACTTGGGAGCTAATGACTCAGGGGTCTATGTTAATGAGACCTTATATAGAGGCATGATTGGGTAACTGATGTACCTCACAGCAAGCAGACCAGACATACAATTTGCTACATGTCTCTGTGCTAGGTATCAAGCTAACCCCAAGGAATCCCACCTTGTAGCTGTCAAAAGAATTTTTAGGTACTTAAAAGGATCTCCCACGCTGGATCTC
The DNA here is from genome assembly GCA_025667525.1 of Glebionis coronaria. Classification (NCBI taxonomy): domain Eukaryota; kingdom Viridiplantae; phylum Streptophyta; class Magnoliopsida; order Asterales; family Asteraceae; genus Glebionis; species Glebionis coronaria. The sequence goes on from CM046875.1 coordinate 72,169,221, forward strand.
TGGTATCCAAACGGATAGGCTTCGATCTCAAATCCTACTCAGACTCTGACTACGCTGGGTGCTGTCTTGATAGAAAGAGCACCTCTGGGAGTTGTCAAATCCTTAGAGGAAAGTTAGTATGCTGGAGTGCTAAGAAAAAAAACTCTGTGGCCATGTCATCAACTGAAGTTGAATACGTAGCGGCCGCTGGTTGCTGGGCTCAAGTTCTCTGGATGAAAAGTCAGCTGGCTGATTATGGGATCACTTATGAAAAGTTTCCCATATTCTGTGACAACACAAGTGCTATAGCCATCTCCAATAATCCGGTACTTCATTCCATTACTAAGCATATTGACATCAGGTATCACTTTATCAGAGACCATATTTTAAAAGGTGATATTTAGCTTCATTTTATACCCACTGAATACCAGCTCGCTGATATATTCACCAAGCCTCTGGCTGAGCCAAATTTTACTAGGTTGGTTGCTGAGCTGGGTATGCTTAATATCGGTAAAAAAATCTGATAAATGATCTCTGTCTCTGGGCATTTAAGGGAATTGAATGTAACAAGGTAGTTACATTCCAATGGGAGTTAATATATTCCCATATTTAATTCAAATGATTATCCTTAATTGTCAACAACTTTCCCACTTTCCAAGGGGACAGAAAAAATCACATGAAGAGTCAAGGGGTCCCACTTTTCCTTAAAGGTAAACTTTTGCATTAAATGCTTTAATTGAAAACGGCTAAACCTTTTATCAATACCCTTGGCTCATTTTTCAAACATCACATTACTCATTATGTAACACTCTCAAATTTCATATCGGTACAGCGGAAGAGTCTTTAGAGTGTTACGGGATAGCACAATAACTCCAATCATAGACAACACATAAAAATGGTTTTACAAGGTTTAACATAAATTCATTCGAAATAAAAGTTTCAAGTGTACAAAAGGTCCCAAATTATACAGGTCATTAAGTTTACAAAACATAGATCAAATGAACAGTTTTATTATTATGTGGGCCATCAGAGTCGATCTCCATCCGAATTTCCTTCAAGCACCTAACATAAAAACATGCAAAAATCATATCAGCGAATGCTGAGTGAATTCATAGAGTTTAGTAAAATCGTTATATAAATTAATCGTTGAAATCAGAACACAAGTATAATATCAGAAGTAAGTCCTCGTATTGCTAGTCAGGCAATATATAAATCAAAGCATACATCTTAAAACGTCCATGAGACCGTAGCCTCAATATTACCATTATAGGTAACATTATTATCGATATTTGTATCATTTTTGGATTATGTTGGATTATTATTAGCCACATGACATTGTTACCTTACTATCACAAACAACGGGCCGCGAACACGACAAACAATTTGCCCATCTAAATTAGCGTGTCGTCACAAAAATCATGCTATGTAAATCTTCTCATACATACATTCGCTTACCAATCAATGTGGTACGACGGGGATCAATCGCCAAGGCGCGAACTGGGGTGATCGTCCCCAAATAGTACTATCATATGCATAAGCGTCTACCAAATCCCGGTAGTTCACAATTCATGCTAATGGGACTTTAAGTGACATAACCTAACTACTAATAATCCTTTTTATCTCTTTTATTGGGTCATAGAATCATTCAGGTCCATGTCATTAAGCATACCATCGGGACTACTTGTGTTCTATTTTTATCAAAAACTAGCATGTTATCTCCCTCGCGGGTTTACAAATCATTTTATAAAACATTTAAAAGAGTGCGAGGCTATGAACTCACGTTGATAATGAAAGGCGGATTATCGCCTACGGGCGTGCTTCGATCACGGAAACCTATATAAATAATACGCGGTCTTAGATTTTTGTCCAATGACTTTATGAAAATAATAGCTATGTATACATTAATTTTGTTTTGATCATATCTCACTCATTATAATGATTCCATTGCATGGCCAACTCTCACATGTGTATAAGACTTAATACTTACTGTATATTGATTCCACTATGCCATTTTATCAGTTTAACATATGGTTGTTTACTGTTTTTATACAGCCAACTTATTAAGCAAGATTTTAACCTTTTTACATATGGTTTTCCATCTTTTTACCCATGTTTATCAACACATGATCCCCACACAACATTTTTATCATCATATATCATCATATACATATACATTAGGAAAGAAAATACATTTTACACTTACAAAAATAACAATGAAAATGGGAAGAATGATCTTGTTTACCAACCAAGACTATAACTTGTCTTTTGAGGACAACACCTTGATGTACACCAAATTTATCTTCAAGATCACCTTTCACCAAGAATACTTGTTGAGAAATCAACCCTTGGACACAAGCAAATCACCTCCTTTGATGTTATAATGATCACCAATCAACAAGGCTTCAAAGGTTCTTCATCATATGTGTTGATAACACATGATTCATGGTTAAAATTGATCAAAATGGGGTGTTTGTTCTTCAAGTTGGATGGAAAGGGTGAGAGGGTGAGAGAGTTTTAGGGTGGTTTGCATGAGATAAGTATGTAAATGGTTTGGTGAAAAATGGTTTTGATGGTTTTGTAGCTAACTTGGTTAAGTTAGCTTAACAAGTGTAACTTGTAAGCTACAAGTTTGACACCTCATGAGGTGTGGTGTCCATGGTTTAGCTGTCCCATATAGTGGGGTGGGACAAGTGTATACTTGTCTCATCCCACTAATTTACGGGTATTCCTCGATTCTAGTTTCCTCGATTTGTGTACCCTCGGGTCGTTTTACGAAAAACATTTTTATAAATTATGAATCAACGGCACAAAACAAATCTAATAAAAATTGTCTCATCAAAAACGAAGTTCAAAAACGTAAATACGTAATCCTAAGGTTTCCGGTTTAGTCGTAAAGGACGTTAAATTATGCACGTAAGCCCAAATTTAAATCCGTAAATTGTGAGTTCATCAACCAACACAAAAATAAGTTTCAAAATATTATACGAGAAAATAATTTACTGCCTGAAAATGTTAGATTGTCACAACTTTTCCTCCTAAAAGAGATAAACGTCCTCGTGATCCATTTCATTTTGATGTCCGTTTCCTATTGAAATCAAAGAGGTGCGGATATTTCTTCCACATTTCATCCTCTCGTTCCCAAGTAAATTACGGTCCATGCTTTGAATTCCATCGGATCTTGATGATAGGTATCCGACTTTGTTTCAGTTGCTTTACCTCACGATCCATAACCTCTACGGGTTCTTCGATAAAATGCAACTTCTCATCAATTCGGACCTTATCCAACGAAACTTTCTCATCACTCACTGCTAAACATTTCTTCAGATTAGATACATGGAATGTGTTGTGAACACCATGAAGTTCTTAGGGTAACTCTAGTTTGTAAGCCACCGGACCTACTCTAGATAAAATCTTAAAGGGTCCAATATAGCGGGGATTCAATTTCCCTCGCTTTCTAAATCTTATAACGCCTTTCCATGGAGATACTTTCAACATTACTCGGTCACCCACTTCAAACTCCATCGGTTTCCGCCGCACATCCGCGTAACTTTTCTGTCTACTACGGGCAGTCAACAGCCTATTCTTAATCTGAACTATCATCTCCGTAGTCTCCCGAATCAATTTCGGTCTCGTGAGCTGGGTATCCCCAACTTCACTCCAACATACAGGAGATCTACACTTCCTACCATACAAAGCTTCAAACGGTGCAGCCTTAATACTAGCATGATAACTATTGTTATATGAAAACTCTGCTAAAGGTAAATGTTTATCCCAATTCTTACCAAAATCTATCACACAAGCTCTCAACACATCTTCCAGTGTTTGTATCGTTCTTTCACTATGCCCATCAGTTTGGGGGTGATAAGAAGTGCTCATGTCGAGATTCGTTCCCAAAGATCTTTGGAGAGATTTCCAAAAATTCGATGCGAATCTAGGATCTCAATCTGAAATGATCGATACAGGCACTCCATGCTTGCATACAACATTCTCAAGATAAATACGAGTCAGCTTCTCCAGTGAGAACTACTCTTTAACCGGAATGAAGTGTGCTGATTTGGTCAGTCTGTCGACAATGACCCAAATCGAGGTATTTCCAGATGATGTTCTAGGAAGCTTGGTAATAAAGTCCATCGTAATTCGCTCCCACTTCCATTAAGGAATCTTTGGTTGTTGAAGTAATCCTGATGGCTTTTGATGTTCAGCTTTGACTCTAGCACAAGTCAAGCATTGAAGAACATACATAACAATATCAGCTTTCATATTCGGCCACCAGTACAACTTCTTCAAATCATGGTACATTTTATCAGATCCAGGGTGAATAGAATATTTAGATTTATGGGATTCTAACATAATCAAATCTCTTAAGCCTCCAAACTTAGGTATCCACATACGACCTCTTAAGCATTTCACTCCATCAGCTCTAACTTCTAAAGGATCTCCTTCTCCTCGAAACCCTTCATTAACGAAATTTTCTTTCTTACAGGCTTCTATTTGCGCATTTCTAATTTGCTTAGGCAAATTATTGTGCACGGTCAAGACTAGAGAACGTACTCTGATAGGCTCTCTATCTTTTCTGCTTAATGCATCGGCAAAAACATTTGCTTTTCCTGGGTGATATTTTATATCACAATCATAATCACTTAACAGTTCTATCCATCTTCGTTTCCTCATGTTCAATTCCCTTTGATCGAGAATATACTGTAGGCTTTTGTGATCGGTGAATACCGTACACTTGGTGCCATACAAATAATGTCTCCACAACCTAAGAGCAAAAACTACAGCTCCTAACTCAAGATCATGAGTAGTATAATTCTCCTCATTCTTCCTTAATTGCCTAGAAGCATAAGCTATTACCTTTTCTTGCTACATTAAAACAGCTCCATAACCTCTAAGAGATGCATCACAATACACTACAAATTCTTCACTTCCGTCGGGTAATGATAGAATTGGCGCACTACATAATTTTTGCTTCAATATCTGAAATGATCCATCTTCTTCACTTCCCCAAACGAAAGGTTTATTCTTCTGGGTAAGCTTAGTCAAGGGTTTAGCTATTAAAGAAAATTCTTTAATGAATCGCCTATAATAGCCAGCCAATCCTAAAAGTTGTCGCACTTCCGTTGGCGTTGTCGGTGCAGACCAATTCTTAATGGCTTCAACCTTTGCAGGATCAACATGAATTCCATCCTTGTTAATCACATGACCAAGAAATTGCACAGAATCTAACCAAAAATCACATTTCGAAAACTTAGCATACAACTTTTCATCTTTTAACAAACTCAAGATAATCCTTAAATGTTCTCCATGTTCATCTTCATTCTTAGAATAGATTAGAATATCGTCAATAAACACAATCACAAATTTGTCCAAGTAGGGTTTGCACACTCGATTCATTAGATCCATGAAAACCGCGGGCGCGTTAGTTAACCCAAATGGCATTACTTGAAATTCATAGTGTCCATAACGAGTTCTAAATGCAGTTATAGGAATATCTTCTTCACGGACGCGAAGTTGGTGATATCCGGACCGCATATATATATTTTAGAATACACACTAGATCCTTGTATTTGATCAAACAAATCATCAATCCCTGGTAATGGATATCGATTTTTAATCGTCAACTTATTTAGTTCCCTATAATCAATGCACATACGGAAAGATCCATCCTTCTTCTTAACGAACAAGACTGGAGCTCCCCAAGGCGACGAGCTCGGTCAAATAAAACCTTTATCAAACAACTCCTTAAGTTGTTCAGATAATTCCTTTAATTCAGAAGGTGCTAATCGGTAAGGCGCACATGCCACCGGTGCAGCACCAGGAATTAAATGGATTCGAAACTCAACTTGCCTTATCGGTGGAAGTCCGGGTAAATCTTTAGGAAATACCTCAGGAAATTCACAGATAACATGTACATATTCCAATCGTTTCTCCTTAGACTCATTCCCGGTCACTTGAGCTAAGAATAACTCGCAACCATTCCTGATGTACTTTTGGACTTTAATACATGAAACGATTTTCAAACGGGATTCACCTCGATTACCATCAATTACTAACGTCCTATTCCTAAAAGGAATCTTAACCTTCTTTTCTCCCCATAAAATAGTAGCATTATTCAACGACAACCAATCCATACCAATGATAATATCAAAACTACCTAATTCTATCAACATTAAATCAATCGAAAAGGAATAGTTTTAGAGATTTAGAGAGCATCCTTCTAATAGCTTATTAGTTTTCACTAATTTACCATCAGCCAATTCCACCTCGTAACTGGTATTTATCTCAACAGGTTCAATGTCAATAAGGGCACTAAATTTAGTGGATACAAAGCTCTTATCAGCACCCGAATCAATTAAAGCGACAACATAATGATCGTTGAGTAAAAACGTACCAGTAACGACATTCGGATCCTCTTTCTTCACCTCGATTGTTCCAAGTTGATAAGCACCACCCTGGGGGTTTCTTCTAGGTACAATTGCTTTCAACTTAGGGCAATCCGATTTCTTATGACCCTATTCGTTACAGTTGAAGCAAATGATTCCCTTCTTACACCTTTCAACTTTGTGTCCAAGCTTTCCGCAATTTCGGCACTTCTAGCAGTCGCCAGCATGCCTCTTGTTGCCACACTTAGGACATCTTTCATAATTGTGGGGTGTGTTGTTGGTAAGAGCATTTGCATTCCCCTTTCTCTGGTTCTGACGGCGATTGATATTCTTCCTATTATCACCTCCATCTACACGATCGCCATCACCCTTTCTTTTCTCACCAGTACGTGCTTCATCTTCCCTATCTTGAATTATCTGCCCAATGAGTTGGTAAGTCATTCGAACAACATCATCAATGGTCAATGGTTTTGATGACGTCACGTCCCCTCGGATGTTCTTGGTCAACCCTTTAATATATTGCTCAATTCAGATCTCTTCGGGTTCCACCAATCGAGGACACAGCAAGGCCAACTCATGAAATCGGTTTGTGTAGCTATCAATGTCCACACCTTTCATTCTTAGATGAATCAACTCTTGTTCTAACCTAATGATCACACTACGGGGACAAAACTCCAAAGTCATCCATTTCTTAATTTCAGCCCAAGGAGTGGCATTAGCAACATCAATACCCATGAAAGCAATTCTCCCGTTCCACCAAGTCAATGCACGACCTTTAAGAGTAGCCATATCAAAAGTCACCTTGTCTTCCTCCTTACTCTTACTAATCCGAAACACCGACTCAATCTTCTCAATCCACTGGCTTAATCCTATAGCACCTTCAGTTCCATTAAAAGGTAGAGGTTCACACTTCATGAACGGCACATAAGTACAGCCACCGACTTCAGGTGCATTAGTTCCAAGTCCTCCTGCATTTCCTCCAGCATTAGCATTCACATTCACATTAGTACCACCAATTCCACTACCGCCAGCTCCACTACCGCCAGCTCTACTACCGCCAGCTCCACTACCGCCAGCTCCACTACTACGAGCTCCATTTCTAGCATTTTCCATAAATTCAGTCATAGATGCGGTGACTTGATCCGCAATAATCCTACGTACATCATCCTCAGTCATAGCTTTCTTGGGCGACATAGTTCTATAATTTCATAATTTCAAAGTATTAAGCATTCACCCAAAAAGGGATTCATATAATATGGATTGAATTCATAATCAAAATACAAATAAGGCACAATACGAAATTCAAGACAAGATACATATTTCATTGGATTTGAAACAAAAGCATTGTCTTAATTACATCCCATATCGAAGTTTCTAGCACTATGCATAGTCAAAATTCGTGCCAGATTTACTAACTAATAAGTCGGTTCAGTCAAAGTTACAAAAGGTACAATACATAGTTCACTACTAAAGATAGACTGGTCTACTGAGAACTGCCAGATGGTCCATCATCCATCGTCTTTTGTATTTTCGTCGGACGATCACAAGACACATCTTCAGCTAGGCGCTTACGAATCACTCCTCTTTCAACCATCTCAGTATAAAATCTACTGTTCCAACCAAAAGATATCTTCAACTCTTTTTCAGCCTTCTCACGCATCGCACGAGCTACACTTAACTGAATCTCCATAGTATTCACTTTTTTCTTCATTGCAGCAAACTCACCACTTTCTAATACAGATAACCTGCTAAAAGACTCATTCAAACCACGCTCTACATCAGTTAAATCCAAATTAAGCAATTCCCGCTCTTTCTCACCAACCTTAGTCTTCGACTCCAAATAAGCAACATGAGTCTGAACAACACCTAATCCAACCTATTTCATACTACTCTGAGCACGGGAGGCATCTAAATCACGTCTCAAGGCCCAAGGTGCAAGACCATCAATATGAGTAGCCTCTCGAACCCTGGATGACTCTCCTATCACATGTCTACGAGTAGCAATACCATCAGTACCATCAGGTGCATCATCATCCTCATCATCCTCTGATTTAGAATCAGATTCAGACGATTCAGACAATTCATCTCTAAGTAGATAATCTCATAATCATACCAATAAACTGGAAGGGGTAAGGGCTCACCCTCCGGTACATCATAAGGGTAAATAAGCTCAGCCTCATCATCATCATCTATACCTATATCCTCCTCGACATCCTCGTCGTCATCTTCATTATCTACATTATCTATCCCAATCCCATCATCATTCTCATTACCAACATTATCATTCTCATTCTCTACCATATCAACCTGAGGGGCAATTTGATCTCCTAGTCCTATCTCGGGCTCGAGATCCTCAAATTATTCCTCCTCATCATCATCCACATCCTCATTTACATCATAATCCACTAAGTCTAAATAAGGGTTATCATCTACATTAGGTTCGGAAATAGCATGGTTCTCTAAAGGAATATTAGGGTCAGTCATGACAATCTGCATTTATATATATCTCGTATTAGCATAAAATAATTATTAAACATTTACATACTGAAACCACGATATATACATATATATAAATTAAATTATATATATCAAAATATATATCTTCTCAATAAGGCTTGCTGGTAACGTCGGAGATCTTTGGCACCGTTATAGTCAAAAGATTTTTAAAATATTTTCTCAAATGTTTATAGTTAAAAGATTTTGAAAAGTTTTTTTCAAAACCTTGGTTTTTAAAATCTTTCGTTCTCTATAACGAGAGCTCTGGTACCAAACTGTAACACTCTCAAATTTCATATCGGTACAGCGAAAGAGTCTTTAGAGTGTTACGGGATAGCACAATAACTCCAATCATAGACAACACATAAAAATAGTTGTACAAGGTTTAACATACATTCGTTCGAAATAAAAGTTTCAAGTGTACAACAGGTCCCAAATTATACAGGTCATTAAGTTTACAAAACATAGATGGAATGAACAGTTTAATTATTATGTGGGCCATCAGTGTCGATCTCCATCCGAATTACCTTCAAGCACCTGAGATAAAAACATGCAAAAATCATATGAGTGAATGCCGAGTGAATTCATAGAGTTTTGTAAAACGTTATATAAAACAATGGTTGAAATCAGAACACAAGTATAATATCAGAAGTAAGTCCTCGTATTACTAGTCAGACAATATATAAATCAAAGCATACATCTTAAACCGTCCATGAGACCGTAGCCTCAATATTACCATTATAGGTAACATTATTATCGATATTTGTATCATTTTTGGATTGTGTTGGATTATTATTAGCCACATGACATTGTTACCTTAGAATCACAAACAACGGGCCGCGAACCCGACAAACAATTTACCCATCTAAATTAGCGTGTCGTCACAAAAATCATGCTATGTAAATCTTCTTATACATAAATTCGCTTACCAATTAATGTGGTACGACGGGGATCAACCGTCAAGGCACGAACTGGGGTGATCGTCCCCAAATAGTACTGTCATATGCATAAGCGTCTACTAGGGGTGTTAACGATTCGAGTCGAGTCGAGTATTAGGCTATTTAGGCTCGGCTCGCACGACTATTATTCTTCTCAAGCTCGACTCGAGCTTGAATACTTTTTTGACTGTGGCTCGAACTCGAGATCGGGTATCCTGTATTTGTTCGAGCTCGTACTCGATACTCGTTTATTTATGTGACTATCTTATATTCGAGCTAAAATTTCTCGTTTATAGGCTCGAACTCGATTAGTTCGTTTAACAAATGGCTAAAATAATATACCATACAACCATGTCACAATTCATACATATTTCATGGTTTAAAAAGCTGAACATTGAATATGTAAATTGATAGCTAAATCTTAAACAAAAGCAAAACAAGACATTGAATTAAAGACTAGTTGATCAAATGATCTACAAAATGATAAAAGTTTTAACCATAGCAACATATTACATTCAAAAAGCGTGCAGAAAAGATAAAACAAGATAATCAAATTTAGATTGCACATTCTCGTTTCTTTCAAAATCCCCATCATCAAATGCTATCTCATCAAAAGCTTCATACCATCAAAATACAAACCTGATAAGCTTCATACCATCAAAATACAAACCTGATAAGCTCCATACCATCACAATACAAACCTGATGCAATATAAGAAAAATGCAACAAATTATTGGTTAGATGAAACACAACTTTAGAATCTTTTAACTCAAAAATCAAAAAGCCACTTACTAAGTTGATTTTCATATATTAGGAACATCTATCAAGTGTATCTCCTGCACTTGTTTTTCTTTCTACAAAATAAACAAAAAAATGAGTTTTAAGTTCTTGAATGATCATTTTAAACTTGATATCTAGTGATATATTACCTTGTTTTTCTTTTTAACACCACGAAGTTTACGCACCCAATCACCTCCACATATTAATGCTTGGACAGTCTCTGGTTTTAGAGAGGCACGATATGTATCGATCACACGACCACCAGCACTAAAAGTAGATTCGGATGCCACAGTTGTGATTGGTACAGCTAGTATTAGAGCTGCCAATTTTGACAATATAGGAAACTTTGTCTCGCGAGATTTCCACCATTCCAATATGTTAAATGAGATGGTTGAATCATGGTTACACAGATATACACCCTCTTCCATATACACATCGAGATTAGAGTTTTCTAAACCATAACAATCAGCTTGTTTGATACTAGAATAATAAACCGAAAATCCTCGTTTTTTACTAGTACCCACATACATATCTCTTCCAACATTAGTGTTTGAATCAGAACCTACTGAACTTTCTTGTCTAATACCCAATGACAAAGCAAACTCCTTATATATTTTCCCTAAAAGATTTTTCACTTCATCGATTTTCTCATTAAGTTTCTCCTCGTCATAAATCTCCTTAAAATAAAACTTAATCATATCAAGCTTACATCTTGGGTCTAATACACAAGCAATGCACATAAGCATATTGCATTCACCCCAGTACTTATCGAACTTTAGTTTCATCTCTGTCACCATTTTTTAACAAATTCTCGAGAATCTGTAGATCGCTTGTCCAAAATTTGCTTAATATACTGAACCTCTCCAAAAAACAGATTTGAAGTTGGGAAATCACTTCCAGAAATTACATTCGTACAAGAATCAAACGCTTCTAAAATTTCACATATGCATTCAATCTTTTCCCAGTCATCACTAGTAGGACAATGCAAATAAGAAGGATCTCGTAACTCGTACATAGAAAATGCATCTTTAAAGATGATGGCGGTAGATAGCATGTAATATGTAGAGTTCCATCTAGTCTTACTGTAAAACCCGCATGCTTTTACCATGAATAGTACCCTTAAGATCGTACGTATTAGATTTAAACTTTCCTAATATAGCATAATTACGATTACGTGTTAGGATTTTACGTATTACGTACGTGTTAGAACACGATAAGTATTTACTATGCACGAGCACGTAATAATTATTTGACAATAATTAATCACGAACATGTGATCATGAAATCATGAACGTAATTAAAACACGAACTATTATTAATTACGTATATATATTTATTACGAGCGTAATTAAATATATTAGATCATGGTATCTACGTAACGAGAACACCTAAAACGCGAACACAATTAATCACGTACGTACAACTTAACATCGGGACACGGAAAAGGTACGGGTACCCCAAGTGGGGCCCCTACCCGCGGCTACAAGGACAAATAGGCCAAGCTCATTTGTAAATTTTACTAAAAGGGAAAAAGGGATTTTTCACTACTCATTTTATTTTACAGAAGATTTTTAGAAAAACCCTAAAACCCTCTTCCTTGTTCTTCTTTGTGCCGCCACCCTACAACCACCACACGGAGGTGGTTTGTGATCTTGGATCTTGGAAATTTAGTGGTTGATCGTGTTTGTTCTTCATCCTTTTGATCCACGAATTCGGTAAATCCTTTTTAAACCTTTTCTTTTGATTTGATCTTTTTATAAATCAAGAACATGTTATGTTTTTACAAAAACCTAATAATTAAACATGGATCTAACATGATTTGGGGTTTAATAAAATCAAAAGTATGTTTTAAGGGGCGTTTGTTTTTGGCCGCAGGCTGCACCGAACCTGAAGGGGTTTCGGTTTGGCCAAACCGACCACCACCAAGACCATACGGTCTTGGTTGGTGTGTGTGGGTCCCACGGCAGCAGTAAGACACGGGGTACCCCGAGTTGGTTCGGGGTACAGTGTCGATTTCATGTCCGGTTCACTGTTTTTAGTTTGGATCCGGTTCATGGTGTATGTTTAGTTTTTTTTATGTTTATGACCTATAGCCATATACATGCATGACCAGTTTCACCTAGTTATGGAGGTACCATAACCATAACATTAGAGGTACTGATGTTATGACTTCACCACGGCGGAGTGATTGCTCGTGGCGTCCCTTTCAGCTTTTGGCCATTTACATTATATTTATCATGTGGGGTGTATGGGTGCATGTGACAACCCTGGTTTTGAGGTTCGTCACTTAGTTTTATTTTGTGCTAGTTGCGTGTCTTTACGTGTTTATGTGCTTATTGGTGTGTATAGATTGTGGTTTGGATATCGTTCCCGGTACCGGGTACCTTGTGAATGAAACGATGTGTGTTGATTTCATGTTCATGGGTTCACATGGTAGTGACTATGAAGTGAGATGGTGTTATTTGGTGGTTCTAAGTATACGTATATGTATTATAGAAAATCGTATTTTTACGATTTACGGTTTAGCATTTAGAGGTCGCGGATGAGGTAATTAGTCATATGAATATTTTTCGGGATGGTTTTAAGTCATTTAGGACTTAGTTATAAAGTTTATTTCAAAATTTGAGATTTTTTTTAAAAGTGTATATTTTACGTCTTTTACGGTAAAACGCGTAAATTTGACTAGTTTTACGGTTTTGTGGTTTTGGAAGCTTTAGGAGCTGAAATAAATTAAGGAAAATTAAAGTAATATTAATAACACAATAATAATTAATAATAAAAAAACGAATTTAGGGGTTTTTGGGTCGGGTTAGACGCACCAAAGAAGAAAGAAAGAAGGGAAAAGCCCGAAACAGGCCCAATGGACTTGTAATGGGATTAGGGGGCCTTTAGGACTTAACCAAACCCAACTCATAACCATAATAATCAGGTTTTTAACCTCCATAATATCTCCTAGCCGAAATTCATCAATGGTGGCCAATTAGGGTTCTTCAAAAATTAGGTTTTCTTCATCTTCTATTAATTCAAAGGTAAAACCTTCTTAACCCTTTTCATATTAAATGTTTTTAATGTTTCTATGATCATATGATGGATTAGATTAGGGTTTAATTAAAAACAGTATATTAATCATATTTTAATGATTAAATGAATTAGGGCTTGTAATTAGAGGGATTAGGGTTAATTAATGAGGTTGATTTTGTTAAACCCGTTTTTAAAAACTGGGCAGAATTTTGAGTCAATTGTTTTGATCATATCTGGAGTTCTAGGAACATTCAAGATGCGATCAAACTAGCCCTGAAAATTTATTTGAAGTGGCTTTCCAATGCAAGAAACTAGAACTAAATTGGAGGTCGGTAAGTGGGTCAAAAACAGGTTACAATAGTCGGAGGTCAAAACAGTTTTGAATTCAGCTTGTTTTCTTTTTAAGTTTTGGGTTGTTTGGGGTACTTAGGGTTGCATTGGGATCTTCTCACGAACATGAGAGATGGTTTATATATTGTAGTGAGTATTTTAACTTGGGCTAAGATTGTGGTTTAGGGTAAGACCCTCTAATGATAATGAACTTTTCATACGTTAAAAATCAGTGAATTCTGGATAGGTAGCAATATATACACATATATCGGGGCCTTAACAGTAGCTTTAAGGTTAGGTCAAGTGGGAGGTTTTAACTAACATGTATAAAAGTGTGAATGTTCCTTTTACAGAAACCATGGGTATATTTAAGTGGACGTTTGACTTAAAGTTTTGAGACTTAAAAATTGGGACTATTTTGTGTAAAATATGAACGGGATAGTTATTAAACTTAACCAAGTTAAGGACTTGTTAAGGAAGGGTAATGGGATGGTTAGAGCTTATCAATGAAGTTTTTATATGGGAATAGACTAGATGTCCATCATAGGTTGACGATCCGTCTTAGTGATAGGTTCGTGTATGGATTTCGTGTTTTTGGTTTGTTAGCTTGTTGCTAGTGCGAGGACTTGTGAAGAAGCTATCAGGTGAGTTTCATAGTCCCATGTTTACTATTGATTTTGACTTCCAGATGGGATGGAAGAGACACAGTGTTGAGTTATTTTCTAAATTGATGCTGTGAATGTGTTTGTGATTTGAGATGGACTTGCGTGTATATTATGTGATTAACTGCTATGTGATTTTTGATTGTGTATGATTTGGATCGGGGGACACGTGCCGTCTCAGTTATTGTGGTTTGACAAGATAGTGGCCTTGAGGTTTGACAAGGTAGTGGCCTTGTGGTTTGACAAGGTAGTGGCCTTGGGATAGGTACATAGTGTGATCATCTATGGTACCATGTTGTTTGGCAAGCTAGGAGCCTTGGATTTTGGTTTGGAATGATTGATCTTGAATGCTAGTTGTTAATACATAATTGTAGCACATTGTCCATATGTTATTGTGTTGATGGTTGTTATTCACATCTTGTAATTGATTTAGCGTTGGAGTCTAAACCTATGACTCTCACCAACTTTATGTTGACGTGTTTTAGTGTCTCTTTCAGGTGATACTATGGTTAAGCATGAGAACATAAGTGGCTAGGATTGGAGATGCTTAGGAATGCATATCAAAGGAGAATCCCTGTTTCCTTCTTAGTTTTTATTTGTTCTTTTAATAAGTGATACTGTGGCACACATATATTTGTTTGGTTATGTTATTTGTTTGTCTTGGGTAAGCGGTAGGACTGTTACCTACTTACCTAGACTCCTGAGTCTGATGAGATATTGTCATGACTTTGTGTCTCCATTTTATGACATTTCTTATTTCATATAGTTATCTCTATAGACACGCCATGTTGTGATGATATCCATACGTCGTGCCCCATATTCCGCCATGGTGGGGTGTGACAGAATGGTATCAAAGACAATGGTTATAGAGAATTAGGTTGCCTAGTCGCGTAGCCTAGTCTATAGCTTAAGGGTCCCTGCATATAGGCGTCATAGGAGTATGTGTGCATTTTATAATAATTGATGTGTTTGGATGTTATTTATTGCGATGTTTTGACTAGTATGAATTGAAACGTAGTATGTTCATACTTAGTCACATGTTATTTTCTTTTTGGGTTTGTGACTAGTGCGGGTTGAACCATAAATCGTCCACGCTAGTCACTGTTGTATTTTGCTTAAATTGTACATTATAGTACATAATTTAGTACAAGGTAGTTTCTATCTTTTATCGAGTTATTTCACATACCTGAAGTATGTTATATTTCTTTTGATGTTTAAGTCATGTTCCCTAAGAATCGTGTGGTGGTTCGAGTTACTAGGAGTAGGCGGATAGGAAGGGTTTTAAGCTGTTTCCACTCTTACGGGCGACATGACTTATAACTGATTATGTTTTCGTTTTGGATTTGGTCTATGCTGTTTTAGCTAGACTATGGATTTCGGTATTCCAAGAGTATTACTATGTTATTTTAATAGATGGAGTTTTGGACTTTATTGTTTATGTGGTTATGAGCTTATGTGAGTAGATGAATTAAGTGTTATATGTTGTATTGATTCTTATAAGTGTCATCATAGGAGGGAGTGCGATGGGGAAAGGGTAATTGTATAAGTATGGTGGCCAACATAGTTATACAAGTACCACAACTTCAATAGGTTCTCAAGTATGATAGCATGAAAGAGGGTTAGTACATGCTTGTATATGGTGAGATGTAGAATTTGGGTATACGTATTATATATGGGTTTATGTAGTGGGTGCCTATGATATGGCTATTGTTCTTTTTGTGTTAAATGTTTTGGGTTAAAGTTGTGTTGTGTGATTATGGGGTCACACGATATGGTTGGGTTTTGGAGGTGGGCTTTATGCCTTGTTGTGACACGGTGAGATGGTGATTACTCGTATGGAAAAACGAGCGTATAAAGCGATTGATTGACTTGACGTGTATGATAACGAGTATGTTTGGGGGATTCAATAGGTATACATATGCGGATGTATATATGCTACTATGTGTTAAGTAATGGTATATGGTCGTTCACTAGTTATTATAACTTGAACGTACCTTGTGTTTGTTCGTGTTTTATGGTGCTGGAGTTTGGTGGAGTTTCAGCGACGTTTTGAATCTTTTGAACTGTGTCTTGTAGCGTATTCTTTGAGTTTCGTATTCCACGTGTACGTTTTAAAACGGTGTTCTTGGTTTTAAGTCTATTGAAATAACCTGGGATTTCTTTTGAGATAATGAAATATTTTGTGTTGAGTCTTACATTTCTTTTGGTTGGTATATAGAAAAAGGGGACTTGGAAATCTAGTATAGGGTTAGATAGTTGGTCGTATTCGGTAAAATAAGGGTAAGGTATTGGGGTCGTGTTTGAAACAAGATGTAACATAAGATTTCTTTTTAGTCAACACTTATTTATTTCAAATTCTTAAAGACATTCTTTAAAATAAAGCGAAGTAAAATTTCTTTCTACTTACATAGTTTATATAATTGGGTTTAACCGATTCACGTCATTTATAATTATTAATTCAAGGTTAAATTGAGTTTATGAAGATTCCACATACAATTTTATCTTTCATTAATATAAAACTGTTTCGGTCATAACTTGTTCGTTTTTAGAGCTTTTTGAGTGATTCAAAAGCCAAATATTATGTACTCGGAACGTAATTTTCAAATATTAAGAAAGTATAGTCATAGGAGGTCAGTGGACTGGTCGGAATTGTTGTACAAGTTTCGGGTTCAAGGTTGAGTTTTGAATAGTAGATTATTTTTATTTGGGGTGCACGGGATACCTAGTCCTTGGGTTGAGTTTTGAGATCGCCTAGAAGGTTGTTTGTAGATGGTTGAGTCATATAGATGTGGGGAGGTGAAAAATAATAATAATAATAATAAATAAGAGTATATTCTTTTGGAAAGGTCGGTCTTTTGCACGGTTTAAATAATATGTTGCGGGGCGTAATATGTTTTTGTTGCCATTGGGTGTTTCTTGGATTATTTTTCGTTGTCATGGGTCATTTTGAATTGATACATGTTGTGGGTTTGAGTTTTCTTTTGAATCTCGGGGTTTTTGACTTGTTTTAATTGGTGCAAGTGAAATGTCGTTAGTTATCCGTTGGTTTGATTCGTTGATCGTATCTGATGGATTCAGGATGTAGTTTTGGTTTCGTATTGTTCGGGAGCGTTAAGGTAGTCGTATGAAAGACTTGGTCGCGCCTACACGCTTAAGTAGGTGACGAGAGAATGGTCGGAATACCCTTAGTGGGGAGGAAAGAAGTTCGTAGACGAACTAGTGTGGTCATGAGGTCTCTTAGGAGTACCAAGGAGATGAATAGAGATTTGTGGGATATTAGCACAAGTAACGCGCCATAGAGAGTGTTGGAAGGGGAAGTAATACCTCAAAGGTATTTATGATTGTTCGTAGGGCATGTAAGTTTTCCGAAAATTTCCTGAAATTTAGTAGGTTTGCCTATTAGTGTGAGGTAGAACCATAAATAGAGCAAGTAGGAGAAGTGAGAGGAGTTGTAGTTAGTGCCCTTCTAAGGCAAATCGTTGATGGAGTGATTTAAAAACAAGAGCTGTTAGAGATTGCAAGGAATGCCGGATAAAAGTTGAGTTGCTTAGTAGTAGAATGGATGTGGAAAGAGGTTGAGTGGTCTCATGAGAGGAAGTACCGGTCTTTTAAGATGCGTGTAGAATCTTGCAAGTAGAACGAGGTAGGAATTTATTTGTATTGCCGCTAAGAGAGGGTGCAAGGAGGACATAGTTGAAACTGCTAAGG
The DNA here is from genome assembly GCA_025667525.1 of Glebionis coronaria. Classification (NCBI taxonomy): domain Eukaryota; kingdom Viridiplantae; phylum Streptophyta; class Magnoliopsida; order Asterales; family Asteraceae; genus Glebionis; species Glebionis coronaria. The sequence goes on from CM046875.1 coordinate 72,187,518, forward strand.
ATGTTGTATGAATGCTTTGGGTTTACGGTTATGTATTTGGCTTCACCAAAGCACTAGCGGTTTTCATGGTGTCAATGAACCAAGTGTGCATGAACGTGTATAAACGAGTTGTCATCGGGAGCGTCGACGACACCTTGAGCTACTCAAATCTGAGAAGGAGAGTGAGGCGAATTATGTGTTGGTTTTGGAGTGGAGTTATACGTGATATTTTCGAGTGTGAGTTTTTAGTATTAAGTTTACCATGATGAGTAGTCAGAGATGATGGCATATCGAGGAACCAGCAAAGAGCAAAGTGAAGAAGGATGAGGAAGCATTTTGGAGGCTGAAGAGGTGGATTGGATAATGAGCCGATCTTGGCATTATCGGAAGGACTGGATAAATTCACGAAGCATGACGATACGTGGAGCAAGGATTTGGACGCGTACGAGGACGACAAAGAAAGGCGGTTGCTTATACGTTGCAGGAACTGAAGATTTGGAAGAACTGGATAGACTTAGTTAGTGGATTTGGGCTGTTATATATGCCTATAATGCTAGAGGCATTTGGTGTACGAGAGGTGGAGAATGATCTCTACGGATCATGAACGTCTCCAACACATATTCAATCATCTTGATTGAACATTTGGCAAAGGTGATGGGTGGAGTTAATTGATGAAAGAAAATTCCAAGGCCAAGTACCATCTGGGAAAGGCAAGCGTGGTCGATGAGACATGGAATAAGAAGGATGAGGTGAAGCTGAGACGAACTTGAACTATAGGGATGACGTATTAGGGCAGTTTGGATAAAGTATATAGGTTGCACGAGTTGAGTTGTCTAAAGCAGAGAGCGCGTCAACATGTATGTTGCGTGGCTTGGACAATCATATGGAGAAAGGGACGTAGACTATACTTCCTACATAGATAGGAGTAGCTTAGAAAGGGGAGATGTAAGGACAAAATTGGTGAAAAGGATGCATAATGCGGTGGAGGATTAAGTACGATGAGAGTTGGGTGATAGTCGATAGACTGACTAATTCATCACATATTTCAAGAGGAAGGAGAAGTCACATAGTTTAGAAGTTGGAAGGATTGCGTACAGATGTGATGGAATAGAGGGTGTTGCGTAAAAGTTAGCCTAATATGTATGGAATAGCTTATGAAGGATTATGTCAAGGGAAGAAACGATGGGAAGCATCACATCGTGATGTATGGTAGGAGTTGAAGAAGAAGAAGGAAGTGTGTATAGAAGCGAAGCATGAATGAAATGGGTCGAGATAGGAACCGAAGGTAAAACTTTGGTAGAGCTTAATGAGTAGAATAAAGCACAAGCATGCTAATACTGTCGTAGTGTGGAAAAGGAAATGGCACTGACCTATACTGATTGATTTAGAGGTAGTTAGGAAACTCGTTAGCGATGGCTGAGTTTTCATATAATGATAGTTATCATACTAGAAGTCGATAAATACCATTTGAGGCACTATATGAAAGGATAGGGTGAGTTGTCCCTATTGTGGACTAGAATTGGTAAAAGAGGCTACTAATGTGACAATCCATCAATTTATGGTTGATATTTTATTCTCAAATATTATTTGAAAATATTATTTTAATGATACAATATGAACTCACTTATTTTTGGGAAGAAATTTGGATTTACGTCTTGGAGTAGCATTGACTACGTCTTAACCGGAGGATTCAACGTTACGTGCTTACGTTTACATACACCGTCCTTGGTGACAGTCCGACATTTCAGAAAATAAATTTATTCGTGAATATTATTTTGGAGTTCTAAATTTGTGTTCGTTTATAAACTCACAAATTTACAAAAAGAGATTAGGACTTACGATTTTATTTTAACGTCCTTTACGACTAAACCGGAAACCCTAGGATTACGTATTTACGTTTTCGAACTCCGTTTTTGATGAGACAATTTTTATTAGATTCGTTTTGTGCCGTTGATTCATTATTTATAAAAACGTTTTTCGTAAAACGACCCGAGGGCACGCAAATCGAGGAAACTAGAATCGAGGAGTACCCGTAATTTAGTGGGATGGGACAAGTTTTTACACTGGCCCACCCCATAATGTGTGGCGTCCAACATAAGCTAACACACGCCATGTGTGTCAACTTGATAATAAATCAAGGACACTTGTCCCTTTAGGCTTACAAACTAAGCTAACCATTTAGCAAAACCACTACCTCAAACCATCCATTCATTTCACCATGCAAACAACACACAAACTCTCTCTCTCTAGCACAATGTGCCATCCCATTTTCTCCACAAAAACACCATCATTGATCAAAATTTAACCATAAACATATGTTATAATTAACATATGTTAATCTCCATTCAAAAAGATGAAGATTGGTGCAAGTTATAACATCCAAGGAGGAGTATTCATGGTGTCTTGGGGCTGATTTTCCACAAGGAGTTCATGAAGCATGGTGGTCATGAAGAAGGTCTTGGTGCATCACAAGTTTCTCCATCAAAAACCCATGTTTTGATCAACCTACATCATCATGGTGGTATAAAGATTGTCCTCCTCATCTTCTTGTTATTTTGATTATGTAAACATGTATTTTATTTCCTATTGTATATGTATATGATGATTATATGATGATAAAAATGTTATGTGGGGATTTGGTGTTGATAATCATGGATAAAAAGATGAAAAACTATAAGTAAAAATGGGTAAATCTTGTTTAAATGATAGGCTGTACAAAAACAGTAAAGAACCATATGGTAAACTGATAAAATGATGAAGTAGAATGGATTTACAGTAAGCTATGGGTCTTGTACACATGTGAGAGTTGGCCATGCAATGGAATCAAAATAATGAGTGAGATATGATCAAAACAAGTTTAGGGTATAAATCTGAGGTTACTGTTTTGGACGATTTTTAGAAAATACTTAAAGGATGATTCAACAGTAGCTATAGAAGAGTTAAATGTAGCACATATCATGTAGTTTATGTGATAAAAATTTGAGCTTCTATCTCCATGTAGAACTCAAGATATGGCAGTTTTGGTGAAGATGAAAATAAAAATCAGATTTTGGAAAATAAAGTATAATACTATTATATAAGCACTCAAAATTATATTGTATAAAATGTAAAGTTAAAACCCACTAACTCTTGGATTTTATTTATATAAATATTTACAATGATAAATAAGTGGACATTTTATAAAAATGATAACTTGTTATGTTTTATAAGTTATAAAAACTATAAACATGATTTTTACGACTTTTTCGGCTATTGCCGTAAAATTAACGTTTTTTGTTAAATAAAACTTAGATAGTTGGACCCGTCTAATGAAAACTTTATAAAACTTATATACTGATATATAGACATGTGTAACAAGTAAAAACCGATAAAACCCGAACTATAGGACATACGGACGTTAACGAACTAAATTAACGTTATGGGACTAACAATACAACAAAAATAGACAAAAACACTTATAAACTTATTATTGGGCTTAACCCATTTAGGCCCAACTTGTAAAGTTTAAATACTGATAATATAAGTGTAAAAAGGATTAAAACAAGTTAAGAACTTATAATAAGCTTATTGGACTTAAAACACGTAAATGGGTATAACTAGTAAACTAGTATAAAAGTTATCGACATATAACACTAAAATGAGTAAACAAGAATATGTAAACCCACTTGATCATCATATATATATAATCATCATATGTATACATAATTGGTATTTTTATAAATTCATTGGACATGAGTCTAAGACGAGTATTATTTGTCTAGGTTTCCGTGATTGAAGCACGTACCGTACGCCCGAATTGCCGATAACCCGCCTTCCCACATCAACGTGAGTTCATAGCCTCGCACTCTTTTAAATGTTTTTATAAATGTTTTATAAACTCGCGAGGGAGATAACATGTTAGTTTTTATAAATATGACACCATTTGTCCCGATTGTTTGTTTATTGATTTTGGACCCGAATGATTGAATGACCCGATTGTATGACCCGATAAATGATTAATGGACCCGATAGATGAAATAAAATGGATTATTAAAGTTAGGTTATGTCACTAAAAGTCCCATTAGCATGAATTGTGAACTACCGGGATTTGGTAGACGCTTATGCATTTAATAGTACTATTTGGGGACGATCACCCCAGTTCGCGCCTTGACGGTTGATCCCCGTCGTGCCACATTGATTGGTAAGCGAATTTATGTATGAGAAGATTTCAATAGCGTGACCTTTGTGACGACACGCTACTTTAGATGGCAAATTTGGTATCGGGTTAGCTACCCGTTGTTTGTTTAGTAAGGTAACAATGTCATGTGGCTTATAATAATCCAAAAACTAACTAAATACTATTAGACGCTTCGAATTACGATGTATTGCCTGACTAGCAATACAGGGTCATACTATTGATATTATGTTTGTGTTTTGGTTTTCATAACCATATACATATAACGGTTTTTATTTTCATACAACGTCGTAAGACGTATTGTATGACGTTTTTACGACATTGGCTCGTATAATGATTTTTAAGGCTTTTTATAACCATATTCATATAATGGTTTTATTTAATCTATACAACGTTGCAAAAACGTATTGTATGGTGTTTTTAACGATAATGATTCGTATAACGATTTTTAAGGCAAATGCCTATATTATGATTTTCGATAAAGATTTGTATAAAATGACTTTGGCTATTTATGGCCTATTAAAATGATTTGTACAAAATGATTTTCAGTAATAATTTTATACTGATATTATATTGATGGAATTTATTAAACTCTATGAATTCACTCGGCGTTATCGCTGACCTTTTCTTTTAACATGTTTTATCTCAGGTACTTGAAGGTAATTCTCGGGAAGACGACAAGAATTCATGGCCCGCACTTAAACAATATTTTTCCATTCAAATACTTTGTAAAACTTTGTATGAAATGTAATGACTTGGGGCCGATGTAACTTTGATATTTATGAATGGAAATGATTTATTATTAAACGACGCGATTTTTATGCGTTGTCTATGATGTGAGTAATGTGCTATCCCGTAACACCAACTAGTCTTTCGCTGTACTGAGTTGTATAAATTTGGGGGTGTTACAGTTTGGTACCAGAGCTCTCGTTATAGAGAACGAAAGATTTTTAAAACCAAGGTTTTGAATAAAACATTTCAAAATCTTTTAACTATAAACATTTTTCTAAAAATGTCTAAAAATATTTTGACTATAACGGTGCCGAAGAATTCCCGAGTTACCGACAAGGCCAAGACTGAGAAGTGTTATTTTAATATATATATATATATATATATATATATATATATATATATATATATATATATATATATATATATTACTTGGATTATATATATATATATTTGATGTAATTTTATTACATGATTGTTTGATGATTATTTTGATTTTTATACGAGGTATTTATACGACGTAGATTGTCACAAGTAACCCTAACTCCCCTAGTAAAATAATCGAAGCTATTCTCGTAGGAATTCTAGCTATCCTAGATCTATACCAAGTTGTGGATATTTATGATCCCAACAAATGGCTGATATTCGTAGAAATGTAGATATTAGTGGATTGTGATGTTAAAAAAAAAAAAAAAAAAAAAAAATTGGCGAGATTAAATATGATATCGATGTCATGACGATCTTTCCTTATAGAGTGGAGTTTGACAAAACGTTACCACCTAGGAAGATCCTGATTCGTTGTCATCCAATTCTTAAATTTGAAATCGAAAGGGTGAATGTTGCACTTGAGGCTGTCATTGGAAACAGTACCCAAAAGCCTCATGCCACTAATACCTTTCCGAGAAGTATAATTGAATGTGTGAGTCATCTCATGCTAGTGACTCATTTGATAATTGTTGTTGTAAGAGCTATAGGATCAGAAATTAAGTGTTGATTCATATTGAGATTGTATTGCCTTTACAAGGCCGAAGAATAAGGTTGTAAGTATTGGAGAATAAGGTAGGATGTCGAATTGAGTATAAATTGATTGAAACTTGAATAAAGTAAAATTTAACCCGTATGGAATATGAGATTATTAATAGAAGTCGTTAAGTTCTGTGATTGAATTATAAGGTTTTAATTGATTGTTGATTCGTGTTAAGGGTTGTTCCTAGGCCATTGTCCATTAACGAGGATGCCCAGTGTCCAAGAAATAAATTGAAGAAATCTTCTTCTAAATTGGGACCAATGGATCTTCCGGAACATATGGAACACCTAATGACTCTTGTAGATTAGTATTCATTGTGGTATCTTTTAAAAATCCCTAACTTAACTGAGATATCAGTTGGTAGGATGAGTTCTGAGAATTGTATGACATAGTGACACGTAATGTGTTACGGTACAATTTTGACTTGTTTGTGATTAATGAAAAGACTACATTTGATTGTTAAATCCTACATGTATCGATGTTATCTATCTTTTGTTGCTTCATCCTAATGTTCGCGTTAGAGATGCAACCGTTGAACAAGTACTCATCTTGATTTGAGTTACGTTGTGGATTATTCTCTTTGTATTCCTGAGTGCCATCGAAGTCATGAACCTCATGATTAATTGGCTAAGCTCATTTCCTATCATATCGTAGTTAATTCTTGGTGAACAAGCTTTCATCACTCTTTTGCAGATCACACCTTGTTTTTATAAAGTTAAAACGGTATCCTTTGAGAAAATTTAATTTTCATCACTATAAGGATTATTCAAAGTGAGATTTATAAGTGATGTTATCAAAATGAAGTTGTTTATAAAACACCTTGGAAAACCTAATTATTTTCATAACAAAGAAAATCTTTGTAAATTTATTTTGATTCTTATCTAAGAATTTAGCATGAAAATGTTTTTATTATAAACATGATGATAAAATTTTGACGAACTGAGTATTGCATCGTTAATCTTGAAATTGTATATAGTTGCGCGCCTACATACAATTTGGAATGGACCATGCAAGACTGACTAGTAGTCACCATAAAACCAATGAATAAACACTACATTTTCTTTGAAGATTGTGAAAGATTAAATTTTATAAGATCTGCAAGAAGTGAAAAATAGGGATATAGTGTTAGGGACATCTACATATATGCCCGTGCCATCTATTCTTCTAAGTTGAATTTACTCATCTGTGGAAATTGTCTTATTTGACAATTGACAATTCTTTCTTGTCCAATTCTCCTGTAGTAAGATTCTTAGGAAAAGTATCTGATTACTGAGTGTTGATACCCGACTGGATGTATTGACGTTCTTATCATTTCTTATGATTTTATTTCATTTGAATGACCTGGGTAACGATCCGAGGAGCTTTCGAATGCGTACTCAAATTATGAAAACATGGGATATATTCATATTCGTTAAATGTTTTCAACTGTATCTGATTTGAAATTTTCTCGCATAGATTATGCGTTGACCTTACTCTTTTAATAGTAGTTGTGTATCCATATATCCTTGAATTTGTGAAGGATTATGAGTTATTATCAGTCTTTTGAGAAGTTCACATCTTATCAACGGTAATGAAACTAGAAAGTTGATAATTCCAGTAGAATGGATTGATTGATTATGACATGACGACATTGTCTTAATTGATGGGAACTCGAATAGAATCCCCCTAAATGAAAAGATGTTGATTCTCAAAAGTGATCTAAATAATTCTTGATGGATGACCACATCCTGCATTTAGACTTGAAATTATAACGTGAATGGTTGTGAATTAGCCATAGATATTGTAATCTAGAAGAATCTAATATGAATTTATTAAAAGATGTTTGTGTTATCTAAAACTTTAGGAGGTACTTGCTGGTGAATTACCTAGACTTTCGCCATTAAGGCAAGTTGAAATTAGTATTGATTATATTCCCGGTGCTGCACTTGTGGCGTGTGCACTGTACGTCAGCACCATCTGAATTTAAGGAATTACCGTACAACTGAGAAAGTTGTCGGAGAAAGATTTTATTATACCAAGCCTGTCATCCTGAAGAGTTATGGTGTTATCATTCCTTATATTTATAGATTACTGTGAACTGAGTAAATTGACAATCGAAAACGATATCCATAACTCGAAATGGAAGATTTGTTCGATCATTTACAAGGTTATAAGATTTGATCCTCAGCATGGTTATCATCAACTTCGCATTTGCGAAAAAGATTATCTATTCCAATCACTACATCCGGTACTTGTAATGAACATTATGAGTTTCACGTGATGACGTTTGGATTGACTAATACACATGTAACATTCATAAATTTGGTGAATCACGTGTGTAGGCTGTAATTTGATAAATTCATGCTCGTGATCATTAAGGACCATTTGTTTATTTATAAGAATAAGAGTGAAGTTAATAATTAATTATAGATTGCCCTGAATTGGTCGAACAATTAAAACCTGAACCTTGAATAATTAACATAAGACTTAAGACTTAATCCTTTACATAAAATGACCGTTGGATTAATAATGGTAAGATGTATGCATATAGACTCTTCAAAAATTAAGAGCCCTTTTAAGACTTTGGGTTTTACTAAAAAGAAAGTGCGAATATATTTTGACAAATGTTTTAACAAAGGATTTTAAGGGATTATTCCCTTATACACAAACCATTTAACTAAACCTCTGTTTAGGGGTAAATGTTTGTGTATACTTCTAGACAACCTAAGAAGAATTAAGGAAACTATATAACTTATTACTTGAAATTCGAAACAACAATTTTTGTTTTTCAAACTAAGAAAACTTTGACCAAAGTATAAACAAAGGTTTTTCGAACATTTACGAATCTTATTAAATATTTTCGATAAATCAACAAAAATCTAATTAATTAAATTCAAATTTATTTTTAACATTTTATATAATTGGTCGAACTAAGAAATTTAAACTTTTAACGTTTACGTTTCATAAAAATTAAATAATAATTGTTAATTTACATATAATAATTATCGACGCTTTAGACGCCGGATTGAGAAAAACTGATAAAAACAATAGTTGAGATAGAATTAAAACTTAGAAAATATGAAGAAAGGTGAACGTAATTACTGACATATTATATAGAAAGTATAAAGATTCAATTAAGATATATTTCTTAATAATGATTGTGCAAACTAAATTGCCGAATGATATATAAATAAACAATGTTTGTAAAAAGGATAATATAAACAGTGAAAGGTTTCACGGCTAATGTGAACCATTAGAATTATGAAGCCGATGGCGTTAAATGTATAAAAGACCACTTATGATTGTCTAAATATGGAAGATTGTGAGATATAGTTATGTTGGAATTTGTAAGTATAAGTATTCTATTTAAGTCATTTTATGACTAAATGTATCTTTGTCTGAAGACGTTGTACTGATGGCAAATTGTGAAGGCAGACATCGCCTCATACATTAGTAAACGTTTAACTATTGCAAAGGTCATCATCTGAATTTGATTCGATCTAGGTAATCGTCGATAGACTGACCAAATCTGCTAATATCATTCTCGTTAATGATAGAATCTTGATGAAGAAATAGACTCTTTTATTTAAAGGAGTTATGTAAACATAGTGTGCCTGTATTGATCATCTATATATCAAGATCCTCGCTTCGCATCGAATTTCTAGAGATTTGCTCAGAAATCATTGAGAACGAACCTTGATAAGAGTACTATGTACCACCCCAATCGAAGGGACGAGGTAAAGTAACGATACAAAGTAATATAAGTGCTGTTTTATGTTTGAATGATTGACCTTTGGTAATAGACCGTATAATCGTTTTCCTTTGGAAGAATTATCATTTATAATCATCGTATTAGGATCGAGATCGAATCTTGTTAAGATCTAAATCTTAGAGCATCTATAAGCAAGAGTTGAGATGAAGACATCCAACATACACCCACTGTGAGTTGGACATGTCTTTTAGGTTTAAGGTTTCCTATGATGGCGAACCTAACCTTGCAAAATACCCGACCCGCGAGATCTGAAATGATTGCTGAAATTAGGAATTGATTATTGACTGCCGATAGTGGGCAAGAGGTTATGTGAATGTGAAATGTAGATCTTGAAGTGCCAAATGGGTAGCGAAGTTATGCCACAATTTTTAACCTTGGAAAGATGAATTCATGATCTGACAAATCATGGGATATAAGTCCCCGTTGTATGGGACCATTGAGATGATGTAAAAGTTGGGATTGAAAGGCATATAAGCTGGATCCACCCTAGGACTTCAAGAACCGCGTGAATTATGTTTCGTAAATCGAACTTGATGGAATATCTATCAAGTGAAAATCTGATTGTTCTTAGTAAAGCATAGATCGGCGAAAAGTTGCATTCATCAAAAACCCGTGAACATCATGGATAGAGAAAGTAAGTAAACATTAAGCCTGATCTTATTTCCGTAGTTATGTTTGATGAAACTCACGTATTGTAATGAATTACACTTATGAGAAAAGACCGAATGTGGAGGAAATACCCACATGGCTTAACTCTATAAGAAGCGAGTAGTAAGATGATCTTTGAGGACAAAGATCCTGTTTAGGGGTAAATGCTGTGACAATCCGTCAATTTATGGTTGATATTTTATTCTCAAATATTATTTGAAAATATTATTTTAATGATACAATATGAACTCACTTATTTTTGGGAAGAAATTTGGATTTACGTCTTGGAGTAGCATTGACTACGTCTTAACCGGAGGATTCAACGTTACGTGCTTACGTTTACATACACCGTCCTTGGTGACAGTCCGACATTTCAGAAAATAAATTTATTCGTGAATATTATTTTGGAGTTCTAAATTTGTGTTGGTTTATAAACTCACAAATTTACAAAAAGAGATTTGGACTTATGATTTTATTTTAACGTCCTTTACGACTAAACCGGAAACCCTAGGATTACGTATTTACGTTTTCGAACTCCGTTTTTGATGAGACAATTTTTATTAGATTCGTTTTGTGCCGTTGATTCATAATTTATAAAAACGTTTTTCGTAAAACGACCCGAGGGCACGCAAATCGAGGAAACTAGAATCGAGGAGTACCCGTAATTTAGTGGGATGGGACAAGTTTTTACACTTGCCCACCCCACAATGTGTGGCGTCCAACATAAGCTAACACACTCCATGTGTGTCAACTTGATAATAAATCAAGGACACTTTTCCCTTTAGGCTTACAAACTAAGCTAACCATTTAGCAAAACCACTACCTCAAACCATCCATTCATTTCACCATGCAAACAACACACAAACTCTCTCTCTCTAGCACAATGTGCCGTCCCATTTTCTCCACAAAAACACCATCATTGATCAAAATTTAACCATAAACATATGTTATAATTAACATATGTTAATCTCCATTCAAAAAGATGAAGATTGGTGCAAGTTATAACATCCAAGGAGGAGTATTCATGGTGTCTTGGGGCTGATTTTCTACAAGGAGTTCATGAAGCATGGTGGTCATGAAGAAGGTCTTGGTGCATCACAAGTTTCTCCATCAAAAACCCATGTTTTGATCAACCTACATCATCATGGTGGTATAAAGATTGTCCTCCTCATCTTCTTATTATTTTGATTATGTAAACATGTATTTTATTTCCTATTGTATATGTATATGATGATTATATGATGATAAAAATGTTATGTAGGGATTTGGTGTTGATAATCATGGATAAAAAGATGAAAAACTATAAGTAAAAATGGGTAAATCTTGTTTAAATGATAGGCTGTACAAAAACAGTAAAGAACCATATAGTAAACTGATAAAATGATGAAGTAGAATGGATTTACAGTAAGCTATGGGTCTTGTACACATGTGAGAGTTGGCCATGCAATGGAATCAAAATAATGAGTGAGATATGATCAAAACAAGTTTAGGGTATAAATCTGAGGTTACTGTTTTGGACGATTTTTAGAAAATACTTAAAGGATGATTCAACAGTAGCTATAGGAGAGTTAAATGTAGCACATATCATGTAGTTTATGTGATAAAAAATTGAGCTTCTATCGCCATGTAGAACTCAAGATATGGCAGTTTTGGTGAAGATGAAAATAAAAATCAGATTTTGAAAAATAAAGTATAATACTATTATATAAGCACTCAAAATTATATTGTATAAAATGTAAAGTTAAAACCCACTAACTCTTGGATTTTATTTATATAAATATGTACAATGATAAATAAGTGGACATTTTATAAAAATGGTAACTTGTTATGTTTTATAAGTTATAAAAACTATAAACATGATTTTTACGACTTTTTCGGCTATTACCGTAAAATTAACGTTTTTTGTTAAATAAAACTTAGATAGTTGGACCCGTCTAATGAAAACTTTATAAAACTTATATACTGATATATAGACATGTGTAACAAGTAAAAACCGATAAAACCCGAACTATAGGACATACGGACGTTAACGGACTAAATTAACGTTATGGGACTAACAATACAACAAAAATAGACAAAAACACTTATAAACTTATTATTGGGCTTAACCCATTTAGGCCCAACTTCTAAAGTTTAAATACTGATAATATAAGTGTAAAAAGGATTAAAACAAGTTAAGAACTTATAATAAGCTTATTGGACTTAAGACACGTAAATGGGTAAAACTAGTAAACTAGTATAAAAGTTATCGACATATAACACTAAAATGAGTAAACAAGAATATGTAAACCCACTTGATCGTCATATATATATAATCATCGTATGTATACATAATTGGTATTTTTATAAAGTCAATTTACATGAGTCTAAGACGAGTATTATTTGTCTAGGTTTCCGTGATTGAAGCACGTACCGTACGCCCGAATTGCCGATAACCCGCCTTCCCACATCAACGTGAGTTCATAGCCTCGCACTCTTTTAAATGTTTTTATAAATGTTTTATAAACTCGCGAGGGAGATAACATGTTAGTTTTTATAAATAGGACACCATTTGTCCCGATTGTTTGTTTATTGATTTTGGACCCGAATGATTGAATGACCCGATTGTATGACCTGATAAATGATTAATGGACCCGATAGATGAAATAAAATGGACTATTAAAGTTAGGTTATGTCACTAAAAGTCCCATTAGCATGAATTATGAACTACCGGGATTTGGTAGACGCTTATGCATTTAATAGTACTATTTGGGGACGATCACCCCAGTTCGCGCCTTGACGGTTGATCCCCGTCGTGCCACATTGATTGGTAAGCGAATTTATGTATGAGAAGATTTCAATAGCGTGACCTTTGTGACGACACGCTACTTTAGATGGGCAAATTTGGTATCGGGTTAGCTACCCGTTGTTTGTTTAGTAAGGTAACAATGTCATGCGGCTTATAATAATCCAAAAACTAACTAAATACTATTAGACGCTTCGAATTACGATGTATTGCCTGACTAGCAATACAGGGTCATACTATTGATATTATGTTTGTGTTTTGGTTTTCATAACCATATACATATAACGGTTTTTATTTTCATACAACGTCGTAAGACGTATTGTATGACGTTTTTACGACATTGGCTCGTATAATGATTTTTAAGGCTTTTTATAACCATATTCATATAATGGTTTTATTTAATCTATACAACGTTGCAAAAACGTATTGTATGGTGTTTTTAACGATAATGATTCGTATAACGATTTTTAAGGCAAATGCCTATATTATGATTTTCGATAAAGATTTGTATAAAATGACTTTGGCTATTTTATGGCCTATTAAAATGATTTGTACAAAATGATTTTCAGTAATAATTTTATACTGATATTATATTGATGGAATTTATTAAACTCTATGAATTCACTCGGCGTTATCGCTGACCTTTTCTTTTAACATGTTTTATCTCAGGTACTTGAAGGTAATTCTCGGGAAGACGACAAGAATTCATGGCCCGCACTTAAACAATATTTTTCCATTCAAATACTTTGTAAAACTTTGTATGAAATGTAATGACTTGGGACCGATGTAACTTTGATATTTATGAATGGAAATGATTTATTATTAAACGACGCGATTTTTATGCGTTGTCTATGATGTGAGTAATGTGCTATCCCGTAACACCAACTAGTCTTCCGCTGTACTGAGTTGTATAAATTTGGGGGTGTTACAACTAATGTGGTAATGATGGTTGTGGAAAGGATGAGAGCAACAGGGGATGCTATGTAGAAAAGGAGGAAACCACTAGAGTTAGTGACAAAGTTATGTAGGGAGTTTCACCCATAGTAACGGGTGGTATGTTTTGGTAAAATGGAAGAGTTGATGTAGAGTTTTGTAGGTCCATTTATGATCTTTAGAAAGATCAGACCATTAGCTTATGAGCATATAATTTCCTGGGGGAAATGAGTTGTATACATGATACATTTCATGTATTGAGATTGGTAAAGGTTATTTGAGAATGCATTTTGAATGTACGGTTATTCGGGACTTGTGTTAATGAGAGTCTTTGTTTTATCAAAGAGTCATCTAGGAGGTTTATTGACTGTGAGGTCAAGAGTTTGGCAATGAGTTTAATTGTTTTTGGTTTGTATATGTGGGATTTTGAAACTTGAACTAAAGTTCACGTGGAAATTAGAGGAGTTCTTTTAGAACAAGTATCCTCGTGTGATTTGTTGTCTGTGTGTTTGATCCTAAGGAGTAAATCTCGGGACGAGATTTCTATTAGGAGGGAGTGATGTGACAACCCTGGTTTTGAGGTTCGTCACTTAGTTTTATTTTGTGCTAGTTGCGTGTCTTTACGTGTTTATGTGCTTATTGGTGTGTATAGATTGTGGTTTGGATATCGTTTCCGGTACCGGGTACCTTGTGAATGAAACGATGTGTGATGATTTCATGTTCATGGGTTCACATGGTAGTGACTATGAAGTGAGATGGTGTTATTTTGTGGTTCTAAGTATACGTATATGTATTATAGAAAATCGTATTTTTACGATTTACGGTTTAGCATTTAGAGGTCGCGGATGAGGTAATTAGTCATATGAATATTTTTCGGGATGGTTTTAAGTCATTTAGGACTTAGTTATAAAGTTTATTGCAAAATTTGAGATTTTTTTTAAAAGTGTATATTTTACGTCTTTTACGGTAAAACACGTAAATTTGACTAGTTTTACGGTTTTGTGGTTTTGGAAGTTTTAAGAGCTGAAATAAATTAAGGAAAATTAAAGTAATATTAATAACACAATACTAATTAATAATAAAAAAACGAATTTAGGGGTGTTTGGGTCGGTTTAGACGCACCAAAGAAGAAAGAAAGAAGGGAAAAGCCCGAAACAGCCCCAATGGACTTGTAATGGGATTAGGGGGCCTTTAGGACTTAACCAAACCCAACTCATAACCATAATAATCAGGTTTTTAACCTCCATAACATCTCCTAGCCGAAATTCATCAATGGTGGCCAATTAGGGTTCTTCAAAAATTAGGTTTTCTTCATCTTCTATTAATTCAAAGGTAAAACCTTCTTAACCCTTTTCATATTAAATGTTTTTAATGTTTCTATGATCATATGATGGATTAGATTAGGGTTTAATTAAAAATAATATATTAATCATATTTTAATGATTAAATGAATTAGGGCTTGTAATTAGAGGGATTAGGGTTAATTAATGAGGTTGATTTTGTTAAACCCGTTTTTAAAAACTGGGCAGAATTTTGAGTCAATTGTTTTGATCATATCTGGAGTTCTAGGAACATTCAAGATGCGATCAAACTAGCCCTGCAAAGTTATTTTAAGTAGCTTTCCAATGCAAGAAACTAGAACTAAATTGGAGGTCGGTAAGTGGGTCAAAAACAGGTTACAACAGTCGGAGGTCAAAACAGTTTTGAATTCAGCTTGTTTTCTTTTTAAGTTTTGGGTTGTTTGGGGTACTTAGGGTTGCATTGGGATCTTCTCACGAACATGAGAGATGGTTTATATATTGTATTGAGTATTTTAACTTGGGCTAAGATTGTGGTTTAGGGTAAGACCCTCTAATGGTAATGAACTTTTCTTACGTTAAAAATCAGTGAATTCTGGATAGGTAGCAATATATATACATATATCGGGGCCTTAACAGTAGCTTTAAGGTTAGGGCAAGTGGGAGGTTTTAACTAACATGTATAAAAGTGTGAATGTTCCTTTTAAAGAAACCATGGGTATATTTAAGTGGATGTTTGACTTAAAGTTTTGAGACTTAAAAACTGGGACTGTTTTGTGTAAAATATGAACGGGATAGTTATTAAACTTAACCAAGTTAAGGACTTGTTAAGGAAGGGTAATGGGATGGTTAGAGCTTATCAATGAAGTTTTTATATGGGAATAGACTAGATGTCCATCATAGGTTGACGAGCCGTCTTAGTGATAGGTTCGTGTATGGATTTCGTGTTTTTTGGTTTGTTAGCTTGTTGCTAGTGCGAGGACTTGTGAAGAAGCTATCAGGTGAGTTTCATAGTCCCATGTTTACTATTGATTTTGACTTCCAGATGGGATGGAAGAGACACTGTGTTGAGTTATTTTCTAAATTGATGCTGTGAATGTGTTTGTGATTTGAGATGGACTTGTGTGTATATTATGTGATTAACTGCTATGTGATTTTTGATTGTGTATGATTTGGATCGGGGGACACGTACCGTCTCAGTTATTGTGGTTTGACAAGGTAGTGGCCTTGAGGTTTGACAAGGTAGTGGCCTTGTGGTTTGACAAGGTAGTGGCCTTGGGATAGGTACATAGTGTGATCATCTATGGTACCATGTTGTTTGGCAAGCTAGGTGCCTTGGATTTTGGTTTGGAATGATTGATCTTGAATGCTAGTTGTTAATACATAGTTGTAGCACATTGTCCATATGTTATTCTGTTGATGGTTGTTATTCACAGCTTGTAATTGATTTAGCGTTGGAGTCTAAACCTATGACTCTCACCAACTCTATGTTGACGTGTTTTAGTGTCTCTTTCAGGTGATACTATGGTTAAGCATGAGAACATAAGTGGCTAGGATTGGAGAAGCTTAGGAATGCATATCAAAGGAGAATCCCTGTTTCCTTCTTAGTTTTTATTTGTTCTTTTAATAAGTGATACTGTGGCACACATATATTTGTTTGGTTATGTTATTTTTTTTGTCTTGGGTAAGTGGTAGGACTGTTACCTACTTACCTAGACTCCTGAGTCTGATGTGATATTGTCATGACTTTGTGTCTCCATTTTATGACATTTCTTATTTCATATAGTTATCTCTATAGACACGCCATGTTGTGATGATATCCATACGTCGCGCCCCATATTCCGCCATGGTGGGGTGTGACAGTGCATCCTAGTTACATGTTTTTAGTCAAGATTTCATGGTGAATGTGGTGTGTGTGCCTTGCATCCTTCACAAGGAGCTGATCCCTCCTACCCAAAAATCAGTATATTAAATTAGAGGCAGCCCCTCTAATTTGCATGATGAGGTCACCCCTCCAAGTATTCATGCACGGTGGATTTTCATGACCTATATTGGCTAATGGTAAAATATGACAAATAGTTTTTATAAGATAAACTTAAGACTTTCAAACTATAAAACCAGTTTATTTAAGACTTAACCAGGTTACTCGGGACTTAGTTTCTTCCGTTGTTATATCTTATATGCTTATCCTATTCATGCTTTATTGTACATCCGTGCACTGAGCATATTTGCTCAGCCGTTTTCCTTTTCTATGTTCCCAAAACGGCAGGTACTCAGGGACGCTCGTAGACACTAAGAGTACGTGCATATGGACTGGAAGCTGTCTAGCCTTCTTTACTTTATGCATTTCTGTTCTTATGATACATTTGCTATGGACATTGTTTAGTCCTTTCCTTTACTATACTTATGTTTGTGTGTGATGAGCTTTACTTTTGGACTACCGATGTTTGATTCCGGTATTTTCCTTTTATGGTCAAGTAGTGTTTAGACATTTTTCCTTGTATGCTTTGATGACACGCCATAATTGCATGTGACATTTCCATTATCAAAATGGGGTGTTACAATTATGGTATCAGAGCCAAGGCTTCGACCTGTAGGCTTTCAAATATGACCTGTGATTAGTGGGTAGTCACTACGGTCTTCCTAGAACTGACAGTTGTTTTCATGCATCCATCATTTTTAAGCATACATATACATGTCATTGTCGCAGATTTTTGACTAAGTAATGGTTGGTACAGGACTGGCCCTATTTAGTCGCATGTGTTTTATCGAAACTTTTAGATTTGGGACCGACCCATAGGCGTCCCCTCGCTATGTCTTTTGTTTTGGGTGAACTGGCCAGAGGCGTTCACTCTCGAGCATACAAAAGTTTTCATAAAACTGCATCATGCATTCATACACAAAATTTTCTTGCATAAAATTTTTCTCGTGAAATTTTAGTATAAATTTTTTTCATGTATATATATATATATATATATATATATATATATATATATATATATATATATATATATATATATATATATATATATATATATATATATATATATTATGTTTTGATCTGTTAATCATATGTTTTATGTTATACTGTCAGATGGTTCTCACACGCGAACAGGAGTAGCTCAATGCTGCAATTCAGGCTGCCATGCAAGCCTTGCTTCCTCAACTGAGGAATGACATCAGGGCTGAAGTTCAAGCTGCCAACAATCAGCAGCATAATCAGGCACCTCCTCCTCCTCCTCCAGTGACATTAGCAGTATGGTTGGAGAGATTCAACAAGCTCCGCCCTCGAGCTTTTGAGAAGACAGATAGCCCCAGCGATGCTGAAAGCTGGTTGGCACACATCGAGAAGATTTTCAACGCTATGGGTTGTGACCCTGCATACAAGGTGAGGTTGGCATGCTATCGGTTCGAATGCGATGTACTCAACTGGTGGTTAGCATTGATGCAGTCTGAAGGTGGTGACGAGTGGGTTGCTGGTTTGACTTGGGCTCAGTTCAAGGACAGGGTGATGGAGCAGTTCTTTCCCAAGGCTGAGCAGGACAAGCTCAAGAGAGAGTACCATGGGATCCGACAGAGAGTTGGGGAGAATAGCAACGAGTTTATGCAGCGCTTTCTTCGCTTGGCTGGTTTCCTTGGTGCGGCAGCAGGCACTCCTGAAGAGCAGGCACATCACTTTAGATAGGCTCTTCGCACATCGGTCGCAAACAATCTGGTGTGTGCTACGTTCAACACTGTAGCACAAGTGGCCGATGCAGCACGAAAACTAGAGATGCTGCAGGAGAGAGATGAGTTCGGGGAAGCTGAAAGACCCGACAAGAGGTAAACATTCGTATTCAAGCGGTGACCAATTCGTATACTTTCCATATGTCAATTATTCATCTCTTAAATGTATCTTCCAGGCAGAAAACTGGGGACCGGTCTCAGCCGGCTACTCAGCAGCAACCTCATCAGCCCAAGGGAAACGGTCAGACTAACGACCGTTCTGCTACGGATAGGCGTGGCGGTAATGATAATTACCGTAACAACGCTAGGCACTCCAACAGCAGCATGTCCTAATACTTACACATTTCCTTATGTTTTCACGTTATAACTCATATTCTGACACTTTAGCAAACTTCTACCAGGAACCATGGATACGGTAGGGACCAGAACCAGAGAGGTTCGCAGCCTAGCCGTCCAGCTATCACTGGTATTCAATCTTACAATTATCCGCTTTGTCCTTTGTACCCAACTATCATGTCTTATGTAAAATGTTTTATCAGGTTCTCAGCCAGCCGGAGCACCTGCTGGAGGATACACTCATCCTCTTTGCTCTACTTGCCACCGTAGGCACCCAGGACCATGTCGCCGTAATACTGATGCGTGCTTCAAGTGTGGTCTTCCTGGCCATATTATGAAGGATTGCCGTAAGGGCGAGATGGAGGGTACATCGGGACATGCTGATACTAAGCCGCATCCTACTGTCGGGCGTGTCTACACGACATCTCGAGACCAGGCCAATAAGTCTACAGGTACCATCACTGGAATCTTGTATATGTATGGTCAAACTGCATGTGTTCTTTTCGATACGGGTGCTACTCACTCGGTTATTTATACTGCTTATGCTAAGAACATTAGGATGCCTCCCTTGCCACTAGAAAATAGGCTTACTATTTCCACGCCTTTGAGGGACTTTGTATTAATCACCCATGTATACAAGAGTCTTCCCCTAGAATTTGACGATAAGGTTCGACCTGTCGACGCACTTCCGCTGGACATGAATGACTTCGACATGATTTTGGGCATGGATTGACTATCCAAGCATCATGCTACCATAGACTGCCATTCATATCGAGTTATCTTCGGTGATGTTAATGCACCAGAGTACATTCATAATGGGTTCATACCCGGACAGTCTGTACAAGTCATATCCACCCTGCAAGCGCGTGCACTACTGTCACATGGCTGCGAGGGTTATCTAGCTACGGTTCACGACATGGATGCTGAATCCCCATCAATTCAGGATCAACCTATAGTGTCGGAATTCCAAGATGTTTTTCCAGCAGAACTTCCGGGCATACCACCTGCACGAGAAGTGGAATTCAGTATCGAGCTAATTCCAGGAGCTGAACCAATCTCCAAGGCTCCTTATCGCATGGCTCCCATAGAGCTAAAGGAGTTGAAGGATCAACTGCAAGAACTTATTGAACGAGGTTTCATTCGACCAAGCGCATCTCCATGGGGCGCACCGGTCTTGTTTGTTAAGAAGAAGGACGGCAGTATGCGTCTTTGCATAGACTATCGCGAGCTCAACAAGATTACCATTCGGAATAGGTATCCACTGCCACGCATTGACGATCTGTTTGACCAACTCCAAGGGGCCAAACACTTTTCCAAGATTGATCTTAGGTCAGGCTATCATCAGCTACGGGTCAAGGAGCAGGACATCGTTAAGACTGCCTTTCTTACCCGTTATGGCCACTACGAGTTTGTAGTTATGCCATTTGGCCTGACAAATGCTCCAGCAGTGTTCATGGATTTGATGAACAGAATCTTCCATGAATTTCTGGACAAGGTCGTCATTGTCTTCATCGATGACATCTTGATTTTCTCAAAGTCCAAGGAGGAACACGAAGACCATCTTCGTACAGTACTCAGATTCTTCGCCAGAAGCAGCTGTATGTAAGTGTGAGTTCTGGTTAGACAAGGTGGCATTCTTAGGTCACATTGTATCAGCAGAAGGAATCACTATGGATCCAGCGAAGGTTGAGGCCATTACAAAGTGGCCAAGGCCGACATCAGCGACGGAAGTCCGCAGTTTCTTAGGCTTAGCTGGCTATTACCCTAGGTTCGTGGAGAACTTTTCCCGCCTAGCACTACCATTGACCAAACTGATGCGGAAAGGGGAGAAATTCGCCTGGACTGAAGATCGAGAGAAGAGCTTTGAAGACCTGAAGCAGAAGCTAGTATCTGCACCTATTCTTACTCTACCATCTGGCACGGGTGGATTTCAAATCTACAGCGATGCATCGGGGAAGGGACTTGGTTGTGTTCTCATGCAACATGGGAAAGTGATCGCGTACGCTTCATGGCAGCTTAAGCCTTATGAAGAGAATTACCCCATGCACGACCTGGAACTTGCTGCAGTCGTGTTTGCATTGAAGATATGGAGGCACTACTTATATGGAGAATCATGTGACATTTTCATGGAACACAAGAGCTTGAAGTATATCTTCACTCAGCGTGAATTGAACATGAGGCAGAGGAGATGGTTAGAGCTGTTGAAGGATTATGACATTAATCTACAATATCATCCCGGAAAGGCAAATGTAGTAGCAGATGCTCTTAGCAGGAAGTCCGGAATGATCAACGGCATTAAAATCGAAGAGGAAATCATCAGAAACTTGGAGCGACTAGACATCGAGATCATGGTACGTGGACAGCACGGTTACTGGGCTAATCTTAGAGTAGAACCCGAGTTACTCTCTAAGATCAAGGAAGCTCAGAAGGATGACGGAGAAATCTGGGCGATAGTAGAGAATTTGGAGAAGCAGACAGAATTCAGAGTAGATGCAGATGGTATCGTATGGCAGGGCACGAGACTTTGTGTTCCTGATGACTAAGAACTCCGGGAAGCTTTGTTAGCTGAAGCTCATAGCTCCCCATTCTCTATACATCCTGGTTCGACTAAGATGTACCATGACATCAAGCAGTACTTTTGGTGGAGTGGTATGAAACAGGATGTGGCCACTTCTCCAAATGTCTTACCTGCCAGCAGGTTAAGATCGAGCATCAGCAATCTGGCGGTCTCCTTCAACCGTTAGATATTCCAGAGTGGAAGTGGGACAAAATCACCATGGATTTTGTTACTGGTCTTCCGCCTACTAAGAGGAAGCACGATGCAATTTGGGTTATCGTAGATCGACTTACCAAATCAGCTCATTTCTTACCGATCCGCAAGGAAGATCCGGTAAGTAAACTCGCAGATACGTACAGAAGAGAGATCATGAGACTCCACGGTGCACCATCAAGCATCGTCTCAGACAGAGATCCTCGATTCACTTCGCGCTTTTGGAAAAGTCTGCAGAAAGCTTGGGGTACACAACTTAAGCTTAGCACGGCTTTTCATCCTCAAACGGACGGACAGTCGGAGCGAACCATTCAGACATTGGAAGATATGTTGAGGTCATGTGCGTTGGAATGGACGGGTGATTGGGACGATTACATCTGTTTGGTGGAGTTTGCATACAACAACAGTTGGCACGCAAGTATCAAGTGTGCTCCATTTGAGTTTTTGTATGGCAGGAAGTGTCGCGCCCCAATCTGCTGGGATCAGGTTGGCGAGCGAACACTTGAAGGACCGGAAATCATAGAGATGACCAATGAGAAGATCGCAGTAGCTAAGCAGAAGATTCAGGAGGCACGGTCACGTTAGAAGAGTTACGCCGATAAGCATCGTAGGGATATACACTTTAACGTAGGAGATCACCTCTTCCTTAAGGTTTCGCCGGCACGTGGTGTTAGACGCTTCGGGATTAAAGGGAAGCTCAGTCCTCGTTTCATCGGACCTTTTGATATCATTGAACGAGTCGGTGAAGTATATTACCGATTGGCGTTACCTCCGCAGCTTTCGCATGTGCACAATGTGTTTCATGTGTCCTTACTCAGAGGGTACCAGTATCATCCCCTTCACATGGTTCAGTATCCACTGGAACAGATACGTGAAGATCTCACTTTTATAGAAGAACCCGAACGAGTTCTTGATAGACAAGAACGAGTCATGAGAAAGAAGACGATTCCATTCGTCAAGATTCTATGGAGGGATCATACCGAGCGGGAAGCCACTTGGGAAACAGAGGAGTCTATCCGGGCTTCTTACCCTTATTTCATATTTTGAATTCGGGTATGTTCTTCTTTTCCAGTTTACTTTATCTATAATTCGGGGACGAATTATTCTTTTTAGGGGGGAAGAGTTGTAAAACTTGCATGCTTTTCCCATGAATAGTACCCTTAAGATCGTACGTATTAGATTTAAACTTTCCTAATATAGCATAATTACGATTACGTGTTAGGATTTTACGTATTACGTACGTGTTAGAACACGATAAGTATTTACTATGCACGAGCACGTAATAATTATTTGACAATAATTAATCACGAACATGAGATCATGGAATCATGAACGTAATTAAAACACGAACTATTATTAATTACGTATATATATTTATTACGAGCGTAATTAAATATATTAGATCACGGTATTTACATAACGAGAACACTTAAAACGCGAACACAATTAATCACGAACGTACAACTTAACATCAAGACACGGAAAAGGTACGGGTACCCCAAGTGGGGGCCCTACCCGCGGCTACAAGGACAAATGGGCCAAGCCCATTTGTCAAATTTTACTAAAATGGAAAAATGGATTTTTCACTACTCATTTTATTTTACAGAAGATTTTTAGAAAAACCCCAAAACCCTCTTCCTTGTTCTTCTTTGTGTCGCCACCCTACAACCACCACAAGGAGGTGGTTTGTGATCTTGGATCTTGGAATTTTAGTGGTTGATCGTGTTTGTTCTTCATCCTTTTGATCCACGAATTCGGTAAATCCTTTTTAAACCTTTTCTTTTGATTTGATCTTTTTATAAATCAAGAACATGTTATGTTTTTACAAAAACCTAATAATTAAACATGGATCTAACATGATTTAGGGTTTAATAAAATCAAAAGTATGTTTTAAGGGGTGTTTGTTTTTGGCCGCAGGCTGCACCGAACCTGAAGGGGTTTCGGTTTGGCCAAACCGACCACCACCAAGACCATACGGTCTTGGTTGGTGTGTGTGGGTCCCACGGCAGCAGTAAGACACGGGGTACCCCGAGTTGGTTCGGGGTACAGTGTCGATTTCATGTCCGGTTCATTGTTTTTAGTTTGGATCCGGTTCATGGTGTATGTTTAGTTTTTTTATGTTTATGATTTATAATTAATTATTTAAAAACAATGAATATAATTAATTAATTAACATGACTTAGGTTATATTATTAATATATAATAATACATGTTTTAACCTAAGTATTTAACTTTATTTAATTAAAAACATGTTATACTTTAATTAAATATTTTAACCTATAGTTTAATTTAATTACATGAAATAATTATTAAACTATACCTTATATCATATGACTTAGAAAATAATCATGAAAACATTTAGGCTTATATACTTAGCTTATTTAACCAGCTTATTTCTAATTATGGAAACTTTCTATTTTTAGAAACTTAATTAAATAAAGCAGCTAATCTATTTATGGAAACCTTCTATTTTTAGAAACTTATTTATTTCAGGCAGCTAATCTATTTATGGAAACTTATTTAATTAAGGCAGCAAATCTATTTATGGAAACTTTCTATTTTTAGAAACTTATCTATGTTAAGCAGTAAATCTATTTTTGGAAACTTTCTATTTTTGGAAACTTTCTATTTTTGGAAACTTTCTATTTTTGGTAACTTTCTATTTTTGGAAACTTTCTATTTTTGGAAACTTTCTATTTTAGGAAACCTGCTATTTTTGGAAAGTTACTTATTATTACATAGTAAGTATAATAACACATGAAATACCAGAAATACTTAATCAGATTAAACAGAATATAAGATAAACATAGTGTAAGGCTTAAAAACAGTAAAACATGGTAAGAACACATAAAATAAGCTAAGACATGACATAAAACCAGCTACGTATTTAGTAAGCAGATACTTATTCATGTATGTATTTATGTAGCACTAGTGATTCGGAAGTAGGATTTCTCTCAGTTCATCTTCTTCGTTCACTGGACATAAGGTACGGATTCCCGTCCTTTCAGTATGGACATTCTTTCCTTATTAGGATTCCCCGTATGCAGCCAACTGTTTTCCCGTAGTATAAGTTACGTGTTTGATTGCTTATGTTTAATTAAGATTACCTATAGCCATATACATGCATGACCAGTTTCACCTAGTTATGGAGGTACCATAACCATAACATTAGAGGCACTGATGTTATGACTTCACCACGGCGGAGTGATTGCTCGTGGCGTCCCTTTCAGCTTTTGGCCATTTACATTATATTTATCATGTGGGGCATATGGGTGCATCCTAGTTACATGTTTTTAGTCAGGATTTCATGGTGAATGTGGTGTGTGCCTTGCATCCTTCACAAGGAGCTGATCCCTCCTACCCAAAAACCAGTATATTAAATTAGAGGCAGCCCCTCTAATTTGCATGATGAGGTCACCCCTCCAAGTATTCATGCACGGTGGATTTTCATGACCTATATTGGCTAATGGTAAAATATGACAAACAGTTTTTATAAGATAAACATAAGACTTTCAAACTATAAAACCAGTTTATTTAAGACATAACTAGGTTACTTGGGACTTAGTTTCTTCCGCTGTTATATGTTATATGCTTATCCTATTCATGCTTTATTGTACATCGTGCACTGAGCGTATTTGCTCAGCCGTTTTCCTTTTCTATGTTCCCAAAACGGCAGGTACTCAGGGACGCTCGTAGACACTAAGAGTACGTGCATATGGACTGGAAGCTGTCTAGCCTTCTTTACTTTATGCATTTCTGTTCTTATGATACATTTGCTATGGACATTGTTTAGTCCTTTCCTTTACTATACTTATGTTTGTGTGTGATGAGCTTTACTTTTAGACTACCGATGTTTGATTCCAGTATTTTCCTTTTATGGTCAAGTAATGTTTAGACATTTTTCCTTGTATGCTTTGATGACACGCCATAATTGCATGTGACATTTCCATTATCAAAATGGGGTGTTACACTTACAATCTAAGATAAGTTTTCTATCTGGTAAATGAAGTTGTTTTGCTACTTGAGAAAAAACCTTTAATCTCGAATCACTAGCCTTTAAATAACTTACACTAGCATGAACCTTGTTTACTATTTCCTTAACTTCCGACAACCCGTCTTACACCATGAGATTTAAGATGTGTGCACAACATCTTACATGAAAAAAAACCCCATCACAAAATAACTTTCCAAGTCTTGTATAATGATCTCTTAGTTTTTTATAGCATTATCATTTACCGAAGCATTGTCCACAGAAATAGTTAGAATTTTTTCCTCTATTCCCCACTCCCTAAGACACTTTAGTAAACAATCAGCAATGTCAATACCTCGTCTAGGAGGAGGTATGTGCACAAAACTAAGGACTCTTTTTTGCAACTTCCAGTCACAGTCCACAAAGTGACCGGTGATGACCATATATTCAATACTTTGACTTTTAGACTTCCATAAATCAGTAGTTATACTAATTTTGCTAATCCCCTCTAGCAAATTTTTCAAATTGTTTTTCTCTATTTCATAGACAGTCATGCAATCATCTTTTAGAGCATGCCTAATGATCTTTTCAAACCTAAAATTCATGCTTTTAAAAACCAAATTTAAACCCTCTTCATCAATTATAGAAATGGATGTTCATGCATTAGTACCCAATGAGCAATCAATTCTCTAGTTATCGCGGGATCATACTTACCGGTAGTAAGATCTGAAAACATAGAATCATCAGACACCGGCTGGAAATTAAGATGTTGTTGCTGACCCATTGCAGCTTTCTTTGCTCACAAGTTTCAAGATGTCTTTTAAGTGTTCTTGTAGTTGATGTAAGACTCAATGACAAATACTATTTACAATGAATGCATTGTGCTTTTCTTACAGTTTGTAAAACTCATGACCAAAAAGTATGAAATTAGCATGATGGGGGAATTAACTTTTTTCTTGGGTTTTCAAATTAAACAAAATTCAAAAGGAATTTCCATTTGTCAAGAAAAATATGTTAAGGATTTTCTCAAGAAGTATGATCTATCTGATTGTGCATCAGTGAAATGCCCCATGCTTCCTCCTAACAACTTAGGAGCTGATGACTCAGGGGTCTCTGTTAATGAGACCTTATATAGAGGCATGATTGGGTCACTGATGTACCTCATAACAAGCAGACCAGACCTACCATTTTCCACATGTCTCTGTGCTAGGTACCAAGCTAACCCCAAGGAATCCCACCTTGTAGCTGTCAAAAGAATTTTTAGGTACTTAAAAGGATCTCCCACGCTGGGTCTCTGGTATCCAAACGGATCAGGCTTCGATCTCAAAGCCTACTCAGACTCTGACTATGCTGGGTGTTGTCTTGATATAAAGAGCACCTCTGGGAGTTTTCAAATCCTTAGAGGAAAGTTAGTATGCTGGTGTGCTAAAAAAAAACTCTGTGGCCATGTCATCAGCTGAAGCTGAATACGTAGCGGCCGCTGGTTGCTGTGCTCAAGTTCTCTGAATGAAAAGTTAGCTGGCTGATTATGGGATCAATTATGAAAAGGTTCCCATATTCTATGACAACACAAGTGCTATAGCCATTTCCTATAATCCGGTACTTCATTCCAGAACTAAGCATATTGACATCAGGTATCACTTTATTAGAGACCATATTTTAAAAGGTGATATTGAGCTTCATTTTATACCCACTGACTACTAGCTCGCTGATATATTCACCAAGCCTCTGGCTGAGCCAAGTTTTACTAGGTTGGTTGCTGAGCTGGGTATGCTTTATATCGGTAAAAAAATCTGATAAATGATCTCTGTCTCTGGGTATTTAAGGGAATTGAATGTAACGAGGTAGTTACATTCCAATGGGAGTTAATATATTCCCATATTTAATTCAAATGATTATCCTTAATTGTCAACAACTTTCCCACTTTCCAAGGGGACAGAAAAAATCACATGAAGAGTCAAGGGGTCCCACTTTTCCTTAAAGGTAAACTTTTGCATTAAATGCTTTAATTGAAAACGGCTAAACCTTTTATCAAAACCCTTGACTCATTTTTTAAACATCACATTACTCATTATGTAACACTCTCAAATTTCATATCGGTACAGCGGAAGAGTCTTTAGAGTGTTACGGGATAGCACAATAACTCCAATCATAGACAACAAATAAAAATGGTTGTACAAGGTTTAACATACATTCATTCGAAATAGAAGTTTCAAGTGTACAACAGGTCCCAAATTATACAGGTCATTAAGTTTACAAAACATAGATCGAATGAACAGTTTTATTATTGTGTGGGTCATCAGAGTCGGTCTCCATTCGAATTACCTTCAAGCACCTGAATAAAAACATGCAAAAATCATATCAGCGAATGCCGAGTGAATTCATAGAGTTTAGTAAAACCGTTATATAAAACAATCGTTGAAATCAGGACACAAGTATAATATCAGAAGTAAGTCCTCGTATTGCTAGTCAGGCAATATATAAATCAAAGCATACATCTTAAACCGTCCATGAGACCGTAGCCTCAATATTACCATTATAGGTAACATTATTATCGATATTTGTATCATTTTTGGATTGTGTTGGATTATTATTAGCCACATGACATTGTTACCTTACTATCACAAACAACGGGCCGCGAACCCGACAAACAATTTTCCCATCTAAATTAGCGTGTCATCACAAAAATCACGCTATATAAATCTTCTCATACATAAATTCGCTTACCAATCAATGTTGTACGACGGGGATCAACCGTCAAGGCGCGAACTGGGGTGATCGTCCCCAAATAGTACTATCATATGCATAAGCGTCTACCAAATCCCGGTAGTTCACAATTCATGCTAATGGGACTTTAAGTGACATAACCTAACTACTAATAATCCTTTTTATCTCTTTTATCGGGTCATAGCATCATTCGGGTCCATATCATTAAGCATACCATCGGGACTACTTGTGTTCTATTTTTATCAAAAACTAGCATGTTATCTCCCTCGCGGGTTTACAAATCATTTTATAAAACATTTAAAAGAGTGTGAGGCTATGAACTCACGTTGATAATGAAAGGTGGATTATCAGCTACGGGCGTGCTTCGATCACGGAAACCTATATAAATAATACGCGGTCTTAGATTTTTGTCCAATGACTTTATGAAAATAATTGCTATGTATACATTAATTTTGTTTTGATCATATCTCACTCATTATAATGATTCCATTGCATGGCCAACTCTCACATGTGTACAAGACTTAATACTTACTGTATATTGATTCCACTATGCCATTTTATCAGTTTAACATATGGTTGTTTACTGTTTTTATGCAGCCAACTTATTAAGCAAGATTTTAACCTTTTTACATATGGTTTTCCATCTTTTTACCCATGTTTATCAACACATGATCACCACACAACATTTTTATCATCATATACATATACATTAGGAAAGAAAATACGTTTTACATTTACAAAAATAACAATGAAAATGGGAAGAATGATCTTGTTTACCAACCAAGACTATAACTTGTCTTTTGAGGACAACACCTTGATGTACACCAAATTTATCTTCAAGATCACCTTTCACCAATAATACTTGTTGAGAAATCAGCCCTAGGACACAATCAAATCACCTCCTTTGATGTTATAATGATCACCAATCAACAAGGCTTCAAAGGTTCTTCATCATATGTGTAGATAACACATGATTCATGGTTAAAATTGATCAAAATGGGGTGTTTGTTCTTCAAGTTGGACGGCAAGGGTGAGAGGGTAAGAGAGTTTTAGGGTGGTTTGCATGAGATAAGTGTGTAAATGGTTTGGTGAAAAATGGTTTTGATGGTTTTGTAGCTAACTTGGTTAAGTTAGCTTAACAAGTGTAACTTGTAAGCTACAAGTTTGACACCTCATGAGGTGTGGTGTCCATGGTTTAGCCGTCCCATATAGTGGGGTGGGACAAGTGTATACTTGTCTCATCCCACTAATTTACGTGTATTCCTCGATTCTAGTTTCCTCGATTTGTGTGCCCTCGGGTCGTTTTACAAAAAATGTTTTTGTAAATTATGAATCAACGGCACAAAACGCATCTAATAAAAATTGTCTCATCAAAAACGAAGTTCAAAAACGTAAATACGTAATCCTAAGGTTTCTGGTTTAGTCGTAAAGGACGTTAAATTATGCACGTAAGCCCAAATTTAAATCCGTAAATTGTGAGTTTATCAACCAACACAAAAATAAGTTTCAAAATATTATACGAGAAAATAATTTACTACCTGAAAATGTTAGATTGTCACACATTACTTTCACACACATACTATTCATCTTCTTCACATCCTCCATTTCTTCCTTCCATCAACAATGGCATCTTCATCAACAAACACATCGTTCACCGTTTTGTCCGCCTCGAATGTAGACTTTGGGATAAACGATGGAAAGATCACCTTGAACAACTGTGTAGCACTTTTGGAACATAACAATCCTCTCTACCGTCCCTTGTTATTCTTCCTCAAGAACTCCACCATTTACGAAGCCATTACTAGGGAACCCTCCACTTGCTACCACCAATACTTGAGGGAGTTTTTGTAACACCCCATTTGGATAAATGGAATATCACAGGATAATCATGGCGTAATATCAAAGCATAAGGTAAATGTCCTAGAACATTACATGACCATAATGGATAACCGGAATCAAACATCGGTCCCCAACATAAACTCATAAACATAGCATAAAGTAAAAGTAATGCAGAAAGAACAGAACATAAAATAGCTCCCATCCTATGCATAACCTTTCCATGCTCCTAACCTTGTGTACCTGCCGTTTGGGGACATGTAAAGAGAAAACGGCTGAGCGAGACGCTCAGTGCCCGGATATAAAATAGTAACATGGAATATCATAACATAAGTGAAGGCTGAAATGAAAACATAAAAATGAAAATGTAGCGGAATAATGTAAGTCCTGGGAAACCTGGTGACATGTAGTAAACTTGTAACTTGAAATAAACTGGTTTATTCTTAAAGTATCATGTTCATGTAAATACTGAAAGTCTGCTGTTTAATTATGAAACTGTAATTTAACTGCCAAAGAGCTCATATAGGTCATGAAATATATCAACGTGCATGAATACATGGAGGGGTGACCTCGTCATGCTATAGAGGGGTGACCTCTAAATACTGTGCTGGGTGGAGGGATCAGCTCCAGTGTGAAGGATGTAGAGCACACACCACATTCACCCTGATAACTTGTAACACTTATAAGCCTAGGATGCATCCATACGCCCCACTAAACATACATATAAAAATGGCCAACCTGAACATGAGTGGGACGATGCAGGATATCACTCTCCTGCATGTGAGTCACGACACCGGTGCCTCTAGTGTCGTGGTTACGGTACCTCCGTAACTAGTACAAAAACTGGTCATGCTTGTATATAATGCTCTGGCAATTTATTTAGTTATTAACATGATTACTGAGAAGCTTAAACATATACTGGGGAAAAACATTTGGCTGCAGACGGGGAATCCTAAACATGCATAGGAAAGGAAGTCCTTACTGAAAGGACGGAAATCCGTACCTCGCGTCCAGTAACGCAAATGAAGAATAACGTGGAGGATGAAAACGTGAAGAAGATCACACTCCATAAATGCTACATAATAAAGATGGACATGTATGAGTCGCTTGGTTAACTTATACTTAATAATTTTTAATTACTTGATGTAATCTTAACTTGTTCTTGTATTGCCTTAACGTTCTTGACTTATTTTATAGCCCATGTATCATGCTTAGTGTATTTTATGTTCATATGTTTTAATTAGCATAAAATATATTTATTTCATGATCGTGTAGTAAACTCTACTTAATAAATACTTACGCTAAAATAATAATTATTAGTTAATATTAATGTGCATGGTTTTACTTGAAATCATAATTCATATCCTAACATGATAATTTAATAAAACTAACGTTAACTAGATAATTAAATAATTAATATAAGTCAAGTTTATTAATTTAATTACGCTAACAAATAATTGGGTTAATATCTTTAATTAAATATATCTTAAGTCGCGTAAAAATATTTAACCATAACGTATAATTAATACTAGAATTATTCTTGCTTAATAAGGTATTCTAATGTACCCAAGCCTACCGAGACACCCGTGTCTCGGTCGCACGAAACAAACACACTAAAAAAATAAATACCCTAAAAATTCCATGTTGTCCAATATATACCAATTCCTGTTCTACCCGATATATAAAAACAGTTCTATCCAAGATACAAAATTTTGTGTCGTCCGATACCTTAACGCCAGTTCTACCCGATATATATATCCCTGTGTTGTCCGAGAAACCTGGGAAGGCAAATGTTGATTTAGGTTGCTTTGTTTAACCCTGCTGCTACCCACTGGTATATATTTTCACTTGCTGTTTGGCTGACTATAGCCACTGTATGGACGAAAAACCACACAGCCTACCCTTAGGGTTTGCGGTTGTTTGGAAAAAAAAACACCACTGTGACCTTAGGGTCTCGGTTTGTGTGCTAAATCAAACACATCGGCTCCCATACGAAACCCTCCCTAACCCCACTATTTCTAACATGTTTTAAACTTCTTTAAGTCGGGTTCAAGATCCATACAACATGAAGAAAGAAATTAAAACGAATTAGGGTTTCGAAATCAAGATCACGACATAAACCTGATTCTTGATCATAACCTCGACTCTTGTTGATGTAGTAATTTTGTACCCTTTAGGAAAAGGATGACAAATGGTGGAAGTATTAAGTGTCGGTTTAGGAAAACCGAGCACCAATGACCAAGCAAGTTCGTTTCCCAAGGAGGCAAGTGCGTTGTGTTGAGAGTTGATTTTTGTTTGAGATTATATTGATTGAAAAAGAAATGAGAAAGGAAAGAAAAGACGGTTACGAAAACTAATTAAACTACGACGAAAAAGGCGTAAACGTAAAACCGTAAAAAACGACAAAAATAAAAATTTTCAACCTAAAAATTAATTATAAGCTAAAACAAGTCTAAAATAATATAAATAAGGAATAAAATCCAATAAAAATATTTTAAAACCTTTTATTAATTAAATATTCAATTTTAAATGCTAATTAAAGCCCTAAAATTAAATATAATTAATCAAAATGTCCAAAATATGATTTTATTGAACAAATAACTTACTTATATTATCTAAAGACTAAAAAGTATTTTTTATGATTTTTAAATACTATTTTTCTATTTTTAAATTACTAAAAACTATTTTAAAATTAAAATAATTATAAAAAAATGATTTAATAACGCTAAAAATAATCTACCAATTTTAAAAATCCTATTTTACTCTAGTGAACAGTAGAAAAATGAAAAGTCTTGAAAAATATTAAATTTCCCACTAAATGACAAAACTAGTTTAATTAAAACCCTAATTAACTTAAATTAATTATAAAAATTAATTAAAAAGGTGAACAGTAACTAATTTTTAAACCAAAAACCTTAAAATATTATTCTAAGTTCAGAAAAATTGATTAAACCTAAAAATATTACTTTTTGGCACTAAAAGACAAAAACAGAAACTTTAAAATTAATTAAAAATAGCTAAATAACCTAAAAATTACTAAATGAACAGTAAATAAAAATTTTATTAATCAGAAAAATCCTAAATTAAATAAGAAAAATAATGGCACTGGTTTCAAGGTCTAATTCCACTTTTTGGGCACTAAAGACAAAAAAGGAAGAAAACAGATAGTGACATGTGCTGGACTTTTGTCCTTTAGCTCAGCAGTGGTAAAAATGACACTAGCAGTGGGAAAGGAGTTCCCACTGACAGTGTAAAATTTTGATTTGATTTTCAATAAGCTTAGGAAAGCTTATCTTGATAGCTTTTTTGGGACAATAAGGCACCCTTGTGCTCTTTGAAGCACAAGGAGTCAGATTAAGCACAAAAATCACCAAGTCACTTCACAAAAATTCACACAATAGGCATCAAAAGTATCTGATTAAGCATGTATACAGGTCTGAATGAACTTTGCTGGTGCACTTGGTTCTAGGACGATTTTTAGAAGGTCACAACTTGCTCAAATGATAATCAAACAACTTAAAACCAATCTATAACCCTAAGTGCTCCTATAATCTAGCCACAAACAAACTCATGAAAGCAGTTAGCACAAAACAAGGAAGAAACAAAGCCTTAACTGATTTTTAGCTAATATTGCTAAACTTGAGCATGCATTTGTGTGTATACTTCACCAAGACTGATCCTACAAGCAATGCATAACATATAAATACCCTAATGATTGTTTCTAACTGGTTTTAAACACAAAACCTTTTTAAATCTTTACTAAACTAGCAGATCCAAACACCCCTTTAAAACTGTAAAGATGTTGTTGACTTAACCAAATCACTTCAAAAGCTACTCAAACTAATTCAAAAGACTCTAATCATGCTTGAACATAACATTTAAACAAATACCATCATATTAAACAACACATAAACACTTAAGCATACGAATCACAAAAACTGCACTATTTTCTGAAAATTTTAAAAGGGACAAAATCTCTTACCTAAGGACCTTACATCCAAGGTCCTTTGTGGTTGCAATACCACCTCCCATACACACGGGTGTATGCAGAACAATAATCAACCAAGTATCTTCCACCTGTTTAAGACAAATCAAAGAAAAACAAGCACAAATGGAAGCAATGTATATTCTGTTCACTTATCTTTCTTTCTTAAAATCTTTTCACAACCTTACCAATTTTTTTAAAACCACTTAACAACACTTGATTAATCCAAACAAAACAAACTTGAAACAAAATCTTACCAAGAATCTCAATTTTCAGAAAAACTTGCAAAGATTTGAAAATTTTTAAAAACAAACAAACTTGAAGACAAATGAACTCAAGAAAGAAAATAACTTAAAAACATTAATGCTGGAAGAGTAAATGGATCACAGTTTCAATGTAGGTTGAAAAAAACTTTTCATTAATTTTAAAGAAAATAAAATTACATCAAAAACTGGAACAAGAGCCTTCTCACAAGTTGAGAGGTCTCTTTATAGGGCTTATAGAACCCTCTAGAAATCAAAACCCTAATTGAGAAAATTCCTATCATGCCCCTTGACGAATTTGAATTTTCAGTCAAGTTTTTGGTTCACATGTGATGGATCAGAGTACTTGAGGTCTCTTATTCGTTGGATTTGAGTGGAGGACAAGCAAACACATCTTGGCCTTTGATTTGGTCAAGGAACTCCTGGCAAATTTGTATCCATGTGAAAACCCGTGACACTTAGCTGGTGGGGAGGGAACAAGGTTGTGTGAGGTCGCAATCTGGGTGGACCATTGTGTTTGGTGAGCTGGAAATGATCAAAACCCCATATTAATTTAGTTTTAGTTTTAATAAATAAGCAGATTGTAACTGGGTTTTGGCTAGGGTTTATATGATGAAGGTGGGTTAAACAGGTTTGTTTAATTAGGATTAAGGGTAATTTATTTTTAAAAATCTGTTTCCCACAAAAAACGTGATTAATAAAAATAAGTTTTAAAACTTAGCTCAGTGGAAAGGTGATGTGGAGGGGCTGAGAGTTGTGATTGGTTGAAAGTTTAAGGGTGGGTGACGTGTCGTGATGGGAGTGGAGGAGAGGAGTTTACTTGTCTGGGCACAAATGGCCCCCCACTTCTTTTGTTTCATTCAATTTGTAACAAATCCGTTTAAACTCTTGTTCCTTTGTATTTAACTTTCAGCATTTGTCATTTTTGGCACAATGTTTTTGTAATCTTGAAACAAGGACCATTTATGCAATTTCTTCATTTTCCAAGGACTGAATTTGCCATATCTTCAAACTTCAAGGCTTTGACTTGTTGGTTGACTTCTTGGAGGACCATATTTGACAATTTAGATTTGATGAGGGACTAAATTTGCCAATTCTTCAAAGTTAAGGGTCCTTTTTGTAATTTTGACAAACTTTAGGGACCAAACTTGTAATTATGAAGATACAAGGGTATAAAGTGTCAATTCTTCAAACTTGGAGGACCAATCTTCAAGGGTTTTCTTTGGAAAATTCCTCACTAGGGCTTGGTTCATCGTGCGGCTTCGTTTCCCGTGTTCGTTTTTGCGTGATTCTTGTGATCTTTTGTCATTTTCTCAATACCCGTACCTAAAATACACAAGCAACAAACACAAGCATATATTTGGGTATTTTGATGGTATTTAATGCATTTTAAGTCCAAAAAGAACGATGAGACCATGTATAAAAGCCGTCTCATCACTCCCCCATACTAAACCATTGCCGTGCCCTCACGCAATGCTAGAATAAAGTATCGTAGCATCTCCAAAATTCATTTTATTCACTTTATTGAAATGATAAACTAGCTACTCTTCCACTATTACTACTACTTGCGTTATAGACATAATGTATGATTTTCATCGCAAAATGGGACGTTTAGGTTCATAGAATAAGAACACGTGAATGCTTCGTTAGAAATAATTTCATCGTCCTCGATTTTCACTTCAATTCCATGCTAAGCGTGCAACGAGATCATTGTCATTATAAGTTAGTAATGCTAACACTACTCATATGCCCTAATCACGTACTTATTCTCCCATTATTCCTAAGTTGTATCTCTTATATTTTATTTTGTCTTGAATGTTTCACGAGGATACATTGTTTGACTTATGCGATAATAGAGATTTAGGTCTAAAAATAGAGTCCTAACGGTGTAACCAAGACCATCAAATCAATAACCCCTCCTAATAGACAACGATGTTAAAAAATTAAGTTGACAAGAAGAATCGATAAACACGGTTTTATAACGGTTTTGAACATGAGACTTATTACCAAGACTTTTATACGCCCCCTAACGGAAGGGCCTTATTATCTTTGGTTTACCTCCATCTTTTATTCAACTTCGCCATGAAGCTTTTATTATGACTTCGGTCTTGCCTTGCCTTTTATTATCCGCCTCATCGGTGGTTTTATTAGCCAAAGACGTATATCCTCACGCTAAAGCGAATTTTGGATCTTTAAAGCTTCGAAGATTAAGGCTTGATTCACTTTCAATTTTGCATAGATTTTAGGCCTTGTGGGGCTTCAAATTGTTTGCTTGATTTAGGTGAGCACTTGAAATCTTATTATTAGGTGAAGCTTTCAATTATTAGGGTTGCCAATACTTCAAAACCGTGACGCTGGCGATATCTTAATGTCTTCCCAATTTAATTACACGGAAGCTACTAGAAAAGACTAGAAACCCAACAATCCTAACTAAACCGCTAAGTCAATATTTATTAAGCAAAAAATATTTACATGCGAAGGGAGAATAAGCAAACAACGAGAACACATGAGTTTTTGAAAGAATACGAGTATTCTACGTTTAGCATAGTAACTTATAATTAACTCTATCATTTCTCGTCCTCATTTAAGAGACTTAGCCTAATATATAGTTAAGGAACCAAAGCTAAGTGCTCAATACGCACGGTCGAGTCAAAAATTACTCTTATTCTCGCCATCGGAAAATCTACATTCGTGTCTTCAAACACTTATAAAACATGAGAAAAATTTTAAAATTTGGCCATTTTTAGCCTTATTTTGCAACAAAACGATAAACAAAACGATAAACTTTGGAAAGCGTGAAGGTTTGGCAAGGCAAGTATCTATTCACCCCCCATACTAAAGTTAAACATTGTCCTCAATGTTTCGAGTCTAGGGGTGCAAACACCCCCATACTAGAGACGTAGTCGAATGCTTAATCTAGCATGGAAAGGGTGTAACCATTAAATTTAAAGCCGTTTATGAAGTGTGCTAAAAACCTAAGGTTAGAACAATAAAGGATATATCATGGATATTGAGAAATGTCTCCAAAGCAAACGATCGAGTGGTCCCATAAAACGAACACGAGAGGCTCCAATCGTGAAGATCATGATCTAAAAACCACAATGCACAAACAACCACGGAACAAAGGTTGGAAGGGCACGAATCCCCACACGTAAGCTACATTAGACTAAGAAAGCGATAATATGTACATAGGATAAGCATGGGACTCCCCCACGAGGCACCTCGTTTTTGATTACCGAGTCATGAGCTCGACTCGATCCCCTTAATACTAATTATCATTGGGGAAGGTGACTTGGTCGAGGTAGTTCAAGGATGGAACTTCCCCACCAAAGTAGTGCTTCAACCTATGTCCATTCACCTTGAAGTTAGGGCCATCATCTTGAGCTAGCTCGATGGTCCCATACGGAAATACTTGAGTCACGGTGAATGGACCGTACCAACGGGATTTCAATTTTCCGGAAAATATTTTCAATCTTGAATTAAAAAGTAAAACTTGATCCCCAATGTTAAAAACCCGGTTTTTAATTTTTGAATCATGCAACTTTTTAGTTTTCTCTTTATAAATTAATGAATTTTCATAAGCAATATCCCTTAATTCATCCAATTCATTTAATTGCATTTTCCGGTGTTTTCCCGCGGTCTCCATGTCATCATTACAATGCTTTAGGGCCCAATAAGCCTTGTGTTCTAACTCGATAGGCAAATGACAATTCTTTCCATACACAAGCTTATAGGGAGTGCACCCAATGGGCGTCTTATGAGCGGTCCTAAAGGCCCATAAAGCATCGTCTAACTTATCCGACCAAGATTGTCGGTTTTCCCCCACGGATCTCTCCAAAATCCTTTTCAATGCTCGGTTTGAAACCTCGACTTGCCCACTCGTTTGTGGGTGATAAGCCGTAGAAAGACGATGTGTAACCCCATATTTCCTTAGAACCCTTTCAAATTGGTCATTACAAAAATGGGTTCCACGATCGCTTATGATAGCACGAGGGGTTCCAAACCTAGCAAACAAACTTTTCAAGAACTTAACTACCACACGAGCATCATTAGTGGGCAAGGCCTTCGCCTCCACCCACTTAGAAAGGTAGTCAACCGCAACGAGAATATACTTATTACCACGAGATGATGGGAACGACACCATAAAGTCTATGCCCCAAACGTCAAAGATCTCACATACTTGAATGATATTTTGTGGCATTTCATCTTTTTGTGAGGCTTTTCCTTGTCGTTGGCATGAATCACAAGACTTCACAAGATCTTGTGCATCTCGGTAAATAGTAGGCCAAAAGAAGCCGGCATCAAACACCTTTTTAGCCGTGAGATTAGCACCGTGGTGACCACCCGTGGGTCCCTCATGGCAAGCTCTAAGGATGTTAGAAGCTTCGGTGCCAAATACACAACGGCGGATGATTTGATCCGCACAAGTTCGAAACAAGTAAGGGTCGTTCCAAAAATAGAACTTGACATCACGAAAGAATTTTCGTTTTTCTTGAGTTGTCATACCCTTAATGATGAAGTTACCCGCATGGTAATTTGCAAAATCCGCAAACCATGGGGTAGAAGAATCAAGTTTGGAATTCACTACACCAAGTGTCTCGAGCGGAAATGTTTCGGTGATTTCCTTAGGCTCGTAAACACTTTGGTGAGGATCTTCCAAACGAGAGAGATGATCGGCCGCTAGATTCTCGGCTCCTTTTTTGTCAACGATTTTGTGATCAAATTCTTGAAGGAGGAGAATCCAACGAAGTAATCTCGGCTTTGCATCTTGTTTAGCCATGAGATACTTGATAGCCGAATGGTCCGTATACACTATGCATTTCGTCAAGACGAGGTAAGGTCGGAATTTCTCAAATGCATACACCACGGCAAGGAACTCCTTTTCCGTTGTAGTGTATTTAAGTTGAGCCTCGGTCATCGTCTTGCTAGCATAGTGAATAGGCAAGAAATGCTTATCATGACGTTGCCCCAAAACGGCCCCAATAGCGTAATCACTTGCATCACACATAAGCTCAAAGGGGAGGTTCCAATTTGGAGCAACAAGAATGGGAGCTTCGGTAAGTTTCCTCTTAAGGATCTCAAAGGCTCGTACACAATCTTCGTCAAAGACAAAACGTGCCTCTTTTTCAAGAAGATGTGTAATGGGTCGAGAAATGTTCGAGAAATCCTTGATGAATCGTCAATAAAAGCCCGCGTGGCCTAGGAAACTCCTAACTCCCTTGACGGTTTTGGGATGAGGTAATTTGGCGATGACGTCTACCTTAGCTTGATCTACCTCAATCCCCGCTTTCGAGACCTTGTGCCCTAAGACGATTCCACTCTTAACCATAAAATGACACTTTTCCCAATTGAGCACAAGGTTGGTTTCCTCACAACGTTTTAACATTCTCTCAAGGTTCGACAAACACGAAGTAAAGGAATCACCAAACACGGAAAAGTCATCCATGAAGACTTCCATCGTCTTCTCGATCATATCATGAAAAATAGCCATCATGCATCGTTGAAAAGTTCCCGGTGCATTGCAAAGTCCGAATGGCATTCTACGATAGGCAAACGTTCCATATGGACACGTAAACGTAGTTTTTTCTTGATCACGAGGATCGATGGGAATTTGGAAGTAACCGGAAAAACCATCTAAAAAGCAATAGAAATCGTTTCCCGCAAGACGCTCCAACATTTGGTCCATGAAGGGCAAGGGAAAATGGTCTTTTCGAGTGGCTTCATTTAACTTACGATAGTCAATGCACACTCTCCATCCGGTCACGAGTCTCGTGGGAATCAACTCGTTGGCATCGTTTGGCACAACGGTCATCCCTCCCTTTTAGGGACACAATGAATAGGACTCACCCAAGGGCTATCGGAAATAGGGTAAATCATTCCCGCGTCAAGGAGTTTAAGGACCTCCTTTTTGATGACGTCGTGAATTTTGGGGTTCACCCTCCTTTGACTTTGGATTGTTGGCTTGAAATCTTCCTCCATTAATATTTTTTTGTGTACAAAATTTGGGATCGATTCCCTTAATGTCGGATAACTTCCACGCAATCGCCCCTTTGTGATCCTTAAGAACATCGACAAGTGCGGTTTTTTCATCATTCGAAAGTTCCTTCGCAATAATAACCGGCAACTTGTCGTCCTCCTCCAAATAGACATACTCGAGGTGAGGAGGTAAATCTTTCAACTCGAGGATAGGTGGTTCCTCAAGTGAAGATTTGGGCTCGATACTCATAACCTCCTCGGGTGGAGGAAATGGGAAATCGTTGAGAAAATCCTTGATAATCGAGAAGTCCTCATAGTTGTCGAGGTCTTCGTCACAAGTGCGTGGAACATCGAATTCTTCCAACGTAAAACCACCACCTTCGAAAGGAGTGAAGGTTGGTGTCGAATTATCAAGAATTGGATCTAACATAGTGGGATTGCCACTAGTTTCTTCATCACCAAACCCTAAAACTTCTTGTGAAAATTCCTCGCAAACCACGTCGATCATATCAACGAGGTTTATGGTAGCAACGGAATAAACATGAGAAAGTTGAGAATTTTGAGTTGCGTTTATAACAAGTTCCTCGTCGTTGAAACGTAAGGTGATCTTTCTAGCATGCACATCAATCAAAGCCATAGACGTATCTAAAAACGAACGACCTAAAATAAGAGGAACTTGAGGATCCGTGGGGATGTCAACAACAATAAAGTCTACGGGATAGTAGAACTTCCCCACTTTCACAAAAACGTCTTCCGCCAAACCACATGCAAGAATCGTGGAATGGTCGGCCAACTCAATAGACATTCGTGAAGGAGTAAGATTAGGAAGATTGAGCGACTTGTAGATTGCAAGTGGCATCAAGTTAATGCTAGCACCAAGATCGGCCAAGGCATAGCATTCCTCCATATCTTGAATTGCACAAGGGATCAAAAATTTACCGGGATCACCGACTTTTTGAGGTATGCGATTAAGATAAACCGACGAACAACTAGACTTTTGGTGTAATTTCTCCTTGTTGTTCAACATACTCTTAAAGTTAGCGACAAATTGAGGCATCATGACCAAGGCATCGGCGAAACTCACATTAAAGTGCAAATCACGAAACATTTTCATAAAAAGCTCAAATTGATAGTTGTCGCGCTCTTGTCGTTTCTCCTTCCTAAGCCTCGATGGGTAAGGCAAGGGTGGTGTGGGTTGGGGCATAGGCATAGCCTTTGGAATCTCGGGTTCCAATATGGGTGATGGGTCAACCGTAGGTGTGGCATGAGCGGTACTTTGTGGGCTTGAAATATGCTCCTTTTCGACCACCACCTCGGGTTCTTCCTCAATTTCCTCCACCGTTGGAGTAATTGGTTGAGGAGTTGGTTCTTTAAGTACCTTACCACTACGTGTGGTAATCACTTTCATCTCTCCCTTCGGGTTTGAAACGGTGTTACTAGGCAAACTACCCGAAGTAGAGGCTTTGTTTCCCATTACGGCTAATTGCATTAAGCTTAGCATCAAAATTATTAAACTTCACATCTTGAATAGCGGCTTTTTGGTCAATTCTTTGTTCAAGCCTAGCATGACTTTGCTCTATCTTGTTGTTTTGACCTCGAATTTGGTTAGCAAAATCATTTTTCAATTCATTCCTCATGGCTAGATTTTCCTTAATGAAATTAGCTAACTCCTTTGCATTCTTAGCCGTTTCCTTAGCTTGATTAGCCATTTGCTCTTGAATGTTTTCCATAATCTTATCATTTGAAGTAGTGTAATTCAAAAAGTCCAATGGAAGTTCTTTGTTATTTTGAAGACCTTGACTTGCATTTTGAAAATTACGGTTTTGATTTTGATTTTGCAATTGGCTATTACTACTACTCCCTTGATTCCCATAGTTGTTATTACCCTTGTAATTGTTCTTTTGATTGCTTTGGTAACCAACTTGATTGTTTCGATAATTGTTAGCATTTTGATTTGGTGAAAAACCCGGTGGAGTCAATTGATTAGTGCGAGGAACTTGACCGTTTTGGTTATAAGTTCCCGCGGCCGCGAAGGCACTCGAAGTGTTACCACCGTTGGTAATGCACTCGGAATAATCGTGAGCTCCACCACAATACATACAAGAAACCTCAACCGCTTTAATCGTAGCGGGAGCGGGTTGTTCACCAACTTTAAACTCAATTAACAATCCTTTAAGCTTATCAAAAATCTTGTTCTCCAAATTAGCCTCGATTTGGCAAGCATCAACGTTGTGTGACAAACTAGGTGAAGATGAAGACGAAG
This sequence comes from Glebionis coronaria, assembly GCA_025667525.1. NCBI lineage: Eukaryota > Viridiplantae > Streptophyta > Magnoliopsida > Asterales > Asteraceae > Glebionis > Glebionis coronaria. The sequence goes on from CM046875.1 coordinate 72,230,694, forward strand.
CCTTACGAACACTCGACGTGCTACGAGGACTATACACCTTAGACCTATTCTCAATAATTACCAATGCTTCCTCGACCGTCTTACACAAGAAATTACCACCCGCGGCGGCATTAAGATAATCACGCTCATGATCGTTCAAGCCATTGTAAAACGTGTCTATTTGATGCAAGTCGGAAAAACCATGATGAGGACATTCGTGCAACATTTCTTTAAACCTATTCCAAGCCGTTGAAAAACTCTCATTATACTCTTGCGAAAACTTTGAAATCTCGTTTTTCAAGTGCGTAGTCTTAGAGGGCGGAAAAAATTGGTTCACGAATTTTGAAACGAGATCCTTCCACGTCAATATAGAATTGGGTGGCTCTTTCTCTAACCAAATTTTTGCGGGCCCCGCTAAGGAATACGGAAAAAGCATCATCTTAATCGAGTCGTTTGAAACATCCTTAAACTTGCACGTGGCGGTGAGACGATTAAATTGGCGAATGTGGTTATGCGGGTTGTCCTTTTCGTCCCCTCGAAACTTGTTGTTTTGAATCATGGACAACAAACCCGTCTTAACCTCAAAATTCTCCGCAAGGATAGCGGGAATCACAATCGCTTCTCCATAACCCTCGGTGGGTGCTTGAAGCAACTCCATCATAGTTCGATTAGCCATGGGTGCTTCTTTCACTACAATGGGTTCGTCAATAGGAGAGTCCTCACTAGTAGGAGTGAGTGATTTGTTTCTTCGTTTACGAGCACGTCTAGCTTTAGAGCGAGTTTGCATAAACGTCACGTACAACGAGAAGGCGAGCAAAGAAGATTCTTTTTGGTATTTTTACTTTTTCAATTTTTTTGTGGTTTTTGATTGTTTTTAACTTTTTTTTGGATTTTTTGGAATGTATTAAGTAGACCAAAATCTACAAATCTCCTCCTTAATCAAATCTCTCGATTAAAGAAGCCTCAAGGAATGAAAACGAGCACGTGAAGTGAACGCCTTCGATGACTTTAGAACGATGGTGGAACACCAAATCGTTCAAGAGGGTTTAATCAAATGAAACCAAGAAAATATATATGATACGTAATAATACTTTGGGCGGCAAAACCCTCGATTCACTCTCAAAATCAAATACGCACAAGCAAGCGGAGGAAACGAGGCGGCGCGAAGCACTTAAGAGCCTTTTTCCTTTAGGTCGTGAAATACAACCGCCTTATACCCACCTTATAGTTTGTATTATCAAAATCAAGCTTCACGAAAGTATTTATCTATTTTTGCCTTTTTTCTTTGGTTTGAGATTCGAATACAATGATCGAGTGATGAAATCCCGAATCAAGGTTGTGATTGCTCACGTATTTGGAGTACTTGTAAATTTATTGTTCTACGTATACAATATAGTAATAATATTCACACAAAAATCGAAAAACGATAATACGTATTAATAGAGTGCTATTAATACAAATACTTTTATGGATATATATAAAAACAACAATGGTTCAACCAAAACACAACACGCCTCCCCGGCAGCGGCGCCAAAATTGATGTAGTAATTTTGTACCCTTTAGGAAAAGGATGACAAATGGTGGAAGTATTAAGTGTCGGTTTAGGAAAACCGAGCACCAATGACCAAGCAAGTTCGTTTCCCAAGGAGGCAAGTGCGTTGTGTTGAGAGTTGATTTTTGTTTGAGATTATATTGATTGAAAAAGAAATGAGAAAGGAAAGAAAAGACGGTTACGAAAACTAATTAAACTACGACGAAAAAGGCGTAAACGTAAAACCGTAAAAAACGACAAAAATAAAAATTTTCAACCTAAAAATTAATTATAAGCTAAAACAAGTCTAAAATAATATAAATAAGGAATAAAATCCAATAAAAATATTTTAAAACCTTTTATTAATTAAATATTCAATTTTAAATGCTAATTAAAGCCCTAAAATTAAATATAATTAATCAAAATGTCCAAAATATGATTTTATTGAACAAATAACTTACTTATATTATCTAAAGACTAAAAAGTATTTTTTATGATTTTTAAATACTATTTTTCTATTTTTAAATTACTAAAAACTATTTTAAAATTAAAATAATTATAAAAAAATGATTTAATAATGCTAAAAATAATCTACCAATTTTAAAAATCCTATTTTACTCTAGTGAACAGTAGAAAAATGAAAAGTCTTGAAAAATATTAAATTTCCCACTAAATGACAAAACTAGTTTAATTAAAACCCTAATTAACTTAAATTAATTATAAAAATTAATTAAAAAGGTGAACAGTAACTAATTTTTAAACCAAAAACCTTAAAATATTATTCTAAGTTCAGAAAAACTGATTAAACCTAAAAATATTACTTTTTGGCACTAAAAGACAAAAACAGAAACTTTAAAATTAATTAAAAATAGCTAAATAACCTAAAAATTACTAAATGAACAGTAAATAAAAATTTTATTAATCAGAAAAATCCTAAATTAAATAAGAAAAATAATGGCACTGGTTTCAAGGTCTAATTCCACTTTTTGGGCACTAAAGACAAAAAAGGAAGAAAACAGATAGTGACATGTGCTGGACTTTTGTCCTTTAGCTCAGCAGTGGTAAAAATGACACTAGCAGTGGGAAAGGAGTTCCCACTGACAGTGTAAAATTTTGATTTGATTTTCAATAAGCTTAGGAAAGCTTATCTTGATATCTTTTTTGGGACAATAAGGCACCCTTGTGCTCTTTGAAGAACAAGGAGTCAGATTAAGCACAAAAATCACCAAGTCACTTCACAAAAATTCACACAATAGGCATCAAAAGTATCTGATTAAGCATGTATACAGGTCTGAATGAACTTTGCTGGTGCACTTGGTTCTAGGACGATTTTTAGAAGGTCACAACTTGCTCAAATGATAATCAAACAACTTAAAACCAATCTATAACCCTAAGTGCTCCTATAATCTAGCCACAAACAAACTCATGAAAGCAGTTAGCACAAAACAAGGAAGAAACAAAGCCTTAACTGATTTTTAGCTAATATTGCTAAACTTGAGCATGCATTTGTGTGTATACTTCACCAAGACTGATCCTACAAGCAATGCATAACATATAAATACCCTAATGATTGTTTCTAACTGGTTTTAAACACAAAACCTTTTTAAATCTTTACTAAACTAGCAGATCCAAACACCCCTTTAAAACTGTAAAGATGTTGTTGACTTAACCAAATCACTTCAAAAGCTACTCAAACTAATTCAAAAGACTCTAATCATGCTTGAACATAACATTTAAACAAATACCATCATATTAAACAACACATAAACACTTAAGCATACGAATCACAAAAACTGCACTATTTTCTGAAAATTTTAAAAGGGACAAAATCTCTTACCTAAGGACCTTACATCCAAGGTCCTTTGTGGTTGCAATACCACCTCCCATACACACGGGTGTATGCAGAACAATAATCAACCAAGTATCTTCCACCTGTTTAAGACAAATCAAAGAAAAACAAGCACAAATGCAAGCAATGTATATTCTGTTCACTTATCTTTCTTTCTTAAAATCTTTTCACAACCTTACCAATTTTTTTAAAACCACTTAACAACACTTGATTAATCCAAATAAAACAAACTTGAAACAAAATCTTACCAAGAATCTCAATTTTCAGAAAAACTTGCAAAGATTTGAAAATTTTTAAAAACAAACAAACTTGAAGACAAATGAACTCAAGAAAGAAAATAACTTAAAAACATTAATGCTGGAAGAGTAAATGGATCACAGTTTCAATGTAGGTTGAAAAAAACTTTTCATTAATTTTAAAGAAAATAAAATTACATCAAAAACAGGAACAAGAGCCTTCTCACAAGTTGAGAGGTCTCTTTATAGGGCTTATAGAACCCTCTAGAAATCAAAACCCTAATTGAGAAAATTCCTATCATGCCCCTTGACGAATTTGAATTTTCAGTCAAGTTTTTGGTTCACATGTGATGGATCAGAGTACTTGAGGTCTCTTATTCGTTGGATTTGAGTGGAGGACAAGCAAACACATCTTGGCCTTTGATTTGGTCAAGGAACTCCTGGCAAATTTGTATCCATGTGAAAACCCGTGACACTTAGCTGGTGGGGAGGGAACAAGGTTGTGTGAGGTCGCAATCTGGGTGGACCATTGTGTTTGGTGAGCTGGAAATGATCAAAACCCCATATTAATTTAGTTTTAGGTTTAATAAATAAGCAGATTGTAACTGGGTTTTGGCTAGGGTTTATATGATGAAGGTGGGTTAAACAGGTTTGTTTAATTAGGATTAAGGGTAATTTATTTTTTAAAATCTGTTTCCCACAAAAAACGTGATTAATAAAAATAAGTTTTAAAACTTAGCTCAGTGGAAAGGTGATGTGGAGGGGCTGAGAGTTGTGATTGGTTGAAAGTTTAAGGGTGGGTGACGTGTCGTGATGGGAGTGGAGGAGAGGAGTTTACTTGTCTGGGCACAAATGGCCCCCCACTTCTTTTGTTTCATTCAATTTGTAACAAATCCGTTTAAACTCTTGTTCCTTTGTATTTAACTTTCAGCATTTGTCATTTTTGGCACAATGTTTTTGTAATCTTGAAACAAGGACCATTTATGCAATTTCTTCATTTTCCAAGGACTGAATTTGCCATATCTTCAAACTTCAAGGCTTTGACTTGTTGGTTGACTTCTTGGAGGACCATATTTGACAATTTAGATTTGATGAGGGACTAAATTTGCCAATTCTTCAAAGTTAAGGGTCCTTTTTGTAATTTTGACAAACTTTAGGGACCAAACTTGTAATTATGAAGATACAAGGGTATAAAGTGTCAATTCTTCAAACTTGGAGGACCAATCTTCAATATTCTTCAAATCTTCAAGGGTTTTCTTTGGAAAATTCCTCACTAGGGCTTGGTTCATCGTGCGGCTTCGTTTCCCGTGTTCGTTTTTGCGTGATTCTTGTGATCTTTTGTCATTTTCTCAATACCCGTACCTAAAATACACAAGCAACAAACACAAGCATATATTTGGGTATTTTGATGGTATTTAATGCATTTTAAGTCCAAAAAGAACGATGAGACCATGTATAAAAGCCGTCTCATCACTTGTTCTTTCTGGATTAAATCCAATGTTTGATCTTGGTTCTTGGAGTGGAAGCGACGCAGAAGGGATCCAAAGAAAAGAAAAAAAACGACGGCCTGTGTATTTATTTTAGGGTTTTATGATACTTCCCAAAACTATATGTACTCCCCTGTGGTTTTGTTTTAGGCCGACTAGGATACCCTGTTGGGCTCACGACCCATTCTCTTTTTTCTTTCCTTTGTCCAAACAGCCCCTTGTCTTATTATTAGTTTTCGCGACTTTTAAATATTACGCGTATACATGTTTTAATGTCGGGTATTCTTATTTCTTGTTGTACTTAATGTCGTGTTTTAATATATGTTATACGTGATTACATAAAATATATTAATAATAATAATAATAATAATAACATACGTCATTATTTGTCGTACTAAAATAATATACGTAGTATTTGTGTTAAATATTCGTATCGCGTGCCATATTATTAAATAATTCGTAAAGTTTAAATTTATACGTAATTTCATGTATGTAATATTCTAGGGATTTTATGCGGGTTTTACAACTCTTCCCCTCTAACAGAATAATTCGTCCTCGAATTAGAGATACGATATCCCGGAAAGGACATGAACATGACGTGACTGTAGAGAACATGGAACATGACGTGACTGCAGGGAAGATGGGACATGAAATAACTGAAAAGAACATATCTGAACTTATTGAAGAAGATGGAATAAGAAATAACATGGAAAGATACATGAAACGATATAATACCAAGTGTCATACTTACTGGTATAAGCACACACAAAGTATTGATGTACGAGACATATTGAGAAGTAGTACGTGAACAATTGTGAACGTGATACGTGGATAATTGTGAACGTGATGCTTGGAGATATGGTACATGAAATATGAGAGCAAATGGTGAGTGAGCATACGTGCAACATATATCATGAACGTGATATGCGAACGTAGGGTAAACATGATATGGGAACATATCGTGATCCTGCAATAACTATGGAGGTAAAATCAATTATACGAGCTAAGACATGAAATGTGACGTGAAAAGTTTGTCTGGAGACGAAAAGTCATACTAAACTTGAGTCTGGCCTCCCAAGTCTTTTGCAATTCCTTCCATAATGAAAAATGAACGTAAATCGTAAGATAGGATATGATCATGAACGTGAATGATGTCATGAACGTGGAAGTGAAAAGCCAATCATAAAAGGAAAGAAAATATAGACGTGAGCAAAATCGTGAACGCTAACGTGAACCCTTATTTGATTTGATATATGTAATAGTGATTGTTGATCCCAAACTTAGATCGATTAGCTTTGTGTATACGAGATTAGATCAAGTATAACACGTAGAGAAACCTTTGTATATGCTTTGTGAATCTAAGTGTTATGCAGAATTTAACACTTAAACAAGAACACACAAGATATAAACAAACTTTCACTTTGATTATCAATGTCGAACTTGCTTACAATGAAAGATGTTTATGAACGAAAACTTATGTAAAACTTGATATTGAACATTAACCTAAAGGCCTTCTTTTATAGACTAAGAAGCCTTGTACAATAAGCTACGTATCAACTATTCTAGGTAAAGATAAATATAGAAAATATATTGTCGTTTCTATCCTTACTAAAAGTATTCTAGAATATACTAAACGTGTAGATTATATCTTCCATCAGTGCGTGTCTTCAATGTGTCAACGCTTGACTTTAACTTGTCAACGCTTGAGCTGTCAGCGCTTGTTTTGTTCCTATCAACGCTTGAATTGTTCTTGTCAGCGCTCAAGTGATCTGGCCTTAATTTATTCCCAACAATCCTCCCCTAAACTTGATATCCACTCTTATGATCAAGTTTCTGAATAAGCATTAAGAACTTGGAGGAGTCTGGCAAATCTTCTCATGTTGGTAATGAATAAATCTGATCAAATCCTTTGCCACGTCACTTGAATAATCTATCTCCAGCTGAGTGTCCTTCATCTTTTCCAAAATAGCCTTGGATATGAAATACTGAGCATCCACAAGTAGATACTCAGCAAACTTTGTAGAACTCAAATAGTATACACCAGCAGCTGAATATAACCTCCATTGAAGACCACTGAGGTCATCTTCAAGATCCTTCCATATTTCAGGATCTTCCTCTTTTATCCCACACATTCTTTTGAATGTGGTCCAAAGTTTTATTCCATTAGCTGAAGTTGGTGCTTCAGCCTCATACTTGGTCTCCAGTAACCTCCAAAGGTCCACCAAGTCTTCTCTATCACAACTTGCAAATAAAGATATGAGAGTGGTAAAAGTGTGTACCTCTTTACCAAATCTGCCAATCTTCCAGAATCTACATTCATCCTCATCATAACTCACAATTGGATTCCTGGAATCTAATGGTAACACCCGCACCATATCTGAAGCTTCTAATGGGGAGAGCTTGAGACTCTTTCTTATAACTGCTTCACTTGGATATAGTGGATCCATATCTTTTGGAAACTCAAATTTAAATCCCTTCTTCACTGGCCTGGGAATCATCATAGCTTTCTTGATTTCCATTTCTTCTGCAAGTTGCTCCTTTCTTTCATCTGAAAGAAGTCTGAGAGTGTTTGCTTCCTGCACTCTCACCCAAATAGGATAATCCCTACGTTCCAACTCATCAAATGTCAAAGCCTTCAACTTCTGATGTGTCCATCCAACTCCATGACATCTGAGCAACATAAAATAGAGCTCTCTTCTATCCATTTTTAATTCTGAGAGAATATTGCTTGCCTTGTGCTTCAAAATCACCTTACAATCCTTCTGAACTCTAAGAAGAAGCTCCAAACCCCATATTTGATCTGAAATGGTCAAGTCTGGATTATCCATGCAGCTTTCTTCCCAAGAATTGTACATTTGAACCACCTCTGGCATGTCAAAGTCAACATGCAATTTTAAGTCTCTCAGCTTTTCCCTAGCAAACTCATCACCATACTCAAGCCTTTCTGGTTCTATAATCATCACACTTGAGTCTGAGCTAGCTTCATCACTTTCTTCTTCAGAAGTCACAACAAATGGTGACTTTTCCTTTTTACCTTGTTCCATCATTTGTTCAGCCAATCTTCTATCAAATTCAACTTGGGCTGCATCCTTTGGAACAATTTCTTCTACCAATTTACCCTTACCCTTATCTGATGGTGCAATGGTTGGTAAGGTAGATGGTAATACCTGAGTAGAAACTTCCTTGATGATAGATGATGACTGGAATACATCACCTTCATGTGCAGGTCTGTCAACGCCCAAATTTATCCTGTCAGCGCCCAAAATACTTCTATCAGCGTCCAAATTTGTCTTGTCAACGCTCAAATATTTTCCCTCAGCGCCTTGTGTAACCTCTCTCAACATAGCTGTAAATGATAAATTTAGGTTGGTTGGAGAGATTAAGGACGTATCAAAACCTGTTTGTTCCTTCAAAGTTGTAAGAGCTTCAACAACGTCCATTGATTGACCATCTTGAATGCCCTTATCACTCAGATTTCTTTGATCTTCCTCCCCTTTGGAAGACTCCTCCATACCCCTTCTAGCATGATCACTCTCCAAAACAACAATCCTCTCCCTCAATTGCTTGAGTTCAAGGCCTTGAGAGCTGACAATTTGTACTAAGTCTGCATTTTGCTTTTGCAAGCTAATGCAAACTGCCGTCAATTCCAAAAGAGTCATTGGTTCCAGTCTGCCCTCTTCTGAAATGGGGATTTGACCTCCCAAGTCAGGTTCATTGGGCAAGGATGAGGACTTAATTATGGTGGGACTGCCTTGGCCAGCATCTAATCCAGAACCAATAGTCCCAGCCTCATCCAGGTCACCAGCCACGCTTGTGGTGGTGGTTCTCTCTGCTTCATGGCTAGGACCACCAGAGGAGAACACTCCAGTAGTCCTTTGGCGTTTCAACAACCTATATTCAGGTGGTGTGGAAGATGGTGTGGAAGATGGTGTGGAAGAATGGGTAGATGTGGGTTGGTTAAGGGGTGTTTGGGATTGTGAAGGTTGTGTGTCAGCGTTGGAAATAGGCACATCAACGCCAACATTTGATGTGTCAGCGTCAAAGGGTTCTTGGTCAATTTGCATTTGTTCAGGTGAGGGTAAAGGTTCAGGAATGGGTTCAAGTTGTGGTTGAGGTTCAATTTGAGGTTGGGGGTCAGGTTGGGGTTGTGCTGCTGCAATAACAGCAAGCATGGTTGGGGTTAAAGGTAAGTCTCTATGAGGTGGTGAATTCATCTTTGTAAAAATAGCTTTCTTTTGCTCAGGGATCTTATAAAAATCATTGTGATCCCTTGAGCAGTAACCTTGATCATCAAAAATCATTTATAGAAAATGGGGATAAGCTAAAGTCATTTTTGTCCCCTTGTTTTTACACATCCCTTCAAAAATCATTTTAGAATAGTTATATTTTTGCCCTGTTGCAATGCACACAATAGCACTGGCAATGGATCTATTGATCTCATTGTGTGCAGTACATTTGGGACTCAAACATTGAAGGAGGATGTGGATGAGGTACTTCCAGGTTGGGGGAAATTCCTGCTTATGATACTTATTAAGAGTACCTTCATCAGGAAAAGGATATCCCAAAGCCCTAAGCCCTTGTTCTATTTCATTTATGGGAAGGATGGCTACACTATCAGCATCATCAAGATGCAAGGCTTGGCGTACCAAGGCCTCAGTAACCACCCAAGACCTCCCATGAACAATAGAAGTCAATGTGGTCACTCCATTAACTGTTGAGGAACTAACAGTGTTCCAAAACTGCTTAATGTGTGTGACTGGAATGAGTGGTGCATGAGAAAGAGCATACCTTAGTGGGGATGCGTTCAAATACGCCACCATTTGTGTGTATTGAGGAAACAGATCATTATCAGCAACAAGATAAGCAATCATGTTGTGTTGAGACTTGAACCCAATTCCAATTCTGTTGAGTTAAACTTTGGTGCCATTGATGAAAGCTGTTAATTTTAAGTGTAGAAGATGAAGTTGATAAGAGAAAAGTGTGAGACAAGAATTATAGATACCCTGTTTAAAAATAGGAGCCAAATTTATAGGAGAGAAAGAATGCATGTGATTGGCCCAAAAATAGGCAAAGATTTTCAAAAATCAATCATGAAAATATTGAAAAAGTTTATAAGTTATCTCATGCATTAAATGAAAGTAACAACTCCTAAAATTACGGCTTGAAAATATGTCAAAAAGTAACAACTGGGTAGGTCCCATTGAGTGTCAACGGTCAAAAATAACCTATCAACGCCCAACGGCTATAATCTTGTCAGTGTTCGCCTAAAGCCATGTCAGCGTCTTATTTGGTCACAACAACGTTTGGAAAAATCTTGTCAGCGTCCAAAAATAAAATTGTTTTAAAAAGTGAAAAATGACCTTAACAAGTAATTTATCCTAGAGAAGATAACCAAAAGCTGATAATTATTATAGGGCGGCAAGCACTGTCCAGTTATGCACACTTGCATAAGCAAGATAGACATAACAGTCCTCTAGTGTCCCTTGCTAACCAAAAATTCTTAACAACAAAGTCACCTTATAAAATCCTTGTTACTCCCAGGTAAATCCCATATCAAAATCATTCCCAAGTCTCCCAACAGACCACAACCAATTCTAGGCCAAAAATGTCTTGGCAGCATGCAAAGTTGATATACTATGCATGCTACAGTGCCTCATGGTTTAGTAAAACTAACCCATACTCACCTGTGGACACAATCTAGAATTGTGATAAGAGTATCATATGGATACCCAAACATCCTAAAGGTTCCTAAAACCTCCTCTTAAACGATGATACAAAAAGTTTGCTAAAATCATGCATGAACATAAAAAATTTATGTCAAGATAGGAATGAAACATTCCAACCATCATCCATAAATAAAAACTTGTCCAAATGCTTCTCCATTGATCCATAAGCAACTCTGTATCCGATGGTATATTGCTAACACCATCTGCACATTTAGATTAAAAACCACAAAACTAACATTGTTGTTGACAACGCCCCGATAACACATGACAGTGTTGAAGGAAGCTTTGTCAGCGTTAGACAATTATATTGCTGACAACGTTGCAAAAACACTTATCAGTGTTCAAGCAACCTTTGTCAGTGTTAGAAAAATATAGTGGAAAATCTAAATCATCAATAAGACCAATAATAATAATGCATCATCCTGTACATACTTTTACAAAAAGAATCCAAAACACATATTAAGTGAGATTAACCATTCCAATACTTGTTACCAAGTATTGAAATCTTCCAGCATCAAAAGGTTTAGTTAATAAATCTGACACATTTTCCTCAGTGTCAACCCTATCTGGTTGTATTAAACCTTTCTCAAAGCAATCTCTTATAAAATGGTGTCTAATTTCTATGTGTTTAGTTTTAGAATGATGTACAAGATTCTTAATGATGCATAAAGTACTACTATTGTCAACAAATATCTTAGTATGCATGAAATTATACCCATAGTCCAACAGCTGGTTCTGAATCCACAACACTTGACCACAACATGCTGCTGCAGCCACATACTCTGCTTCAGTTGTAGAATTAGCCACCACTGTTTGTTTCTTGCATTGCCAAGATATTAACCTGCTCCCAAGAAACTGACATCCACCAGTTGTGGATTTCCTATCAAACTTATCACCTCCATAATCACTATCTGAATATGCAATCAGCTCTAATGGTGAATCCTTTGGGTACCACAAACCAAGACTGGGGTAGCATCTTAGGTACCTAAAGATCCTCTTCACAGCATAAAGGTGACATTCTTTGGGAGTCACTTGATGACGTGCACGTGCACACACAGCAAACATGATATCAGGTCTGGAAGCAGTAAGATACAACAAGGATCCAATCATGGATCTATAGTGCCTGACATCAACATCTTTCCCATCTCCAATCTTTCCCCAAGGGTGTTCTCTATCCATAGGAGTAGTAGCCCTCTTTTCATGTGGAGAAAAGCCAAACTTCTTCAAGATCTCAGCAACATATTTGTCGTGGGAGATGAAGATACCATCCTCTTTCTGTTGAACTTGTAAACCAAGAAAGAAGTTCATCTCCCCCATAGCACTCATCTTGAATTTGTCTGTCATAAGCTTGGAGAAATCCTCACTCATCTTTGGATCAGTAGACCCAAAAATGATATCATCAACATAGACCTGCACAAGTAAAACATCTTTGCCTTTCTTCTTTGTAAATAGTGTCTGATCTATGGTGCCCCTCTTGAATCCATTGTCACCAAATAGGTAGACAAAGTACCATACCATGCTCTAGGGGCTTGATGAAGGCCATACATAGCCTTTTTGACTCTATACACTTTATTTGGATGCTTTGGATCCTCAAAACCAGGAGGTTGCATTACATATACTTCCTCAACAATGGTGCCATACAAAAAAGCACTCTTGACATCCATTTGATAGACTGTGAAGCCCATGCAGGAAGCATAGGCTAGAAAAATCCTAATAGCTTCAATCCTTGCAATTGGTGCAAAGACCTCCTCATAGTCTATCCCCTCCTCTTGTGTATAACCTTGAGCCACTAACCTTGCCTTGTTTCTGACCACAATACCTCTTTCATCTCTTTTGTTCCTTAGAACCCATCTTGTCCCTATAGGTCTGACATATCTAGGACAATCAACCAGCTCCCAAACATCCTGAATTGCAAATTGATGAAGCTCATCCTGCATTGCTTCCACCCAACTTGGTTCTTTGAGAGCATCAAATATCTTCTTGGGTTCTTCTTGTGACAGAAAACATGCAAACAAACATGCTTGCACAAGAGGGGTATCAACCTTCTTGTGTATATTGGCAATAAATCCACCAAGACCTTGATGAGATCTTCTTGTCAGAACTGGAGTCATAATATCACCAATGATCTGAGATGTGGGGTGATTCTTCATTGTGGAGGTGAGAACCCCTCCTTCAAAAAGTCTGGTGTCCTTAACTTCACGCTCCATGTTGCCAATATCTTCTTCATCAGACTCTCTTTGAGCAACAGGAATCTCTTCATGAACATTGGAAGGTCCACCTTGTTCAAAACTGGAAGAGAAAAGATGCCCATAAGTGTTGTCAACGTCTGAATCTTGGTTGTCAGCGTCTGGGCTAACAGCGCTTGAAACGTTGTTGTCAACGTCTGAGCCATCAACGTCTGAATTGGTCTTGTCAGCGCTAGATTTGCCTTTGTCAGCGCCTGAAGAACCATGCATGTTTGTATCTGGTGGTATTTGGAAACCACCATTATCTTGTCCAGCAGCAGCAGCAGCAGCAAAAGCATCTGTCCAAATGGGAATTGTGACATATTCAAATGTAGGAGATGCCTTTTCTGCTTGTGATCCAACCCTCTCATTAACCTGTGTACCTGAAACATCAACAACTTGTTCCTCCACAACATTTGAAGTTACCTTCACAATGTCTGGATTAGTGACAGGCATATAATTTAAAGTTCTAGATAAGAGTTCCAAATCAAACAACCAATTAGGACCACTCTCAGGATCACTAGGTTTATTCTCTAAGAACCTAACATGTACTCTCTCAACTATCCGTTTGTCCTCTTTAAGATAAACCCTATAACCCTTGCTCTGCACTGAATACCCCATGAAGTAACCCTCGTCACCTTTTGCACTAAATTTCCCTAAGGCATCACTAGTATCTAGTACTACTACATGACAACCAAAAGGTCTGAGAAAACCAATATTAGGTTTTCTTCCCCAAAGTAACTCATAAGGTGTTTTGTTCTGAATTTTGTTAACCAATGCTCTATTTTGCACATAGCATGCTGTATTAACAGCCTCAGCCCAAAAGGCTATTGGAAAGTGAGCATCAGCCAACATTGTTCTGGCTGCTTCAATTAGGGTTCTATTTTTTCTTTCAGCAACCCCATTTTGTTGTGGGGTTCTAGCAATGCTAAATTGCCTAGTAATTCCTTTCCTGGCACAAAAATCATCCAGCTTCTTGTTCCTAAATTCTCCACCATTATCACTCCTAATCATTTTAACCTCATTTACAGACCTTTTCTCAATCTGAGTGATAAAATCAATAAGAACATCAGCTGTGTCACTCTTCATTGCTAAAAAGAATGTTCAAGTAAACCTAGAAAAGTCATCTGTGACAACAAAGCAATATGACTTACCATTCAAACTTTCTATATTTGTTGGACCAAAGAGGTCCATGTGAAGCATATGAAGAGGTCTAGAACTAGTATGCACCTGTTTGGACTTGAATGAGACCTTGTGCTGCTTGCCTTTAAGACATGCAACACAAGAGTGGTCATTGTGGAAGGCCTTCTCAGGCAAACCATCAACTAAACCAAGCCTCACAAGTCTTTTTATATTTTTAAAATTTATGTGCCCTAGTCTCCTGTGCCACAAATTACTTTCATCTACTGAGGCCTTAGCATAAAAACAAGACATAATGGTATTCACTTTAATTCCATTTAAATTCACATTATATATGTCCTTATGCCTAGGTGTTCTATACTCAATATATTTCTCATCAGGGATCTTAAAATCCTTGCTTAACACCAAACACTCAGTATCAGTGAAAAGAACCTTATTTTTGTTATCACAAACTTGTGATACACTAAACAGATTATAATCCAGTTCTTTTACCAGGAAGACGTTCTCAAAACGCAGATTATTGGTGAGAAGGGTTCCTTTGCCTGTAATGGTGCCATAGCCCCCTCCATAGTATACCTTATCACCATCTTTAATAGGAGTGAAGTTCGTCAGATAGTCTTCCTTTCCTGTCATGTGCCTTGAGCATCCACTATCCCAATATCCATAATCATTGATCTGTCTTTGAATGCCCTGCACATAAAGAAAACAAATTAGTTTTATTTGGGAACCCAAGTCTCAGAAGACTTGGATTCATCTGGTTGTTCAATAAGAACAGACTTAGTTCTCACAACAACCCCATTCTCATCCTTTTTAGGATGAAATACCCAGTTAACCCCAATAGGTTTTGTAATGACCTTTGAAATGTAATTAAATCTATTGCAAGTCATTGAAATCCCACTATCATTAGGGTTTTGATCTTTCTTGGGTCTCCATGTTAAGCTTGAAGAAGCTTTAGACCCCTTACCTTGTGGCTGCAAATATTTAGGTCTGGTCACGTTTCTGTCAGCGTTGGATTTTGTCCTGTCAACGCTGAAATTACCCTTGTCAGCGTTGAACCTAGGGTTTGCTACAGGAACCCATTTCCTATCTGACCAGGTGTTTGTCTTTTGAAAAGGTCTTTGTCCATGAGTGTTAGACCTTCTAGAAAAGAATGGGGCAGGTCTAATCACTTGTGGACTTTGCTGCACACAAGGTTTGGGTCTGACAACGTTTGACTTCCTAACAACGTTGACTTTCTTCCTATCAGCGCTGAAATTGTTCCTATCAGCGCTGGCTTTGGGAGCGTTGACACACTTGTATGCCAAATGTGAAAAGCTACCACAAGTGTAACAGGCTTTCTTAGACACAACCTTAGGTCTAGTAGAGAAGAAACCTGTTCCATGATTGCTAACTTGGCTCTTGGGTGACCTATTATTCCTATACATCTCTGCATATTTAATGGTAGGTCTTCTAACAGTGTTTGAACCTAGGTCAACAGCTTTACCAGTGATTGGATGAGTAACCTTAATGGGTGGTGATTCATTGGGACATTCACATAGCAAACCTCCCTTAACAAATAAAGTAGGGTTAGCTTTCTTCCAGTCATTTAGGTCAGTCAGTTTTTGTTGATACTCTTCCACTGGAGTGACAACTCTTGGTGGAGGAATGAATTCCTCTTCTTGGCATTCTGGTATACCAGTCCAAGACAAATCCTTTCTAAGGACACCATAGAAGTCACCAGCTGGTGGTGGAACCAAAGAGTAATCATTCATCCCAATCCCAGTCATGTCCTTAGGATCCCTTTGCTTAGCTACACAGTCTCCTAGGGTTTGGGTGGCTCTGTCAAATCTTTGAATCTTGAGGTCAACATTATCTTTATTCTTAATGGCCTCATCTAACTTAGCCTTTAGGTCTCTATTGACCTTTGTCATGATGTTTCTGATATCCATACTACCCTCTAGCTCATGTTTTAAGATATTTATCTTATCTTTTAAGTCAAATTCCATTTTCTTGTATTCAGAAACGGTTTTCTCAGTTTCAGTAAGAGCTAGTTGGTAATTGGACAATTTACACCTTTCAGTGCTCATATCATCTTTTAGTTTTAACACCTCTTTGTTAAGTCTATCAGTGTTTAACCTACAACCTTTGCTACAAAAAGCATCATCATATACCTCATTATCAGATGAAGAGGAGGAGTGTGTCATGAGAGCATATTCAACATGCTCTTCTTCTTCAATATCAGCAACCAAAGCTTTATCCTCTTCAGCATTCGTAGCTAGATAGCTCCAATCCCATCCTGTACCATCAATTCCTTGAACTGCAACCATGGCTTTGGAATCCTGAGCTTTAACAATCTGGCTTGAGGGTTTACCAGCATCAGATCTTCTAGGAGATCTGCATTCCCTCATGAAGTGTCCCATACGATGACAGTTGTAGCATTCAACTTTGGATTTATCAAATCCAGCTGTGTCTTTAGCATTGAAGGTCATCTTCTTCTTGAACCTTCTATTCCACCTATTTGCTCTTATACTAGCAAGAGCCATGTTCCACTTGATGTCCATCTCTTCCAAGTGCTCATCACTTATCTGCTCAAGGTCCTCATATGTAATCACTGAACCATTGGGCAAAGAAGCAATGTAAGCACACACAGTATCCAAATCCAAACCAGCAGGTTTAACTCTTGGGGAGTCACTCATGAATGTGTCAGCGTCTGAAAAGGAGACGTTGACAAGACTTGTTCCAGCGCTGACATATGATGATCTAGTAACTGGATGCATATAAGAGTCCTTCTGATTGAATTGACCTTCACTATGAGAGAAGAAGGCCATGTTGCTGGAGCTAGCTTTGCTTCCATGATCTGAAAGAGTTTCATCTTCCAACAATCTTAGTTTGTTGTAGATGTCATCAAACGAGGAGCTCTTGTAAGTATTGTTGGCAAGAATAGATCTTGCCTCAATCTTCCATGCCTCACCAAGACTTTTAAGAAAGGTAGCATTGGTGTCAACATCACCTACTTGTGTCCCCATGAAGGACAACTTGCTTGTGATGTCAAGCAATCTGCTTCTCACACTACTCAGTTTCTCATTGGGTTGAGCTTTAAAGACAACATAATCATGCAGAAGTTGCTTTTTCTTTTCTTCCTTAGTGTCTGCATTGCCACCATATGCAACTTCAAGTGCTTCCCAAAGATCCTTAGCAGATTCATAGCCTCTATATTTGTGCTGGTTTTCTTGTCCCAAAGAGACTTTTAGAATATTTAGGGCTTTCATGTCAACCCTTTTCTTTGCAATATCTTCAGCACCTACAGCTCTACCATCTCCTGGTTTTTCTTTCTTATCCTCATCAGGGCATCCTTCAACAGCTGATCTTTGAGTAATGGCATCAAGAATCTTTTGAGCCTTATTGAATGAGTTCCCATATTCAATAATCTCCCAGAGTGTGTAGTTATAGATCCCTAGATATTGTTCAAAGTTGAACTTCCATAGGTCAAAGTGGGTTGCATCAAGCATGGGAATCTTGATGTTAGGTAAGGTTGAGGAGGAGGAGGTTATTGCTTCAGACATGATGTTGTTAGGGTTTCTGAGAAAATTAGGTTTTGGTGTTCGTGTATGGTTCTGGTGTTCTTCAAAGATCAAAAGTTCCTCAACAAGCTCTGATACCACTTGTTGATCCCAAACTTAGATCGATTAGCTTTGTGTATACGAGATTAGATCAAGTATAACACGTAGAGAAACCTTTGTATATGCTTTGTGAATCTAAGTGTTATGCGGAATTTAACACTTAAACAAGAACACACAAGATATAAACAAACTTTCACTTTGATTATCAATGTCGAACTTACTTACAATGAAAGATGTTTATGAACGAAAACTTATGTAAAACTTGATATTGGACATTAACCTAAAGGCCTTCTTTTATAGACTAAGAAGCCTTGTACAATAAGCTACGTATCAACTATTCTAGGTAAAGATAAATATAGAAAATACATTGTCGTTTCTATCCTTACTAGAAGTATTCTAGAATATACTAAACGTGTAGATTGTATCTTCCATCAGTGCTTGTCTTCAATGTGTCAACGCTTGACTTTAACTTGTCAACGCTTGAGCTGTCAGCGCTTGTTTTGTTCCTATCAACGCTTGAATTGTTCTTGTCAGCGCTCAAGTGATCTGGCCTTAATTTATTCCCAACAGTGATGTGTAATCGTATGATCATCGGCTGGAAAATAGCTGATAGTCTGCTAATGTGCACTCCTTTTGGATGAAAGAAGACATGTAGGATTGGTTAAATTGTCGAATGACGATTCAAATATTTCTAAAGGTTGAAACGACTGTAAGCGTGTTGGTGTTCTATATTAACCTACTGAAAAGTCAGGCATTTAGATATGAACATAACTACATATTGTTTCATGTTTCTCTTGTGGTTAAGATCTGGATACATAGCAATTAGAAAGCTATGAGTTTGGTTAAAACTAAACCTCTCTTAGCGTAGGATTCTCTAGAACACATAAGTTAGTGTAGGATTTTCTCCTTTACGCGTAGGCTTAGTCATGGTAAAATTTACCGATTTTCCTGGTGGAAAACCCATGCTGAGTGTATTTAGGAATCTGAACATTCCTGAATATAATGAGGATCTTTTCATCAACCTGAATTGAAAGCCTATATATACATGGATGATATAACGGCTTCTAAGATGGACATGAATATCCGAATATGAAAACGTGAAATAAAAGTGTCATGACAGCACACGAAATAAACGTGGCAGATTTTACTGAATGTGTTTCGTTCGTCTCACACGGAACGAACACTATGTGACCAACTATGAACAATAAGCCGGAGATGGTACTGAAATTTTAGTGGCTTGATTTGTACATGGCATATCAGAATAAGTATACCCTTGGAAAGGTACCTTGAATCACTGAGGCTGAGTTTAGAATTATGCATGAGTCGTGTGTCTTGAATTATGTCCTGAGAGCTATACGTGTGACATGTGTCTTGACTGGTATCTGGATATGTGTCTTCAGTAAATATACATGAGAGGATGTGTCTTGACGGATGTCTTGACATATGAAAAGAATCATAATGAAAATGGTGGTCAAAATGCCAGAGTTGGCGGATCTACTGGACTGCTGACCCTTGTAATTCTGGTTAAGTCTGTGACCGGTGTTCTGTTGTGATTGCTAGAATACTTGTTGTCACAGTAGTGGTTACTATTGTCTTGTCTGTCAGTCCCATGATGGTCATTCTCATGACGGTGATTCATGTAATTATTTAGCTGAGTGGCCGACTGGTACCGGTTCCCACTCATATGACTGAAAAGTTAACTGAATGATGTGTGACATATAACTAAAAGGTAAGGACATGAATTGGGATGTAAATCATATGGTGGTGAAGCATCTTCTCGTCTGATCGCTTGGTCTAACGCCTTGGTCTTCGTCTTGTAAGATCTCCAGGTTGTAAACAGCATCAGCATCTCGTAGCGTCTCCAAATAATCAGCAACATCAACATTTAGTAACAATCTGAAGCTATGAGCGACATCAGCAACTTGTAGATATCAACAAGTGGAGTACGACTGAGATGATTTAGATTCGACTAGCAAATACTCTTGGAGTATTTGTAGATGAAATACACATGTATTACGACACGTGTAGTGCAATGAAATACGGTACATGGAGTACACGTGGAACGTGGTACATGGATTACACATGGAATGTACATGAAATGATCGGTATGGGGTCGATCATCTGACTTGATTTTAAAGGAAAATAATTGGTTAAACGGTTAGAAAAACTGAGCTGGAATGAGCATCATGATAGCCTAGCAATTCCAGCATAGACATCAATCTGGTTGCATAGAGAAAGAAACTAGAAGTGTGGTTAAATGAATTTCAACGATGATTTGCATGAAAACATGATTAATGAAAACCAACCATGACTATCATAAAAGCAGGATTAAATGAAATCCATCATTGTCTAGCATGAGGGCGTGATCAACATGGTGAAAACATAATTTACATAAAGAGTCATGGAACATAATCGTCATGAAGATGAAACTATCATGAAGAAACATGAAAAAAAAATTAACATGAAGGAGCATAAAACATAATCAGCATGAAAACAAAGTTAACCATGATAGTATGAAAACATACTTGACATAAAGAAACATAACAATTTATGATGGAACATGAAAAGTTTATGACTATAATGAGATAAATATTTAAGTTAATAGTGTGGACGACTAGGAGTTGTTTCACAGTGCAAACCAATGCAACTTAAATGATAAGTATGACTTAATATAACCTGACCTAAACATAAAAGATGCATGAAGTACTTTATAATGCATGAAACAGTTTAAAATTCATGGTTAATAAATATGATGATATGTACATGAGTGAACGCCTATGGGTCGGTTCACAAAACAAAAGTCAACTATGGACGCCTATGGGTCGGTCTACTAATCAACAAAAAGTTTCGATAAAAGCACATGCGACTAAATAGGGCCAGTCCTGTACCAACCATTATTTAGTCAAAATTCCTGCGACAATGAGATGCATACATGAATGAATATATGAAATGAAACTAAATCAATGCGTGAAAACCAACTGTCTAAACCTAACAGTAAACGTATGACCAAGTATGAACTACAATGGTTCAGTCCATATTAGCCAAAGTTCTCAAGGAACATCATGCATAAAACAATTACATGTAACTAAGTATGGATGCCGGTTATCCAATCCATATTAGTAAACACATTTATGAGGAAAAATCATGGTTAAAACATCAAAGTGCTGAAAAATATCGATACGTCGAATAACAAGCGTTGGCTTAGGAAGGTCCTGGTGACTACCCATTAGTCACAGGTCAAGTTTTAGAGCCTACAGGTCGAAACCTTCTCTCTGATACGATAATTGTAACACCCCATTTGGATAAATAGAATATCACAGGATAATCATGGCGTAATATCAAAGCATAAGGTAAATGTCCTAGAACATTACATGACCATAATGGATAACAGGAATCAAACATCGGTCCCCAACATAAACTCATAAACATAGCATAAAGTAAAAGTAATGCAGAAAGAACAGAACATAAAATAGCTCCCATCCTATGCATAAACCTTTCCATGCTCCTAACCTTGTGTACCTGCCGTTTGGGGACATGTAAAGAGAAAACGGCTGAGCGAGACGCTCAGTGCGCGGATATAAAATAGTAACATGGAATATCATAACATAAGTGAAGGCTGAAATGAAAACATAAAAATGAAAATGCAGCGGAATAATGTAAGTCCTGGGAAACCTGGTGACATGTAGTAAACTTGTAACTTGAAATAAACTGGTTTATTCTTAAAGTATCATGTTCATGTAAATACTGAAAGTCTGCTGTTTAATTATGAAACTATAATTTAACTGCCAAAGAGCTCATATAGGTCATGAAATATATCAACGTGCATGAATACATGGAGGGGTGACCTCGTCATGCTATAGAGGGGTAACCTCTAAATACTATGTTGGGTGGAGGGATCAGCTCCAATGTGAAGGATGTAGAGCACACACCACATTCACCCTGATAACTTGTAACACTTATAAGCCTAGGATGCATCCATACGCCCCACTAAACATACATATAAAAATGGCCAACCTAAACATGAGTGGGACGATGCAGGATATCACTCTCCTGCATGTGAGTCACGACACCGGTGCCTCTAGTGTCGTGGTTACGGTACCTCCGTAACTAGTACAAAAACTGGTCATGCTTGTATATAATGCTCTGGCAATTTATTTAGTTATTAACATGATTACTGAGAAGCTTAAACATATACTGGGGAAAAACATTTGGCTGCAGACGGGGAATCCTAAACATGCATAGGAAAGGAAGTCCTTACTGAAAGGACGGAAATCCGTACCTCACGTCCAGTAACGCAAATGAAGAATAACGTGGAGGATGAAAACGTGAAGAAGATCACACTCCATAAATGCTACATAATAAAGATGGACATGTATGAGTCGCTTGGTTAACTTATACTTAATAATTTTTAATTACTTGATGTAATCTTAACTTGTTCTTGTATTGCCTTAACGTTCTTGACTTATTTTATAACCCATGTATCATGCTTAGTGTATTTTATGTTCATATGTTTTAATTAGCATAAAATATATTTATTTCATGATCGTGTAGTAAACTCTACTTAATAAATACTTACGCTAAAATAATAATTATTAGTTAATATTAATGTGCATGGTTTTACTTGAAATCATAATTCATATCCTAACATGATAATTTAATAAAACTAACGTTAACTAGATAATTAAATAATTAATATAAGTCAAGTTTATTAATTTAATTACGCTAACAAATAATTGGGTTAATATCGTTAATTAAATATATCTTAATTCGCGTAAAAATATTTAACCATAACGTATAATTAATACTGAATTATTCTTGCTTAATAAGGTATTCTAATGTACCCAAGCCTACCGAGAAACCCGTGTATCGGTCGCACGAAACAAACACACTAACAAAATAAATACCCTAAAAATTCCATGTTTTCCAATATATACCAATTCCTGTTCTACCCGATATATAAAAACAGTTCTATCCAAGATACAAAATTTTGTGTCGTCCGATACCTTAACGCCAGTTCTACCCGATATATATATCCCTGTCTTGTCCGAGAAACCTGGGAAGGCAAATGTTGATTTAGGTTGCTTTGTTTAACCCTGCTGCTACCCACTGGTATATATTTTCACTTGCTGTTTGGCTGACTATAGCCACTGTATGGACGAAAAACCACACAGCCTACCCTTAGGGTTTGCGGTTGTTTGGAAAATAAAACACCACCGAGACCTTAGGGTCTCGGTTTGTGTGCTAAATCAAACACATCGGCTCCCATACGAAACCCTCCCTAACCCCACTATTTCTAACATGTTTTAAACTTCTTTAAGTCGGGTTCAAGATCCATACAACATGAAGAAAGAAATTAAAACGAATTAGGGTTTCGAAATCAAGATCACGGCATAAACCTGATTCTTGATCATAACCTCGACTCTTGTTCTTCCTGGATTAAATCCAATGTTTGATCTTGGTTCTTGGAGTGGAAGCGACGCAGAAGGGATCCAAAGAAAAGAAAAAAAAACGACGGCCTGTGTATTTATTTTAGGGTTTTATGATACTTCCCAAAACTATAAGTACTCCCCTGTGGTTTTGTTTTAGGCCGACTAGGATACCCTGTTGGGCTCACGGGCCATTCTCTTTCTTCTTTCCTTTGTCCAAACAGCCCCTTGTCTTATTATTAGTTTTCGCGACTTTTAAATATTACGCGTATACATGTTTTAATGTCGGGTATTCTTATTTCTTGTTGTACTTAATGTCGTGTTTTAATATATGTTATACGTGATTACATAAAATATATTAATAATAATAATAATAACATACGTCATTATTTGTCGTACTAAAATAATATACGTAGTATTTGTGTTAAATATTCGTATCGCGTGCCGTATTATTAAATAATTCGTAAAGTTTAAATTTATACGTAATTTCATGTATGTAATATTCTAGGGATTTTATGCGGGTTTTACAGTTTTGGTACAGCGCTGAAGTTGATCAAACCTCATCACACATCACCTTCAACCTTTCCACACATCCACAACCCTCACATTTTATTTCCACACCTTTGCCAAAGTCATTGGACTTCCAGTCAATGAGGGCATGTTTGTTGTACCCGCCAACGCCATAGTAAAGAAGGCTCTGGCTACCCTTCGTCCTTATGATGAGGATGACAAATCCTTCACCACCCAAGGTTTCCAAAACAAATCACTAATCAAAGTGAATTACTTTTCACCCATCTGGAGGACGCTGATGCTGTACATTGTGAAATGTCTAGGAGGAAACCAGGGGTCACATGATCAGCTTAATGGTGCTCAGCAAGCAATCGCTTACAAATTAATTTGGGGACAAGATATAAGGATCGCCCACATTCTTTACACTGACCTCATTGCAAAGCTGGAAAACAAAGGGAAAAAGCATCGACTGACCACCATCTGCTACATAAGATATCTCTCTCTCCTCATAGAGGATATGCTTGGTAAAACCTATACAAATGATGAACTTCACTCCTTCTCTCCCATTCGCATCACTCCAGCCTCACTAAAGACTCCCTTGGAGGATGAAGTGCCTCTCAGCAGGCATATGATGCAGGTTGCTGGGTTACTCGTTGCTGATGGAGAGCCCTTGATCCCTCACAATGAGGTGAATGCTGAAAGACAAACTGACAAGTCTTTGTCCAAGACCTCTATGAAGTCCACTTCTCAGCCCAAGGTGCCTAAGGACAAGAAGAAGAAGAGGAAAGACATCCCCCTTTCCTCTGAAACCCCTTCTGTTAATCCTTCCAAGACGAAGAAGACCAAGAAGAACCTATCCCCTTCTCTGGTGGATGTGGTTGAAGAGCCTGCCGCTGACAAACAACCAGAGTCTAGCGTCTCCCTGTCAGCAGAGACGACTAAGAACCTACTCAACACTAATATCTCTCAGGTATTAGTTTGCCATTTTTTTTCTTCTCTTGGAGGTTCACATACAATCGCTCTCAACATTCTGTAGGAAAGAGTGATGAAGTCTTAGGGTTTTCCTCAACCCATAGAGTGTCTGTGTCAGCACCTAGAACTCTTAGGATTATCTGTACACTCTGTCTTAACACAAGGATATGATTCACTTGTGCTCATAACGTACCCCGATGATCCTTCACCCTCTGGACTGTGCTCTTGTCCATAACAACTTGAGCATGCTATAGGTCCCGACCCAGAGTCTCTGCACCTCACGTGGTCTATGGGTCCCCTCATATGAAAAGAGTCCCAAAGAATTTATTCTTTTGGGGGGACTGAATAATCACCCTTAGTCTTCCTAGGCGTAGCGATAAAAGGAGACCATTACCTTCAAATATGTCATAACTAAAAGAGTCCCAAAGAATTTATTCTTTTGGGGGGACTGAATAATCACCCTCAGTCTTCCTAGGGCCAGCGATAAAAGGCGACCTTTAACTTCCATTAACTCACAATTAAAAGAGTCCCAAGGAGCAATCCTTCAGGGGGAGCTGGATAATCACACCCAGCTATCCTAGGGGCAACGAACGGCGACCATTCACCACATAATTTTCACAAATCAAAAGTCCCAAGGAGTAATCCTTATGGGGGAGCTGGATAATCACACCCAGCTATTGTAACACCCCATTTTGGAAATGGAATCTTACGCATAATCATGGCGTGTCATCAAAGCATACAAGGATAAATGTCTAAGCATTATTTGACCATAAAAGGGAAATACCGGAATCAAACATCGGTAACCCCAAAGTAGAGCTCATCACACACAAACATAAATACTGTAAAAGGAAAGGACGAAACAATGTCCATAGAAACTGTATTAAAGTAAAGGAAATGCATAAAGTAAAGAAAGACAGTAAAGCTTCCAGTCCATATGCACGTACGTTTGAGATCTACGAGCGTCCCTGAGTACCTGCCGTTTTGGGAACATGAAAAGGAAAACGGCTGAGCAAGACGCTCAGTGCACGGATGTACAATATAGCATGAAATAGGATAAGCATGTAACATATAACAGCGGAAGACTAAGTTCTGAGTAAACTGGTTAAGTATTAAGAAAACTGGTTTTATAGTTTGAAAAGCCTTATGTTTATCTTATGAAAGCTGTTTTAACATAAATATATCATAGCCCATATAGGTCATGAAAAGGTCACGTGCATGAATACTTGGAGGGGTGACCTCATCATGCTGATTAGAGGGGATGCCTCTAATTAATATACTGGTTTGGGTAGGAGGGATCAACTCCTTGTGAAGGATGCAAGGCACACACCACATTCACCATGATATACTGAATAAAACATGTAACTAGGATGCACCCATACGCCCCACATGATATAATAATATGGCCAAAACTGAAAAGGGACGCCACGAGCAATCACTCCGCCGTGGGGAAGTCATAACATTGGTGCCTCCAATGTTATGGTTATGGTACCTCCATAACTAGGTGAAACTGGTCATGCTTGTATATGGCTATAGATTATGCTAATTAAACATAAGCAGTTCAAAACAATAAAACAAATACTGGGAAAACAGTTGGCTGCATACGGGGAAATCCTAATAAGGAAAGAATGTCCATACTGAAAGGACGGGAATCCGTACCTCAAGTCCAGTGAATGAACGGAAGAAAGACTCCTACTTCTGGATCACTAACGCTACATGAATACACACGTGTATAAGTATCGATTCACTGATTACGTACTGGGTTTTATGTCTCGTGTTAGCTTACTTTGTATGTTTTAGGTCATGGTTTACTGTTTAAAGCCTTAAACTGTGTTTATCTTGTATTCTGATTAATCTGATTAAGTATTACTGGTATTTCATGTATTATTATACTTACTGTGTAATAATAAGTAACTTTCCAAAAATAGCAGGTTTCCAAAAATAGAAAGTTTCCAAAAATAGAAAGTTTCCAAAAATAGAAATTTTCCAAAAATAGAAAGTTACCAAAAATAGAAAGTTTCCAAAAATAGAAAGTTTCCAAAAATAGAAAGTTTCCAAAAATAGAAAGTTTCCAAAAATAGAAAGTTTCCTAAAATAGAATTTACTGCTAAAAATAGATTAGTTTCTAAAAATAGAAAGTTTCCAAAAATAGATCAGCTGCCTTAATTAAATAAGTTTCCATATATAGAAGGTTTCCATGATTAGATTAGCTGCCTGAAATAGATAAATTTCCATATATAGAAGGTTTCCATTAATAGATTAGTTGCCTTATTTAATTAAGTGTCTATAAATAGAAGTTTCCATATTTAGAATTAAGCTGGTTACATAAGCTAACATATAAGTCTAAGTGTTTATAAGCTTATTTCTTAAGTCATATGATATAGTGTATAGTTTAATTATTATTTCATGTATTTTAATTAAACTATAGGTTAAGCATTTTAATTAAAGTGTAACATGTTTTAATTAAAATGAACTAAAATACTTAGGTTAAAATGTGTATTATTATTATTAATAATATAACCTAAGTCATGTCTAAATTAATTAATTATAGGCATGTTTTAAATAATTAATTAATTATAGCTTATAACATAAAATACTTAGGTTAAATTAATATCATGCTAAATTAATAATTAAAATAACCTAAGTCATGGTTTAATTAATATTTCATGTTATTAATTAATATATATCCTAAGTTCATAATTCATAAAAATTAACATGTAGCATAAATCATGATTTAACCAACGAACCATGAATCGGGCATGAACTCGACACCGTACCCCGAGCCAAACTCGGGGTACGTGTGCCCCCTGCTGCCGTGGGTCCCACAAGCACCAACCAAGACCAAAAATAGTCTTGGTGGTGGCGGCAATAAGCAAACCGAACCCCCCCTCGGGTTTGTTATGCTAGGCAGCTAAAACAAACACCCTTTTAAATCATCCTTTGATTTTAATTTACCCCGAAACATGTTAGATCAATGTTTAATTATCATGTTTTAATAAGAATAATAATAACATGTTCATGAAAATAATCAAAGATTAAAAAGAATTAAAAAGAAGGGTTTAGAATGATATACCAATACGTAGCTTGAAAGGGGATGAACAAACACGGTTTCTAGCACTTGTTTTTAATGTCAAAAATCAACAACACCCTCCTATGGTGGTGTTATAGGTGGCGGCACAAGAGAGAGCAAGGAGGAGGAGGAGAAAACTTTTTAGGTTAAAATGTTATTTTTCTTGAAAAGTGAAAAATGAAAACATATTTACCATAACCCCCCTTTTCTTGTAAAAGTCCATGGGCTTGGCCCACCTTGGTTGTTGTGCCGTGGGTATGGGGGCCCCACATGGGGTACCCGTACCTTTTCTCGTGTCCCGATGTTTCGTGTTCGTTCACGGTTAAACGTGTTCGTGTTTAAAGTGTTACTGTTTATTTTATCATGTCGTTTATCGTAATGTTAACGCTCGTAATTATATTATATGTATTTACGTAATTATTCTAGTTTGTATTTTAAATGGTGATCATGATTTAATTATGTTCACGTGACATATTTATTGACTGTTTATCATGAGTTCGTACGTAATCGATACTTATCATGTCATACACGTATGCACTTGCTTGATTACTAGCACATGAATGTGATCATAACTAAATGAGGTAAGTTTTAATCTAGGACGTACGATCTTAAGGGCACTATTCATGGTAAAAGCATGCGGGTTTTACAATTCTTCCCCCCTAAAAAGAATAATTCGTCCCCGAATTATAGATAAAGTAACCTGGAAAGAAGTAACATACCCGAACTCAAAATATGAAGTGAGGGTAAGAAGCCCGGATAGACTCCTCTGTTTCCCAAGTGGCTTCCCGCTCGGTATGGTCCCTCCAAAGAATTTTGACGAATGGAATCGTCTTCCTTCTCATGACTCGTTCTTGCCTGTCGAGCACACGTTCGGGTTCTTCTATAAAAGTGAGATCTTCACGTATCTGTTCCAGTGGATACTGAACCATGTGAAGGGGATGATAATTGTACCCTCTGAGTAAGGACACATGGAACACGTTATGCACGTGCGAAAGCTGAGGAGGTAACGCCAATCGGTAAGATACTTCACCGATTCGTTCAATGATATCAAAAGGTCCGATGAAACGAGGACTGAGTTTTCCTTTGATCCCGAAGCGTTTAACACCACGTGCCGGCGAAACCTTGAGGAAGACGTGATCTCCCACATTAAAATGTATGTCCCTACGATGCTTATCGGCGTAACTCTTCTGACGTGACCGTGCTTCCTGCAGCTTCTGCATAGCTACTTCGATCTTCTCATTGGTCATTTCTATAATCTCTGGTCCTTCGAGTGTTCGCTCTCCCACTTGATCCCAGCAAGTTGGAGCGCGACACTTTCTGCCATACAACATTTCGAAAGGAGCACATTTGATACTTGCGTGCCAGCTGTTGTTGTATGCAAACTCGACCAAACAGATGTAATCGTCCTAATCACCTGTCCATTCCAACGCACACGACCTTAACATATCTTCCAATGTCTGAACTGTTCGCTCCGACTGTCCGTCCGTTTGAGGATGAAAGGCCGTACTCAGCTTAAGTTGTGTACCCCAAGCTTTTTGCAAACCTTTCCAGAATCGCGACGTGAAACGAGGATCTCTGTCTGAGACGATGCTGGAGGGAGTACCGTGAAGTCTCATGATCTCCCTTCTGTAAGTATCTGCGAGTTTACTTACCGGATCTTCCTTGCGTATCGGTAAGAAATGAGCTGATTTGGTGAGTCGATCAACAATGACCCAAATAGCATCGTGCTTCTTCTTGGTAGGCGGAAGACCGGTAACAAAATCCATGGTGATTTTGTCCCACTTCCACTCTGGAATATCCAACTGTTGAAGGAGACCGCCCGATCGCTGATGCTCAATCTTAACCTGCTGGCAGGTAAGACATTTGGAGACATAAGTGGCTACATCCTGTTTCATACCACTCCACCAAAAGTGCTGTCTGATGTCATGGTACATTTTTGTCGACCCAGGATGTATAGAAAATGGGGAGCTGTGAGCTTCCGCTAACAATGCTTCCCGGAGTTCTTGATTGTCAGGAACACAAAGTCTCGTGCCCTGCTAAACGATACCGTCTGCGTCCATTCTGAATTATGTCTGCTTCTCTAAATTCTAAATTATCGCCCAAATCTCTCCATCATCCTTCTGCTCTTCCTTGATCCTAGACAGTAACTCAGGTTCTACTCTAAGATTCGCCCAGTATCCGTGCTGCCCACGTACCTTGATTTCGATGTCTAGCCGCTCCAAGTCTCTTATGTTTTGTTCCTTAATTTCAATGCCATTGATCATTCCGGACTTTCTGCATAGTGCATCTGCTACTACATTAGCCTTCCCGGGATGATACTGTAGGTTAATATCATAATCCTTCAACAGTTCCAACCATCTCCTTTGTCTCATATTCAATTCTCGCTGTGTGAAGATATACTTCAAGCTCTTGTGATCCGTGAAAATGTCGCATGATTCTCCGTATAAGTAATGCCTCCATATTTTCAATGCGAACACCACTGCAGCAAGTTCCAGGTCATGCGTAGGATAGTTTTCTTCATAGGGCTTAAGCTGCCGTGAAGCATACGCGATCACTTTCCCATGTTGCATGAGAACACAGCCCAGTCCCTTCCCCGATGCATCGCTATAGATCTGAAATCCACCTGTACCAGATGGGAGAGTAAGAATAGGTGCAGATACTAACTTCTGCTTTAGGTCTTCGAAGCTCTTCTCTCGTTCTTCCGTCCAGACGAATTTCTCTCCTTTTCGCATCAGTTTGGTGAGAGGTAGTGCCAAACGGGAAAAGTTCTCCACGAATCTGCGATAATATCCAGCTAAGCCCAAGAAACTGCGGACCTCAGTCGCTGACGTTGGTCTTGGCCATTTAGTGATAGCCTCAACCTTCGCTGGGTCCATAGTGATCCCTTCAGTTGATACGATGTGACCTAAGAATGCCACCTTGTTTAACCAGAACTCACACTTGGAGAATTTCGCATACAGCTGCTTCTGACGAAGAATCTGTAGTACTGTACGGAGATGGTCTTCGTGTTCCTCCGTGGACTTTGAGAAAATCAGGATGTCATCGATGAATACAATGACAAACTTATCAAGGAATTCATGGAAGATTCTGTTCATCAGATCCATGAATACTGCTAGAGCATTGGTCAGGCCAAATGGCATGACCACAAACTCATAATGGCCATAGCGGGTACGAAAAGCAGTCTTGGCAATATCCTGCTCTTTAACCCTTAGCTGATGGTAGCCTGACCTTAGATCGATCTTCGAGAAGTGTTTGGCTCCTTGAAGTTGGTCAAACAGATCATCTATACGTGGCAGTGGATATCTATTGCGGATGGTAATCTTATTAAGTTCACGGTAGTCAATGCAAAGTCGCATGCTGCCGTCCTTCTTCTTAACGAACAAGACCGGTGCGCCCCATGGAGATGCTCTTGGTCTAATGAACCCTCGTTCAAGAAGTTCCTGCAGTTGGTCCTTCAGTTCTTTTAGCTCTATGGGAGCCATACGATACGGAGCCTTAGAGATTGGCTCAGCTCCTGGAACAAGGTCGATGTTGAACTCCACTTCTCGTGCAGGTGGTATGCCTGGAAGTTCAGCTGGGAAGACGTCTTGAAATTCCGAAACTACTAGTTGATCCTGAATCGATGGGGATTCAGCATCCATGTCATGAACTGTAGCTAGATAACCTTCGCAGCCATGTGACAGTAATGCACGTGCTTGCAAGGTAGATATGACTTGTACAGACCATCCGGGTATGAACCCGTTATGAATGTACTCTGGTGCATTAATATCGCCGAAGATCACCCGGTATGAGTGGCAGTCTATGGTAGCATGGTGCTTGGATAGCCAGTCCATGCCGAGAATCATATCGAACTCCATCATGTCTAGGGGAAGTGCATCTACTGCACGAACTTTATCGTCAAACTCTAGAGGAAGACTCTTGTATACATGAGTTTTTAATACAGAGTCCCTCAAAGGCGTGGAAATGGTAAGCCTATTTTCTAATGGCAAGGGAAGTGTCCTGATGTTCTTAGCATATGTAGTGGAAATAACTGAATGAGTGGCACCCGTGTTGAAAAGAACACATGCAGCTTGGCCGTACATATACAAAATTCCAGTAATGGTACCTGTAGATTTGTTTGCCTGATCGCGCGATGTCGTGTAGACACGCCCAGTGGTAGGAGGCGGTTTAGTATCAGCATGACCCGAAGTACCCTCCATTTCACCCTTACGGCAATCTCTCATACGATGGCCAGGGAGGCCGCACTTGTAGCACGCGTCGGAATCACGACGACATGGGCCAGGGTGTCTGCGATGGCAAGTACTGCAAAGAGGATGAGTGAATCCTCCAGCAGGAGTCCTTGCTTGCTGAGGGCCTGCTGATGACAAAATGTGTTAAAATAAAGTATATGCACGAGTATAAGACATATGCGTCATAAGATGTTCACCAGTGTTAGCTGAACGGTTAGGCTGCGAACCCCTGTGGTTCTGGTCCTTCCCGTTACCGTGGTTCCTGGTAGAGATTAATATAGTGTCAGCATGAGAGATAAATCATGAAATCATGAGAAGATGCGTAAATAGTAGGACCTGCTGTTGTTGGAGTGTCCCGCATTGTTACGGTAATTATCATTACCGCTGTGCCTTTCCACAACAGAACGGTCGTTAGTGTGACCGTTTCCTTTGGGCTGATGAGGCTGCTGCTGAGTAGCCGGCTAAGACCGGTCCCCAGTTTTCTGCCTGGAAGATACAGTTTAAGAGATGATTATAGAACATATAATGATAGGATGGGGTCTGGTTATCGATAGAACACGAAATGTTTACCTCTTGTCGGGTCTTTCAGCTTCCCCGAACTCATCTCGTTCCTGCAACATCTCTAGATTCCTTGCTGCGTCGGCCACTTGTGCTACTGTATTGAACGTAACACATACCAGATTGTTCGCGACCGAGGTGCGAAGTGCCCACCTAAAGTGGTGTGCCTGCTCCTCAGGAGTACCAGCTGCTGCTCCCAGAAAACCAGCTAAGCGAAGAAAGCGCTGCATGAATTCGTTGCTATTCTCGCCCGCTCTCTGACGTATCCCATGGTACTCTCGCTTGAGTTTGTCCTGCTCTGCCTTGGGAAAGAACTGCTCCATCACTCTCTCCTTGAATTGGGCCCATGTCAAACCAGCGACCCAATCATCACCTCCTTCTGACTGCGTCAAGGCTAGCCACCAGTTGAGTACATCGCCTTCAAACCGGTAGCATGCCAATCTCGCCTTGAATGCGGGGTCACATCCCATAGCATTGAAAATCTTCTCAATGTGAGTCAACCAGCTTTCAGCATCGCTGGGGCTATCAGTCTTTTCAAAAGCTCTAGGACGGAGCTTGTTGAATCTTTCCAACCACACTGCTAGTGTCACTGGGGGAGGAGGAGGAGGTGGCTGATTGTGCTGCCGATTGTTGGCAGCTTGGACTTCAGCACGGATGTCATTCCTCAGTTGAGGAAGCAAGTCTTGCATGGCAGCCTGAATTTCAGCATTGAGCTGCTCTTGCTCGCGTGTGAGAACCATCTGACAGTATAACATAAAACATATGATTAACAGTTCGAAACCTAAAATATAAATTATATATATACATGAAAAAAAAAATTTATACCAAAAATTTCACGAGAAAAATTTTATGCAAGAAAATCTTTGTATGAACGCATGATGCAGTTTTATGAAAACTTTTGATGCTCGAGAGTGAACGCCTCTGGTCAGTTCACTCAAAACAAAAGACATATCGAGGGGACGCCTATGGGTCGGTCCCAAATCTAAAAGTTTCGATAAAACACATGCGACTAAATAGGGCCAGTCCTGTACCAACCATTACTTAGTCAAAAACCCTGTAACAATGACATGTATATGTATGCTTAAAAATGATGAATGCATGAAAACAACTGTCAGTTCTAGGAAGACCGTAGTGACTACCCACTAATCACAGGTCATATTTGAGAGCCTACATGTCGAAACCTTGGCTCTGATACCATAATTGTAACACCCCATTTTGGAAATGGAATCTTACGCATAATCATGGCGTGTCATCAAAGCATACAAGGATAAATGTCTAAGCATTATTTGACCATAAAAGGGAAATACCGGAATCAAACATCGGTAACCCCAAAGTAGAGCTCATCACACACAAACATAAATACTGTAAAAGGAAAGGACGAAACAATGTCCATAGCAACTGTATTAAAGTAAAGGAAATGCATAAAGTAAAGAAAGACAGTAAAGCTTCCAGTCCATATGCACGTACGTTTGAGATCTACGAGCGTCCCTGAGTACCTGCCGTTTTGGGAACATGAAAAGGAAAACGGCTGAGCAAGACGCTCAGTGCACGGATGTACAATATAGCATGAAATAGGATAAGCATGTAACATATAACAGCGGAAGACTAAGTTCTGAGTAAACTGGTTAAGTATTAAGAAAACTGGTTTTATAGTTTGAAAAGCCTTATGTTTATCTTATGAAAGCTGTTTTAACATAAATATACCATAGCCCATATAGGTCATGAAAAGGTCACGTGCATGAATACTTGGAGGGGTGACCTCATCATGCTGATTAGAGGGGATGCCTCTAATTAATATACTGGTTTGGGTAGGAGGGATCAACTCCTTGTGAAGGATGCAAGGCACACACCACATTCACCATGATATACTGAATAAAACATGTAACTAGGATGCACCCATACGCCCCACATGATATAATAATATGGCCAAAACTGAAAAGGGACGCCACGAGCAATCACTCCGCCGTGGGGAAGTCATAACATTGGTGCCTCCAATGTTATGGTTATGGTACCTCCATAACTAGGTGAAACTGGTCATGCTTGTATATGGCTATAGATTATGCTAATTAAACATAAGCAGTTCAAAACAATAAAACAAATACTGGGAAAACAGTTGGCTGCATACGGGGAAATCCTAATAAGGAAAGAATGTCCATACTGAAAGGACGGGAATCCGTACCTCAAGTCCAGTGAATGAACGGAAGAAAGACTCCTACTTCTGGATCACTAACGCTACATGAATACACACGTGTATAAGTATCGATTCACTGATTACGTACTGGGTTTTATGTCTCGTGTTAGCTTACTTTGTATGTTTTAGGTCATGGTTTACTGTTTAAAGCCTTAAACTGTGTTTATCTTGTATTCTGATTAATCTGATTAAGTATTACTGGTATTTCATGTATTATTATACTTACTGTGTAATAATAAGTAACTTTCCAAAAATAGCAGGTTTCCAAAAATAGAAAGTTTCCAAAAATAGAAAGTTTCCAAAAATAGAAATTTTCCAAAAATAGAAAGTTACCAAAAATAGAAAGTTTCCAAAAATAGAAAGTTTCCAAAAATAGAAAGTTTCCAAAAATAGAAAGTTTCCTAAAATAGAATTTACTGCTAAAAATAGATTAGTTTCTAAAAATAGAAAGTTTCCAAAAATAGATCAGCTGCCTTAATTAAATAAGTTTCCATATATAGAAGGTTTCCATGATTAGATTAGCTGCCTGAAATAGATAAATTTCCATATATAGAAGGTTTCCATTAATAGATTAGTTGCCTTATTTAATTAAGTTTCTATAAATAGAAGTTTCCATATTTAGAATTAAGCTGGTTACATAAGCTAACATATAAGTCTAAGTGTTTATAAGCTTATTTCTTAAGTCATATGATATAGTGTATAGTTTAATTATTATTTCATGTATTTTAATTAAACTATAGGTTAAGCATTTTAATTAAAGTGTAACATGTTTTAATTAAAATGAACTAAAATACTTAGGTTAAAATGTGTATTATTATTATTAATAATATAACCTAAGTCATGTCTAAATTAATTAATTATAGGCATGTTTTAAATAATTAATTAATTATAGCTTATAACATAAAATACTTAGGTTAAATTAATATCATGCTAAATTAATAATTAAAATAACCTAAGTCATGGTTTAATTAATATTTCATGTTATTAATTAATTTATATCCTAAGTTCATAATTCATAAAAATTAACATGTAGCATAAATCATGATTTAACCAACGAACCATGAATCGGGCATGAACTTGACACCGTACCCCGAGCCAAACTCGGGGTACGTGTGCCCCCTTGCTGCCGTGGGTCCCACAAGCACCAACCAAGACCAAAAATGGTCTTGGTGGTGGCGGCAATAAGCAAACCGAACCCCCCCCTCGGGTTTGTTATGCTAGGCGGCTAAAACAAACACCCTTTTAAATCATCCTTTGATTTTAATTTACCCCAAAACATGTTAGATCAATGTTTAATTATCATGTTTTAATAAGAATAATAATAACATGTTCATGAAAATAATCAAAGATTAAAAAGAATTAAAAAGAAGGGTTTAGAATGATATACCAATACGTAGCTTGAAAGGGGATGAACAAACACGGTTTCTAGCACTTGTTTTTAATGTCAAAAATCAACAACACCCTCCTATGGTGGTGTTATAGGTGGCGGCACAAGAGAGAGCAAGGAGGAGGAGGAGAAAACATTTTAGGTTAAAATGTTATTTTGCTTGAAAAGTGAAAAATGAAAACATATTTACCATAACCCCCCTTTTCTTGTAAAAGTCCATGGGCTTGGCCCACCTTGGTTGTTGTGCCGTGGGTATGGGGGCCCCACATGGGGTACCCGTACCTTTTCTCGTGTCCCGATGTTTCGTGTTCGTTCGTGGTTAAACGTGTTCGTGTTTAAAGTGTTACTGTTTATTTTATCATGTCGTTTATCGTAATCTTAACGCTCGTAATCATATTATATGTATTTACGTAATTATTCTAGTTTGTATTTTAAATGGTGATCATGATTTAATTATGTTCACGTGACATATTTATTGATTGTTTATCATGAGTTCGTACGTAATCGATACTTATTATGTCATACACGTATGCACTTGCTTGATTACTAGCACATGAATGTGATCATAACTAAATGAGGTAAGTTTTAATCTAGGACGTACGATCTTAAGGGCACTATTCATGGTAAAAGCATGCGGGTTTTACAGCTATCCTAGGGGCAGCGAATGGTGACCCTTCAACATATTTGTTTCACAATAAAAGAGTCCCAAGGAGAAATCCTTAGGGGGGGCTAGATAATCACACCCAGCTTTCCTAGGGGCAGCGAATGGAGATCCATAACTTCATATTTATTTCACACTGGTTACTAACAAATATCATAACAGGCTCATAATCTTCATGAAGAACAACAAAATGATGATGCATATTCCATTGCTGGTGATGATAATGCTGAAGCCCACCGCATTGATCTGGATGCCATGTCAGACATTGACTCCATGCCAGAAGATGAGGTCTTTATCATTGAAGATGACCTGACCATTTCAGACTATGCTGATATGGATGCTGATGATGACCAAGTCACATCCGAATTAAAACCCATTTCCTTCCCTTCAATGGAAAATGTTCAAGAACTGGCTGCCAAGCAGCTATGGGACCAGAGGCTCTGTTCACCAACCCCAGTTCCCTTCCCTACCTTGCCCAATGTCATGGAACTGGGGGCAATGAAACACTTGGAACATTTACAAAACCTCAAGCCTGTCCATGTTCCTAGAATGAAAGATGTTCAGGAACTAGCCGCTGAGGATCTCTGGGTCAAGAGGGGAGACATCAGTAAAACCAAGCCTAAAGTCACAAATGATGTCATCCTCTCTGAATTACAAACACTCACCCATGCTGCTGATGAACTCACCACCACCCTAGAGACTTTACTAACTTCATATGTGGAATCTTCAGCAATACATACCATCAGTCCTCACCACAGCTGTGAAAGAAAATGTTGCTGCTATTGCCAAGGCATCTGAGCCTTCCAGGAAACTTCTTCGGGAGCTATTATAGGAGGAACTCAAAGAAATATGCTTATTTGTTCATCAATAATTTGTTAAGTTCCTCAAACCTGGATCAGGCACAGCTTTTGTCGGCGTTATGCCTGAGGGGGAGAATTCAGCAACCTCCACCTCTGAAGAAGATGCAGACACTGCTCTACCTAAGGGGGAGCAATCACTTAAACAACCAGCACCCTCAAAAGTGATCCTAACACCAAAACCCATCAGATCCTTCAACCCCATCACTGAGGTAGCACAGGAAAATGGAAAAGGAATTTCCATTGAGGTACCTGAAACAACCCTACACTCCCTCCAAGAAGAAGGTGGATCCACAGCCAAGAACTTTGACTTGAACAAATTTAAATGTGCTGATGAACCACCGCTAACCCCAGAGTAGGCAAAGGCTCAAATATTGGAACAAAAAAGTTTAGCAAACATTAGAGCTGCTGAAATCAAAAGCAAATAAGCTCTAAACAAACTACTCTCTCCAGCTGTAAAGGAAGCTCAGCTGAATAAGCTAAAAGAACTTGAAGTTAAAAGGAGCAACCTTCAAAAGGAATATGAGAGAATAGTGGACCAAAGAGCAGAGCCCGGTCAAATCACCAAGTACGCATGTTACACTAACAAAGACAAAAGAGTAGTGATGACTTTATACAGAGAAAACCAACTGACCAACTACAAAGTCTTCAGTGACTTTAAACTCAGAGATTTGGGCCTCTCTGAATGGTTAGAAATACTGTCTCTTTCCCAAAAGAAGACTGGGCCTGGTGCTGCCCAAATGATGAAAAACATTCAAGCTAAGCTGAATTGGGTAAGGGACAGTGCAAAGAAGCTGAAGGTACCTCTGCATCCTCAACTATCACAACAACAATCATCTCAAGGACAAAGAAAAAGGAAAACCCAAATGGGGCCTCTGGTAGAAAAGATGGTCACTGAGAATATTGTTATAGATGGAATGCACAGAAACCTGGTACTTCCCAAGGAGATCACCAAACCAGTGGGTGGTCAAGTATACTCAGAACTAGAGACAGGAATGGTCTTCATGAATGGTAATTGTGAGTATTTCTTTCAGCGGATGAATGAACTACATCTGGCATCAACTATACAACTCATCAGACTCAAACAGGGCATCCTAAGGAACTGCAAATTAGCTGATGATTTTGAGTTTGAAGTTGAGCTGATCATTAACTCTAGGAGTGACAAAGTTGAAGCTCAGAGAATCTGCGATCAAGGCCTCGATCGCTGAAGAACCTTTTATTTTGTTTATGTTTACACCGTTGGGTGTTCTTGTAATATACTAGGTACTTTATGTTTAATAAAACTCTGAGGTATGTTTGTTAAATTATGTGTAAGAAGAAGCTGTGTACTCACTTACAATAATTTTAGACTTAGTATAATTTATAAACAAATAGGGGGAGATTGTTGGGCCAATGAAAGTTTTAACTATAGACCAGTATAGATTTGTTTAAATTAGACTAAGTGTTACTGATCGCTGAGAGGACCAGCGACAGAGACCAGACCAGTGGAAGGCAAAGCCTCAGCTGGTACACCAGGAACATTCAAGTCAAAGACAACGTCAGAGAAGTCGAAGACAATCTGAATTCATACTCACCAGCGATTATGGATAGCTGGGATGTAGAAGGAATGTGCTGGTGTTCAAGGATCTCTGAGTTGAAAATACTTAGAGATCACTTAAGAACCCTAGAAGTCTGATATAAGAAAAGCTTGTCCAATCCTTTATAGTTTAGGCGGGAGA
Source organism: Glebionis coronaria (assembly GCA_025667525.1). Lineage (NCBI taxonomy): Eukaryota > Viridiplantae > Streptophyta > Magnoliopsida > Asterales > Asteraceae > Glebionis > Glebionis coronaria. The sequence goes on from CM046875.1 coordinate 72,270,042, forward strand.
ATCTACTAAGTGTTTTGAGCGGGACAAAACAAGAGATTCAAGATAAAGCCTAGTACGACCTAGTGGGATAAAAGGTGAACAGTTGGTAGAACTGTTCACCTAAAGTTGTTTAAAGGTATGTCTCGATTTGGACATGCATTAATACGTTGTACTCTTCCATTCAGAAGATGACACGTATGAACTACTCCCACTAAGGAAGCAACCTCGTACCACAATAAATAGGAGTGAGAAAGAAGAATTAAGGCAACCCTTGTGCTTGGATAAATTATCTAAGTTATTTCTCACTTTGGAACCGCTGAGCCCTCAGCTGTCTACCATTGTCTCATTGGTTCCCTTGTAAACTTGAGTCTCGAATCTAGTTTACTTGTTCTAGGGTTCATTTCTTATTGTCATTCAACGGGTGTATTCATAGCACTTTGTAATACTTTTTTATAACAGTTAATAAAGCATTACGCGTTTGAAAAGTATTTCGTTGTGTTTTTGTGGTTATACGAGTTATAGTTTCAACAATTGTCATATTAAGGGATCTAATCGAAGTCTAAGAAAGAGTGTGAGGCGAATTTTCAGTTGGTTTTGGAGTTGTTTAGGAAAGGGAATTGTACGTGAGATTTTCAAGTGTGAGTTTTAGGAAACTGGTTACTAGGGTAGGTAGTTAGAGATGATGGCATTTAGTTGGAACCAACAAGGCCGAAGCGAAACAAGATGAGGAAGCATTTTGGATGCTAAAGAACTAGCGTGGGTAATGAGCTGATCTTGGCATTACCGAAAGGACTGGGCGGCTTCATGGGGAATGAGATACGTGGAAGAATGATTAAGGTGTGTGAAAGGACGATGAGGGAAGGAGACTGTTATATGACGCGGAAACTGGAGATTCTAGAAGATTTATAAGACTTAGGTAGTGAAGCTGGGTTGGTAGATTTGCTTAGAATGCTCGAGGCATTTGGTGTACAAGACGTAGAGAATGAGCTGCACGGATCATGATCGTCTCCAAACACATATTCAATCCTCTTGATTGAACATTAGACATAGGTGATGGATGGAGTTAAGTGGTGACTTTTCAACATCTTTGCCAGTTTTTCGTTGTTTTCTTGTGACTTTTCAACATCCGTATCTACAGACATGAAAGCAAACAAAACAAGCATATACAATACTATATTTATGTAAAATGTTAATTTAAATCTATTTTATTAGGTAAATAAGATGAATGTTTACACACTTATTAGTTTGGTTCAAGCAAGGGCAACTTTCCTAGACAAGGATGTCAGTCCCAAATGGATCTATTCATGTTTACATTCGGTAACTAACCGTTCATGATAATAGGGATGTTGAAGCATAGTTTGGCTAGGCCGGTCTGACGACTCTCATGGGCCGTTCGTCGCCTTCCCGAGTCCTGAGTAATGCTTCAAACAAAGGTAAACCGGTTAGACGTGGACCCGAGGCCGGAGCCCCCTGGGTCCACCTCCAATGGTCAAGTTAGTATTTGATCGATAAGTTGTATAAGAGGTGTGGTTAAGAGAGAGAACCTGATTATAATGAGACCCCTACCTCTGTTTATATAGGCTTAGGGTTTCTTGAAGGATAAGTTAGGTATGTGTGGGACGCGGGCCTGTTGGGCCGAGCCCATTACCGACTGTACATTGACATGTCCCCCAGTCTAGTATGATATGGTCCATGATCATGTTATGCTAGACTCATTCGTGTATCACGCTCACTAACAACCGCGTGCGGCTTGTTGCTTAGGACATCCTCGTGGGTCGTCTGTAACATATGGCTCCACTCGTAAATGGGCTACCTTTAGCAAAAATATGATGGGTTAGGGTTGCGAATAGTGAGCGAAACCACTATACGTCATCATGTCCCCCCAGTCTAGTATGTGAGGTTGTCACCGAGGTTACTAGACTTTACACCATATCCGGTACCTGTAAGCATATCCACGTCGAAATAAATGGGAAAACACGTATACGTAAGACGGGCGGTTGTGCTCGAATGCTTGGTTTCCCGTGATTAGACGGTAAGGACCCCGTAAAGAAAGCGTGTTCTATAGCCGGGGTAACACTGGCATTGTCAAGGTATCATTCTTATTCATCTCTAACGTGAGGATGATAAGAAGGTTTTGTGAAGGTGGAAGTGGAACCCGTATGTTGCATTGTGAATATTTTGAAGGCGTACTTCTTGTACCCACTGATGATGCAACATAATGCGAATATTGCATTTGTCTTAAGGCCAACAGAATTCAACTTCTGTGGAAAATGATGCGGATATTACATCCGTCTTACGGCCACGACATCCGATAATGACTTCCAAAATTTGTCACAGTTTTTCCTAGATTAAACATAGTTGATCAGGCTCCATCTAATTAAGTATAAACGATGTACATCTTGGAATTTCACTCTTAGCCGGGCCAAGTAATTCATCACAGAAGACGTACATCCGTAACAAAGATATGTACCAACAGAAGACGTACTTCTGTGGCAGAATGAGCCAGTGGAAGGCGTACTTCCACGGCAAAAGATAACGATGCGCCGTGGAAGAATGCTTCCACGGCGAAAATAATGAGCACGTGGAAGAGATACTTCCACGGAGAAAATAAGAAGCACGTGGAAGAGATACTTCCACGGCGAAGATAATAAGCACGTGGAAGAGATACTTCCACGGCGAAAATAAGGAGCACGTGTAAGAGATACTTCCACGACGAAAATAACAAGCACGTGGAAGAGATACTTCCACGGCAAAAATAATAAGCACGTGGAAGAGATACTTCCACGGCGAAAATAAGGAGCACGTGGAAGAGATACTTCCACGGCGAAAATAACAAGCACGTGGAAGAGATACTTCCACGGTGAAAGTAATAAGCACGTGGAAGAGATACTTCCACGACGAAGATAAGAAGCACGTTGAAGAGATACTTCCACGGCGAAGATAATAAGCACGTGGAAGAGATATTTCCACGGCGAAAATAACAAGCACGTGGAAGAGATACTTCCACGAAGAAAATAATAAGCACGTGGAAGAGATACTTCCACGGCGAAGATAAGAAGCACGTGGAAGAGATACTTCCACGGCGAAAATAAGGAGCACGTGGAAGAGATACTTCCACGGCGAAAATAACAAGCACGTGGAAGAGATACTTCCACGGCGAAAATAATAAGCACGTGGAAGAGATACTTCCACGACGAAGATAACAAGCACGTGGAAGAATACTTCCACGGCGCATGAATAAGCCAACGGAAGAGATACTTCCGTGGCAAAGGCATAAGCCAATGGAACAGATACTTCCATGGCGCAGAAACAAACGCGCGGAAGGAGTACTTCTGCGGCAAAGGAATAAGCCAATGGTAGAGATACTTCCATGGCAAAGGAATAAACCGGTAGAAGGCGGACTTCTGCGGTAAAGGAATAAACCGGCAGAAGGCGGACTTCTGCGGCAAAGGAATAAACCGGCAGAAGGCGGACTTCTGCGGCAAAGGAATATATCCAAAGATATTTATGTGACGTGCACATAAATAGTGGTATTATTATACCCTAGTAGCCCCCCCAAATTTAATGGTGCTACACTCGATTAGTAGTATTAAACTTAATCAAGTATTCAAAAAATTATGATCACGTAGACCAACGCGAATGGACGTACCATAGCCGCGTACGAAAGATAGAAATAGGGTTCGAACGTGCGAACCAACGCGGATAGGTCTTGCCATAACCGCGAATTGTCACATAGTATAAGACGTATCTTAACTAACTTATTGGATGAGCTATGTCATTACGTGCGGCGTACTGCTACTACCATAAGGACGGTCAAATTTTTGACAAAATTTTGTTAGACGTGCACAGTGTGTCTTTTGCAAGTCCATCATGAGTCATGTGGTTCGCTAACTTACTACAACGTCTTGATAGCAAGGTGTCTAACAAGGATGCATGATCCATGGTCGTTGGGGTTGTATCCCTCTTACACGACAAGTTGAATTATTAGGTTCACTCAATCCTCTTATTCCACCTGGGAACGATGTGTACATGTACGCCTGTAGGCAGAAGATATCTGAGTGTACGGACTAGCACGGATGGACGTACCATGACCGCGAATGACAAATAAAATATATTTTATAAAGAAAATATATGTAATATATCTTACCGATATAAAAGATATATATAATATCTTTTATAAATTAATAATATCAGAATATATCATATCCGAATAGAAAAAAGATAAATCATATCTTGTAGTAATTTAAATGATATATGTAATATCCTTTTTAATATAAACAATATACCCGAACTTACGGATTAATTACGGAAGACGCGGCTCATGATCGCAGTGAAAAAATAAAACATTACCGAACATATAGACGAGCACGGCTGGACATACCACAACCGCGAATAAAAATTAAAAAAAATGGTTGAATGTGCAAACGAGTGCGGATGGACGAGCCATGACCGCGAATCACGATATTACGTCAGGTCGCGACATATACGAAAGATATACTTAATTAGATCAAAAGATATATGTAATATCTCCTTGCCAACTTAAAAGATATATGTAATATCTTTTATTTACATTAAAAAAATATTGATAAAATATTTTGTTTATTTTAAAAGATATGGGTAAATTTGTTTACCTAAAAAATAAGATATTAAAAATCTTTATATAAATTTTTCAAGTGATATTATCAGAGGATAAATCACGGCTTCATAATATAAAAGATAAATATCAATATGCATAATAGCTTTAACAATTATTCATCTCTTGACAAATTGTACATAAAAATAGCTAAGTATTTGTTTTTTTTAAAAGGTAATTCATAAAAGATAATAAATAAGGCAACCTAAGTTGTGCATATGTATATCACAGCCCGTAAAGTTGTATCAAAGTTTGATAAGCACCAAAAGAAAAAAGTGCCTAAATGTTCGCCTATGGTTGCGACATGCATCCTTATTTTATTTGTTTACCGCATCGACGTAACATATTATGATAACAATCAAGTTCGTAGTATATTGTAGGATGTAGTTATTAAAAAACAAACAAAATAAGAGGTTAAAGTTACCGATTATTTGCACCAATCATGTCATACATATGCGCATGACCAAGGTACTTTGCGATAATTTACTAGCAGACTTTTGTGTAAAAAAACAATATCACGTTCTTTTCTTTTAAAACAAGGACAAATTCATGTGAACACAAGATGATCAATCATGTGAGCATATGATATAACAATCGTGTGAACACATAATTTAATGGTTTAAAGTATCGTATGAACACAAAATTTTGTTTAAAACAAAATCATGTCACTCTACTAACAGCATACTTGGGCCACCTAAACATGCATGATCTATATGTTCTTGTATACAGATATAGCATGAAAAGCAGATACTTTTTTGCATAAAAGATTCAGATTTACGATATTCAATACGTTTTCCGCATGATATGTCAGCGAGTGAAAATAAGAAAGTTTCAGATTTACCGATTTTCTGCATTGACTTTTGCTTTTCGGCAGTGTAAGACCACGTAACATTGTTTGTGATAGGTCCCACGGATGGCGCCAACTTGTTGAAGCATAGTTTGGCTAGGCCGGTCTGACGACTCTCCTAGGCCGTTCGTCGTCTTCCCGAGTCCTGAGTAATGCTGCAAACAAAGGTAAACTGGTTAGACGTGGACCCGAGGCCGGAGCCCCGGGGTCCACCTCCAACGGTCAAGTTAGTATTTGATCGATAAGTTGTATAAGAGGTGTGGTTAAGAGAGAGAACTTGATGTAGAATGAGCCCCCTAGCCTTGTTTATATAGTGCTAGGGTTTCTTGAAGGATAAGTTAGGTTTGTGTGGGCCGCGGGCCTGTTGGGCCGGGCCGAATACCGACTGTACGTCGACAAGGGACTTCAGGAAGAAACGGTATTTTGCTTTAATAGTCAGTTCATAATAGCAAACAGTTTTGAAAACACTTGTATTCTATTTATGGCATGTATCTCCCCATGGAGTTTGAAAATAGTTTAGAAAGGTGGGCTATGAACTCACCTTAACTCAAAGGAGTCTGAGTTACGTCAAATAAGTTTAAGTTAAAAATAAATGGCCCGGTCAGGCAACCTAAGTTTAATATATCTAGTCTTAGTCTTATGTTCAAAATCTAAGTGATGTTTAATATATGTTGTTTGGGGTTAATAGATTTATGGATATATTGTATCATTGTTCGGGCAATCATATTTAAAGCTCATTCAGTAAACGCTTGGGGAGGTAGGACACTTTAGATCGTAAATTCAGCAACTTAGCCAGTACGTAATACCAAGATGAAAAACTCTTTATATGAAGCTCCCTACTAACATGGTATGTTTATACTTTTAGGAGTTTGTCTAAATTATAAATATAGTGTATATATATACTTTACATAATAACATTTTATACCCTTAAGTTTCAAAGTTAGTAAAATTTACCCTTATATTTTATATAGTTTTTAGAAACATTCCTTTTATATATATATCTAAACTTTAAGTTTGAAAAATGACAAAAACAACCCTTAGAGTTTATAAGTTTGAAATTTTTACATTTTCAACCCTTTAAGTCATAAATTTTGGTCATCTATAATTTTTAACACAAAACGTATATAGTTTTAAGTATAGCACTTATAATTATTCAAATATTAACCTTTAGGTTTGAAACTTTACAAAATCAATCCCTATAATTTTTACTTCATTAAAATGACATTTTCTACCCTGAATGTTTATACGTTTAAAAAAATGACAGAAATGACCCTTAAACTTGCTTATAAGACATAAAAAGTTCAAATTTATACAAAAAGATCTAGTAACTTAGAATATGGTTATGTAACATATTTCTATCATAAAATCATTAATTTTCCAAAATTATAGCTCATGAAATAGATTTTAGCTCATTATTTCATGTGAATTACAAAACTAGGATTTTATGATATGTTTGGTTTAGGAAAACCTAATGAGATGATTTTATGAAATAAGTTTTATTGAAAGTGCATATTTAGATTATAGAAAAGCTTATTCATGGTTTTATAGAACAAGGTGAACCTTATAAACAAGAAAATGGGGAATCTAGGGCTTGTAATAGGGCATATGACTTATAAGTTCTTCAAAATACTTCAATAACGTATGTAACTTCTTCTTGAGCTTGCTAATGATCTAGGGACCTTCTAAGATAACAATGTATTCTTTAGAATGAAAATTTAGTGTTAGGATAAGAGAGTTGGGGATAAAGTGAAATGAATGGATATACGGCTCTATTTATAGTATTTTGAGGTATATGGAAGCTAGGACTAGATTAGCATGTTGCAAGGATATATTGATGACTAACGTATGCTAGTAGATGAGTATGAAGGCTATGAATCAAAATATCAAGTACTTGTGGTGTTTAGAAGTACACGACCACAAATGAAACAAGTATGTGACAAGGTGTCTACAAGGAAGTGTTGCACCTAGTTGGTAGATTTATTTAGATGATAAAAATCTTGTATATACTGATTTGAATGTTTGAATTATACAGGGAAAGCTTTTGAACAAGTTTTGGAGGGAAAAACCTAGTCGGATCCCATTAGGAGGGGTCTTGAGATTAGGGTTTGTAATTTGGGTTTAGGGTACTGATTAGGGATGGATTAAGGTGTATTAAGGGTTTATACATTGTAATTAAGAGATTTGTGATTTTTTGTGGTTTGAACATGTTTGAAATGATTTTTGGGAAAGAAAACCTAGTTTAGAAACATTTTAAAGAGGTTTAGTGTTCAATCCGTGTTATGGCCATCCCATTAGCATTTGCTACTGACCTAGGCTTAATTTATATCATATACATTATGCTTAAAGTGTATAAAGTGTTTGTAGACTTGGTTTCATGAGTTAGATATGGTAAACATGTCTAAAAAATACCTACTTTAACCTAATTTGCATTTTATGCATTGAAATGTTGTACATTGTGCATTAGGGTGTTGTACTATGTCTTATGATGATAATATAACCTACATGTAATGCCAATAATGTTTGTACACTTTCTCTAAAATATACTTATTAGTGATGTATTATATCTTGTACATATGCTTTGGTAACTTGTACATAAGTGTTGGATAGTGATAATGTATGAAATTAGGTTTTCCAAGAATTTCTAGTTTTTTCTGGGACCAAATACTAAAGGTCACCCTACATTTTCAAACATCTGATAATGTGTGATAGGTTATGTTATATGGGTAGGCCAAGATATGAAATGCATTTTTTTGTAGTTCTATACATTGGCAACAATTGACATTGGAGTGTTTGGGCATGTCCAACACTTTAGTATGTTTTTAGCTTCGGTATGAAATGGTATTTACCTATTATTATGTTGAATTTTTAGGATTTATATTCTTTTTTTTTTTGCTAAATGCCATAATCAGATGGTTCTAGCCTGCAATTTCTTTTATATCTAAATCATAAGTGATTTTGTTAAGAAGCATATATGATTCAGAAATCATATTCAAATCTACAAGAATCATATATGATTTGGTAACAAAATCATATATGATTTGGTAACAAAATCATGTATGATTTTGTAACAAAATCATATATGATTTTGAAACAAAATCATATATGACTTTGTTAAGAATGATATATGATTCATGAATCATATATGGTTATACAAGAATCATATATGATTCTATAGGAATCAATATGATTTAGTATGAATCGTATAAGATTTTATTATGTAATTCATACTGAATCATCAATTGTAAATACTTAATTTTCTTTTGTGAAAACTTTACACATATCAAATGTAATTCATATTGAATCATGTATGATTCATACTGTATCATATATGATTTATTGAATCATGTATGATTCATACAGAATCATATATGATTTCAGTAGAATTATATATGATTCATAAATTATACTTAACACAAATTATCAATTGTAAATATACTTACCAGAAATTTGTTATACCTTAACACATATCTACTAGAAAATCAAATAAAAATTATTCAATTAAAAATAGTCGTATTAAGATGAAGATAACACTTTTTCAGTAGAAAACAAAAATACAAAAATTTTAAATCCAAACAAAGTATGATATGAAAAATGAAAATCTAAATAAAGTATAATATTCAAGAAGTGTAGTCGCTTGTTCAACTGCATCAATTCTCGTTGCTTGTTTCTCAACTGCTTAAATATCTTCAATCACATCTCCGATTTTACGCAAGGCGGATTAGGCTCTTGAACCTCAACTTTTATCCATATATCTATGTGTTTCTTCCATCTTACAACCCTCTTCCATTTTAAACTTTTGTAATAAAATCTATTACAGAATCACATGTGAGTTTTATTCACTATCATGTTTTATTAGAAAACAAAAGAAATGTCATTCACTTTTTAAATGCAAATATCATAGAAAACTAAACTTTAAGAAATACTCACAACATCATATAAAGCAGAATCATATATGATTGTTATTCAAGTCATATTTATTTATAAAATGGAACATCACATAGAAAAGAATCACATGTGATTTTGAAATAGGATCATAAATGATTCTCTTATAGAATCATAAATTATTCTATTTTTGGAATTATGTTTTAATACAAAACATAATATACACAAACACAATCATATGTGAGTATGTTTTTATAATCATATGTGATTATGTTTTCAGAATCATATGTAATTATGCTTATAGAATCATATATGATTCTGCTTTCTGAATCATATATGATTTTGTTTTCAGAATCACATATGATAATGTATACGATATCGTTTTTAGAATCACATAGAATCATGTTTTAATACAAAGGAGAATATACACAAAGATAATGATATGTGATTCTATTTTTAGAGTCATATATGATTTTGTTTTCAAAATCATATATGATTCAGGAGCACTTACTATATTCTCATTTTCAACTAGATCTAAGATAAGATCATCCATATCAGCTGTAATTAAACGTTATCAACATCAACAATTGGAACGAAAACCAAAATCATCTTCGGGATCTACAATAAGATTTAATTTTACATATGGATCTACAATCACATCATCCACGTCTTCTATTTGAGTCTCAATCAAAAGATTCTCATCAACAACAACTGTAACGACAACTAAACCGGTTTGGTTTAACCGGTTAGAATCCATATTTTCTACAAATCTTTCAATTGTAGATCTATTTAATTTATTCAGGGTTAGTTGAGGTTTTTTATATACTTAGGGTTACTTACCTCGGTTGGTGGCGGTGGTTGGTCGGTGGCGGTGGTTGGTGGCGTATAGTGGGTAGGTGGGTTGAGGAGAGATTGGTTGGTGGGTTACTTACTATCATTCAACTCGACCCCGATTAAATATCAAACTATATAAATATAGGATATCATCTAAGTTAAAAAGGATTCTCTTATATTATTTTTTATCCATGATTTCATGTTTAGCAAAATAAATAAACACAATCTTTATTTAGATCAAAAATAAGAAAAACAAGAAACTAGAATGGCATCTATGTTAGCACACTAACACTGAAACCTTATCAACCAGTAATAAAATTTACACAAGACCATCATCATTATTATTAACCCAAAAAATATCAAGGGTGTACGTCAGTAGAGCAGGCAAAACGAGTAATAATAGAAAGAAGATGTCGGTGTTGTTTTTTATATGATGGATACAATTGTTACTGGGCCTTTTTATCATCACATCCCTGCTTTTTTAGGTACCTTTTTTATTGGTGGTGTTCATGTAGGGGTGAGCGTGGTTACGGAACCGTAAAGAAACAACTTGGAACCGAAAAACCGAGAATCGACAAATGCATATTTTAATAACCGAGAATTAGACCGAAATGTATGTTTCAGTTATACTTTAGTTCTCGGGTTTGGTTCAGGTATCTTTGTTCCATCTGATTGGAATCAAAATTTCTTATATATCTAAATGAAATCTTTTTTATACATCCATTAGAAGAATCTATACATATAAATACATAAATGAAATTATAGAATTTGTTCTCATTCATTATGAAGTATACCAAAATAATAATGAGCTAATGAGCCTGCATATTTCACACGAACGTTGAAACTAAAACTGTATGATTTTACAAAACTAAAACTTTGTACAAGTTATCCAAAAAAAAGTTAAAATTCATACGATGATACAATCATAATAACACAAGTATATCAAAGTTTAATGTTTACTCTTTGTTCTTTCAAAATTAATCTAGTTAGATTTTCTTTTGAGTTACGAGTTAATATTCTTATGTTATAATGATTTTATAAAACTATTAATCTCATCTAGGCTAACTTTAAGGAACAAGTTTAGAGTTGCTCCATGTAACGACCCGCTTTGACAAGGAGGCTGTAAGCTCAACATAAATGAAAATAAAGGAAGACTAAAGGACAAAAAATATGTCCAACCAAATCATAAGTATTAATATGCATAAACAGAAAGAAACTAAGGTAGCTCTCATCTTAAGCACATACTCTCAATGCCCAAATCTCGTCCTTCGGTACCTGTCGTATGAGACATGAAAAGAAGATATGGCTGAGCAATACGCTTAGTGAACGGATATAAAGACATGTTAAGAATAAATATAACATGATTAATGAATAAAAGCAGCAGAATGAATATCTATGTCCTGAGGAAAACCTGGGAGAGAATTTATAAACAAAAAGGATAACTGAAATGTCATAAGTTGTACATGCAATATAAGTAAACGCCCACGAGCTCATATAAGTCATGACATATTAATAACATGTACATGAATAAATAGAGGGGTTGCATCGTCATGCAATTAGAGGGGTGACCTCTAATAATAGTAACATGGGTGGAGGGATCAGCTCCAATGTGATGAGGTGTAGAGCATACACCATACTAATCACCCTGTACGTGTAACCATGTAAACTTGTAACTAGGATGCACCCATTCGCCCCATAATAATATAATAATGGCCAACATGTAACGTGAAGGGACGCCGCGAGAAATCACTCTCATTATAGGAGAGTCATGACACAGGTGCCTCATATGGTACCTTCATAACTAGGTGGTAATCATGTAAGTGATGGTCATGCATGTATATAGCTCGGGAAATTATGCAGGTTATGAAATAAACAAAATGAAAACATGGCAAAAAATGAAAAGTTTTATAATATGAAACTAGGGAAAACATAGCAAACGGAGAATCCTAATCATGAAGTGAAAGGATGTCCTTACTGAAGGACGGAATATCCGTACCCTTGTGTCCAGCAAGTAGTGAAAGAGATGAACAGCTAGAAAAGTACTACTCCGACTTTACGTGAGCTACATGATAAAGGACGTGTATAAGTTGCTTGTTCATTAATAAGTTACTTGTTCTTAGTTTTGAGTTACTTGTTCATGACTTGAGTTACTTATTCATGCTTTATCGTGTCTTTCCTTCGTGTTATACGTTCATGTGTTCTTGATTAATGTATTTCATGATTCTTGTGTTATTATACTTGATATTTCCATAATTAGTAACTTTCCATAAATAGCAGGTTTTCATATATAGTAACTTTTCAAAAATAGCAGGTTTCTATATATAGTAACTTTCCAAAAAAAAGTAGGTTTCTATAAATAGTAACTTTCCAAAAAAAGCAGGTTTCTATAAATAGTAACTTTTCAAAAATAGTAGGTTTTTATAAATAGTAATAAGCTTGTTTAATATACATAAGTAATTTATCTCGTTCCTCTGATAAGCTAATTTATATTAGTCTTGGTTTAATAAGTATATTAAATAAGCTAAATCTTATAAGTCATGAAGTATTAAGCCATGATTAATTATAAGTAATTTTATTAATAAGTCACGATTTAAATAAGTCAAATATTAATAAAGTCTATTTTAATAATTAACTTCCATATGTCATGAACTTATAAATAATTATTAATTAATAATATGTCATGATTCATAGTAAATCACTAATTAATAATATGTCATAGATTTAAATGAATTATTAAATGATAACATATCATGGATTTATAATTAATTATTAAATATAATCTGTCATGGTTTTAATTAATTATCGATTAAGCCTTGCATCTTAATAAGAATTTCTACTTACATTAAATAAAATAAGCCCATGTTAATTAAGTTCACTTTGAATAAGTCGTAAATAAGCCATGATCTATTCAAGCCGATTAAATAAGTTTACAATAAGCCAAAATAGACCTGTTCATAACAAGTCCATAATTTAATTAACCGGTTCATTCAAATTTCATAGATTAATTAAACCGGTTCTTAATAACCCATAAATTAATTTAGCCGGTTCAATGAGCCGTGATTAATTATACTAATAATTAAATAAGTTAAACATTTTAATAAGCCCGAGATCAAATAAGCCAAAAACATAATCCAAATACCCCCTTGTGGCAATCTCGGTTTAACCGAGCCAAAAAAATCACCCACCGAGACCAAAAGGTTTCGGCTGCCAAACAAACACCCCCCACCCCCCACTGAGAGTTAAAAACTCTCGGCTGCTAGGCTAGAATATCCACTGTGCCTCCTTCGTTGCGGTCGCCCAACCGGATTTACCCACCTTAGCCCTATTATCTTCCACTGCTTAGCAGAAACTCACACCAAAACAATACCCACTGTAACCCTTATGGCTGCGGCTTCCCGTCCAAATGTTCCCACCTTGGCTTAGCCACTACAGCCTTTGGCTCGTGGCCGACAGCAAGAAATTACCACCGAGCCTCTAAGGCTTATGGCTGGCCAGTCAAGGTTCCCACCGCAGCCCTTGTGTTGGCTTGCGGCTGTCTCGAAATAAACCCCATGATTATACTTGTTTATTATTCATAACATAATTCATATCATTCATTTCATACTTTTATTAGATTCAATTTTTTCACAAAGATGTTTTCTTGAAAGTAGAATAAAAATGGGTTTGGGATAATTACTGAATGTGATGAATCAATGAATCAACAAACACGCACACCCTTGTAAGATTCAAGATCGAGAACAAATTTTCTCCCCCTTCTTCCTTTTAGGCCGACGGCAAACACATAGAACCTAAGGTTTTCTGTTTGTTTCCTGTTTTATTGAAAATGAGAGAAAAACAAACGTATGGTTGTATTTAGTTCCTTTAGTGGACTGGGCCTTGGGCCTTTATAAGTCTTTTAAGATTTATAATTAACCTGAAGTCCATTTATTATTTAGTTCGTGTCTTAACTTATATTCTTGTGCGTGTTGTTCGTGATTTTAATTTCTGTGATATACTTTTCATGTCATATTAATATAGGTAATACTTGTCGTGAATTAATTATATACTTTTCGTGTTGTAATTAAAATATACGTTATTACTTGTCGTGAATTTATGATTTTTAATTCCGTGTCATACCTCGTCAAGCCGTATTTAATATACGTAGTTACTTGTCGTGAATAATATAAATAATAAAAGTTTTAATTTCATGGTATTTTTAAGCGGGTTTTACAACTCTTCCCCTCTAAAAAGAATAATTCGTCCTCGAATTAGAAACATGATGTGGCTGAAGAGAACATGCCCAGATCATGGGAGGAAATGAGGATAAGAAGTCTGGATAGACTCCTCCGTTTCCCCAGTGGCTTCCCGCTCGGGATGGTTCCTCCAAAGGATCTTGACAAAAGGAATAGTCTTTTTCCTCATGACCCAATCTTGACGATCTAAAATGGCTTCTGGTCCCTCAACGTAAGATAGATCCTCACGAATCTGATCGAGTGCATACGTGATACCGTTGTGAACGTGTGAACATTGATACGTGATAACGTACAAAGGATGATACATGTAACCTCTGAGTAATGATACGAGAGACATATTGTGAAAGTGATACATGAACAATTGTGAACGTGATACGTTAACAATTGTAAACCTGATACGTGAACATATGGTGAACGTGATATGTGAAACACATGGTGAACGTGTGATAACTGAGGAGGTAACGCCAAACGATACGAGACGAGACGTGAACTATGACGTTAAACGTCTGTCTGAGGATGGAGAGTTGTGCTAAACTTGATTCTGGTTTCCCAAGCTTTCTACAACCCTTTCGAGAACGAGACGTGAGCGTAGATCGTGAGATGAAACGAGAACATGAACGCGAACTAGGTCATGGACGTGAACATGAGACGTGAATCGTGAGATGGAATAACAACATGAATGTGAACAAATTCATGAACGTGAATGTGAACAGGGAGGTGAGCGTGAACGTAAACGTAAATCTCTATCTGAACTGATCACTGATGGAGTATCGTGTAATCATATGATCTCCTTCTGAAAGTTTCTACTAATATGCTAACTACGTAATCCTCGCGGATGGAAGAAAATGTGCAGACTTGGTCAAACGATCAACAACGACCCAGATAGCATCATGCTTCTGTTGATCCCAAACTTAGATCGATTTAGCTTTATGTATACGAGATTAGATCAAGTAATACACTTAGAGAAACCTTTGTATATGTATATGACAATCTAAGTGTTCTGCGGAATTAACACTTAAACAAGAACACACAAGATGTAAACAAACTTTCACTTTGATTAATGATATCAAACTTGCTTACAATGAAAGTGTTTACCGTATGAAAACTTGTATTGAACAATAACCTAAAGGTCTTCTTTTATAGACATAAGAGCCTTGTATAATAATCTACGTATCAACTATTCTAGGTAAAGATAAATATAGAAAATACATTGTTGTTCCTATATTTACTAGAAGTAATCTAAAATATAATAAACGTGTAGATCATATCCTTCCATCAGTGCTTGTCTTCAATGTTTCAACGCTTGACTTCTTCTTGTCAATGCTGGATCTGTCAGCGTTTGTTTTACTCCTGTCAACGCTTGTTTTACTCTTGTCAGCGCTCAAGTAGACTGGCTATAATTTATTCCCAACAATCCTCCCCTAAACTTGATATCTACTCTAGTAATCAAGTTTCTGAATAAACATTAAGAACTAGGAAGAATCTTACAAACCTTCTCATATTGGTAATAAATAAATCTGATTAAATCTTTGGCCACGTCACTTGAATAATCAATTTCCAGCTGTGTGTTCTTCATCTTCTCCAATACTTCCTTGGACATGAAATACTGGCCATCTACAAGTAGATACTCAGCAAACTTTGTAGAACTCAAATAATAAACACCATCAGCTGAATACAATCTCCATTAAAGACCACTGAGGTCATCTTCAAGATCCTTCCAAATAGCAGGATCTTCATCTCTTGGTCCACACATTCTTTGGAATGTTGACCACAGTTTTATTGCATTAACTGAAGTGGAAGCTTCAGTCTCATACTTGGCCTCTAACAACCTCCATAGGTCTAACAAGTCTTCTCTATCAAAACTTGCAAACAAAGATATAAGGGTGGTAAAAGTGTGAACCTCTTTTCCATACCTGCCAATCTTCCAAAACCCACATTCATCTTCTTCATAGCTTATAATAGGGTTTCTAGAATCAAGTGGTAACACTTGTACCATGTCTGAAGCTTCTAATGGTGAGAGCTTGAGGCTCTTTCTTATAACAGCTTCACTTGGATTTAATGGATCCATATCTTTGGGAAAATCAAGAGAAACTCCATTCTTCACTGGTCTGGGAACAAACATTGCCTTCTTAAGCTCCATTTCCTTTTAAAGTTCTTCTTTTCTTTCATCAGAAAGAAGTCTTTGAGTGTTTTCTTCCTGCACTCTAACCCAAATGGGATAAGCTCTGCACTCCAACTCTTCAAATGTCAAACCAATCAATTTCTTATGAGTCCATCCTGTTCCATGACATCTGAGTAGCATGTAGTACAACTCCCTTCTATCCCTTTTCAAATTTGAGAGAACATTGCTTGCTTTGTGTTTCAGAATGACCTTGCAATCCTTTTGTACTCTGAGAAGAATCTCCAAACCCCATATCTGATCTTAAATGGTCAAATGTGGATTCTCCATACACCTATCTTCCCAAGCATGGTACATCTGAACAACTTCTGGCATATCAAAATCAACCTGCAATTTCAGCTCATTCAACTTTTCTTTTGCCAATTCATCACCATACTCAAGCCTTTCTGGTTCTTCTATGATCATAACACTTGAGTCTGAACTGGCTTCATCATTTCCTTCTTGCTCTTCTGAAGTGACAACAAAAGGTGATTCACCCACCTCCTTTCTTTCTTGTTCCACAATTTGTGCAGCCAACCTTCTATCAAACTCAATTTGTGCTGCATTCTTTGGAACAACTTCTTCTACCATAATACCCTTACCCTTATCTAATGGATCAACTGTTGGTAAGGTAGATGGTAATACCTGTGAAGAAACCTCTATGATGATGGATGATGACTGGAATACATCAACCTCATTTGCAGGTTTGTCAACGCCCAATTTTGCTTTGTCAGCGCCCAAGATACTCATGTCAGCGTTCAAATCTGTCTTGTCAATGCCCAAAGTACCTGTCTCAGCGCCTCTTGCAATTTCCTCCAACATGGCTGTAAATGAAAATTTTAAGTTTGTAGGAGAGACTAGAGACGTATCAAAACCTGTCTGTTTCTTCAAACTTGTTAGGGCCTCAGCAACATCCAAAGATTGACCATCATGAGAGCCCTTATCACTCACATTTATTTGTTCATCCTCCCCTTTGGAAGATTCCTTCATCCCTCTCCTTGTGCTAGCATTCTCCAAGATAACAATCCTCTCCCTCAATTGCTTGAGTTCAAGACCTTGTGTGCTGACAACTTGTACCAAGTCTGCATTTTCCTTTTCCAAGCTAATGCAGACTGCCGTCAATTCCATCAAAGTCATTGGTTCCAATCTGCCCTCGTCTAAAATGGGTATTTGACCTCCCAAGTTAGATTCATTGGGCATGGATGAGGTCTTAATTATGGTAGGACTGTCTTGGCCAGCTTCTAAGCCAGAACCAATAGTCCCAGCCTCATCCATAACACCAACCACACTTGTGGTGGTGGTTCTCTCTGCTACATGGCTAGGACCACTAGAGGAGAACACTCCAGTAGTCCTTTGGCGTTTTTGTAACCTATATTGTGTTGGGGGAGAAAAAGATGTGGATTGGGTGGATGTTGGTTGGTTAAGGGGTGTTTGGGTCTGTGAAGGATTGGTGTCAACGTATGAAATAGGCACATCAACGCCAACGTTTAACGTGTCAGCGTCGAAGGGTTCTTGGTCAATTTGCATATGTTGTGGTGAAGGTAAAGGTTCAGGTATTGGGTCAATTTGGGGTTGGGGGTCTGGTTGGGGTTGTGATGCTTCAATGACAGCAATCATAGATGGGGTTAGAGGTAGGTCATGATGTGGGGGTGAGTTCATCTTCATAAAAATAGCTTTCTTTTGCACAGGGATCTCATAAAAATCATCATGATCCCTGGTGCAGTAATTTTGCACCTCAAAAACCATTTGTAAAAATCGGGGATAAGCTAAAGTCATTTTGTTCCCTTTATTTTTACACATGCCCTCAAAAATCATTTTTGAATAATTAAACTTTTGCCCAGTAGCAATACACACAATAGCACTTGCAATAGATCTATTGATCTCATTGTGTGCAGTACACTTGGGACTCAAACATTGTAAGAGGACATGTATTAGGTACTTCCAGGCTGGGGGAAACTCCTGTTTATGATATTTATTTAAAGTTCCTTCGGCAGGAAAAGGATAACCCAAAGCCCTTAGTACTTGTTCTATTTCACTAATGGGGAGGGTGGTTATACCATCAGCATCATCAAGATGCAAAGCTTGACGTACCAAAGCTTCAGTAACCACCCATGTGCGCCCATGAACAATAGAAGATAATGTAGTCACTCTATTAACTGTTGAGGAACTAACAGTGTTCCAAAACTGTTTAATATGTGTGACAGGAATGAGTGGAGCATAAGAAAGAGCATACCTAATTGGGGATGCATTCAGATACGCCACCATTTGTGTATACTGGGGAAACAGAGTATCATCAGCTTCAAGATATGCTACCATGTTGTGTTGACTTCTGAACCCCAATTCCAAATCAGTTGGTTTAAATTTTGGTGCCATTGTTGAAAGCTGTTTGAATGATTGATAAAGATGAAGTTATAGGAGAAAATTGTGTTAGACATGAATGATAGGTACCCTGTTTAAAAATAGGAGCCAAATATATAGGAGAAGAAAATGCATGTGATTGGCCCAAAAATAGGCAAGTATTTTCAAAATGCAATCATGAAAATATTGAAAAGAAATAAGTTTATCTCATGCATTAAATGAAAGTTATCTGCTCCCAAAATTACGGCCCAAAAATATGTCAAAAAGTAACAACTGGGTAGGTCCCATTGAGTGTCAACGGTCAAAAATAACCCATCAACGCCCAACGGCTATATTCTTGTCAACGTTTGCCAAAGCCATGTCAGCGTTTAAATTGGTCACAACAACGCTTGGTAAACTACTTGTCAGCGTCCAAAAATTAAAAAAAATTATAAAAATGAAAAATGACCTTAACAAAGTAATTTATCCTAGAGAAGATAACCAAAAAGTTGATAATTATTATAGGGCGGCAAGCATTGTCCAGTTATGCACACTTGCTTATGCAAGATAGACATAACAGTCCTCTAGTGTCCCTTGCTAACCAAAATTCTTAACAACTAAGTTACCTTATAAAATTCCTTGTTACTCCCAGGTAAAACCCATGATAAAATCATTCCCAAGTCTCCCAACAGACCACAACCAATTCTAGGCCAAAAATGTCTTGGCAGCATGCATAGTATATCAACTTTGCATGCTACAGTGCCTCATGATTTAGCAAAACTAACTCATACTTACCTGTGGAAACAATCTAGAATTGTGATAAGAGTATCATAAGGATACCCAAAAGTCCTAAAGGTTCCTAAAACCTCCCCTTAAACTGTGATACAAATGTTGCCAAAAATATGCATGAACATAAAAAATTTATGTCAAGATAGGAATTGAAAATTCCAACCATCATCCATAAACAAAAACATGCTCAAATGCTTCTCCAATGATCCATAAGCAACTCTGTATCCAATGGTATAATGCTAACACCACCTGCACATTTAGATTGAAAACCACAAAACTAACATTGTTGCTGACAACGCCCCGATAACACTTGTCAGCGTTAAAGAAACACTTGTCAGCGTTAGACAAATATATTGCTGACAACGTCACAATAAAACTTATCAGCGTTAAAGCAACCTTTGTCAGTGTTAGAAAAATATAGTGGAAAATCTAAATCCTCAAAAAGACCAATAACAATGCATTATCCTGTACATACTTTTACAAAAAGACTCCAAAACACATATTATGTGAGATTGATCATTCCAATACTTGTTACCAAGTATTGAAACCTTCCAGCATCAAAAGGTTTAGTTAGTAAATCTGACACATTTTCTTCTGTGTCAACCCTATCTGGTTGTATTAAACCCTTTTCAAAACAATCTCTTATAAAATGGTGTCTAATTTCTATGTGTTTAGTTTTAGAATGATGTACATGATTCTTAATAATGCATAAGGTGCTGTTATTGTCAACAAATATCTTGGTATGCATAAAATTATACCCATAATCCAACAGCTGGTTCTGAATCCACAAAACTTGTCCACAACAAGCAGCTGCAGCCACATACTCTGCTTCAGTTGTAGAATTAGCCACCACTGTTTGTTTCTTGCATTGCCAAGATATCAACCTGCTCCCAAGAAACTGACATCCACCAGTTGTGGATTTTCTATCAAACTTATCACCTCCATAGTCACTGTCTAAATAAGAAATAAGCTCTAAAGGTGAATCTTTTGCATACCACAAGCCAAGACTGGGATAACATCTTAGGTACCTAAAGATCCTTTTAACAGCATAAAGGTGACATTCTTTGGAAGTCACTTGATGGCGTGCACAAGCACACACAGCAAACATGATGTCAGGTCTAGAGGCTGTAACATACATCAATGATCCAATCATTGATCTATAGTGCCTGACATCAACATCTTTCCCATCTCCAATCTTTCCCCAAGGGTGTTCTCTATCCATAGGAGTAGTAGCCCTCTTTTCATGTGGAGAAAAGCCAAACTTCTTCAAGATCTCTGCCACATACTTATCCTGGGAGATGAAGATACCATCTTCTTTCTGCTGAACTTGTAACCCTAGAAAGAAGTACATCTCCCCCATAGCACTCATCTTGAATTTGTCTGTCATAAGCTTGGAGAAATCCTCACTCATCTTTGGATTTGTGGATCCAAAGATGATATCATCAACATAGACCTGAACAAGTAGAACATCCTTACCTTTCTTCTTTGTAAACAGTGTCTGATCTATGGGACCCCTTTTGAATCCATTGTCCATCAAATAAGTAGACAAAGTACCATACCATGCTCTTGGGGCTTGATGAAGTCCATACATAGCCTTGTTGACTCTATACACCTTGTCTGGATTCTCTGGATCCTCAAAACCAGGAGGTTGCATCACATATACCTCCTCAACAATTGTTCCATAGAGGAAGGCACTTTTGACATCCATTTGATAGACAGTGAAGCCCATGCAGGATGCATAGGCTAGAAAGATCCTTATAGTTTCAATCCTTGCAATTGGTGCAAAGACCTCCTCATAGTCTATCCCTTCCTCTTGTGTATATCCCTGAGCCACTAATCTTGCCTTGTTTCTGACCACAATACCTCTTTCATCTCTCTTGTTTCTTAGAACCCATCTTGTCCCTATAGGTCTGACATATCTGGGACAATCAACCAGCTCCCAAACATCCTGAATTGCAAATTGGTGAAGCTCATCCTGCATTGCTTCCACCCAACCTGGTTCTTTGAGAGCATCAAAGATCTTCTTGGGTTCCTGTTGTGACAGAAAACAGGCAAACAAACATGCTTGCACAAGAGGGGTATCAACCTTCTTGTGAATATTGGCAATAAATCCACCAAGACCTTGATGAGATCTTCTAGTCTGAACAGGAGTCTTAATATCACCAATGATTTGAGAAGTAGGGTGATTCTTCTTAGTATAAGTGAGAACTCCTCCTTCAAAAAGTCTGTTGTCCTCAATCTCATCCTCCAAGTTTCCAATATCTTCTTCTTCAGAATCTCTTTCATCAACATTAGGATGAACCTCTTCATATAAATTGGAAGGTTCACCCTGTTCAAAAGTAGAAGAGAAAAGATGCGCAAAAGTGTTGTCAACACCTGAACCTTGGTTGTCAGCGTTTGGGCTAACAACGCTTGAAATGTTGTTGTCAACGTTTGAGCCATCAACGTCTGAATTTGTCCTGTCAGCGTTAGATTTTCCTTTGTCAGCGCCTGAAGGACCATGCATCTTGTTATCTGGTGGTACTTGGGGACCACCATTATCCTTTCCAGCAGCAGCAGTAGCAAAAGCATCTGTCCATATGGGAATTGTGACATACTCTAGTATAGGAGATAACTTTTCTGCTTGTGATCCAACCTCTTCATTAATCTGTGTACCTGAAACATCAACAACTTGTTCTTCCACAACATTTGAAGTTACCTTCACAATGTCTGGATTAGTAACTGGCATATAATTTAAAGTTCTAGATAGAGGTTCCAAGTCAAACAACCAATTTGGACCACTTTCAGGATCACTAGGTTTATTCTCTAAAAACCTAACATGTACTCTTTCAAGTATACGTTTTTCCTTTTTAAGATAAACCCTATAACCCTTGCTCTGCACTGAATACCCCATGAAATAGCCTTCATCACCTTTTGCACTAAATTTACCTAAGGCATCACTAGTATCAAGAACAACTACATGACAACCAAAAGGTCTAAGAAAACCAATATTAGGTTTTCGTCCCCAAAGTAACTCATAAGGTGTTTTGTTCTGTATCTTGTTGACCAATGCTCTATTTTGAACATAGTAAGCTGTATTAACAGCCTCAGCCCAAAAGGCAATGGGGAAATGAGCATCAGCCAACATGGTTCTGGCTGCTTCAATTAGGGTTCTATTCTTTCTTTCTGCAACCCCATTTTGCTGAGGGGTTCTGGCAACACTAAACTGCCTAGTAATCCCTTTCCTGGCACAAAAATCATCTAACACTTTATTCCTAAATTCACCACCATTATCACTCCTAAGCATTTTAACGTCATTACCAGTCTTCTTCTCAATCTGAGTGATAAAGTCAATTAAAGTGTCAGCTGTATCACTCTTCATAGCTAAAAAGAAAGTCCAAGTAAACCTAGAAAAGTCATCTATGATGACAAAGCAGTATGATTTACCATTCAAACTTTCTATATTGGTTGGACCAAATAGGTCCATATGAAGCAAGTGAAGTGGTTTAGTACTAGAGTGCACCTGTTTAGACTTGAATGAAACCTTGTGCTGCTTGCCTTTAAGACATGCAACACAAGAGTAGTCATTGTGGAAAGCCTTTTCAGGCAAACCATCAACCAAGCCAAGTCTCACAAGCATGTTTATATTCTTAAAGTTTATGTGCCCTAGTCTCCTGTGCCATAGATTACTTTCATCTACTGAAGCTTTAGCATAAAAACATGACATATTGTTATTCATTCTAATCTCATTCAGATTCACATTATATATGTCTTCATGTCTAGGTGTTCTATAATCAATATATTTCTCATCAGGGATCTTATAATCCTTGCTTAACACCAAGCATTCAGTATCAGTAAATAGAACTTTATTTTTGTTATCACAAACTTGTGATACACTAAAAAGATTGTAATCAAGTTTCTTTACCAAAAATACGTTTTCAAAACGCAAGTTCTTGGTGAGAAATGTTCCTTTGCCTGTGATAGTACCATATCCGCCTCCAAAGTAAACCTTATCACCATCCTTAATGGGAGTGAAGTTAGTAAGATAATCTTCCTTCCCTGTCATGTGCCTTGAGCATCCACTGTCCCAATATCCATAATCATTGACCTATTTTTGAATGCCCTGCACATAAAGAAAACAAGTTAGTTTTCTTTGGGAACCCAAGCCTTAGCAGACTTGGATTCATCTGGTTGTTCAACAAGAACAGACTTAGTTCTCATAACAACCCCTTGTTCATCCCTCTTTGGATGAAATACCCAGTTAACCCCAATAGGTTTTGTAATGACCTTTGAAATGTAATTAAATCTGTTGCAGGTCATTGAAATCCCATTATCATTAGGGTTTTGATATTTCTTAGGTCTCTATGTCAAGCTTGAAAAAGCTTTAGACCCTTTACCCTGTGGTTGCAAATATTTAGGTCTGGTCACGTTTCTGTCAGCGTTGGATTTGGTCTTATCAACGCTGAAATTACCCTTGTCAGCGTTGAACTTAGGGTTTGCTACAGAAACCCATTGCCTATTAGACCAAGTATTTGTCTTTTGAAATGGTCTTTGTCCATGAGTGTTAGACCCTCTAGTGAAGAATGGGGCAGGTCTAACAACTTGTGGACTTTGCTGCACACAAGGTTTGGGTCTGACAACGTTTGACTTTCTAACAGCGTTGACCTTGGAAGCGTTGAAACACTTATATGCTAAATGTGAAAAGCTACCACAAGTGTAACAGGCTTTTCTAGACACAACCCTAGGTCTAGAAGAGAAGAAGCCTGTTCCATCATTACTAACTTGGCTTTTAGGTGACCTAGTATTCCTATACATTTCTGCATACTTGACACTAGATTTTCTAACAGTGTTTGAGCCAAGGTCAACAGCCTTACTAGTGATTGGGTTTGTTACCTTAATAGAGGTTGACTCATTAGGACTTTCACATAATAAGCCACCCTTAACAAATAAGGTAGGATTGGCTTTCTTCCATTCATTCAAGTCAGTCAACTTCTGTTGATACTCTTCAACTAGGGTAATGACTCTTGGTGGAGGAATGAATTCCTCCTCTTGAAGTTCTGGTAAACCAGTCCAAGATAGGTCCTATTGTTGGACACCATAGAAGTCACCAGCTGGTGGTGGAACCACAGAGTAGTCTTTCATCCCAATCCCAGTCATGTCCTTAGGATCCCTTTGTTTATTCACACATTCTCCTAGGGTTTGTGTGGCCTTATCAAATCTTTGAATTTTAAGGCCAACATTATCTTTATTCTTAATGGCCTCATCTAACTTAGCATGTAGCTCACCATTAACCCTTTCCATAATGCTCCTAATATCATTACTAGCATTCAACTCATGTTTTAAGATATTTATTTTATCTTTTAAATCAAATTCCATTTTCTTGTACTCAGAAATTGTCTTCTTAGTTTGAGTGAGAGCTAATTGATAGTTAGACAGTTTGCATCTCTCAGTACTCACATCATCTAGTAACCTTAACACCTCTTTGTTAAGTTTCCCAGTATTTAACCTACAACCCTTACTACAAAAAGCATCATCGTATACCTCATTATCTGATGAAGAGGAGGAGTGTGCCATGAGAGCATATTGAACATGCTCTTCTTCTTCAATCTCAGCAACCAAAGCTTTATCCTCTTCCACATCTTTAGCCAAATAGCTCCAATCCCATCCCATACCATCAATTTCTTGAACTGCAACCATGGCCTTAGGATCCTGAGCCTTAACAATTTGGCTTGAGGGTTTGCCAGCATCAAATCTTCTAAGAGATCTGCATTCCCTCATGAAGTGCCCCATATGATGACAATTGTAGCATTCAACCTTGGATTTATCAAATCCAGCAGCGTCCTTTGCATTGAAAGTCATCTTCTTCTTAAACCTTCTATTCCACCGGTTTGCTCTTATACTAGCAAGAGCCATGTTCCACTTAATATCCATCTCTTCCAAGTGCTCATCACTTATTTGCTCAAGGTCCTCATATGTAATCACTGAACCATTGGGCAAAGAAGCAATATAAGCACATACAGTATCCAGATCCAAACCAGCAGGTTTAACTCTTGGTGAGTCACTTTTGTATGTGTCAGCGTCTGAATAGGAGGCGTTGACAGGACATTTTCCAGCGTTGACACATGATGATCCAGTAACTGGATGCATGTAAGAGTCCTTCTGATTAAATTGACCTTCACTATGTGAGAAGAAGGCCATATTACTGTTGGTAGACTTGCTTCCATGCTCCAAAAGAGTTTCATCTTCCAACAGCCTCAGTTTGTTATAGATATCATCAAAAGTAGAACTTTTGTGAGTGTTGTTAGCAAGTATAGATCTTGCCTCAATCTTCCACGCCTCACCAAGACTTTTAAGAAAAGTGGCATTAATGTCAACATCACCAAGTTGTGTCCCCATGAAGGACAATTTGCTTGTAATGTCAAGCAATCTGCTTCTCACACTGCTAAGCTTTTCATTAGGTTGAGCCTTGAAAATAGCATAATCATGCATGAGTTGCTTCTTCTTCTCTTCCTTAGTATCTTCATTGCCACCATATGCAACTTCAAGAGCTGCCCAAAGGTCCTTAGCAGATTCATAACCTCTGTATTTATGCTGGTTCTCTTGTCCCAAAGAGAGTTTCAGAATATTTAGGGTTTTCATATCAACCCTTTTCTTTGCTATGTCTTCAGCAGCCACAGCTCTACCATCCTCTGGCTTTTCTTTCTTATCTGCCTCTGAACTCCAGCAACAGCTGCTCTTCCAGCAATAGCATTAGCAATCTTTTGGGCTTTATTAAATGTGTTTCCATATTTAATAATCTCCTAGAGAGTGTAGTCAAAGATCCCCAGATATTGCTCAAAGTTGAATTTCCACAATTCAAAGTTGGTTGCAACAAGCATGGGAATCTTGATGTTTGGTAAAGGTGAGGAGGAGGAGGGTACTTCTGGATTTGACATGATGTTTTTAGGGTTTTTGTGAAAAATTAGGGTTTTGGTGATTTTAGGGTTCTTGTGTTCTTTAAGATCAAAAGTTCCTCAACAAGCTCTGATACCACTTGTTGATCCCAAACTTAGATCGATTTAGCTTTATGTATACGAGATTAGATCAAGTAATACACTTAGAGAAACCTTTGTATATGTATATGACAATCTAAGTGTTATGCAGAATTAACACTTAAACAAGAACACACAAGATGTAAACAAACTTTCACTTTGATTAATGATATCAAACTTGCTTACAATGAAAGTGTTTAACGTATGAAAACTTGTATTGAACATAACCTAAAGGTCTTCTTTTATAGACATAAGAAGCCTTGTACAATAATCTACGTATCAACTATTCTAGGTAAAGATAAATATAGAAAATACATTGTTGTTCCTATCTTTACTAGAAGTAATCTAAAATATAATAAACGTGTAGATCATATCCTTCCATCAGTGTCTGTCTTCAATGAGTCAACGCTTGACCTCTTCTTGTCAACACTGGATCTGTCAGCGTTTGTCTTACTCCTGTCAACGCTTGTTTTACTCTTGTCAACGCTCAAGTAGACTGGCTATAATTTATTCCCAACAGCTTCCTCTGAGTTTGTGATAGTCCAGTAACAAAATCCATGGAGATCTTGTCCCACTTCCATTCAGGAATTTCTAATTGTTGTAACAAACCACTAGCACGTTGGTGTTCTATCTTAACCTGTTGCCAGGTTAGATACTTAGATACAAAAGTAGCTACATCTTGTTTCATACCGCTTTCCCCAAACAAATGTTGCTTGATGTCATGCTACATTTTTGTGAAATCCGGATGAATAGCAATAAGAGAACTAAGAGTCTCGGTCAATAAGACTTCTCTTAGCGTAGGATCCTATAGAACACATAATCTAGTGTAGGATTCTCTCCCTTACACGTAAGCTTAGTCATGGTAAAGCTAACCGTGAGAAACTTTCAATAATTTTGTGGTAGTAACCAACTAAATCCAGAAAACCACGTACTTTAGTCACAGACATTAGTCTTGGCCATTTGGTGATAGCCTCCACCTTCGCCGGATCCATGGTAATCCCTTCTGCTAAAATAATGTGGCCCAGAAATGCCACTTTACTCAACCAGAACTCACATTTTGGAAAACGTAGCATACAATTTCTCCTGTCAAAGAACCTGTCGTACCGTGCGAAGATGATCCCAATGCTCTTCATTAGACTTAGAGAAGATCAGGATGTCATCGATGATAACAATAACAAACTTGTGTAAGAATTAATGAAAAACTCGATTCATCAGGTCCATAAATATAGCTGGAGCATTCGTGACACCAAAAGGCATAACCACGAATTCATAATGACCATAACGTGTGCGAAAAGCAGTCTTGGAAATGTCTTGCTCTTTCACTCGCAATTGATGGTAGCCTGATCGTAAATCGATCTTGGAAAAGTGCTTAGCACCCAGTAGTTGATCAAACAAGTCATCAATACTTGGAAGGGAATAACAATTACGAATGGTGATCTTGTTCAATTCACGGTAATCGATACATAATCTCATGCTGTCGTCCTTCTTTTTATAAACAGAACCGGTGCACCCCATGGTGATACACTCGGCGAATAAAACCTCGTTCCAGCAACTCTTGCAGCTGATCCTTCAACTCCTTTAACTCAATGGGAGCCATGCGATAAGGAGCTTTGGAGACAGGTTCAGCTCTTGGAACAAGCTCAATGCCAAACTCCACCTTGCGAATAGGAGGTATACCTGGAAGCTCTTCTGGAAATACATCCGGAAAACTCGGAAAAAATTGGTTGATCATGAATTGAAGGGACTTCAGAAGTCGTGTCATGAGTGGTAGCTAGAAAACCTTCGCAGCCATGGGATAATAAAGCACGTGCTTGTAAAGCAAAAATAATTTGCATAGATTTTCCTGGTAGGAAACCATGATGAATGTATTCAGGAGCATGAATATCGCCGAATATGATCTGATATGAATGGAAATCAATCGTAGCGCGATATGCTGCTAACCAATCCATACCCAGAATCATATCAAACTCGCACATGTCTAAGGGAAGTGCGTTAACCGAACGAATCTTGTCGTCAAACTATAAAGGAATATTTATATATCCATGGGTAATACGAACAGAGTCTTTCATGGGCGTGGATATATGCAATACATGATCAAGAATAAAGGTGTCATATGAATACGTGAAGTAAATGTGGCAGATCTCACTGAATGTGTTTCGCCCGTATCAAATAGAGCAAACACTGCGTGTCCATTCATGAACAATACACCAGTGATGGTACCTAAAATTTTAGTGGCCTGATCCACACTTGGCACAACAGGATGGGTATCCCCCTTGGAGGGTACCCTAAATTACTGAGGGCCTGGTTCAGAAGATATACGTGAGTCATGTGTTTTGACTCGTGTCTTGAGAAAACATATGTGTGACATGTGTCTTCAGAAAATATACGTGAGACATGTGTCTTGACTTGTTGTCTCAACATGTGTCTTAAGAAATATTCGTGAGACACATGTCTTAACGTGTGTCTTGACATGAGTCTTGAGATGTGGAAATGAATAAGGTTGAAATTTTTTGGTCATAATACCAGAATTGGCAGATCGGTTGGACTACTGACCCTTGTATTTTTGGTCACGTCCGTTACCGGAGTTTCTGTTGTCATTGCCAGAGTAGTTTTTTCACGGTAGTTGTCACTATCTCCTTGCCTGTCAGCTCCATGACGGTCACTATTCTTACCGTGATTCATGTAACTATTCTGTTGAGTGGTCGGCTGGTACCGGTTCCTACTCTTATGCTTGAAAATACAACTAAGTGACGCGTGACATGTAACTGAGAAGGTAAGGACATGGAATGGGATGGTCCATTTCATGTACTCATCTCTGTTCTGTAGAATCTCCAAGCTGCGAGTAGCATCATTAACTTGAGCAATCTTGGTAAATGGAATGCACATGAGACGATCGAAAGTCGACTTGTGAATACACGTGGACTATTATAAATGGAATAATGGAATACACATGAGATGATTGGTATAAGTGTTAACCATCTGACATGATCAAAGGAAAGTAGATGATTAAACGGTTAAAAGGCTACACTGAAGAGAACAACATGATAGCCTAGCTAATCTAGCATAGACATAACTCCACTTACATAAAGAAGCACGAAAGCATGATTAAACGAAATCCAACAATGACTAGCATGAAAGCATGATTAAATGAAATCCATCAATGACTAGCATGAAAGTATAATCAACATGAAGAAGCATGAACGCATAATCAACATAAGAAAACATGAAAACATAATCAGCATGACAACATAATCAACATGAAAAGTATGAAATCATAATCGACATAAAGAAACATGAAAGCATAATCAACAGAGATCTAACATTGACTAGTGTGGATGACTATGGTTCAGCCTGCACTAGTCAAAATTTTCAAAACACATAAACATGTGACTAAGTATGGACGACTATGGTTCACCCCATACCAGTCTAAAATAGTAAAATGTGAAAGAAGAAACATGTGACTAAGTATGGACGACTATGGTTCAATCCATACTAGTAAAAAATTTACGAGGAAACATCATGAATAAAACAATGACATGTGACTAAGTATGGATGACTATGGTTCAATCCATACTAGTAAAAATTTACGAGAAAACATCATGAATAAAACAATGACATGTGACTAAGTGTGGATGACTATGGTTCAATTAATACTAGTAAAATTTCAAGAGGAAACATCATGGTTAAGAACAAACAAAGTTCTGAAAATATCAATATATGAAATATAACGTCGGTTTAGGAAGATCCTTGTGACTACCCACTAGTCACATGTCGAGTTTTAGAGCCTACAGGTCGAAGCCTTGGCTCTGATACCATTATTGTAATGACCCACTATGACAAGGAGGTTGTTATGTCATAATCATGGCGTATCATCAAAGCATAATAAAGGCATAACGTCATAAAGACATAAAAGACAAACAGGAAAGCCGGGACCAAATATCAGCTCTGAACATAAGCTCAACATAAATGAAAATAAAGGAAGACTAAAGGACAAAACATATGTCCAACCAAATCATAAGTATTAATATGCATAAAGGGAAAGATAAGGTAGCTCTCATCCTAAGCACATACTCTCAATGCCCAAATCTCGCCCTTCGGTACCTGCCGTATGAGACATGAAAAGAAGATACGGCTGAGCAATACGCTCAGTGAACGGATATAAAGACATGTTAAGAATAAATATAACATGAATAATGTATAAAAGCAGCGCAATGAATATCTATGTACTGAGGAAAACCTGGGAGATAATTTGTAAACAAAAAGGATAACTAAAATGTCATAAGTTGTACATGCAATATAAGTAAACGCCCACGAGCTCATATAAGTCAAAACATATTATCAATGTGTGCATGAATAAATAGAGGGGTTGCCTCGTCATGAAATTAGAGGGGTGACCTCTAATAATAGTAATATGGGTGAAGGGGTCGGCTCCAATGTGATGGGGTGTAGAGCACACACCATACCAATCACCCTGTACGTGTAACCCTATAAACTTGTAACTATGATGCACCCATTCGCCCCATAATAATATAATAATAGCCAACATGGAACGTGAAGGGACGCCGCGAGAAATCACTCTCATCGCTGGAGAGTCATGACATAGGTGCCCCATATATCATGGTTATGGTACCTCCAAAACTAGGTGGTAATCATGTAAGTCATGGTCAGGCATGTATATAGCTCGGTCAATTACGCAGGTTATGAAATAAACTATAACACCCCATTTTGTTAAATGAAATATCACATGATAATTATGGCGTGTCATCAAAGCTGCAAGGTAAATGTCTAAAACATTAAATGACCATAAAAGGAAATACCGGAAAAAAACATCGGTAGTCCAACATAAGCTCACACACATTAATATAAGTACTGAAAGGAACGGACTAAACAATGTCCAAAAGAAATAATGTATGAAAATGCATAGGGTAAAGGAGGATGGATAGCTTCCATCCAGATGCACATACTCTCAAGGTCCTAAGTGCGTCCTTGAGTACCTGCCGTTTGGGAACATGAAAAGGAAACGGCTGAGCAAAATGCCCAGTGAACGGATATATAACATAGTATGAAATTAAATAAGCATAATAAAGACTAAATAGCAACGAAAATGTATAAGTCTTAGATAACCTGGAACATGTTTATAAAACTGGTTTTATAGTTTGAAAAGACTTATGTTTTTATATGAAAACTGTATTTAATTACCCAAGAGAGCATATAGGTCATGAGGTTCACCGTGCATGAATACATAGAGGGGTGACCTCATCATGTGATTAGAGGGGTTGCCTCTAATTATATAAGTCTAGGTAGGAGGGATCAACTCCTTGTAAAGGATGCAAGGCACACACCACATTTACCATGAAAATCCTGTAAAAAACATGTAACTAGGATGCACCCATACGCCCCACATGATAATATAAATAAATGTCCAAAACTGGAAAGGGACGCCACGAGCAATCACTCCGTCATGGGGAAGTCATAACATTGGTGCCTCTAGTGTTATGGTTATGGTACCTCCAAAACTAGATGACATGGCATGCATGTATATATAGCTCAGGCATTTAAAACAAACATAAGCATTCAAAACATATAAAATACTAGGGAAAACAGTTGGCTGCAAACGGGGAATCCTAATCATACATACGAAGGAATGTTCATACTGAAGGACGGAATATCGGTACCTTATGTCCAGTAAACGATGAAAGATGAAAGGATGAAAAGTCCTACCCCGACTTCACTAGTGCTACATAAATAAGGGACATGTATGAGTTGTCTGATTACTGAGTATGTTACTGGTTCTTGTGTGTTTTTAACTTATTTTATATGTTCTTGTCATGTTTTACTTGTTTTAAATGTATCTTGTAATATATTCATGTTTTACTGCTATTCTGATTATGTAATTCATGTACTAGTGTATTATTATACTTGTAGTGTAATAATAAGTAAATTTCTAAAAATAGCAGGTTTCTAAAAATAGAAAGTTTCCAAAAAAAATTCCAAAAATAGAAAGTTTCTAAAAATAGAAAGTTTCCAAAAATAGTAAGTTTCCTGAAATAGAAAGTTTCCATAAATAGAATAAGCTGGATTAATAAGTCTAAAATATAAGCTACTACTTATAAATCATAAGTTATAAGTCATGATAGATTATTAGTAAAGTCTATTAATTTAATACTTAGACTAAAGTTATTATTAATTAGTAATGATAA
The DNA here is from genome assembly GCA_025667525.1 of Glebionis coronaria. Classification (NCBI taxonomy): domain Eukaryota; kingdom Viridiplantae; phylum Streptophyta; class Magnoliopsida; order Asterales; family Asteraceae; genus Glebionis; species Glebionis coronaria. The sequence continues at coordinate 72,302,943 of CM046875.1, forward strand.
AGCATGGTTTATTAATTAATAAAATGTCATGATCTATTTAACAAACTTTATCTTATACAGTTTAATTAAATTAAGCATGGTTTTAATTTAAGTAAGTTAAATAAATACTTATGTTATAACATGATTTATTTAATTTGAAAAATAACCTAAGTCATGAATTAATTAATTAATTACTATTTCATGTAATCTAAGTAAAATAATTAATTAATAAAATAAATGTCCAAATAAAAATACTTAGGTTTAAACATGTATTGTTAGTTCTAATAATATAATCTAAGTCTTGGTTTTTAATTAAATTAATTAATTGGTCATGTGAATTAATTTAATTCTCTTAGTAAAATAAATTAATAAAACTATCCCGAGCCCGAAACCCGAGAACCAAAACCCGACACCGACTCACCACCAACAGCCGCGACTGTGGTGGTGGTCAATGGCTACACAGCCACCGTCGGCAGCCATAGCTGCTGCTACGCCACGGCTTCCCACTGTCGGACCAAAGTTCCCACCGACTAAAGCCGGTGGTTCCCCCTGGCCTCCCCTGCGTAGCCACTGTCGGACAAAGGTACCTGCTAGGGTGCCTTGGTTACCGTTGTTCGAGCCAAAGCCACACCGATCCCCATAAGAGGTCTCGGCTGTTGGTGCAAGACAGCCACCAAGAGCCTTATGCTCTCGGTTGGTGCGCCGAATCAAACCCAAAACCAAACGAACCCTTAACCTTGTTTAATTCGTAACCATTACATGTTTTATTTTATTTTAAGATTCAAGAACATGTGATTTAAATAAAATAAAAAGAAAGATCAAGATCATGATTACCGAATGTGTGATTGAATGTAGAATCGAAACACGAATACAAATACGTACGAATCAAATTTCAAACACAATGAATCGTCCTTGTGGGGTTGATGAATGTCGCGGCTACCAAGACAAAGGGTTAGGGTTTCTTTTCTTTTTCTAAAATTCTGTAAAGTGAATTCTCTATGTTTTATGTTTTTACTAGTTAGTTTTCAAAACGGGTTGGGCCCCTTTCCTGTCTTCCTTTGCCGCGGACACCAAAGCCCAAAACACCAAAACCAAATATTTTTCATGTTAAGTAATATTCGTGTACGTTAATATTTTAATGTTCTCGATTTAACTAATATTTATCGTGCATTTATATATAACGAATACTTGTAATTTAATGTTCGTGACACGTGTTATATTATATAAATGGAAAGTTTTAATTTATTCGTATTTTATGTAGTGTACTGTTCATGGTATTTATATGTGGGTTTTACAACTCTTCCCTTCTAAAAAGAATAATTCGTCCCCGAATTATGGATGAGATAAACTGAAAGAGAAACATACCCGAATCAAAATTGGAAATGAGGTAAGATGTCCGGATAGACTCCTCCGTCTCCCAAGTGGCTTCCCGCTCAGGACGGTCCCTCCAAAGGATTTTGACAAATGGAATCGTCTTCTTCCTCATGACTCGCTCTTGACGATCAAGAACTCGTTCGGGTTCCTCAATAAAAGTAAGATCCTCACAAATATGCTCGAGTGGATACTGAACCATGTATAGGGGATGATAGTTGTATCCTCTGAGTAAGGACACATGGAAAACGTTATGGACGTGAGATAGCTGCGGAGGTAACGCCAAACGATTCGATACCTCACCGACACGTTCGAGGATATCAAACGGTCCGATGAATCTAGGACTGAGTTTTACCTTGATTCCAAAACGCCTAACTCTGCGCGCCGGTGATACCTTGAGAAAGACATGATCACCCACATTGAAGTGCAAATCTCTACGGTGCTTGTCGGCATAACTCTTTTGACGTGTACGAGCTTCCTACAATTTCGCCCTGACGATGGAAACCTTCTCGTTGGTCACCTTAATCATCTCCGGACCCTCAAGAATTCGCTCACCAACCTGATCCCAACAGATTAGGGCGCGACACTTCCTGCCATATAACATCTCAAACGGTGCACACTTGATGCTGGCGTGCCAACTGTTGTTGTATGAAAACTCTACTAAGCAGATATAGTCGTCCCAACTTCCTGTCCATTCTAAAGCACATGCTCGAAGCATGTCCTCTAGTGTCTGAATGGTACGCTCCGACTGTCCGTCTGTCTGAGGATGAAAGCAGTGCTAAGCTTAAGTCTGGTGCACAATCTTTCTGAAGACTCTTCCAGAACCGAGATGTAAAACGAGGATCTTTGTTAGAGATGATGCTGGATAGAGTACCATGTAGTCTCATAATCTCCTTCTGATAGATGTCAGATAATTTTGTAACTGAATCATCCTTGCGGATAGGTAAGAAATGAGTTGATTTGGTCAGTCGATCAACGATAACCCAAATGGCATCATGCTTCCTTTTGGTCTGCGAAAGTCTGGTGACAAAGTCCATGGAGATCTTGTCCCACTTCCACTCTGGAATGTCTAATGGTTGTAGTAGACCACTAGATCGTTGATGCTCAATCTAACCTGTTGGCAGGTAAGACATTTGGAGACAAAGGTAGCAACGTCTTGCTTCATACCACTCCACCAGAAATGGTGGAACCAGGATGAATAGAGAATGGGGAGCTATGAGCTTTAGTCAGCAAATCCTCCCTTAGTGTAAGATCGTCAGGAACACATAGTCTAGTGCCCTGTCATAAGATACCGTCGTCATCTACCCGAAACTCCGTCTGCTGATCTATGTTTTGAATAATCGCCCAGATTTCACTGTCATCCTTCTGAGCTTCTTTGATCCTATAGAGTAAGTCAGGTTCAACTCTAAGATTATCCCAGTAGCCATGTTGTCAACGTACCATAAAATCGATGTCCAGTCGTTCCAAGTCACGTATGATTTCCTCCTCTATCTTAATGACGTTGATCATACCCGACTTTCTACTAAGAGCATCTTCCACTACATTCGCCTTGCCGGGATAATACTGAAGATTAATGTCATAATCCTTCAACAGCTCTAACCATCTTCTTTGCCTCATGTTTAGTTCACGCTGAGTGAAGCTATATTTTAGGCTCTTGTGATCTGTGAAGATATCACATGATTTGCCATACAAGTAATGCCTCCAAATCTTCAGTGCAAACACAACTGCTGCAAGCTCCAATTCATGGGTAGGATAATTCTCTTCATAAGGCTTAAGCTGCCGTGATGCGTAAGCAATCACTTTCCCATGTTGCATGAGAACATAACCAAGACCCTTCCTTGAAGCATCACTATAGATTTGAAATCCACATGTGCCAGATGGGAGAGTAAGAATAGGTGCATATACCAAATTCTGATTGAGTTCTTCAAAGCTCTTCACCCTTTCTTCAGTCCAAATGAATTTCTCCTCTTTGCGCATCAGTTTGGTCAATGGCAATGCTAGTCGTGAAAAGTTCTCCACGAACCTACGGTAGTAACCAGCTAAGCCTAGAAAACTGCGAACTTCAGTCGCCGACATCGGTCTTGGCCACTTGGTAATGGCCTCAACCTTCGCATGATCCATGGTTATTCCTTCTACGGATACTATGTGGCCCAGAAACGCCACTTTGCTCAATCAGAATTCGTACTTGGAGAACTTGGCATACAGCTGCTTCTGGCGAAGTATTTGTAGTACAGTATGAAGATGGTATTCGTGTTCCTCCTTGGATTTAGAGAAAATCGGGATATCATCAATGAAGAAGATAACAAACTAGTCCAGAAACTCATGGAAGACACGATTCATCAGATCCATGAAGACTGCTAGAGTATTGGTAAGTCCAAAAGGCATGACTAGAAATTCATAGTGTCCATAGCGTGTACGGAAAGCAGTCTTAGAGATATCCTGCTCTTTCAATTGTAGTTGATGGTAGCCAGACCTCAGATCGATCTTAGAGAAATGTTTGGCGCCTTGTAGTTGGTCAAACAGATCATCAATGCGTGGCAGAGGATATCGGTTTCTGATGGTGAACTTATTAAGCTCATGGTAATCGATGCATAGACGCATACTGCCATCCTCCTTCTTCACGAACAACATCGGTTCACCCCATGAAGATACACTAGGTCGGATGAAACCTTGCTCCAAAAGTTCATGCAGCTTCTCCTTAACTCCTTGAGCTCAATGGGAGCCATGCGGTAAGGAGCCTTAGAGATTGGCTCAGCTCCTGGAGTGAGCTCAATGCTAAACTCTACCTCACGAGCAGGTGGTATGCTCGAAAGTTCTTTAGGAAAAACATCAGGGAATTCTGACACGATAGGCTGATCCTGAATGGATAGAGATTCAGCCTCAATATCATGAACATCAACTAAGAAACCCTCACAACCATGTGAAAGTAAGGCACATGCATGTAAGGCTGATATGATTTGTACATACTTTCCTGGTATTAAACCATTGTGAATGTACTCTGGCGCGTTGACATCACCAAAAATAACCCGATGTAAATGGCAACCTATGGTGGCGTGGTGTCTGGATAACTAGTCCATGCCTAATATCATGTCGAATTCGCACATGTCCAAAGGAAGTGCGTTAACTGGACGAATTATGTCGTCAAACTCAAGGGGAAGACCTCTGTACCCATGTATGATGCGTACAGAGTCTCTCACGGGCGTGGAAATGTTTAAGACATTTTCTAGTGGCATATGGGATATCCTAACACGATAGCATAAGTAGTGGATATGACCGAATGAGTCGCACCCGTGTCAAACAAAACACATTCAGCTTGAGCATACATAAACAAGATTCCTGTTATGGTACCTGATGACTTGTTTGCTTGGTCCCGTGTGGTAGTATACACACGTCAAGTAGTCGGGGGTTGCTTGGAATCAGCATTACCAAAAGTACCCTCAATCTCACCCTTCTTGCAATCCTTCATCATGTGGCCCTGCTGGCCATATTTAAAGTAGGTGCCACTACCACTACGACACGGCCCTGGGTGTCTGCGATTGCACGTGGTGCAATGGGGTGAGTGTACCCTCCAACAGGTGCTCTAGCTGGTTGGGAACCTGTTTCAGAAAGTATGCGTGAGACATGATTATTGGGTACAAACATGACTACACAGGAAGTTTAGATTGTAATACCAGTCGAAGTTGCACGGTTGGGCTGTAAACCTCTGCGGTCCTGCTCCCGTCTGTTGCCAGTGTTCTTGGTAATAGATGCTGAAGTGTCGGAATTTATGAATCATAAAGCAACATAACATATAAATGAGAAATTTATAAGGACCTGCTGTTACTAGAGTTGTTGGCGTTGTTATGGTAGTTGTCACTACCGCCACGCCTATCAGAAGCAGAACGATCCTGAGTCTGACCGTTTCCATTAGGCTGGTATTGCTGAGTTGCCGGTTGGGACCGGTCACTATTCTTTTTCCTGAAAGATGCAATAGTATAGAGAAAGATATAAAATGAAAGGTACTGGATTGAATGAAATGATTTACGTTGATGACGGAGATATACCTCTTCTCGGATTTGTCTGCTTCTCCAAATTCGTCTCTCTCTTGCAGCATCTCTAGCTTGCGAGTTGCATCTACCATCTGCGCCACAGTAATAAAAGTAGCACACACCAAGTTGTTGGCGACAGAAGTACGAAGAGCCCAACGAAAGTGATACGCCTGCTCTTCTGCAGTCTCGGCTGCTGCGCCAAGGAAACTAGCCTGTCGAAGGAATCTCTGCATAAATTCTATACTATTCTCTCCAGCTCTCTGTTGAATGCCATGATACTCCCTCTTGAGCTGATCCTGCTCAGCTTTCGGGAAGAACTGACCCAGAACCAACTCCTTAAACTGCGCCCAAGTCAATCCAATAACCCAGTCGTCACCTCCATTCGACTGCTTAAGTGCTTTCCACCATGACATCACGTCTCCCTCAAATTTGTAACAAGCAAGTCTCACCTTGAAGACAGGATCACACCCCATGGCGTCAAAAATCTTCTCAACATGTGTTATCCAGCTCTCAGCCTCAGATGGGCTGTCAGTCTGCTCGAAGGATTTAGGTTGTTGCTTATTGAACCTTTCCAGCCAAGTAATGAGAGTAGCTGGTGGAGGATGAGGAGGATTCTGATTCTAGTGCTGATTATGGTTGGCTTGAACCTCAGCACAAATCTCATTCCTGATTTGGGGAAGCAAAGCTAGCAGAGCAGCTTGGATAGCTGCTTGCATGTCTTTCTCACGTGTGTTAACCATCTGACAGTATAAAACAAAATGCAATGATTAATCTGATTAGAACATAATATAAACATGAAAAAGATTTATGCATGAAACAGTTTATGAAGGCATAGCCAACAAAAATGACATGAGTTTGGGTGAACGCCTATGAGTCGGTTCACCAAAATAAAATTGACATGACGAGGATGAACGCCTATGGATCAGTTCATCAAAACAAAATGACATGAGCTAATGTGAACACCTATGGGTCGGTTCACCAAGCAAAATAATTCGAATAAAAGCACACGCGACTAAATATGGCCAGTCCTGTACCAACCATTACTTAGTCAAAATTCCTGCAACAATGATACATGAAACAAATGCATGAAAACAAACTGTCAGTTTTAGGAAGGCACTGATGACTACCCACTAGTCACAAGTCAAGTTTTTAGAGCCTACAGGTCAAAACCTTGGCTCTGATACCATAATTGTAACACCCTATTTTGTTAAATGGAATATCACATGATAATTATTGCGTGTCATCAAAGCATGCAAGGTAAATGTCTAAAACATTAAATGATCATAAAAGGAAATACCGGAAACAAACATCGGTAGACCAACATAAGCTCACACACATGAATATAAGTACTGAAAGGAAAGGACTAAACATTGTCTAAAAAAATAATGTATGAAAATGCATAAGGTAAAGGAGGCTGGATAGCTTCCATCCAGATGCACATACTCTTAAAGTCCTAAGTGCATCCCTGAGTACCTGACGTTTGGGAACATAAAAAGGAAACGGCTGAGCAAAACGCCCAGTGAACGGATATATAAGATAGTATGAAATGACATGAGCATAATAAAGACTAAATAGCAGTGGAAATGTATAAGCCCTAGATAACCTGGAACATGTTTATAAAACTGGTTTTATAGTTTGAAAAGACTTATGTTTTTATATGAAAACTGTATTTAATTAGCCAAGAGCCCATATAGTTCATGAGGTTCACCATGCATGAATAAATAAAGGGGTGACCTCATCATGCGATTAGAGGGGTTGCCTCTAATTATATAAGTCTGGGTAGGAGGGATCAACTCCTTGTGAAGGATGCAAGGTACACACCACATTCACTATGAAAATCCTATAAAGCATGTAACTAGGATGCACCCATACACCCTAGATGATAATATAAATAAATGGCCAAAACTAGAAAGGGACGCCACGAGCAATCACTCTGTCGTGGGGAAGTCATAACACTGGTGCCTCTAGTGTTATGGTTATGGTACCTCCATAACTAGATGACGTGGCATGCATGTATATATAGCTCAGGCATTTAAAACAAACATAAGCATTCAAAACATATAAAATACTGGGGAAAACAGTTGGGTGCAAACAGGGAATCCTAATCATACATATGAAGGAATGTCCATACTGAAGGACGGAATATCCGTACCTTATGTCCAGTGAACGATGAATGATGAAAGGATGAAAAGTCCTACTCTGACTTCACTAATGCTACATAAATAAGGGACATGCATGAGTTGTCTGATTACTGAATATGTCACTGGTTCTTGTATGTTCTTAACTTATTTTATATGTTCTTGCCATGTTTTACTGGTTTTAAATTTATCTTGAAATTTATTCATGTTTTACTGGTATTCTGATTATGTAATTCACGTACTATTGTATTATTATACTTGTAGTGTGATAATAAGTAACTTTCTAAAAATAATAGGTTTCCAAAAATAGGAAGTATCCAAAAATAAAAAGTTTCCAAAAATAGAAAGTTTAAAAAATAGAAAGTTTTCTAAAAATAGTAAGTTTCCTGAAATAGAAAGTTTCCATAAATAGAATAAGTTGGATTAATAAATCTAAAATATAAGCTAGTGCTTATAAATCATAAGTTATAATTCATGATAGATTATTAGTAAAGTCTATTAATTTAATATTTCGGCTAAATTTATTATTAATTAATAATGATAAAGCATGGTTTATTAATTAATAAAATGTCATGGTCCATTTAATAAACTTTACCTTATACAGTTTCATTAAATTAAGCATGGTTTTAATTTAATTAAGTTAAATGAATACTTAGGTTATAACATGATTTATTTAATTAAATAAAATAATCTAAGTCATGAATTAATTAAATAATTACTATTTCATGTAATCTAAGTAAAATAATTATTTAATAAAATAAATTTCTAAATAAAAATACTTAGGTTTAAACATGTATTATTAGTTCTAATAATATAACCTAAGTCTTGATTTTTAATTAAAATAATTAACTGATCATGTGAATTAATTTAATTAACTTAGTAAAATGAATTATACTATCCCGAGCACAACCGCCGGCGGCAGCCATGGTTGCTGCTGCGCCGCGGCTTCCCACAGTCGGACCAAAGTTCCCACCGGCTGAAGCCAGTGGTTCCCCCTGGCCTCGCCTGCGTAGCCACTGCCGGACCAAGGTACTCGCTGGGGTGCCTTGGTTGTCGTTGTTCAAGCCAAAGCCACACCGAGCCCCATAAGGGGTCTCAGCTGTTGGTGCAAGACAACCACCGAGAGCCTTGTGCTCTCGGTTGGTGTGCCGGATCAAACCTAAAACCAAATGAACCCTTAACCTTGTTTAATTCGTAACCATTACATATTTTATTTTATTTTAAGATTCAAGAACATGTGATTTAAAATAAAATAAAAAGAAAGATCAAGATCATGATTACCGAATGTGTGATTAAATGTAGAATAAAAATACGAATACAGACACGTATGAACCAAAGATCAAAACAGAATGAATCGTCCTTGTGGGGTTGATGAATGTCGCGGCTACCAAGACAAAGGGGGCTAGGGTTTCTTTTCTTTTTCTAAATTTTTATAAAGTAGATTCCATGTGTTTTATGTTTTTACTAGTTAGTTTTCAAAACGGGTTGGGTCCCTCTCCCTTCCTCCTTTGCCGCGGACACCAAAGCCCAAAACACCAGAACCAAATGTTTTCATGTTAAGTAATATTCGTGTACGTTCATGTTTTAATGTTCTCGATTTAAATAATATTTATCGTGCATTTATATATAATGAATACTTATAATTTAATGTTCGTGACACGTGTTATATTATATAAATGGAAAGTTTTAATTTATTCGTGTTTTACGTAGTGTACTGTTCATGGTATTTATATGCAGGTTTTACATAAACAAAATGAGAGCATGGCAAACAATGAAAAGTTTTATAATATGAAACTAGGGAAAACATGTGGCATAGCAAACAGGGAATCCTAATCATGAAGAGAAAGGATGTCCTTACTCAATGACGGAATATCCGTACCTTGTGTCCAGCAAGCAGTGAAAGAGATGAACAATGGAAAAGTACTACTCCGATTTCACGTGAGCTACATGATAAAGGACGTGTATGTGTTGCTTGTTCATTAATAAGTTACTTGTTCATGCTTTATCGTGTCTTACCTTAGTGTTATACGTTCATGTGTTCTTGATTAATATATTTCATGATTCTTGTGTTATTATACTTGATATTTTCATAATTAGTAACTTTCCATAAATAGCAGGTTTCCATAAATATTAACTTTTCGAAAATAGCAGGTTTCTATAAATAGTAACTTTCCAAAAATAGCAGGTTTATATAAATAGTAACTTTCCAAAAATAGCAGGTTTATATAAATAGTAACTTTATAAAAATAGTAGGTTTCTATAAATAGTAATAAGCTCGTTTAATATACATAAGTAATTTATCTTGTTCCTCTGATAAGCTAATTTATATAAGTTTTGGTTTAATAAGTATATTAAATAAGCTAAATATTATAAGTCATGAAGTATTAACCCATGGTTAATTAGAAGTATTTTTATTAATAAGTCATGATTTAAATAAGTCAAATATTAATAAAGTCTATTTTCATAATTAACTTCCATATATCATGAATTTATAAATAATTATTAATTACTAATATGTCATGGTTCATTACTAATCATTAATTAATAATATGTCATAGATTTAAATGAATTATTAAATGATAACATATCATTGATTTATAATTAATTATTAAATATAATATGTCCTGGATTTAATTAATTATCGATTAAGCCTTGCATCTTAATAAGAATTTCTACATACATTAAACAAAACAAGCCCATGTTATTAAGTCCACTTTAAATAAGTCGTAAATAAGTTGTGATCTATTCAAGCCGATAAAATAAGTTTACAATAAGCCAAAATAGACCGTGTAAAACCCGCTTTAATAATCCTAAGATCATTAAATGCACGAAGTTACCGTTAAATTTAAACTTTTTAATTAATTAATATACGACATGCATCACGACTATTTAATATGAATAGTACGAATATTAATGATTATCATAAGTATTATGTACGTAAACACGAATATTAATATACGATAAGTGTGTACGTATGATATTAAGAAAACGTTCAAGTAACGAAAGCACGATAATTAAAGACGAATATACACGATAATAATTGAACAATAAAAAAGCAAACATAAATAGTATAAGGGGGTGTTTGTGCGTCTGTTTAGAAAGGAAGGAAGGGAGAACGGGCTTTGGCCTATACCCATAACTAATACAAGTGTTTTAATAAAAACTACAGAGATTTCATAAAAAACTTTTACAGAAAATAAACTAAAACCCCTAATTCTGTCCTTGCCTCTCTCTCTTGCCGCGACACCCTTAGAACACTAAGAAGAGATTGGTTTTGATCTTTGTTGATACGGTAGTGTGTTCGTGTTCATCTTTATTTAACCCACGCATTCGGTATCTCAAATCCTTTTTCTTTATTTTTATTTATTGTGTTAGATCATTAAAAACCAAGCAAGAAACAGTAAAATCAAGGGTTTATCAAGTTTATAAATAAAAACAAAGGTGTGGGTGTTTGTTGTCTCGATCGCAGCCCAACCGAGACCATGAAGGTCTCGGTGGTGTCGCGCGAACCACCAGCCGCAAGCAAATGCTGGCGGTGGTGGTGGTATGTTGCCAGCCGCAAGGACCAAGACCCTCAGTGGGGATCTTGGCGTAGCGGTGGGAACCGAGACCCACTTGGGGTGCTCAGTGGGTACTAGACGCAGGCAGGGGGACCCCATCGTTGGGCTGGGGGGCTGTTTGGCTCGGCGCAGCAGCGAGCTGAGAGCCGTAGGCTCTTGGTAAGTTGTTGTGGCTCGGATTGGGTCACGGCAGCGAGGCCACAGCCCTCAGGTTGTGGTGCTCGGTTGCCCGGTCTCGGGACGGGGCTCGGGAACTTACATTTTTTAGAAACACGAAACCAATTATGAAAATAAGTTATATTATGTATTAATTAATTTAGTTATTAATTAATTTTGGTTTAATTAAAACTTATGTTATGTTTATTTAAATAAAAAATCATGATAAAATATGTATGTACATTTATTTAAATAAACTTAGGTTATAATAATTAATTATTTAATTATTCATGAACATGGATTTAATTAATTAAAACTTAGGTTAAATTAATTAATATCTTTTATAATAAAGTTTAATAACATGAATTATGTAATAATTATTAATTAATAATAAACTTATAATAACATAACATGATATTATTAATTAATATTAAGCTAAGTTAATTAATTATTAAACTTTATAATATAATAACACATGATATAAAATATGCATATAATTAATTATGGAATTATATTATTTATGGCAACATGATAAATAGGGAAATATACTAAATATGGTAATATGTTATTTATAGTAATACATTAAATATGGTAACATACTATTTATAGAAACATGCTAAATATGGAAACTTTCTATTTTTGGAAACTTACTAATTATGGAAACTTTCTATTTTTAGAAACTTACTATTTTTGAAAAGTTGATATATATAAACCTTCTATTTTTAAAAAGTTACTCATTATGTTATAACAAGTAATACAACACTTAAAACATGAAACACATGAATTTAAAACACATGAAACTATAAGAAATACATGATTAAAACATGAAATAATAAGACAAGACAAGAACAAGTACAATAAGTATGAACACGTCAAGTAAACCAAATAACAAGTATGTATAAGTAAGATCGAATCTTATTCATGTCCCTTTATTATGTAGCTATTGCGAAGTCGGAGTGATCGTCTACGTTCGTTTTCATCTTCATTTACTGGACATAAGGTAAGGATATTTTCGTCCTTCAATAAGGCCATCTTTTCTTCCTATATTAGGATTCCTCGTTTGCAGCCATCTGTTTTCCCCAGTAGTTTAAGTGTCTTAAACACATTAGCATATGTATGATTATTTTATATTGCCTGAGCTATATACATGCATGACAATTTCACCTAGTTATGGGGGTTCCATAACCATAGCACTGGAGGCATCGATGTTATGACTCTTCTGCGGTGAGAGTGATTGCTCGTAGCGTCCCTTTACAGTTTTGGACAGTATTATTATTATCATGTGGGGTGAATGGGTGCATATTAGGACAAGTCATATGATTTCATGGTAACTGCGGTGTGTGCCTTGCATCCGTTACAGGAGTTGATCCCTCCACTCATTTTATATATCAACTAGAGGCAGCCCCTCTAATTGCATGACGAGGTCACCCCTCCAAGTATTCATGCACGTGGATATAACATGACCTATGTGGGCTCTCGGCATATTTAAAATACATATTTTTAAGATAAACTAAACATAAGTCTTTTCAGAAATATAAACCAGTTTTATGAACTTAAGCCAGGTTTTCTAGGACATACATTTATTCCGCTGCTATTCATTTCACTTCATTATTTGCTTATGTTTATGCTTTACATTTTATGTTATATATCCGCACACTGAGCGTATTGCTCAGCCGTATTTCTCTTACCATGTCCCAATACGGCAGGTACTAAAGGACAAAGCTAGGAAATCTAAGAGTACGTGCATGGAATGAGGCGCCAACTTTCTTTCATTCTTTAATGCATTTACATATTTTTGCTTTGCTGGACATTGTTTAGTCCTTTCCTTACATTCTATACTTATGCATTTCGTGTGTGGAGCTTATGTGGATCCGATGTTTGTTTCCGGATTCTTTTATGGTCATTTAATGTTTTAGACATATACCTTGTATGCTTTGATGACATGCCATAATTATCCTGTGATATTCCATTTATCAAAATAGGGTGCTACAGACCGGTTCATAACAAGTCCATAATTTATTTAACCGGTTCATACAAATTTCATAGATTAATTAAACCTGTTCATAATACCTATAAATTAATTTAGCCGGTACAATGAGCCGTGATTAAATATACCAATAATTAAATAAGTTAAACATTTTAATAAACCCGAGATCAAATAAGCCGAAAACATAATCCTAACACCCCCTTGTGGCCATCACGGTTTAACTGAGCCAAAACAATCACCCACCGAGACCAAAAGGTTTCGGCTGCCAAACAAACACCTTCCACTGAGAGTTAAAAACTCTCGGCTGCTAGGCTAGAATACCCACTGTGCCTCCTTGGTTACGGCTGCCCAACCGGATTTACCCACCGTAGCCCTATGATCTGCCACTGCTTAGCAGAAACTCACACCAAAACAATACCCATTGTGACCCTTATGGTTGCAGCTACCCAGCCAAATGTTCCCACCGTGGCTTAGCCACTGCAGCCTTTGGCTTGTGGCCGACAACAAGAATTTACCACCGAGCCTCTAAGGCTTGTAGCTGGCCGTTAAGGTTCCCACCGCAGCCCTTGTGGTGGCTTGCTGCTGTCCCGAAATAAACTCCATGATTGTCCTTGTTTATTATTCATAACATAATTCCATATCATTCATTTCATACTTTTATTAGATTCAATTCTTTCACAAATGTTTTCTTGAAAGTAGAATAAAAATAGGTGTGGGATAATTACCGAATGAGATAAATCAATGAATGAACAAACACGCACACCCTTGTAAGATTCAAGATCGAGAACAACTTTTTCTCCCCCTTCTTCCTTTTAGGTCAACGGCAAACACATAGAACCTAGGGTTTTCTGTTTGTTTCTTGTTTTGTTGAAATGAGAGAAAAACAAACGCATGGTTGTATTTAGTTCCTTTAGTGGATTGGGCCTTGGGCCTTTATAAGTCTTATAAGATTTATTATTAACCTGAAGTCCATTTATTATTTAGTTCGTGTCTTAACTTATATTCGTGTGCGTGTCTTAGGTTCGTGATTTTAATTTCCATGATATACTTGTCATGTCTTATTAATATATGTAATACTTGTCGTGAATTAATTATATACTTTTCGTGTTGTAATCAAAATATACATTATTACTTGTCGTGAGTTTATGATTTTTAATTCTGTGTCATATCTCGTCATGCCGTATTTAATATACGTAGTTATTTGTCGTGAATAAATTAAATAATAAAAGTTTTAATTTAATGGTATTTTTAAACGGGGTTTACACTCCATTTAAAAGTTGTGACATGTAACTATTTTCTTTGTAAACGTCCAATATCGTCCATAATTTAGTATTATAAGGAACGGAGAACCTAAACTAAAATCAGGTATATTTGAGTTCAAGCGGTTCTTTAGTTTCGAAACCAAGAACCACGGTTTCAAACCGAACCAAAAATCGAAGTTTGAAATATTTAAAACCAAGAAACAATACTTTCAAAGTAAAAATTAATTCATAGTTATTATTTATTTTAAATTTTAAAGAGAAATGCATAAATGCTCCTTGTGGTTTGCTCAAAATGCAGAAATGCTTCCCATTTTACGGAAAGTGCATGCGGCCTCCCCAACTTAAGGAAAAGTCGGCAGGCAGCCTCCCAACGTTAAATAGTGTTAACTTTTACTCGCTATGTAAGGGCAAGACCGTCTTTTCCACCTTTATTCCAGAATCCAGACTATGAACAACCCAGATCAAATTTGAAACTAAAAAAAAGATCATTACAACTAGTTTCAATATTATTACTTGTAACGTATAGTTATACTAATTTCGCCACTTACATGTTACCAACACTCACACCACACAACTCGTGCAAACATTTAGATACGCGATAACATGACATCAACACACAACATCGATTCTGCATTCCATTCTTTGCCTAACCATTAATTCGTATTTCATCCAACATATTCACACTTACATTACAGCAACTGAAACTTAACATCTAATAGTCCGTTACGTGTCTTCAACACACTCCGAAACAACCCGTTAACTCCGTTATTAAACGCATCAACGTCTTCTGAAAACCTCTTCACCTTGATTTCCATCTCCTTCACACTTTCAACCAACTTAACCCTACTCTCCTCATCCTTCGTCACATCAATCAGTTCTCGCACAATCATCGCTTGCTTCGCCAAGTACTCAACCTCCAAAACCTTATTACCATTCACCTTCTGCATCTCGTTAACCGCGTCACGCCACACGAACTCCCCCGGAACTCGAACCTAAACCCGTTCCGAACCCTCACCGAACAATCCGGTCACCAAAACATTCCCCACAACAGTCAACAAACCAAGCGCGTGAAACGCACGCGCCACCAAATCTCTTCCGTTCTTCACCGTTTTAACCTCCGGTAACCTCCCAATCATCACCGTCACCTCATCAATCATCTTCCTCTCACTTTCACATTTTTTCGAACATTCCGTGAAATCGTTGACCGCTCTATCAATCACACCCTTCGCCTTATCCATCTTCTCAACCTGAACAACCTGAGAATTAAAACTAGTATTTAACAACTTAACACCAAAATTAATCAACATACGCTTCTCAGTCAACTTCTGAACAGATGACGTCATCAAATTACACATATCCAAAACCTTCAAACTATACTCCATATAGAAACTTAACATCTCATCATGAGTTTGATTAAAAATCGAGATCTAAGATTCACATTATGTATGAACAGATGTGAGAAACGATATCAGGCTGGATAGGTAAGCCAAAGATGATGACGTGGCAGGTATGGTTTTGAGATGGTGGGTTATTTTTTGGTCGAGTGATATAGCGGCGAGTTGGTAGGATTTGATGAGGTGTGATGATGATGGTTTTTTAGGTTTGGATGATTTAAAGTGGGATTATAGAGAAACGTGATTTTTTTTGAACAAAATAGACAAACATGATTGGGGAGGCCGGAAAATGTGATACGGTGGTTTTGTACTTTTGGTTAGGTGGAAAAGACGGTCTTGCCCCTACATAACGAGTGAAAGTTAACACTGTTTAACGCTGGGGAGGCTGCCTGCCAACTTTTCCTTAACGTTGGGGAGGCCGCCTACACTTTCCGTAAAATGGGGAGCATTTCTGCATTTTGAGATAACCACATGGAGCATTTATGCATTTTCCTCGTTATCTAATATAATTTAACCAATTGGATAGATATTACATTTTTTAAGGTTTTGAAGATATATATGCAATTGATTTTAAGTTTGATATGTATGTAATTTAAAGTTTTTAAAAGAATATATATGCAATTTTTTATAAAAATAAATCTTGACTTATCATTTTACTTTTACTACCGCTGTGTTCTCGAAATCTTTCATTAATGTAAAAGGAAAAAAAATGAAAGTAAAATGAAAAAAAGTTGTGTACTCGAGTCTTTCATTTAAAAAAAAGAAAAGGAAATGGAAGTAAAATTAAATGTTATTTGATTGAATTTGAAAATGAAGTGTTTCACGCTAATATTGGAATAAATACTTTATTTGCATTTTATTTCATTTTCTTTTAATGAATGTGTACATATACTAAGAAAATGAGTAATAATCATAACATATTTATTTTAGGGTTTTGCTAACAGCAGCCCTATGGATTTTTCTTAAGGTTACTATAATTAAAATTAAACATTTAATTAATATAAAACTTTTTATATTTAAATAATTTAATTAATAATTTAACATTTAATTATAATAAATAATTCCATGTTTAATTACACATTCTATAATGATAATATTTAAATATATATAATAAAACTCAAACTTATACAGCTGTTAAAACCTTTTATTTTAACAATAAATTTATAAACAAATGATCACATCACCTAGAACTCAATAATATATCATCATCCAAATTAGGTGATTATCATGCGGTTTAGATTAGTTGACTAATAATAAGTTAAAATGATTCTCTTTTATCAATGATTTCATGTTTAGCAAAATAAATAAACACATTTATAATTTGTTTAGATCAAAACAAGAAACTAGAATGGCATTTATGTTAGCACCACTAACACTGAAACCTTATCAACCAACAACAAAAATTATTAATAAAATCTACACAAGAAGATCATCAACCCAGAAAATAAGGGCTTGCCACGTCAGCACAGCAGGCGGAGGAATGAGTAGTACTAGAAAGAAGATGCCGGTGTTGCTTTTTGATATGATGGATACAATTGTTACTGACCCTTTTTATCATCACATTCCTGCTTTTTTCGGGTACCTTTTTTTTCTTTTTTTAACTATTTTTTTACGGCAAATTAGTAGTTAGTGATTCGAGCTCATAGTCCTAGTCCCATTGGTCAAACCTTTCCCTTGTCTTATATTATTAATTAGCCTTAGTATGGTTTAGCTTATATACTCCCTTTGTCTTATATTAATAGTCCACCGACAAAAAACACGCATTGTAATACTTTTTCAGCTTTATCTCTCTTACTTTTATATAATGACAATTTTACCTTTAACCAATTAATTTATAACTTTTTTATTATTTGTAATAATACCGTTATATAGTAAACTTAATCTACATTTTTTATTTATTTTTGAATTGGACTATTAATTTGGGACGTCCAAAAATAGTAACGTGGACTATTAATATAGGATAGGACGGAGGGAGTAAGTGAGTAACTAATACGGTAAAATGACTAAAAAGTGCATAAAAATAAAGTGGGTGTAATTAATTAAATGACGGTATAAAAGTCTTTTAATATAATATTCTTATATAAGCCTACAACTCTTTATATAAGCCACAAAGTTTTGGCTTACCAAAACTCCCTTATATAAGCTTATAAGCCCGTCATGTAAGCTTAACCAAACACTTATTACCGCTTATTTAACACATATAAGCTAATAAGCTTATAAGCTCATCATATAAGCTTAACCAAACACTCCCTAAAAGGTCCATGGAGGGACTCGAACTTGAGACGTTGCCAACGATACTTTCCTAAGGTTATTCTTGGTGACCAGTTGAGCTAGCCCTAGCCCAGTTGGTTTCATTTGACCAACTTACTTGTCATAAGCTTTTGTCCTTTCCGACACCTCCCGCAAGGTTAAGGTGTTTGTTTCGGCTTATTTAATTTTTGGCCTTTGTTTCATAAGCTTGCTTTGTCAAGATAAGTTTATATAAGCCAAAACAAACACAACCAGGCTAAGGTATATGAGTGGGCTTTCGAGTTTATGTAAGGGGTTTTAATAAGCTCGGACGTTATGGCCTATTTGAGGAGGGGGATGCTATATAAAGATATTATATAAAAGGATTTTTGTACCCTCATATAATAAATACAACCAATGTGCGCGTACTTTTCCTGTCATTTTATCGTATCTATTATCATAAGTTAAGCCAAACACTTAGGCTATGTTTGGCAAAATGGGGTGGGGCTTAGGTCGAAGTTGGGGCAAATGGGCAGGGGCTTATAGAGACTTATGGCTTATAAGCCCTTTCATACGCCCCATGAGAAAAGAAACTTATTTTATAAGCTGGCTTATTTTAAAAGCCTAAGCCCTGATAAGCCCTCACAAGCCGTTCGCCAAACACAGCCTTAGCAAGAGCTTATGAGCTCATGATATATAAGCCATAAGCCGTTTATATAACATAAGCATAAGCCCAATTCATAAGCTTTGCCAAACACCCGGTGTCTTACCACTAGGTCATTTGATTCTTGAAGTTGTTATATTTATTTAGGTAATTATTTGTATTTTCTTAGTGAAATAAACACTTATAGCAATTTCCACGAACATAGTTGATGTTCTTCATTACAGGTACATTTTGAATTTAGTAAAAAGTTGATGAACACGATTTACATGTAAAATGACCCCTAAAGAATATATATTAAAGGGGTGGGCTTGCAAGCTTATGTAAAACTTGAAAAGTTAATAAGCTCTTTTTTGTGTAGCTTATGGGCTTATCAACTTGAGCTTATAGCATATTTTATTATTTATGTTCATAAGCACAACTTGATAAGCCCATAAGCCACAAAATTGAGCTTATTGACTTTTCAAATTTTCATAAGCTTGTAAGCCCAACATATATGCCAACACAAACACCCAATAGGGAGTGTTTGCTTAAGCTTCTTGTCCAGCTTATTGGATATTGAGATTTTGAAAAGCTAATAAGCTCAACTTTTTGTGCATATGAGTTTATCAACATGATGATCCTATGGCTTATTTAAGTTCATGTGCTCAAATTTATAAGCTTATTAGCTTTTCAGAAGTTTCCAAGCCCAAAAAAAGCTAAATATGTTTTGTTGCAGCTTTTAAATATTCGGATAATTGGTTTTAGTGTACCCAAACACTAGGAACTGTTTTTGGTAGCAACTTGAAAACACGGCACTAGGAGAATTCATCTAAGATGCAATGTTGAACATAGTCTTAGCCGTTATGTTTTAAGAAAAATAGTCAAAATCAATCAGAGTTTATGGAAGCTGAACTTGTTGGCTTATGTAAAGAATAATTACCGCATTTCGTGGTTTGGCGATGTTACTTGAAAGATAACCGAATGAATGGAATTTGTCAAACTTAATAATTTTAGATCATTTTTCTCAGAATGTCGATGAAGGAATTATTAGACTGTAAACATCCTACAGCGTGGCTCGAGTTTGAAAAGGGTCTTATTGATGAGGTAATTAGTTGGGCATATTACTGAATACTGTGTTAATATTGGCACTTTGGCTAACGTTATGAAAATTTTATATGTCAGATCGAACTAGAAAGGATATTTTTCAAAGATGGACGTAAATTTGACTTGGAAGGTATGTCTTTATCTGTTTTTAGATTATTCTTCGTGCTCCTAAATTTTGGATCATGGGTTTCAAGCCAAATGAGGAATCATGAGATGAACCCTAATCCTCACCACTCAACTACACATCATGCCCATGCCTCTCACTCACCACTCACCACTCAAACCGCTGTAGTTCTCACTTACCATTCACCTATACCGCAATATGAATACACACATACTCGCTCAATATCAGCTCACACTCGTGAGCTCCGACATGACCAGCCTCTTCCATAACGGGTATTCTGATAGGTGGGAGCTCCGACATGGTCAACATTTGGCATTTTGGCTACATATCGTTGGTCGAGGTTGAAAATGGGTGGTTCGGGAGTAATCCGTCAAAAATGGGTCAGGTTGGTCTAAACTACTTGTCAAAAATGGGATTAGAACCAGAACATGGGTCATAATTGCCACATGCTATTATATGAATTAAGATACACTTTGGGATGACTTTTGACCCGTTCAACCATTTTGTTTTACCAGGTTTTCCCATTAGAGAATATGTATAACCGGACTATACTCATTCATTAGTAAATGGGTCGAAATTGCTATGTGCTATTATATGATACTTGCTATCTAAAAAAACAATGTCACCTGATTTGGTGTGAGTTCATTAACTTCTGCATCCAAATATCTAAAGTACTACAGTATCGTTTTTGACATAATATAAGAATCTCATAGACTAAAATTGATGCCAATGTATAATTATCTCGTCATTACTTGAGCGCATATTCTTTGTTCTTCTAGTTTTTATCCAATGCAGTTTTGTTAACGGTTATTTAAATATTATTGGGTCTTCTCTAGCTTGTATTCTTTTAGTTATGACATCTGATTTTCAGGGCTCAAAAGTTGTATGCGTGAAGGATACGCGTATATAGAAGGCGTCGAAGAGCTTCTTTGTGCATTGAAAGATAACGGCTATGAAATGCATGCTTTTACAAATTACCCAATATGGTATGGCTGAACTTCAAGGTCTGTCACATACTTAGTTGTCAAATAAATAAAGCCGTGTCTACTTTTTTTTTTATTAAAAAGGAATAAGAGCGTGTTCTATGATTCTAAATTGCTTTAAAGTATTGTTGATAAATATTATTGTGTTGAGTGGTTTATAAAGAGATCAATGAAGCTTGACAGGAAGAACATGAAACTAAACCGTTGGGTCATGTTTTTTCTCTCCCGGGTCAAATGATAAATAAGGCTGTAACAAAATGTGGGAAAAGTTTCCTAAATTTAATGTGTATTTAAAAAAGCCACGTAAATAATAGATAAGATTAAAAGGGTCTTGGGTCAACCAAGTTCGACCCAGACCAAAGTTTACCTGTTTAATCCTGAACGACCCGTTTTATAGTTAAATTTTTTACCAATTTTTTGTTTGTTGGGTCAATGAATCATGAATGATGATATTATTGTAACTCGTAAACTTTTAGATTGATGATGGTTCACTTACCTTACTGTTTTGTAGGTACAGAATGATTGAAGAAAAACTGAAACTCTCCTCTTACTTATCTTGGACATTTTGTTCATGTATATTTGGTACGTATAAAACATGATTTACCTACTAATCTGCTATAATAAGCTCGATAATGCATTCTTTTGAATCATGCATTTTGATAACTATGGAATTATTCAAATGCATAGTTTCTTGTGAATCAGAATCTTGATTGTGAGCTTAGTAATAATTCTATTATCTTTCCATGTATTTTTATTTTGTAAAAGGTATGATAATTAGTACATAAATGGTTTACGATACAAACCTGCAAATCAAAAGTAAGTCACGGGGTCAACTTAAAGCATTATTATTATGTGTTTGATGATAATATTTGACTAGCATTATTCTGTGAATGCAGGAAAGAGAAAACCAGATCCTCTTTTCTATGCAGAAGTTTTGAAGCATCTTGATATCGAGCCACAAAACTGTGTCTTCATTGATGACAGGTATTCTAGTTTTCTAATACTTTACATATCCTCTTTACTGAACAGCAAGCGTTAAAAATTGGTTTATCTTGCAACTTTCTATTCAGTTGACTTTAAATCGAGTAAGTGGTAAATCAGGTCGTAGAGGATTACTTTTTAACATACAACCATTTTTTTGCACATTTCTTACAGTTTTTGTTTAAAATAAACGGGTAATATGGGTAGACGAATGAGATTTTTCCCTGTTTAGAGGTTACTCGGGGAGACAAAGTCTTCGACTTAGATGTGCGTCGCCTAACTGGATACCCCAGTAACCGTCTCTGAACCCTTTTTCTGGCCATCCCCAAGATGTCTACTCATTACAAGATTATATTATGTATAATGTCACACTTTATAAAAATACTAAGAATAGGGGTTGTGAAATGACTAAATTTGGACGTAAGACCATCTGACATGCATCTAACGGGCCGCTTGTCTATGTTTAACAGGATGAAGAATGTAGAGGCTGCAAAAGAAGCTGGCATCAACGGTATTCAGTTCAAGAATGCAGATTCATTGCAGCAAGATCTCTCTCTTCTGGGCATCACATTTCCAAGCATCAACACACAAAAGCAAGAACACAGGCTATAAACTGAACATACAATAATGGTACAGATGTGTGTTCGCATTATCTTGGTTGCCAGGATATCATAGATCTGATTCTTTTGATGCTAACATGTTTTCCTACCAAGTGACGATCATGTAGATGACTGAATTCGTGGGCTTATATTGGAAGAAGAAATAAAATCAGATTTTACTTGTAAATTCCAGGTAAACGAGATGCCATTGTTGATTCATACAGAAGTTCTTTATAAGAACTTGAACTACAGTTAATTAAATTGTAAGATGATTACGTTGTTGATTAATACATGGCGTTGGTTATATAATTTTCAAATGATCTTTTAAGCTAATCAGCGAAAAGACTCAAATGCATGTAAACATGTGCGGCGGAAATCTTGAGTGTTCGCATCTTATAGCTGGGATTAGGGGTGAGCATATGGACCGAGAACCGAACCGGAACCGAGAACCGAACCGAAACCGACCTAAACCGAACCGCATTTTAGAACCGCGGTTCGGTTCTCGGTTCCAAAATTTATAGAATTGCGGTTCTCGGTTCGGTTCGGTTCGGCGGTTCTCGGTTCCGGACCCGAAGAACCGTTCAAATTTCAAGTATATAAGAATTTTTCGTTTTTTACGTAATATTTCACATATCGAAAATCCTAATATATAAGTTCATCGTTATAGCAACATGATGTTTATATTTATACATAATAAATTCTATAATACTTTGTAATCTATAAACAACAAAAAAAACTCGTTGAATACATACGATTTGAATTAGAATTGAATTTTTTGAAGTAGTTTTACATTAAAACTGTTACTTTTTTATCTTCTTATAGTATAGTTGCTACATTTCTTTTTGTTTAGAAGTAAATATGCGTAAACAAATAAAAAATATTAAATGTTTAGGTGTTTTTAAAATTTTGCGGTTCCAATCGGGTAAGACCCAAAATACCCGAACCGGACCGGAGAACCGAGCGGAACCGAAACATGGTATTCGGTTCGGTTCTCGGTTCCTATATTTTACGTTTTGCGGTTCTCGGTTCTTGTGGTTCTGGTTCGGTTCGATGCGGTTCCGGAACCGCGCTCACCCCTAGCTGGGATAACTATATGTTTCAAACCTTACCAATTACCACAAATATCTCATTATCAGTAGTAGGTTTAATCCCAACTACATGAAAGGATCATTTGCAACAACAGATATGCACCTGGCAAGATAACCAAGTTCAAATACACCATTCATAAATCCACAAACACCCCACAGATGATCTTATGGAGGGATAACCAACAGGGATATATGAATGTGTTTGACAACTTCAGGCTAAAGACACTTGGGTTATCTGAATGGTTCGAACTTGAAGCCTTAACTGCCAAAAGAACTGGACAGGCTAATTTTCTTCTGCTTAAGACTATTAAGGCCAAGTTTACCTGGATCAAAGAAACAGTTGCCAAACTCAAGATTGATCCCCCACCACAGCTTTTTGAACAAGAACCCCCAAAGACTGGCAACAAAAGAAGAAGAGTTTCTCAACTTGTTAAAGAAACTTTTGTCACAGATGATGTTCAAGTGGATGGCATGCACAGGGATTTGATTCTACCCAATGGTATAGTTGGCCCTGTTGATGGTCAGACATACACAGAGCCTGAAAGAGGAATGGCATTCATGAACAGGGCTTGCCAGTATGCATTTCAAAGAGAAGATGAGTTGTGCTTAGCTTAAACAATTCAGCTACTTTGTCACAAGAAGTCACTCAAGATCAACACAGAGTATTCCAAGAAGTTTGCAAAGACTTTGCAGGAAGAACTGGATAACAGATTGGACTTGGTTGAAGCTGAAGAAAGGATTAAAAATGATGACTATTGAAGATGTTCACAGCCCAATTTTACCTTCACCTTTTATTTTACCTTTGTAATGTACTTGTAATTTTCTTTAAGTATTAATAAAATCGTGAGGTATGTTTGTTTAGATCTGTTATGAGTAAGAAGAAGCTGTTAACTCACTTACCTTAACTTAGTTAGATCTAGCAATATTTATGTTTAAATAGGGGGAGATTGTTGGGAATCTAAACTTGTTAGATTCCCTGATCATAGATTTAAACATAATTAAGCTGTTAGATAGTCCCTTGCCTGTGCCTAGGAGGCAGGCAAGTATCGCAAGACTTACAGAGATCCAAGTCTCTGTGAGCAACCTCAGAGGAGTCCATGTCAGAGACATTGTCAAGGAAGTCAAAGATTACTTGAAGACATACTCATCGGCTATGGTGGATAACAGCCAAGATGTATCAGGGACTCTGAGGGGTTGAGGGTTAACTGGGGTGGCAATACCCTGTTAACACTCAGCACACTTTGGACATGCCATTTGTGTGTTCGAGACTATGAAGAAAAAGGAAACTGTTTTGACAACTGTTTCCTTAAAGCATAATGGAAGACTACCAAGAATAGAAGAACATCATGTGACTGATGTGGGAACTTGTGAAAGCTTGTGTAGTCACCATCAAGTACTATTTAGGTCAATCTCGTAACACTATAAATAGGATGTGTATCCATGCATTAACGTTCAACACTTTGAGTATATTCATAACATTATTGCATAGAACTTATAGAATCAAACAGCTGCGACTGTATTTATAAGTTAGGGTTTATAGTTGTTCAAAGTGTGCACAACAAATTGTCATCAAACGGTGTTATCCATAATACTTGTAATTCTTTATTATACAATAATAAGATTACGTTTAAAAAGTAATACCTTGTGTTGATTAGTTAAGATCAGGGTTTCTAGCATTGATTGAGGACTTTCAATTGGTATCAGAGCAGTGTTTGATATTAAAACCTTCAAGAAACATCGTTCTCAGTTTTATAATCAAGATCCACCATGCCAGAAACTTCTAACCCACCACAATCACCTTCCACAACACCATCTTCACCAAGACTCAACCCTCCTGCCAATGGCGATGATCTACCCCAACTTCTTGACTCAAGAGGTGGATCACATGTCACAAGTGTACCAGTCTTTGATGAAGAAGATTTTGCCAGTTGGAAGAGTCAATTTCTTGTGTATCTCGATGGACGTGAACCTTTTCTTCTAGAAATTTTAGAAAATGGTCCTTATATTCCCATGGCGCTTACCTCCACTGAAGAAAACCCTCTTCCCAAACCTCTCAAACAATAGACCCCAGCTGATAGAAAATTGGCAAACCAAGATAAACGTCTCAAAAGCATCATCATATCCTGTCTTCCCAAACACATTATGAAGTCTGTCATTCAGTGTCCCACAGCCAAACAAATGTGGACAGACCTCATCCTTGGCCATGAAGGACCCTCAGAAACAAGAGAGACAAAGATTCAGGCACTCAGACTTCAGTTCAATGCCTTCAAGTCACTTGAAGGTGAAACGGTTCAGCAAACCTATGGCTGAAGATTCTTCTCAATGACCTAGCAATGAATGATGTCACTATTGGTCAAGCTAAGATCAATGCCACATTTGTCATCAGCCTTCCAAGAAAGTGGCTGAGTATGAATCAGACTCAGAGAGCTAACAACTCAATCAAGAATGACACCCTTGCTCAGCTCTATGGAAAGTATAACTATAAAGAAGGGCTGATCGATACTATTTACAAGTCAGAGACTGAAAGATTTGTAGTCCAAGGAGCATCTTCTAAAGCCTTGATCTCTGCAACACATCCTCATGACAGCGACTCTGATGTTGAAGAAGACACCCGCAGCAGCCAAGAGTTCTTGACAGACCTTAATGCAGAGTTTCATGAAAGAGCCTTGCTAGCCAACCAAAGAAGATTCTTCAAAAGATCAGGGAGAATAGGATCAGCTAGTAAACCAACTGACAGGTCAAAAGAAACTTGCTTTGCCTGTGGAAAGCTTGGACATTTCCAAAAAGATTGTCCTTCCACCAAGACATTGATACAAGAGATTTTACTAGTTGAAAGTTCGTTTCTCGGAATCTCCTCGAATTGATCACAGCTCAAAGTGGAATGATTTGTTCTTGGTGACAAAAAGTGGGTTTGGTTATCTATGTTACTGAGAAGGTAAATGCGTAAGGTAATTAAAAGTAAACTAGAAGGAATTAATAAAAATAAACCTGAATTAAAATTAAACTAGAACAGTAACTTGAGAATACCTCAAAAATTGCTCTATCCGGAATAAAAGTGGCTACTCGGAATAAATGACAACACGGAATAAAGAAAGCTCTATGCGGAATATTGGGCTATGCTGAATAAACATGCTATGCGGAATATCTTACTCGGAATAATCTCCATGCGGAATAACAAAGGCTACTCGGAATATTAAGACTATGCGGAAAAATGAGACCATGCAGAATAAATAATCCTATTCGGAATATAATCCTACGCGGAATCTTGGGCTAATCGGAATAAATTGAGATCTATTCGGAATAACCAATAATTCCGAATAGAAGAAAATTAAAATAGACTATGCGGAATAAATATTCCGAACCAAGGAAAAAGTAAGCAAGGAAATACAAATGTTCCGAATAGAGGATAAAGAAAGCAGCCTATCCGGAATATATGAATATTCCGAATAGAAGACTAAGCAAATTGACCATGCGGAATGTCTGGGTAAAGAACAGTTAACATGAACTAAAAACAGGGGAACACGAATTTGGTAAAAATCAAGCCAAGTAAACAAAAAGGTTTAACCGAATTAACCAATAATCATCTATTAACCATAAGGATCAAATCCCAATCATAAAAACACAAATTCAACAACTTTTTAAGATCAAAACCAACTAAATAAGAACTTAAGAACTTTGAATAAAAAGATGATGAAGAACAAGAGGTGATAACTAGGTTTTCCCTAATTAAAAAGATTCGTTTTAAGTGTGTCTTTTCGAATTGAAAAACTTATGTTTAATGTGTGACTCAGTTGAACTTTGGTGGAACAAAGATGTGTCGTTGTAGTTTTGAAAATTAAAGGTGCAGAACAAATAAAGTAAAAGTACAATTAAAGTAAATCTAAATCTAATTAAAATTAAGTGCGAGTATTTAAAAGCAAGACGAAAATTAAAGGGCAATAAAGTAAATAACGCAAACTTAAATCTAACTAAGGAAAACTTAAAACGCAACTAAAACTAAACTTAAACTAAGGCAAATAAACTTAAAGTGCAACTAAGTAAAAAGGCAGGAAAATTAAAGCTCGAAATTAAATGCTAAAATGAAAATAATAAGTCCCTATCCGGAATAAAACCCCTATTCGGAATACTGTCACTATGCGGAAAAAGGTGCCTATTCGGAATAGTTCCTTATGCGGAAAACAAAACCCTATTCGGAATAATCCTCCTATTCGGAATATTTCTCTACTCGGAATATCTGTCCCTATTCGGAATAAAGTTCTACTCGGAATATTTGGCCTATTCGGAAAAGTGCTTTATGCGGAAAATCCCTCCTATTCGGAATATACTTCCCTATGCGGAAAGACGTGCTATTCGGAATGTCCAGGCCTATTCGGAATATAGCTTCTATTTGGAAAGTCCCTCCTATTCGGAATATACTTCCCTATGCGGAAAGACGTGCTATTCAGAATGTCCAGGCCTATTCGGAATATAGCTTCTATTCAGAAAGTTTGTCCTACACGGAATATGCTCCCTATTCGGAATAAAAGGTCTATTCGGAAAACAACCTCTATTCGGAATATTGAATATTCCGAATAGTCTCCCAACGAAAAGCTTTACTCGGAATAAATCTGGCAATCCCCTATTCGGAATGTTGGCTGGGCACGAATCTGGGCAAGTTCAGTAAAGAGATCCGAAGAACAAGGAAGGCTAAAAGACACGAATCAAACAAAAACTCAACCAAATCAACAAAAAGATTAAACCAAACTAATAACAAAACATCTAATGAACATAAACAATCAATCCAAAACAACAAATCAAACAATAAAGATCAAGATAATCAAAACCCACTTAAATAAATCAACAAAAATTAAGAACATGAACATAAACCAATCAACACAAAGATTAAAGAAAGGTAGAATGAGATTAACAAGATAAAGATAAAGCTTGACAAGAATTAAAAAGAAAAACTTACTTGAATTAGAATGGTAATTAAGGTGCAAGACAAGGTAATTAAATGGACAAGTATTTAAATTGACAAGGTAATTAAAGGTGAAAGGACTAATTATCACTATTAGCCAACAAAAACAAATGCTTAACAATCTAAACTATTTATAGGGGAGGATTAAGGAAGCTTCCTCCCCTCCTTCATTTCTTGTTAATTGCGGGATTAAGTCCCTCCTTCATTTAATCTTCATTAATTGCGTCATTAGTCCTTTTCTTCTAATCTTTCTTTTAAATTTGGACTTTAAGGACTTGTGGCTCGGGATATCTTTTGAACTCGTCTTTAATTTCTTCAATAAAATAGACTTGAGTTTCTCGACTTTTGATGAACTTCCGTCTTTTGACTTTTTCTTCGATAAATCTTCAGAATTGGTCTTGGACTTCCGTTCTTTTTCCACTCTTGACTTCTCGACTCCGTCTTTCATCCTTTTCTTCAATAAAAGTCAGTAAATGCCCGTGAATGTCCGTGTTTTCTCCACTTTTCACCTTTTCATCCTAAATCACAACAAAAACACAAACCACGCATAATTTCGACATAAAAGACATAAAATACACGTTTTGGTCCGGTTATTATTGCAATGTCCTCATGCAATGCATTAGTTACAAAGCATGTTTACACTTTTCATCATAATCAATCCACGCTGGCCTTTATTAAAGGGATAGAAAATTATAAAAATGCAAAGCAAAGAAATTAAAAGCATACCTTGGGTTTTGAAAATGTCATGAATAATCATCATCCTCAACTTTTCACTTTCTCCAAACTAAGCTTAAAAACGAGATCATTGTTATTATAAGTTAGTAAACTAACACGAACTCATGTGGGCCAATTATTCACTTAGACTCCCTTATTCCTATGGGTATCTCTTATATTTTATTATTTGTCTTGAATGATCACGAAGATGCATTGTTTGACTTATTTCGATAATTATTAAGTCTGAAAATAAAGTGCACGATTTAATCAATAGTTAGCTAAAGGACCAAATCTTTTAAAACTGCTTCTCGGGATATCAAAAAGTTCATATCTTGGCATAACTTGGTTCGCGATTTGAGACCTTTCTCGGGCCGATATTTGGCAGCGACTTCATACTTCAAATCTTGAGAGACGTTCATGAAATAGTGGTCTTCTCTTCATAAATGGAATTTCTTCACTTGGAATTTTTGAGAGATTCTTCATATATGAACCACGACTTCTTCATTTTTCTCCAATCTTTATTTTGGATTTTGATATATAACGATCCGCCTCCTTTATTGACTTGGATCTATTTATCCTCATACCTTGTTAGGGTCTTTTCGGATACACTTCTCCATGACTTTTTGGGAGTTTTTGCTTTTCGTCGTGTGTCTCGATCCTTCATAATGATTTTCGATAAATGATTCTTCACATCACTTTTGGATCTTTAGCGACAAAACATAGCCCTCATGCCTTGTTAGGGCCTTTTCGGACTCGCCAATCTTCGCGCCCCGCTTCATAAGTTATGCCTTGGCTATGAACTCTCGTCATTACCGAGCAACTTTTAAACGATCTGGGGCTAGAAGCTAAGTAACTTTTCAAATCGTACAACCTTATTTATTAGCAGATAAATTTATTAGCAAGCGATGGGAGAATAGGCTTATAATTAACTCACATAAATTCACGAAAGAATACCGAACTTATAATTGGCTCTATCATCTCTCGTTCTCCACAGTTTAAAATCTCAAGTAATGAGACTCGTGGATACTTAGCCTATTAAATCGAAGTTTTGGGTTTTCGAGTTGCCTATAGGATCTTGCAAATTCTTATACTTTTTCAAGTTTAGAAATCGCATTTTAAAGTTCCCTTGATAAACGACTCTCTAGGATCATTTATAGGAACTTGCGAAAAGTTCTTGTTCTTAACCCGTGAAAGTTAAGACTTTCGCGTTTTATAGCTCCCTATATAAAAGCCTAGCAAAACTTGACTTAAACACGTTAAGGATACTAGCTAGAGTAAACTCGGATTGAGTCAAAAGATTCACAACGTTTGAAAATTAAAACCACTTATTAAACATTTATTCTAATGAGGAAAGAAAATAACTATACAAAGGGGAAAAACTAATAGGCCAAAATAGATCAAAAATTTTGAAAAATGTCGAAAAATTGATTTTCCGGTTAAAATGAGGACAAATACAAAGAAAAGACCACTTAACTTCGATAGAAGTCCCCCCTACACTTAAGATAAACATTGTCCTCAATGTTTAAGCATGTGGGAGTAAACTCCCCTACACTTAGGACATTGTGCACGTTGTTTAAATTTTGCTAAGGAAAAGACAACTAAAGAGATTCCTATTTTAATATTGAAAAAATATAAAATAGTGAATCGAAAAGAGTTTAGGATAGAACCGGGAAGAAGTAGAACACGGAATCACGGGTCGTCAAGAATCATCAAGAGGGGATCATTGAAGCTCGAATCCCTGATTAAGAAGTGAGGAGAGGAAATAGCAAACCAAAGGGTCCCCCCTACACTTATGGTAAAGAAAGCGAAAAGATAGATGCATGGGTTGCCTCCCAAGAAGCGCTTGGTTTTTGTTTACCGAGTCGTGAGCCTGACTCGACCTTGATCATCAACAGAAGTAGCATGAAACAAATCCACCAGGATCAAAGACATAGTTTTCATCCATCAAAAAGCACAAGCTTAAGGCGAACAAGGCAAGCCAAAAGAAAAGTGGCAGGGTTCCCTTAAGCAGCGATGGAGCACGGTGGAAGCAAGTAGGAAGCGGTGCAAGCATGTCTTCAAAATTTCCAAAGATTTTTCCTTTTATTTCATCAGGTGGATACTGAGATGGCTTAAAGACTTCAATACCAGGGTCGAACACTTTTTCCTTCAAGGGAAAATAGCACTCAGGCTCAGCCGAGTGTGAAGAAGATCCGCAAAGAAGCACAACCTCGTCCTCAGAAGGAAGACAAAGAGGTGTTAAATCATAAGTGCAACGGATTTTGGTGTCGACCGGTTTCTTCTCCTTTGACAAAATGCTCTTCAAATCCAAAGTAGGATCAAGACGATAATCTTCAAAGTCCAAAGGAGGTGCATCACTCTCATGAGGGAAGTATGTGTTGAGAAATTCAGAGAAATCTTCCTCAAATGAGTAATCGTCCAAAGTAGGATCGAGTGATGGAGGATCTTCATTAAGTGAAGAATCGCTCGAGAGAGTATCAGCCTCATCGAAATCATCGAAAGTGGGTAGCTCGGGATACTCAGAAGTACAATCAAAATCATCCGAGTCTGAGCTAGAATCATCATCATAAGCATCGAAGACCGGTTGAGAATCATAAATGGGAGAAGCATCCAAAGTAGGGAGAGAATCATCCACATCATCTTCAAAGAGTGGATTATCAGTGGAAGACTCGAATAAAGGATTATCGTAGACGGTAAAGTCATCGAGCACATTTATCATATTCACTGATTCTCAGCCTCCAAAGGATTTGCCTGTAAGCTTCCCCATTTTAAAAACTTTAGAATCATCCCCGACTCGTAGGATTAACTCACCTTCGGCCACATCTATTAAGGCACGTCCGGTTCTCAAGAATGGCCGACCAAGTATTAAAGGAATACGAGGGTCCATTTCATAATCAACTACGACAAAATCGACCGGGAAGGTAAATGTGCCAACTTTGATAAACACGTCTTCGGCTATACCAACGGGGTAAGCGAGAGTGCAGTTTGCAAGTTCGAGAGTCATCTTTGTTGGAATGAGGTCAGGCAATGATAGTGTTTTCCAAACACTCAGTGGCATCAAATTAATACTAGCCCCGAGATCAGCAAGGGCAGTAAATTCTTCAGTTTTGTTGAACACGCAAGGCAACACAAAACGACCGGGATCTCCAAGCTTTTCCGGAAGTTCTCTAAGAAGAACTGCAGAGCAGTTTTCATTTAAGCGTGTGTTGGCGAGTTCAATCAGCTTCTCCTTCTTGCTAAGCAATTCCTTGAATGCTTTGACAAATTTCGGCATGTGGCAAAGTGCTTCAACAAGGCTAATGTTGATGGTCATTTTAGATAGCATATCCACATATTTCGATACTTGGCAGTCATTCTTGGTTAGATCATTGGTCTTGCCTATGCGAGAAGGGTATGGGATTCTAGGTTGATAAGGGTTAGGTGAAGGTGTAGTTGGTGAAGGTTGTGATGTTGAAGGGTCCTTCCGAGATACATCGTCATGACGAGGCGGAGACGGTAATGGTGTACTATCACTAAGTGTAAGAGGAGTAGGGATATATGGTGGTGGAGGAGGTGTAGATGATGGTGGTGAATCAGGTGGATTGACAATGGTAATTCCACTACGCGTAGTTATAGCACTCACATTAGCTCGCGGATTAGTGACGGTGTTTGAAGGTAGAGAACCCGAAGAAGAAGAAGGTTGAACTTCGGGCAAGAAACTAGCCAACAGATTCTTTAATTCAGTTGTTTGAGTGATGAAAGAGGATTGGAGATTATCACGAACCTCGGTTCTGATGTCATTACCTTGCTTCAAGATATCTCCTTTCAAATTGATTATTTGGCTCTGTAGATTCTTGATTTGCTCACCTTGAGTTCTCATGATTGTGTCAACATCGGGATTAATGGGTGGGTGTTGTTGGGTGGGTGGTTGATAAGGGTTAGAAGCACGAGGTGGGATTTGGTTGCTTCTATTGTAGTTGTTGGCGGGATTTTGGTTTTGAGGAGAAAAACCGGGTGAAAGGTAGTTGTTGGAACGGTAGCTCAGCAGATTTCTATCCCCTTGTTGTCTAGCTTGGTAATTTTCCGGTGAATAATTACCGTAAGCTGCATACACATTTTCCAGATTTCCTTGTGTCGAAGGACAATCGATGTATGAGTGAGGACCGCCACATGTTTCACAAGGATTAGCAACCGCTTTAACTTGTTGTTGTTGTTGGTTTGAAGCGAGAAGCGTAATACTTTTGCTCATTTCAGCCATCATGCGGGTGAGTTCGGTCATCTCAGGGTTTGCTGAGGTAGAAGAAACATTGACTCTCGTGTTGTTTCTAGAAGAAGCAGAGGAATCCCAGTTCTTATGATGAGTAGTCATGTTTTCAATTAACTCTCTACACTCCTCGGCTCTCCTTTTCATGAATGTGCCACCGGCGGCTGCATTGATCGTATCACGATCTCGAAAAGTCAATCCGTTGTAGAAAGTATCGATCAAGGTGACCGGAAGCATGTTGTGGTTTGGACAACGGTCGATCAGGACATTATATCTCTCCCATGCATCAAAAAGAGATTCATCGGGATCTTGCATGAAACCGCTGATCTGATTGCGAAGGCTTGTGACCATGGATGGTGGAAAGTAGCGCGACAAAAAGCGTTGAGTCATGTCATCCCAAGTGTGAATAGAATTCTTCGGGAGACGATCAAACCATTTCTCGGCATGATGTAATAGAGTGTGTGGAAAGAGTTGTAGGCGAAGCTCATCCATAGTGGCACCAGCCAACTTCATGCTCTGGGTGATTGTAATGAACTTGTCGAGGTGTTTGTTGGCATCATCATCAGGCAATCCTCTAAATGGGTTTGTTTGTACTTGCTGAATCATGTGGTGCTTCAACGAAAACTCAGGAGCGTTGATTTGCATCGGCGCAATCGGTCCTCCTCGTCCAAACATGGTTGGTTGACAAAGTTCCTCCATGGTCCGAAGATCGGGCTGTGGAAGAGCATTGTTGTTATTATTATTATTGAGGTGCGGTGGCATGTTGTTGTTAACACCTGCCATATCTAAATCTTCTTGAGGCTCGGGCTCTTGATAATTAGAAGATCTAGTACGCATACACCTGAAAATGCAAAAGAAAACAAAACCAAACACAAAGACAATATATATACACAAGAAAGATAAAATCTTTTTGGATTTTTGAAATTTTTAATTTTTTTGGTTTTTTATCAATTTCTAATTTTTTATGATTTTTTTGAATTTTTTATGCAAGAAAAATAATGTTCACAAGTGAACGGATCCCAAAAAGCAACGAGTCTCTCACAGAAAACTGTTGATCTTTACGAAAAGAGCCGGCAGCGGCGCCATTTGATAACTAGGTTTTCCCTAATTAAAAAGATTTGTTTTAAGTGTGTCTTTTCGAATTGAAAAACTTATGTTTAATGTGTGACTCAGTTGAACTTTGGTGGAACAAAGATGTGTCGTTGTAGTTTTGAAAATTAAAGGTGCAGAACAAATAAAGTAAAAGTACAATTAAAGTAAATCTAAATCTAATTAAAATTAAGTGCGAGTATTTAAAAGCAAGACGAAAATTAAAGGGCAATAAAGTAAATAACGCAAACTTAAATCTAACTAAGGAAAACTTAAAACGCAACTAAAACTAAACTTAAACTAAGGCAAATAAACTTAAAGTGCAACTAAGTAAAAAGGCAGGAAAATTAAAGCTCGAAATTAAATGCTAAAATGAAAATAATAAGTCCCTATCCGGAATAAAACCCCTATTCGGAATACTGTCACTATGCGGGAAAAGGTGCCTATTCGGAATAGTTCCTTATGCGGAAAACAAAACCCTATTCGGAATAATCCTCCTATTCGGAGTATTTCTCTACTCGGAATATCTGTCCCTATTCGGAATAAAGTTCTACTCGGAATATTTGGCCTATTCGGAAAAGTGCTTTATGCGGAAAATCCCTCCTATTCGGAATATACTTCCCTATGCGGAAAGACGTGCTATTCGGAATGTCCAGGCCTATTCGGAATATAGCTTCTATTCGGAAAGTCCCTCCTATTCGGAATATACTTCCCTATGCGGAAAGACGTGCTATTCGGAATGTCCAGGCCTATTCGGAATATAGCTTCTATTCGGAAAGTTTGTCCTACACGGAATATGCTCCCTATTCGGAATAAAAGGTCTATTCGGAAAACAACCTCTATTCGGAATATTGAATATTCCGAATAGTCTCCCAACGAAAAGCTTTACTCGGAATAAATCTGGCAATCCCCTATTCGGAATGTTGGCTGGGCACGAATCTGGGCAAGTTCAGTAAAGAGATCCGAAGAACAAGGAAGGCTAAAAGACACGAATCAAACAAAAACTCAACCAAATCAACAAAAAGATTAAACCAAACTAATAACAAAACATCTAATGAACATAAACAATCAATCCAAAACAACAAATCAAACAATAAAGATTAAGATAATCAAAACCCACTTAAATAAATCAACAAAAATTAAGAACATGAACATAAACCAATCAACACAAAGATTAAAGAAAGGTAGAATGAGATTAACAAGATAAAGATAAAGCTTGACAAGAATTAAAAAGAAAAACTTACTTGAATTAAAATGGTAATTAAGGTGCAAGACAAGGTAATTAAATGGACAAGTATTTAAATTGACAAGGTAATTAAAGGTGGAAGGACTAATTGTCACTATTAGCCAACAAAAACAAATGCTTAACAATCTAAACTATTTATAGGGGAGGATTAAGGAAGCTTCCTCCCTCCTTCATTTCTTGTTAATTGCGGGATTAAGTCCCTCCTTCATTTAATCTTCATTAATTGCGTCATTAGTCCTTTTCTTCTAATCTTTCTTTTAAATTTGGACTTTAAGGACTTGTGGCTCGGGATATCTTTTGAACTCGTCTTTATTTCTTCAATAAAATAGACTTGAGTTTCTCGACTTTTGATGAACTTCCGTCTTTTGACTTTTTCTTCGATAAATCTTCAGAATTGGTCTTGGACTTCCGTTCTTTTTCCACTCTTGACTTCTCGACTCCGTCTTTCATCCTTTTCTTCAATAAAAGTCAGTAAATGCCCGTGAATGTCCGTGTTTTCTCCACTTTGCACCTTTTCATCCTAAATCACAACAAAAAC
This sequence comes from Glebionis coronaria, assembly GCA_025667525.1. NCBI lineage: Eukaryota > Viridiplantae > Streptophyta > Magnoliopsida > Asterales > Asteraceae > Glebionis > Glebionis coronaria. The sequence continues at coordinate 72,339,356 of CM046875.1, forward strand.
ACAAACCACGCATAATTCCGACATAAAAGACATAAAATACACGTTTTGGTCCGGTTATTATTGTAATTAAGTGGTAGAAAAGATGGGTGTTTACACACCTATCAAGAGGAATGAAATGATTCAATGAAAACTTGTATTGATGATTAAGATTTGATAAACAAGATGGAAGGATTACAATTACACAATTCAAGAAGAAATCAAAGAAGATGAAAACCACTCCTTAAGGGAGATGGTTCTTCCTACGAAATAGGAAAAGAGTAACTGAAAACTAAAACTAGGTACCAAAAATTGTGAGGGTGATTCCCTTATATAGGCTAAGTGGTTGGTTGGTGAGTGGGCTTTCTCCCTTTCTTCTTGTCTTCTCGTCTTTTCAGAAAAGTTGACGTTTTCGATTCTGATTCGGGATTTGTCGACGATTAAATTCAACTCGTCTTTTAATTTCTTCGTTTAATAGACTTGAGTTTCTTCGACATATGTAAATCTTCCATCTTTGGTCCTTTTCTTCGATAAATCTTCAAATAGGCCCATTGACTTCAAATCTTTTGCATCTCTTGGACAATAGACTTCTTTTTGAGTCTTTTTCTTCGATAAAACCCGTGCAATCCCATGTTTTCTTCAATATTCATCCGGTTGACTCTGAAAACACAATAAACACAAAAACCACGCATAATTCTAAACAAATGATATTAAACACGCGTTTTGGTCTTGTTTTAGTAAGAAATAAGTGGTAAAAGGATGGGTGTTTTCACACCTATCAAATCCCCTACACTTAACCATTGCCATGCCCTCATGCAATGCTTAGTGATAAAGCAAATTTACACTTTTCTCATAATCAATCAACCTTGGCCTTATTAACATACTACTAAACAAAAATTTAAATACTAAGAGAAATTAAAAACTTTAAAGGAGATAAAGGATAGAAACCATTTTCACTTGAAAATAGCTGTATGGAAATAACTTGCAGAGAGATCAAGGACTTACATTAGGGCTTCGGTGCTGCGAAGATTTATCACCCTCAAGTTTCACGTTCCCCAAACTAAGCTTAAAAACGAGATCATTGTTATTATAAGTTAGCAATTCAAACACTTACACTCATGGCTTAATTAAATGCTTAAACCCCCTTATTCCTAAGGGTATCTCTTATATTTTATTTTTTGTCTTAGAATGATCATGAAGATGCATTTTTGGACTTATTTCGATAGTTTATTTAGGCTGAAAGCAAAGTAGGACGATTTGATCAATAGTTAGCTAAAGGACAAAATCTCTTAAAACTGCTTCTCGGGATATCAAAAAGTTCATATCTTGGCATAACTTGGTTCACGATTTGAGACCTTTCTCGGGCCGATATTTGGCATGTACTTCATACTTCATATCTTGAGAGACGTTCTTGAGATAATGGTCTTCTCATCGTTAATAGAGTTTCTTCACTTGGAGACTTTTGAGGGGTACTCCAACTTTGTTGACCACGACTTCATGATTATTTCTTCAATCGCTAATTGGGATTTTGAGATACAACGATCCGCCTCCTTTTCGGACTTGGATCTATTTATCCTCATACCTTGTTAGGGTCTTTTCGGATAGACTTCTCCATGATCTTTACGGGAGTTGATTGCTTTTCGTCGTGAGTCTTGATCCTTCATATTGATTTTGGGAATAATGCTTTTCACATCACTTTGGATCTTCAGCAATAAAATGGAATCCTCATGCCTTGTTAGGGCCTTTTCGGACTCGCCAATCTTCGCGCCCCGCTTCATAAGTTATGCCTTGGCTATGAACTCTTATCATTACCGAGCAACTTTTAAACGATCTTGGGCTAGAAGCTAAGTAACTTTTCAAATCGTACGACCTTACTTATTGCAGATAAATTATTAGCAAGTGATGGGAGAATAGGCAAATAATTACACCAAGTGAGCTTGTGCAAGATTACCGACTTATAATTGACTCTATCATTTTTCGTTCTCCACAATTTAAAATCTCAAGTAATGAGACTCGTGGATACTTAGCCTAATAAACCAATTAAGGTCTACATGGTTAAGGATACTAGCTAGAATAAACTTGGATAAGTCTATTCGGGTTGATTCAAAATAAACGCAACAGGCCTAATATTTCAAAGATTTCAAAACTAGCTATACCACTTTATTAATAATTTTGACTTTATTGCGGAATATATACATATGAAAGCAACGATAAAAATTTAAAAATTACGACTAAATGGCCAAAGTTAATTAAAAATTTGAAAAATGTTGAAAAAGATGATTTTCCGGTTAAATGAAGGCATTTTCATGGAAAAGTCCACTTAAAACTTCGATAGAAGTCCCCCTCTACACTTAAGATAAACATTGTCCTTAATGTTTAAGCATGTGAGAAAAGTCTCCCCTACACTTATGACATTGTGCACGTTGGTTAACTCAAGTTAAGGAAGAGACGACTAACGTGATCAATTTCAAATGTGTGTATGAAGAAAATTGAATCACGATAGTTTGAGAGATAGAACCGGATTTTGGATAACACGGGAGCACGGTTTCTTCGAAGGTTCCAAAAGTGCATTCATCCCTGTAATCACATCACCACACAAAGACAAACACCTATATAGGTCCCCCTACACTTAGGAGGTAAAAACTTAAAAGGGATAGATACTCGGGCTGCCTCCCGAGGAGCGCTTGTTTTTGATAACCGAGTCACGAGCCTGACTCGACCCAAAATTAGTTCATGGGGAACGTGGTGAGGGATGGAATCATCTCATGAGAGATGTCCTCACCAAAGTACAACTTCACTCGTTGGCCATTCACCTTAAAATTCGGTCCATTAGGTTGAGCGAGCTCGAGAGTACCATATGGAAAAAATTGGGCAATGGTGAATGGGCCGGACCAACGAGATTTCAGCTTGCCCGAAAAGATTTTCAACCGAGAGTTAAAGAGTAAAACTTTGTCTCCAACTTGGAACTCTCGGTTTTTAATCTTAGAGTCGTGAATGAGCTTAGTCTTCTCCTTATAGATCAAAGAATTTTCATAAGCCTCATTACGGAGTTCATTTAGCTCATTGAGTTGGATCTTGCGTAGGTCACCGGCTTTGTTGATATCAAAATTAGCCCACTTCAAGGCCTAGTAAGCCTTGTGTTCCAACTCAATGGGGAGGTGGCATGCTTTCCCGTACACGAGATGATATGGTGTACAACCAATCGGAGTCTTGTATGCGGTACGGAAAGCCCACAAAGCATCATCAAGTTTGTCAGCCCATGAGGCACGATGCTCTCCCACGGTTCTTTCCAGAATTCGCTTTAATCCTCGGTTGGATATTTCAGCCTGACCATTAGTTTGTGGGTGGTAGGCGGTGGAAAGACGATGATTTACACCGTACTTAGCCATGACTCTAGCAAATTGGTCATTGCAAAAATGAGTCCTGCGATCACTAATAATGGCACGAGGCACACCAAATCTAGCGAATAGCGATTTCAAAAAGTTACAAACCACCCTTGCGTCATTAGTGGGTAAAGCTTTGGCTTCAACCCACTTTGAAACGTAGTCAACGGCTACAAGGATGTATTTGTTTCCTTTAGATGAAGGGAATGACCCCATAAAGTCGATACCCCAAACATCAAAGATTTCACATTCTTGTATGAAAGTTTGAGGCATCTCATCTTTATGTGTGATCTTGCCTTGTTTTTGGCAAGCATCACAATGTTTAACCATCTCGTGAGCGTCACGATAGATGGTGGGCCAATAAAATCCCGAGTCAAACACTTTTTTGGCGGTGTAGTTGGGACCAAAGTGACCACCGGTGGGTCCTTTGTGGCAAGCGTCAAGGATTTCTAAAGTTGCCGGTCCATCAACACATCGGCGAATAATCAAGTCGGCACATTGTTTGAAAAGATACGGGTCATCCCAAAAGTAAGTCTTAATGTCGTTAAAGAACTTCTTCTTTTTCTAGGAGGTTAACCCGTCAACGAGGATTCCACCCGCCAAGTAGTTTGCAATGTCCGCAAACCACGGGGTTTCATCAGCAGTCGAGTTGATAGACATTAAGGTCTCCAGGGGAAAAGAATCATTGATTTCTTTGTTCGGATGATCCCCCTGGTAGGGATCCTCAAGTCTACTGAGATGATCCGCGGCTAGGTTTTCAGCTCCCTTCTTATCTCGAATTTCGATTTTAAATTCTTGAAGTAGCAAAACCCAGCGAAGAAGTCTTGGTTTGGAATCTTGTTTAGTTAACAAGTACTTCAACGCGGAATGATCGGTGTAAACAATTGTGTTGGAAAGGACAAGATAGGGGCGGAACTTTTCAAAGGCATAAACAACAGCTAAAAACTCTTTTTCGGTTGTCGTGTAATGCAATTGAGCCCCTGTCATTGTCTTGCTAGCGTAATAGATCGGTTGGAAGTGTTTGTTCACTCCTTGGCCTAAAACCGCTCCAATAGCAAAGTCACTAGCATCGCACATCAACTCGAAAGGCAGCTCCCAATTAGGGGTAACCAAGACGGGTGCCTTAGTTAGCTTATCCTTAAGCAAGTTGAAGGCTTCAATACACTCGTTGGAAAAGATAAAAGGAGTGTCTTTTTCCAAGAGGTGGGTCATCGGGCGAGCGATTTGAGAAAAATCTTTGATGAATCGACGGTAGAAGCCCGCATGACCTAGGAAACTTCTCACACCCTTCACGGTTGAAGGTGGAGGCAACTTAGCGATAACATCGACTTTAGCACGGTCTACTTCGAGACCGGCTTTGGAGATTTTGTGTCCTAGCACGATGCCCTCTTTTACCATGAAATGGCATTTTTCCCAATTAAGAACAAGGCGAGTGTCTTCACATCGCTTAAGCATACGTTCTAAATAGGCAAGGCAAGCAGAGAAAGAATCGCCATAAACCGAGAAATCATCCATGAATACTTCCATAGTGTCTTCCACCATGTCATGGAAGATAGCCATCATACACCTTTAGAACGTCCCAGGAGCATTGCATAAACCAAAAGGCATACGTTTGTAAGCAAATGTTCTGTAGGGACAAGTGAATGTGGTCTTTTCTTGGTCCTTGGGATCGATGGGAATTTGAAAATACCCGGAGCATTGCATAAACCAAAAGGCATACGTTTGTAAGCAAATGTTCCGTAGGGACAAGTGAATGTGGTCTTTTCTTGGTCCTTGGGATCGATGGGAATTTGAAAATACCCGGAGAAACCGTCTAAAAAGCAGTAATAATCATTACCAGCTAGACGCTCGAGCATTTGATCCATGAAGGGAAGAGGAAAGTGATCTTTTCTCGTGGCATCATTGAGCTTGCGATAATCAATACAAACTCTCCACCCAGTAACGAGACGAGTGGGAATCAACTCGTTGTGTTCATTGGAAACAACAGTTATTCCGCCCTTCTTGGGCACACAATGGACGGGACTTACCCAAGGCGAATCCGAAATAGGGTAAATCAAGCCGGCATCAAGAAGTTTGATAACCTCTTGTTTGATGACGTCATGAATTCGAGGATTAACCCTTCTTTGGCTCTGGATTGCGGGTTTAAAGTCATCTTCCATGAGAATCTTGTGAGTACAAAAGTTTGGATCAATTCCGCGGATATCGGAAATTTTCCAAGCAATTGCCTTCTTATGATCTTTAAGCACGGCGATTAGGCGAGATTTCTCTTCTTCTTTCAAGTCCTTCGCAATGATGACGGGCGACTTCTTCTCTTCTTCAAGGAACACGTACTCGAGATGGGCGGCAACTCCTTAAGTTCTAAATCCGGAGGATTTTCAATGGGAGGCGTTTTCAAAGTCGGAGCATCGATAGCAATAACCGTGGGAGATGGTGGAGAAAGATTGTCTTCTTTAAGAAGGTTCTCAATGAGGCGGAGATCTTCATCCCAATTGGTGGTAGAATTGTCATTAGCTAAGTTCACATCTCCCATGGTGGCTTCAAAATCTTTCCAAAGGAAATCACTTTCTCCAAATAGAGATAGTGATGAATCAATCGAGGAAACGGTCTCAACATTGGGAAGAGAGGTAGGAATACTTTTGCAAGCATCTTTGAAGTGTTCTTCACAAGCCTCATCAAGAACGTCAATACAATTAAAACTCTCGTTAGAATAAGGCTGTTTAGACAACTTTCCCATGTTGAAGACAATTTTATCGTCACCCACTCTCATGATAAGCTCACCGGCTTCAACATCAATGAGAGTGCGACCGGTCCTCAAGAATAGACGACCAACGATCAATGGCACACGAGGGTCCATGTCATAGTCCACAACGACGAAATCGGCAGGGAAAGTGAATTTGTCGACTCCTACAAAGACGTCTTCGGCTATCCCCACTAGATAAGCAACCGTACGGTTAGCTAATTCCAGAGTCATTTTGGTGGGGACTAGCTCAGGGAGAGATAATTGCTTCCACACGCTTAAGGGCATTAAGTTAATACTGGCACCTAGATCGGCTAGGGCCATGCAGTTCTCTACTCCCGGGAAGTTACAAGGGATTAAGAAACGACTCGGATCACCAAGCTTGGTTGGCAATTTCCTTAAAAGGACTGCAGAGCAATTCTCATTAAGTTGGGTGTTAGCAATATCAAGAAGCTTCTCCTTGTCGCTTAGAAGATCTTTGAACATTTTCGCATACTTAGGCATGTGAGCGAGAGCCTCAGCGAAGGAGATGTTAAAATTCAATTTTTTAAACATTTTTAAAAAGTTCGAAACTTGAATATCATCCTTGCTTTTGAGCTTCTCTTTCCTTAACCTTGAGGGATAAGGTATATCGGAAGAAGAGGAAGGCTTTGGGATCGAACGATCACTCACATCCTTGGGTGGAGGAGGGGTAGAAGTAAGAGGCGGAGAAATTGGGGAAGGAGAAGGATGAGGAATAGGAGCAGGTGACTCGTTCTCCTTAGTCATAATCACCGGTGGAGGTATAGGAAGCTCGGGTTCCTTGGTACCTTTGCCACTACGAGTGGTGATTGCTTTCATCTCCCCTCTTGGATTCGCAACGGTGTTACTCGGAAGAGTACCCGAAGAAGAGGGTTGATTACCTTGGAAAAAACTAGCCATCATGTTCTTTAAGTCATTCGTTTGACTATCCAAAGTGTGTCTCATATCAGCTCTCAGATCGTTCCCTTGTTTCACCAGGTCTGCTTTCAAGTTGAGCACTTCCCGCTGAAGATTTCCCACGATCACATCGTTAGTCCTCATGTAGGTTTCCACTTCTTGGTGTAAAGCGGTGGGTTGGTTGGGAGGAGCATTGTATGCGGGTGGTTGATAAGCAGGTTGCTGGTAAACTTGGTTGTTTCTTTGAGGTGGTTGTTGTTGTTTGTGAGGTGGTATGTATGGTCCACGAGATTGTTGTTGTTGTTGAGGAGGGCGATTGAGGTTTTGTTGTTGGTTCTGGTTGCTAGGAGGAAAACTGGGTGGGGAAAGATAGTTGTTAGAGCGGTAGCTAAGCAAGTTGCGGTCACCTTGAGGACGAGCTTGATAAGCGGGTTGAGGATAGGTGCCATATGCTGCATTCACATTCTCAGAAGGGTAGTCTTGGGTGGCGGTACAAGTGGTGTAAGAGTGAGGACCCCCGCATATCTCACATGGCTGGCTAACAGCATTGACTTGAGCGTCTTTAGCGTTTCTAGCGTTAATGCTGTTGGTGTTGCTGGCGGTTTGGGTAGCAAGCGATTCAAGAAGCGCAGTGATTTTGTCAAGTCGCTTGTCGCTGTCACTAGTACTAGCACTAGCGACGTTTGTCCGAACACTCTTGGTTTACACACGAGACTTATTCTCAATGATATCCCAAGCAACATTGGAAGTCTTAGCCAAAAGATTACCCCCCGAGGCACTGTTTAGTGAATCTTGGTCATTCATGCTTAAACCATTATAAAAAGTGTTAATTTGGTGCAATTTGGTAAAACCATGTTGTGGGTATTTTCTCAAAAGGTATTTAAAACGATCCCAAGATTCACTAAACGACTCATCGTACTTTTGTTCAAAATTGATAATTTCATTCCGCAAAGCGGTAGTACGAGAGGGTGGGAAAAAGTAGTTGATAAACTTGGTCTCCAAATCCGTCCACGTAAGAATACTCTGTGGAGGTTCCTTAGCAAGCCAATGCCGGGCTTGTCCCTCTAAAGAAAAGGGAAAGAGTTGTAAACGGATTACCTCTTGTGGAACACCGTTGAATTTGACCGTATTGGTGAGTTGCAAGAATCTCTTGATGTGGTCATGTGGATCATCAATGGTACGCCCCAAGAATGGTTGAGCAGAGACCATCTGGATAAAACCGGATTTGAGCTCAAAGTTGTTGGCTGCAATCGCGGGTATGAAAATTGGATCATTGTTACCATCTACATGTGCTTGCAGAAGTTCAATCATCGGGCGATTATCCGGTAGAGGCTCATTGTTGTTGTTATTATTGTTGTTGAAAGGTGGATTGTTATTGTTATTATTGTTGTTTTGAGGTGGGTTATTGTTGTTGTTTTGTACACCGGCCATGTCTAAGTCTTCGAGAGGCTCGGGCTCTTGATAAGACGTTGATCGTGTACGCATGTACCTGCAAAAGAACTAACAAGGCAAAAACAAAGCAAAAAATATTTTTGGTTTTTATGTTTTTTAATTTTTAGGATTTTTGAAAATTTTATATTTTTTGTGTTTTTGAAAATTTTTATGAAAAAGTAACGTTCATGGGGAACGGATCCCAAAATCCAAGTTCTCACAAAAAACTGTTGATCTTAACGAGAAGAGCCGGCAGCGGCGCCATTTAATACTAGAGATTTTACTAGTTGAAAGTTCGTTTCTCGGAATCTCCTCGAATTGATCACAGCTCAAAGTGGAATGATTTGTTCTTGGTGACAAAAAGTGGGTTTGGTTATCTATGTTATTGAGAAGGTAAATGCGTAAGGTAATTAAAAGTAAACTAGAAGGAATTAATAAAAATAAACCTGAATTAAAATTAAACTAGAACAGTAACTTGAGAATACCTCAAAAATTGCTCTATCCGGAATAAAAGTGGCTACTCGGAATAAATGACAACACGGAATAAAGAAAGCTCTATGCGGAATATTGGGCTATGCTGAATAAACATGCGATGCGGAATATCTTACTCGGAATAATCTCCATGCGGAATAACAAAGGCTACTCGGAATATTAAGACTATGCGGAAAAATGAGACCATGCGGAATAAATAATCCTATTCGGAATATAATCCTACGCGGAATCTTGGGCTAATCGGAATAAATTGGGATCTATTCGGAATAACCAATAATTCCGAATAGAAGAAAATGAAAATAGACTATGCGAAATAAATATTCCGAACCAAGGAAAAAGTAAGCAAGGAAATACAAATGTTCCGAATAGAGGATAAAGAAAGCAGCCTATCCGGAATATATGAATATTCCGAATAGAAGACTAAGCAAATTGACCATGCGGAATGTCTGGGTAAAGAACAGTTAACAGGAACTAAAAACAGGGGAACACGAATTTGGTAAAAATCAAGCCAAGTAAACAAAAAGGTTTAACCGAATTAACCAATAATCATCTATTAACCATAAGGATCAAATCCCAATCATAAAAACACAAATTCAACAACTTTTTAAGATCAAAACCAACTAAATAAGAACTTAAGAACTTTGAATAAAAAGATGATGAAGAAAAAAAGGAATGAAAAGATTCAATGAAAATTTGTATTGATGATTAAGATTCGATAAACAAGATGGAAGGATTACAATTACACAATTCAAGAAGAAATCAAAGAAGATGAAAACCACTCCTTAAGGGAGATGGTTCTTCCTACGAAATAGGAAAAGAGTAACTGAAAACTAAAACTAGGTACCAAAAATTGTGAGGGTGATTCCCTTATATAGGCTAAGTGGTTGGTTGGTGAGTGGGCTTTCTCCCTTTCTTCTTGTCTTCTCGTCTTTTCAGAAAAGTTGACGTTTTCGATTCTGATTCGGGATTTGTCAACGATTAAATTCAACTCGTCTTTTAATTTCTTCGTTTAATAGACTTGAGTTTCTTCGACATATGTAAATCTACCATCTTTGGTCCTTTTCTACGATAAATCTTCAAATAGGCCCATTGACTTCAAATCTTTTGCATCTCTTGGACAATAGACTTCGTCTTGAGTCTTTTTCTTCGATAAAACCCGTGCAATCCCACGTTTTCTTCAATATTCATCCGGTTGACTCTGAAAACACAATAAACACAAAAACCACGCATAATTCCAAACAAATGATATTAAACACGCGTTTTGGTCTTGTTTTAGTAAGAAATAAGTGGTAAAAGGATGGGTGTTTTCACACCTATCAGACATCCTCACCCTCCTATCCATCATCTTCATCCAAACCTTACAAGTTCAAACAACATAACAACTCATCTCACCAATCCAATTCATCAGACACTGAGAAGAAGGATTACAAAAACAAGTACAAGGCACTTAAAGCTGAGTTAGAACAAATGAACTTGAAGCTTGAAGCTCTGTCCAAGAAGAAGGGTGGTGATAAAAAGACAGAGAAAGGGTTGGTTGCTGAAGCTTATGATTGGAATGATGAGCCACTGACTTCAGATGAGGAAGATACCACTAGAGTCAGGGCTTTCATGGCTATAGCCGAGGATGAACCAGCTGTTGGAAAAGGTGATGCAAGGTCAGGACAATGGGTCGACATCACAATGAAAAAGGTACACAGGCTTTTATCTATGTCTGATAGTGATGAACGCAAGCATGTCCTTGATTACACCATTGTTGATTTACACTTTGTTGAGGAACAAAGAAAGAACCTACTTGATAAGTTTCACTCTGTTAAAACTGAATTGCTAAATGCTAAATCTGAATGTGAAACTCTTAGACGAGTTAATTTAGAGAAAATATCCCTGCAAAATGAAGTCACTAGGTTAACCTTGAAAAACATTGCTTTAAATGATCAAGTTTCTGAATTAAACAAGGTTATTGAAAAATGGTTGTGTGCTAGGTTCACAATAGATCAATTGCTTAATGATGAAGTACCTGCTGACATTAAAAGGGATATATCTGTTAAGAAAAATAAGCTGAGAATTCTCACCAAACCCAAAGACATTGTCTTCAAATCTACAGAGACTATTGATATGTCAGATACCACTTTGACTAATGACCCTGTCTCTGAAGATGTAGCTGAGTTACCACCCCTGCCCAAACTCTCTGGAATTGAACCCAGCAGTTCTTCTCGAGCTGCTAAGGGTGAACTTAGAACAGATATTGAGAATCCTCCAGCTAAAGTTTTCCATGTGCCTGCTAAACAAACTGGTTAACAAGTTGCTTTTAAGCCTGTCACTAATAAAGTTGTGAATAAGGTTGACCCTACCACTGAAGATCGCCTGTTGTCTCTAATGAAAGAAGTAGAACTCTTGAAACAACACATTAAGCCTTCCGCTGAATGCTCTACTTCTCATGAACCTAAGTCAGTCCTAGGTGAACCCAAAGGGGAAAGGTTAATCAAACCTTATTGCAATGTATGTAAAAACTCTCACCACATGACTTTAGATCATGACAGACACATGGCAGCTAAAAGAGCTCAGACACCCTCTAGGGATAGACCATAGGGTTCCAAAAGACAACAGGGAAACTACAGACCTTATCCTCCCTGTAAATTCTGTGGATTCACAGACCATCACTCAGACGAGTGTGGTGACTTCCCTGGGTGTGATATCTGTGGAAGTTATACCCATGAAACAGTGAATTGTCCCTCCCAACGCCAAAAGTTCTTCAGGAACACAAGAGTTGCTAATAAGCAATTCAGGGAACCCACTTGAAAGTGGGTTCACCATAGGAACTAACCTGTTTCTATGTATCTGTGCAGAAATATCTCAAGGAATCAGTATGGTATCTAGACAGTGGCTGTTCTAGACACATGACATGGATTCAACAATACCTGCACAGATACAAAAAGGAGCCAGGTCCTAAAGTGGTGTTTGGAGATAACTCTTCAGGTGACACAGAAGGATATGGCTCAGTGAACTGTAATGGAATTACGTTTACTAGGGTTGCATATGTGAATGGTCTTAAAAACAATCTTATTAGCATCAGTCAATTGTGTGATGCTGACTATAAGGTTTTGTTTACTAAGACTCAGGGAACCATATTCAACAAAAACAATGATGTTGTGCTTATTGCACCTAGAAGAAGAGATGTTTATGTCATCAACATGGTTGTTTGCTCTGAAGACAGCTCAAATTGTTTTCTTGCTAAAGCCTCTGAAAGTGTCAATTGGCTGTGGCACAAAAGACTGTCTCATCTCAACTTCAAGAACATCAACAAGATAGCCACTCAAAACCTGGTTGTTGGTCTACCTTCAGTAATGTTTTCTAAAGACAAGACTTGTTCTGCCTGTGTCAAAGGAAAGCATCACATGTCTTCATTCAAGACTAGGCAATCATTCTCTATTGACAAGTGCTTACATCTCCTTCACATGGATTTGTTTGGGCCTGTCAAACCTCAGACCATTAATCACAACAAATACACCTTGGTCATAGTTGATGAATTTTCAAGATACACATGGGTGTTCTTCCTCAGAAGGAAAAGTGATGCAGCTGATACCATCATGTCCTTCATCAGACAGGTTGAAAATATGAATGATGTTAGAGTCAAAGCTCTAAGAAGTGATAATGGTATTGAATTCAAGAATCATCAACTTGAATCTTTTTGTGATGAAAAAGGGATTTCACAGAACTTCTCTTCAGCTGGCACCCCTGAACAAAATGGTGTGGCTGAAAGAAGAAACAGGAATTTGATTGAAGCAGCCAGAACTATGTTGAATGGTGCAGCCTTACCAAAGCAATTTTGGGGAGAAGCTGTTCACACTGCCTGCTACACACAAACAGATCAATCATTGTCAAAAGACATGGTAAGACTTCCTATGAAGTTTTCAGAAAAAGATCTCCAGATGTCAGCTATTTTCATGTGTTTGGATGCCCTGTGTTCATTTACAACTATAGGGATAAACTTGGAAAGTTTGATGAAAAAGCTGATGATGGTTTCTTCTTGGGATACTCTCCAACAGCCAAAGCCTTCAGAGTATTCAACATCAGAAGACAAGAAGTAGAAGAAACCTTCCATGTTAGATTCAATGAAGATGATGAAGTCATACAGAGAACAGGAACAGAGGGTGATGAAATTGATTTTAATGAAAATATGTCTTTCCCAAGTGATGAGTTCTCAGAACCAAGACCTACCAGTCATCTCCATCATCACTCCAACACTCTCACCCCTTATGTTCCTGCCTTTGACCCTCTGTCTACTCACAACATAGAAGTTCCTACCTCTCAGGAACTTGATGAAGAAGAACCACATACCTCTGGTAGTCCTTCTTCTTCTAATGCTATTGACGACTCACCAATTTTTCAAATCCTTGAAGAATCTCCTGCTGATAATGAAGTTGTACCTCTTGATATGGCTGAAGAAGACTCTGACACTGAAGTAGTCTTTGAAGAAAGCCCTCCTAATCAGCAGGATGAAACGCAAATTATACCAGCTGTGCCCACAAGTGTTCCTGTCCTTGAGTCCCCAGCTCCTCAAAATAAGTGGTCAAGAGATCAACACATTCTTCTTGTCAACATTATTGGGGAACCTAATGCAGGGGTCACAACTAGACAGCGAATCCATGACTCAGAGGCTGCCTCAGCCAATGAATGTCTCTTTGCTGAATTTCTCTCACAAATTGAACCTAAAAGAGTAGCTGAGGCTCTGGTAGAAGAAGGATGGGTAGCTGCTATGCAAGAAGAAATCAATCATTTCAAAAGGAACAAAGTATGGACACTAGTGCCAGCTCCACCAGGAAAGAATATCACAGGCACTAGATGGATCTATAGGAATAAGATGGATGAAATTGGGAATATCATCAGAAACAAGGCCAAGCTGGTGGCACAGGGGTTTTCTCAGACTAAAGGAATTGATTATGATGAAAAATTTGCTCCAGTTGCAAGACTTGAAGCCATCAGAATCTTCCTTGCTTATGCTGCCTATATGAACTTCACTGTGTATCAGATGGATGTAAAGAGTGCATTCCTCAATGGTGATTTGGCTGAGGAAGTGTATGTCGCACAACCTAAAGGATTTGAGAACAGCGAGTTTCCTAACCATGTGTACAGACTACACAAAGCCATGTATGGGCTGAAACAAGCTCCAAGAGCATGGTATGAAACTCTTTCTAATTTCTTAACTGAAAATAAATTTGTCAGGGGTTCTATTGATAAAACACTCTTTACCTTCAAGGATAAGAGTGATTTCATCATTGTGTAGATTTATGTGGATGATATCATCTTTGGGTCAACAAATGTCAATCTTAGTAAACGTTTTGCTAAATTAATGACCAAGAAATATGAGATGAGTATGATGGATGAATTAACTTACTTTTTGGGTTTTCAAATTAAACAATGTCCTAAGAGAATTTCAATTTGTCAAGAAAAGTATGTTAAGGATTTACTTAAAAAATATGACTTAGCTGATTGTGCATCAGTGAAATGCCCCATGCTTCCACCCAACAACTTGGGCCCTGATGAGTCAGGGGTCTCTGTTAATGAGACTTTATATAGAGGCATGATTGGGTCACTCATGTATCTGACAGCTAGTCGTCCTGATATCCAATTCTCTACATGTCTCTGTGCAAGGTACCAAGCTAACCCAAAAGAATCCCATCTAGTGGCTGTTAAGAAAATTTTCAGGTATCTCAAAGGAACTCCATCCCTAGGGCTATGGTATCCTAAGGAATCAGGCTTTGATCTCAAGGCCTATTCAGATTCAGATTATGCTGGATGCTGTATTGACAAGAAAAGCACCTCAGGCAGCTGTCAAATCCTAGGAGGAAAATTGGTTGGATGGAGTGCTAAGAAGCAAAACTCTGTGGCTATGTCTTCAGCTGAAGCAGAATATGTCGCTGCAGCCAGCTGTTGTGCTCAGGTGCTCTGGATGAAAAGTCAATTGGCTGACTATGAAATTTTATACGACAAAGTGCCAATCTTTTGTGACAACACCAGCGCCATTGCCATATCCAACAACCCTGTTCTTCACTCTCGTACCAAACACATTGATATCAGGTATCACTTTATCAGGGATCATATAATGAAGGGAGATATTGAGCTGCATTTTGTTCCCACAGAGCTGCAACTAGCTGATATCTTCACAAAGCCTTTGGCTGAACCTTCGTTCAACAGGCTAGTTGCTGAGCTAGGGATGCTCAATCTCTCAAAGCCTGTGGCTTAATATTAAATATGTTCATTAAATGATTGATTCTATATTAAATGTTTTTCACATGAAACTAGGTATTTACTTTCCAAGTAAATGCAAAAAACATTCTCAAATATTTAATCATTTATTTTTCGAATAACGAGGAGACAAATAAGTTTTGAAAGGTCAAGGGACCCACTTGAGCAGTCATTTTCTCACTTTGCATTTAATGCGGTTGAATAACTGTTTACTTAGTTTGAATATATATATTGTCTCTCTTCTCTTCTCACCAACCACCATTCTCATTTCTCAAATCTATCTCTCTCTCTAAGTTCTTCTCTCTCTTAAACCATCCTCCATTTTCTTTCACCTTCGACCTTGAATCCATGGCGTTTTCCGTTCCCAAAGCAGCAAATGTTAACTTCGAGATCAACGAGAGCATCCTCGCCTCCAACAACTCCATTAGATGGATCAAGGCACCTAATGACACCTACTCAGATCTGGTAAACTTCATGCAAAATTGTGACCTAAGTGAAGCCTTCACTAAATCCCCAACCACCTTCTACCAAGAATACCTTAGGGAATTCTGGTACTCTGCTGAAGTGGTAGATGACACAATAACATTTAGCCTTTCATGCAATGAACACCCATTTGCTTTCTCTCTTAAAGATTTCTCGAGTGTGGCTGGATTGAAACATGGAGATGAATGCCTTAAGGTTGTTGATATGTTAAAGATGCCCTGGCCACACTCAAACCCTTCCATGATGTAAACCCTGCCCTTACACCCGCTGAGGTCCTCTCAAAATCTCCTTTGAAGATTAAGTACTTTTCACCTATGTGGCGTGTCCTCTTCACCCACATTGTTAAATCCTTGGAAGGAATGCAGGGATCCCAAGATCAGATGTCCTTTAACCATCAAGCTATAGCATATGGGCTGATCTGGGGAGCTGATGTTGATGTTGGAAGCATTCTCTTCTCCAACCTTGTAGAACAGCTGAAGGGAAGAAATCAAGTCAGGGAAAAGAATATATGCTATGTTCGCTTCTTGTCGCTGATATTTGAAAGTCTGTTGGGAGACAACTACCACAACTCTGCGCTGACTGCTCTGAAGCCCTACCGCATCACAGATGCCATCTACAAAGAAATAGGAGCTAAAGATGTCCCTGTCACCTCTCATATGATGAACGTTGCCAACAAACAACCAACACCTGAGAAGTCCTTGCTCCCTTCTTCTGAGAAGGTGAATACTTCTAGTGTGTCTGGCAAGTCTAAGTCTTTGACCTCTGGGCAGCACACTACGAAGTCCAAGGCTTCTTCTGGCCAACAACCTAAGAAGAATAAAATCCCCTCTTCTTCCCACACCAAAACTGTTACTAAGGCCAAGGGAAAGAAGATTGACACCTCCTCTGTTCCAGATACTCATGTGGAATCAGATACTTCTGCTGACCAACAACAGGACAACAGGAAACCAGCCTAATCCAGCTGATATCTCACAGGTAATCAGTGTACATTTTTAGAGGTTCATAAGCAGCCACTCTCAATTGTCTGTAGGAGAGAGTGGTGAAGTTAGGGTAATCCTCGACCCATAGAAGTCTGTCTATGCACTTAGAACTCTTTAAGACTTCTGTACACTCTGTCTTTGCACCAGGGAATGATTCGTTTGTGTTTATAAAGCACCCCGATGACCCTGCACCCTCTAGATAGTATTCAGGCTAACAACAACCTGGATACACTTATGTCTCAACCTTGATCAGCTGTACTTCACACAGCCTCTTGGTTCCCTCCTTAAAAGAATCCCAAAGGATTTATCCTTTTCAGGGGGAGCTGAATCATCACCTCAGCTTTCCTAGGGGCAGCGTAACAGGTGACCTTAAACCACATATGTTTCACTCTTAAAAGAGTCCCAAAGGTTTCTTAACCTTTTGGGGGGGCTGAATGATCACCCTCAGCTTTCCTAGGGGCAGCGAATGGCGATCCATAAACAACATATGTTTCACAATCAAAAGAGTCCTAAATGTTTTAACCTTTTGGGGGGGCTGAATAATCACACTTAGATTTCCTAGGGGCAGCGAATGGCGATCATTAACCATATATTTTTCACACTTAAAAGAATCCCAAGGATTTATCCTTTGGAGTGGTTGAGTAATCACCCTCAGCCTCTCTGGGACAGCGAAATGATGATCATTCCCCTTATCTTTTTCCCTGTTACTAATTATAACAATTTATAGGCTGAAATTGTACAGCCAGTCACTGAATCCCAGGTACAACAAGAGAAGGAGGCTGATATAATTACTCAAGACCAACCTAATGACAATGAGCCTCTGCTAAATATTGATGAAGACATGCTGTCATTAGAGGATGATGTCTCTGACCTTGAGTCAATGCCTGAAGATGAAATCCCTGTAGGGATGTTTGAGGAGGAGGATGAAGAAGATGAGGAAGATCAACAATCTGTCTCTCCTCCCAAGGAAATAGCTGTGTCCACTCCAGCTGAAAATAATACTCCTCCTCCCAAGGACGCTGTTGTTACTCCAACCTCTGCTACCTCCACAACAACAGTCTTCCAACGCCCAGCCTATGATCCAACAGCTGAGTTTCTGATGTTTGATCATCCTGCCCAAACCAACTTTGATCTTTTACCAAGGGGGGATGATTATGCTCAACAAAGCCTCAACATACATAATCTTCAGCCTGTTCATCATCAATCTGACATTGAACGCTTATCAAGGAAGCTGGATGTGATCAAGTCTGAAATGCACAACTTCACTGTCACATTTCCAGGGATCATACAAAAGGCTGTTACTGAGGCGGTTACTGAACCCATCAAGGATGGTGCAAGAAAAGGTGTAGCACAAGGACTTAGTCACCTTTCCACACGAATGAAGGATGTCATTGACTCAGAGGTCCCTGCCTTATTTCATGAACATGAGCTAACTATGCACAGACAATTTGATGTTGTTCGCAACAGGCAATACCGTCATGCAAACTTCATTGTCAGTCGAGTTCAGGCCAATACTAATGCAAACAGCAACCTTCTGCTGAAAATTGTCAGGGCTTCAAGGAAAAGGCAACGTGCTATGGCTGCCTCTGTTGAACAGATTGCAAGGCATTTTCAAACACGTTCATCCAAACGTCTGCGTCGCCAGGATGAACGTGAGGGGGAGAAAGAAACAACACTTAACCTTGAATCTGCTAAACAAGGCTCATCATCAGCTGACAACACCATTACACATGTTCCTCTCCAAGTCATCACACCTATCAATATACCTGATGATGAGGATAACACTCAGGGGGAGAAACAGAATCAAGATGGAGCTGACTCATCAAAGTCCCTGGTTTTGGTTAACACCAGTGAGTCTGGGGATGATGGTGAACCAGCTGCCAAGAAACTAAAGTTCACTGTTAGCTCCCTTCCCAAAGCAATACAAACTCAGGCTCAGACAACATTTATCAGAAGAGCTGATGTTTTGAAAAATATAAGTGTGGAGTCCTCTGTCTCGAAGAAAGGAAAGGAGATAGTTTTGGTTGACACAGACACCAAACTAAAGAAGATAGCTGCGATGCTAGAGACAGGAGGATCCACCACAGACCTTTCCCAATTTTCAACCTTTACACCTTCCAATGAGATTCCTTTAACTCCTGAAGAAATAGAGAAACAGGCTGAGGA
Organism: Glebionis coronaria; assembly: GCA_025667525.1. Classification (NCBI taxonomy): domain Eukaryota; kingdom Viridiplantae; phylum Streptophyta; class Magnoliopsida; order Asterales; family Asteraceae; genus Glebionis; species Glebionis coronaria. Next base: position 72,358,165 of record CM046875.1, read on the forward strand.
ATTCAAGAGATTAAATGAACTCAAGACAGCCAAAGAATTGAATGAAGCTACTCTAAGGAAGATGACTCCACCTGAAAGAGAAAAGCAAAAACAAAGGTTGAGGGAAATGGAAGCTAAACGCGCTGAGGCACTAAGGAAAGTCAAAGCTGATTATGATGCCTGCGTTAACAACAAATATGCACCTGGCAAGATAACCAAGTTCAAATACACCATTCATAAATCCACAAACACCCCACAGATGATCTTATGGAGGGATAACCAACAGGGAAATATGAATGTGTTTGACAACTTCAGGCTAAAGACACTTGGGTTATCTGAATGGTTCGAACTTGAAGCCTTAGCTGCCAAAAGAACTGGACAGGCTAATTTTCTTCTGCTTAAGACTATTAAGGCCAAGTTTACCTGGATCAAAGAAACAGCTGCCAAACTCAAGATTGATCCCCCACCACAGCTTTTTGAACAAGAACCCCCAAAGACTGGCAACAAAAGAAGAAGAGTTTCTCAACTTGTTAAAGAAACTTTTGTCACAGATGATGTTCAAATGGATGGCATGCACAGGGATTTGATTCTACCCAATGGTATAGTTGGCCCTGTTGATGGTCAGACATACACAAAGCCTGAAAGAGGAATGGCATTCATGAACAGGGCTTGCCAGTATGCATTTCAAATAGAAGATGAGCTGTGCTTAGCTTAAACAATTCAGCTACTTTGTCACAAGAAGTCACTCAAGATCAACACAGAGTATTACAAGAAGTTTGCAAAGACTTTGCAGGAAGAACTGGATAACAGATTGGACTTGGCTGAAGCTGAAGAAAGGATTAAAAATGATGACTATTGAAGATGTTCACAGCCCAATTTTACCTTCACCTTTTATTTTACCTTTGTAATGTACTTGTAATTTTCTTTAAGTATTAATAAAATCGTGAGGTATGTTTGTTTAGATCTGTTATGAGTAAGAAGAAGCTGTTAACTCACTTACCTTAACTTAGTTAGATCTAGCAATATTTATGTTTAAATAGGGGGACATTGTTGGGAATCTAAACTTGTTAGATTCCCTGATCATAGATTTAAACATAATTAAGCTGTTAGATAGTCCCTTGCCTGTGCCTAGGAGGCAGGCAAGTATCGCAAGACTTACATAGATCCAAGTCTCTGTGAGCAACCTCAGAGGAGTCCATGTCAGAGACATTGTCAAGGAAGTCAAAGATTACTTGAAGACATACTCATTGGCTGTGATGGATAACAGTCAAGATGTATCAGGGACTCTGAGGGGTTGAGGGTTAACTGGGGTGGCAATACCCTGTTAACACTCAATACACTTTGGACATGCCATTTGTGTGTTCGAGACTATGAAGAAAAAGGAAATTGTTTTGACAACTGTTTCCTTAAAGCATAATGGAAGACTACCAAGAATAGAAGAACATCATGTGACTGATGTGGGAACTTGTGAAAGCTTGTGTAGTCACCATCAAGTACTATTTAGGTCAATCTCGTAACACTATAAATATGATGTGTATCCATGCATTAATGTTTAACACTTTGAGTATATTCATAACATTATTGCATAGAACTTATAGAATCAAACAATTGCGACTGTATTCATAAGTTAGGGTTTATAGTTGTTCAAAGTGTGCACAACACATTGTCATCAAACGGTGTTATCCATAACACTTGTAATTCTTTATTATACAATAATAAGATTACGTTTGAAAAGTAATACCTTGTGTTGATTAGTTAAGATTAGAGTTTCTAGCATTGATTGAGGACTTTCAAACGGCTATGAAATGCATGCTTTTACAAATTATCCAATATGGTATGGCTAAACTTCAAGGTCTGTCACATACTTAGTTGTCAAATAAATAAAGCCGTGTCTACTTTTTTTTTTTTATTAAAAAGGAATAAGAGCGTGTTCTATGATTCTAAATTGCTTTAAAGTATTGTTGATAAATATTATTGTGTTGAGTGGTTTATAAAGAGATCAATGAAGCTTGACAGGAAGAACATGAAACTAAACCGTTGGGTCATGTTTTTTCTCTCCCGGGTCAAATGATAAATAAGGCTGTAACAAAATGTGGGAAAAGTTTCCTAAATTTAATGTGTATTTAAAAAAGCCACGTAAATAATAGATAAGATTAAAAGGGTCTTGGGTCAACCAAGTTCGACCCAGACCAAAGTTTACCTGTTTAATCCTGAACGACCCGTTTTATAGTTAAATTTTTTACCAATTTTTTGTTTGTTGGGTCAATGAATCATGAATGATGATATTATTGTAACTCGTAAACTTTTAGATTGATGATGGTTCACTTACCTTACTGTTTTGTAGGTACAGAATGATAGAAGAAAAACTAAAGCTCTCCTCTTACTTATCTTGGACATTTTGTTCATGTATATTTCGTACGTATAAAACATGATTTACCTACTAATCTGCTCTAATAAGCTCGATAATGCATTCTTTTGAATCATGCATTTTGATAACTATGGAATTATTCAAATGCATAGTTTCTTGTGAATCAGAATCTTGATTGTGAGCTTAGTAATAATTCTATTATCTTTCCATGTATTTTTATTTTGTAAAAGGTATGATAATTAGTACATAAATGGTTTACGATACGAACCTGCAAATCAAAAGTAAGCCACGGGGTCAACTTAAAGCATTATTATTATGTGTTTGATGATAATATTTGACTAGCATTATTCTGTGAATGCAGGAAAGAGAAAGCCAGATCCTCTTTTCTATGCAGAAGTTTTGAAGCATCTTGATTAGTGGCGGACACAGAAAATGTTATAGTGGGGGGCAAATTTTTTTTTTTGACAATAGAAAACGAAAAAATTATAATCTAAATAAAAAAATCGAGTATTTTAACTTAAAAATTATATATTTTTAGGTTTTACATGGTTAAATGTCGGAACTTAATGTGTGAGTGGGGGGCAATATAAATTTTGAGTGGGGGGCATTTAAAAATAACGCTCAAAATTATACAAAAAATACACTAAAATCTAGCTCGTTGTTTTGATCTAGCTATGGGGGGCGCCGCCACCCCGTAGTTTCAATATAAGTCCGCCCCTGATCTTGATATCGAGCCACAAAACTGTGTCTTCATTGATGACAGGTATTCTAGTTTTCTAATACTTTACATATCTTCTTTACCGAACAGCAAGCGTTAAAAATTGGTTTATCTTGCAACTTTCTATTAAGTTGACTTTAAATCGAGTAAGTGGTAAATCAGGTCGTAGAGGATTACTTTTTAACATACAACCATTTTTTTCACATTTCTTACAGTTTTTGTTTAAAATAAACGGGTAATATGGGTAGACGAATGAGATTTTTCCCTGTTTAGAGGTTACTCGGGGAGTGCAAGTCTTCGACTTAGATGTGCGTCGCCTAACTGGATACCCCAGTAACCGTCTCTGAACCCTTTTTCTGGCTATCCCCAAGATGTCTACTCATTACAAGATTATATTATGTATATGACATGAATCGGATCGATTATAGAGATAAAATGATAGATAGACTATAATAATGGGATAACCCGACCCCCCGATGGCTTATATTAATGAGATAAACCGACTCCCCAATTAACTAAGAAAACAATAAACAAAAATAAAACATAATCATAATTCTCTCCATATTAACATTACATACCTATATCTCTATATATAATAGAAGATAAACTTTTTCATCAAGAAATAATAAAAAGAAAGTAAATAAGCTAATAAAATAGATAATGATAGTTGTCTTTGTCTTCACTACTACAGAAAACAAGCATTTGGTACGGTTTTAAAGGCCTTTTGGTACGTTTTATGAACCGCACCTAATAATAGCGCACCAAAAAATAAAACATCTTTTGATACGGTTCTAAAACCGCACCAGAAAATCATTTTTTGCTACGGTTTCATTAACAACCGCACCAAATAACTTTAGTCAAAATCAATGATTTTTTGTTACGGTCGTTTATAAACCGTAAAAAACAATTTTGTTTAAAAAAAGTATATTTGCATATTCTTTTCTTCCAGAATATGTAACCAAACATGCTCCAAACCACACAAACAATATACTTCACAGTAATCCACACAATAACATTTCGTCCAGCAAATGAATTACTATTAACAAACTGAATATTTTAACTGTACACCCATGATTCCATGAACATAATAATCAGAAATGGTATGTCTATATATGCAACTAAAGAAAATATCATACAACATCCTCATGAAAATAATGACATCAACTACTAAGGGGTCTCCCAAAGATACTGGTTAAGTCTCATAAACGCTACTTTATCAATCTCGAGCACTTTTAAATGGAGTCTTTCATTCCAAAGCTACAAGACAAAAAAAAAAGTTAACTTACTTTTTGCAAAAAAATCAGCAAAAAAATAAATAACAATGTATGAAATAATAGGCCATGTATATAGTGTAACCCGACAACCATGTATAAGATAACCAATGCTAGAGAGTGTGAGCCAGCTTGCATTTGCATAGTACAATCAAGTAATAAGGTTGTGGTGTATGCACATAGATGTTTTACTATAATTCTATAACAATGTGTTGAGATGTAATGAATATTTACCTCTTGACAAAGTGAAGCACTTCAATAGAACAACTGATCAGGAGAATGCTCTGAATCATCCTTCCTTTAAACACAAATAAAGACACTGTTATACTCGGCCATAATAGACAAGTGAATGATTCGAGTAATCTTGTTACACTAAATTGAAGAACTTACTCTTGGTCATAAAAAGAGAAATATCAAGCAGTGTGTTTAACAAGTGTATTTACAACAGCAAACCCAAGCACCCTCTTTAACAATGCATTCCAAAAACAGCCTCAGTATCCCTTAACTCGTATGTAAACTCACTAACATGTGTCGTTGTTCCTGAGCATTACAAAAGATAACATTAGAAGAATTGTAGTTGTAAGCTATTTTAAAAACTAAAATTACACAAACTCTTAAATATATAGTTATCCTGCTAACACATCATCATGTTAGATGCATATGGATTCCTTTTGTCAATTTTGTGTATTAGATTATAGATTTTGTTAGGTTTTATTTTTTGCCATACACTAGTACATTGTTAGCCAAACGAATTGGATATCATTTTCTTGTTTTCCTCGTGTTATTTATTAAAAATAGCTAATTTCTATCAATGGTACACGTAACTACATAAGTAACCAGATCTATTGTATTAAACAACTATAAGCAACATTCAAACATAGCGAAATTAATAAACAAAACTATAACATAACCTTTATCAATGAAATCTAAATTATCTTTCATCGAATCACTGAAAGAGATTCAATAAATAAAAATTGGCAATGATATCAAGAAATGATTACCTGATTTGTAGATAACCCGATTCAAAATTCCATGAACATCAGAGGTTAATCAATGACAGGGGGTCTTATATAAGTTATAGGCGGTGTGTTGATGGTAGAGAGAGTAGGTGTTAAGTGATAGATGTATGTTTTGGAAACAGAAGTAAAGAAGAAGAAGGCGGCTATGTGTGTTTGGAGGATAAGATGAGTGGTGTAGGGTTTAGATATTTGGTGAAATTTGAAAAGATGGAAAAAAATCCCGCTCAATAAATTTCGGGGAAAGTCAAAGTGAAATCAAATTTTGGGTGAAAATTTGAGGAAATGTTTTGAATTTCAATTGAAATGTGAAGATAAGTATTACACCTAAAATATTTAATCGTTAGAGTTTATTTTTTTTAAGAGATAAACGTTTTAAACATTTACTAGCATGGACCCGTGCAATGCGGCGGCGAGTACTCGTAATCATTTTTTAGGCTAACAAATATTAATCTTTTATCCATTAAATTTATATTATTAAAATTATAAAAAATCGAAAAAAAACATCTAAATTTAAAAAAAAATATAATAGTTAATAAAAATATAGCAAAATAGATATTAAATTAAAGAGCATAAAATTTTAGAAAATATGGTGAAATTAGATTACAAAATAACAAATTAATAAAAAGATTTTTCAATTTAAAAGAAAAAATGTTATTTAAATAGATTGTTACAAAAGTTTGTTACAAGAGGTTGTTAGAAAAGGTTATAGTATATATAATGTTGATGAAGATATCAACAACTTGCTTCATTTAGTAGGAAAAAAAGTCTGAATTTTCATCCTTGCTATTTTAAGAAGGTCCCAAATACTTTATATAGTAGTATAGATATAGAATCGTAGAAAAGTTATAAAACGGGTTCGGTCATCGGGTACTCATCGAGTACGGGTTTTATTGTCATCTCTAGTGTCGAGTGGTCAAGGTCGATTCGGTTATAGCTCGTTTTAATGGGGTCTGATATAGTTAATGTCTTTGATTATATGGTGACTGGTGGTTTTGGATGTCAGGTTGATGCTTTGTTTTTTTTAACGTTTTTAACGTCTTTTGGTCGGTCCATGGTAGTGAAAAGTTTACAAATAATAACAAATCTATCTATGTTCAGCCAGCTTGATGCCTTCTTGGATCGCTGCCCACGACCCAGCCCATTAGTGGTGGGCGTAACATTCTCTCCTTCTTCAAAAATGACCTTATCCTCAAGGTTATATTCAGGATACGCTGCTTGAAAAGCTGTTAACTCCTCCCAAGTTGCATCCTCTGACGAATGACCTTTCCATTGCACTAACACTTGTTGAACTGGTTGTCCATTAGAGAAGACCACCCTCGAATCACATACTGCCATGGGCTGCTCAGTGGGTTGTCCCTCGTGAAATTCTTTTGGAAGTTCTACCACCTCTGCTATGTTGTTCCCCGTAAAGAGCTTGAGAATTGACACATGGAACACAGGGTGAATCTTGCTAGAAGTAGGCAGAGCTAGTCGATAGGCAACCTTGCCTACGCGTTCAATTACCTCATACGGTCCATAGAATCTCTTGGCTAACTTGTTAGAAAGACGCTTAGCAAGAGTCACTTGACGGTAAGGTTGTAGCTTAACGAGTACCCTGTCCCCAACATTAAATTCCACATCACGCCGTTTCCGGTTCGCTTGCATCTCCATTCGATGTTTAGCATCCGCCAAATTTTCTTTGAGTTGACGCAAAAAACAATCCCGGTCCAACAGTAAAGCCTCAACACCCTCAACCTTCGATGATCCCGGTGCATAAGGAATTAGGGTCAAAGGAAATCTCCCATATAATGCTTGGAAAGGCGACATTTTAAGGCTACTATGGAAACTAGTGTTATAGCAGTATTCAGCCCAAGGTAAAAAGCGTACCCAATGATGAGGTTGACCTGTTACCATAGCCCTTAAGTATTGCTCCAACCCGCGATTGACAACCTCGGTTTGCCCATCCGTCTGCGGATGATAAGCAGTGTTATGATTCAACTGCGTGCCACTAAGCTTGAATAGTTGCGGCCAAAACGTACTCACAAATATAGGATCCCGGTCCGACACAATGGTTTTTGGAATACCATGAAGTTTAACCACTATGTCCAAGAAAACTTCGACAACCTTGTGAGCAGTAAAGCTGGTCGGCAATGGGGCAAAATGAGCATATTTAGTGAAACGATCAATGACAAGGCATCTGCTACTTGATTCGCACTACCACGCTTATACTCCACCTCGAAATCAAATCCCATTAATTTTCGCACATACTTTTGATGTATGGGCGTCTGAATCACCTGTATGGGCGTCTAAATCACCAGGTGGTTCAGGCATTAGAAGAAAAGAATATGAGACTTAAGAGAGAGTTATCATCAGTAAAACATATGAAATTGAAACTAGAGGCTGCAGAGTCTAAAAACCAGGAATTAGAAGCTAGAGTCATATATCTTCTAGGGGAGTTTGAACGAGTCAAACAGTTATGTGCACCACTTTATGATTCATTAGAGCAAAGATTCGCTTCTAATGAAGCACAATATAAGTCACTCGTTGACGCATTGAATCAAAAGTAGGTCATAATCTCTTATCTAAACGTTCTACTCTCCGACAAAAACATGGTTTTGGCTGAGTTAAAATATCAACTTTGATCCAAAGGAAAAGAAGTAGTCGATAACGCAGCCACCATCAAAAGTCGGTGGTGATTTATCAGAACCCGCTCTTTAAGAATAACCGGTTGACATATGTTGATTATATGAAGAACGCAATATATCATTTCAATAAGACACGTAACATTCATAACAGCTCCACAATATGTGACTTCTCTTTGCGTGTACTCAGTTAGTCTTGACTCTACCTATGTTAGACCTAACTTATATTTGTTTAGATCTCTTTGAGTACCAATAAGTTTTACACTAAGTTTTTGAATTTTAGATTATATAATCAGAACTTGATGGCACCTCTATTGAGGTACTAATGGTTGTTTTGTGAAAAGTGACAAAAGTGTTTGTTTTTGATTTTATCAAAGTCTCACAACAACCTATGATACCCCTTTGTTGATTCCAAACTTAGACCAGATTCCTTAGCTTGTAAGGCAGTATTAGCAAGAATAATTGTGTTTAAAGCAAACTAAGTATTATGCGGAAAGTAACACTTAACATAAGAACAATGATTAAACGATCCAAAGCTTTAATATATTTAGAGAGAATAATACGAGTAATCTTAATAATATTAGGGTTTACACAACCTTAAAGCTATAAAAACAAGTAAAATAAGCAATACCTACTTCTAAACCTAAACCTAAGGTTTCTTTTTATAGACACAAGGAGCCCCTTGTACAAGATAACGATCAGCTAAACATGAAAGATATATAAAAGATAATGGCTTAGTCGTATTTTATTCCCACCAAAACTTACCTACTTTACTAACTAATGAAAGTTAAGATTTAGGCGCTGGAGATTTAACAATAAGCCAATATAAAAACTAATTCATAACATCAATCTCTACTTTTTTGCTATATTATCATCAATCATTGGTTATTTGGTCACACATAGGAATGAAAACAAGTCGAGCTCAACGGTATATTATTATAGGTTATGTGGTTACATGTAGGGGTAGGAACGAGCTGAGCCAATCATAAAAAGCTCGTGATCGAGTCGATGAAAACTCAAATGAGCCAATCCTAAATTGGATCTCATTTAATAATATTGCGCAAGCTAGAGCTCGACAAGGCTTGCAAGCGCAAATGGGCTCAAAATAACTGGTCCTCGTGGTTTGTCTCGTTTTCACTTTTAGTCCAAAAATTCAAATAGTTATGATCTTGGTTTAACAGAGAAACTTTTTGTTTTCATTTTTGGTCCATTTTCTGTTAATTATGTATGTTGACTCGTTTGACCGTGATAAAATGACTAAAATAACTAAAATAACTTCCACTTTTAATAATTTATATCAATAAACCAAGCTTTATTGTTTATAAGTGTATCACAAACGAGCCCGCTCTTTAAGAATAACCCGTTGACATATGTTGATTATATGAAGAACGCAATATATCATTGCAATAAGACACGTAACATTCATAACAGCTCCACAATATGTGACTTTTCTTTGCGTGTACTCAGTTAGTCTTGACTCTACCTATGTTAGACCTAACTTATATTTGTCTAGATCTCTTTGAGTACCAATAAGTTTTACACTAAGTTTTTGAATTTTAGATTATATAATCAGAACTTGATGGCACCTCTATTGAGGTACTAATGGTTGTTTTGTGAAAAGTGACAAAAGTGTTTGTTTTTGATTTTATCAAAGTCTCACAACAACCTATGATACCCCTTTGTTGATTCCAAACTTAGACCAGATTCCTTAGCTTGTAAGGCAGTATTAGCAAGAATAATTGTGTTTAAAGCAAACTAAGTATTATGCGGAAAGTAACACTTAACATAAGAACAATGATTAAACGATCCAAAGCTTTAATATATTTAGAGAGAATAATACGAGTAATCTTAATAATATTAGGGTTTACACAACCTTAAAGCTATAAAAACAAGTAAAATAAGCAATACCTACTTCTAAACCTAAACCTAAGGTTTCTTTTTATAGACACAAGGAGCCCCTTGTACAAGATAACAATCAGCTAAACATGAAAGATATATAAAAGATAATGGCTTAGTCGTATTTTATTCCCACCAAAACTTACCTACTTTACTAACTAATGAAAGTTAAGATTTAGGCGCTGGAGATTTAACAATAAGCCAATATAAAAACCAATTCATAACATCAATCTCTACTTTTTTGCTATATTATCATCAATCATGGGTTATTTGGTCACACATAGGAATGAAAACAAGTCGAGCTCAACGGTATATTATTATAGGTTATGTGGTTACATGTAGGGGTAGGAACGAGCTGAGCCAATCATAAAAAGCTCGTGATCGAGTCGATGAAAACTCAAATGAGCCAATCCTAAATTGGATCTCATTTAATAATATTGCGCAAGCTAGAGCTCGACAAGGCTTGCAAGCGCAAATGAGCTCAAAATAACTGGTCCTCGTGGTTTGCCTCGTTTTCACTTTTAGTCCAAAAATTCAAATAGTTATGATCTTGGTTTAACAGAGAAACTTTTTGTTTTCATTTTTGGTCCATTTTCTGTTAATTATGTATGTTGACTCGTTTGACCGTGATAAAATGACTAAAATAACTAAAATAACTTCCACTTTTAATAATTTATATCAATAAACCAAGCTTTATTGTTTATAAGTGTATCACAAACGAGCCCGCTCTTTAAGAATAACCCGTTGACATATGTTGATTATATGAAGAACGCAATATATCATTGCAATAAGACACGTAACATTCATAACAGCTCCATAATATGTGACTTTTCTTTGCGTGTACTCAGTTAGTCTTGACTCTACCTATGTTAGACCTAACTTATATTTGTCTAGATCTCTTTGAGTACCAATAAGTTTTACACTAAGTTTTTGAATTTTAGATTATATAATCAGAACTTGATGGCACCTCTATTGAGGTACTAATGGTTGTTTTGTGAAAAGTGACAAAAGTGTTTGTTTTTTATTTTATCAAAGTCTCACAACAACCTATGATACCCCTTTGTTGATTCCAAACTTAGACCAGATTCCTTAGCTTGTAAGGCAGTATTAGCAAGAATAATTGTGTTTAAAGCAAACTAAGTATTATGCGGAAAGTAACAATTAACATAAGAACAATGATTAAACGATCCAAAGCTTTAACATATTTAGAGAGAATAATACGAGTAATCTTAATAATATTAGGGTTTACACAACCTTAAAGCTATAAAAACAAGTAAAATAAGCAATACCTACTTCTAAACCTAAACCTAAGGTTTCTTTTTATAGACACAAGGAGCCCCTTGTACAAGATAACGATCAGCTAAACATGAAAGATATATAAAAGATAATGGCTTAGTCGTATTGTATTCCCACCAAAACTTACCTACTTTACTAACTAATGAAAGTTAAGATTTAGGCGCTGGAGATTTAACAATAAGCCAATATAAAAACTAATTCATAACATCAATCTCTACTTTTTTGCTATATTATCATCAATCATGGGTTATTTGGTCACACATAGGAATGAAAACAAGTCGAGCTCAACGGTATATTATTATAGGTTATGTGGTTACATGTAGGGGTAGGAACGAGCTGAGCCAATCATAAAAAGCTCGTGATCGAGTCGATGAAAACTCAAATGAGCCAATCCTAAATTGGATCTCATTTAATAATATTGCGCAAGCTAGAGCTCGACAAGGCTTGCAAGCGCAAATGAGCTCAAAATAACTGGTCCTCGTGGTTTGCCTCGTTTTCACTTTTAGTCCAAAAATTCAAATAGTTATGATCTTGGTTTAACAGAGAAACTTTTTGTTTTCATTTATGGTCCATTTTCTGTTAATTATGTATGTTGACTCGTTTGACCGTGATAAAATGACTAAAATAACTAAAATAACTTCCCCTTTTAATAACTTATATCAATAAACCAAGCTTTATTGTTTATAAGTGTATCACAAACGAGCCCGCTCGAGCTCAAATCTTAAGGCTTGAAACGCTCGAGTTCTCACAAGTTCACGCTCGTATTGGCTCGTTTCCACCTAATTCACGGGCATCCACCGCCACACGTGACCGACTTACCAATATTTAATTTTTCTTTGGCTTAAAAAGAAAAAAAAAAAAACAAAAGTATATTTTATTTGGTGCGGTTTCAAAATAAACCGTACTAAATAAGTTTTTATTCGATGCGGTTTTTAAATAAACCGTACCAAATAAAAATCTTTTGGTACGGTTTTTTAAGTAACCGTACCAAAAAACGAAAGCAACATAACAACCGTACCAAAAAATGAACTATTACTGCGGTTTATTAAAAAACCGTACCAAATAACGTTCTTTTTGGATTTAGGTGCGGTTTTCTCAATAACCGTAACAAACTAGCGTACCAAAAAATAGATTGTGTTGTAGTGCTTGTCTCTGCCAGAATCGTATCATTATTCCTCCCCGCAAAAACACCTTGTCCTCAAGGTGTTGTTCCAAAATTTTGTCTCACTTGATTCCGGGGTCCCAAGTTCTTCGTTTTATCCCCTTTGTGCGCTTCAAGAGCAAGCAGCAGTGTTGGTCTATGTTTTTGAATTTTCTTGTGCAAACTTGTAACTCTTCTTGTGAATCTGAAGTTTCAAATCCAGGACCAAGTGAGATACCTAGCTTTCTAGCTTTTCTGGTTCGGACACGTGCCACCACAAACTTATTCCAAAACAGCCTTGCCTTGATCTTCCGGTTAGGAATCCGTTGATTTAGTTGGACCCCTAAAGAATCTGTTTCATCTTTTTCCAGCTTCTTTCCCACGGCTTCTGAATCTGACCCGAGACGAACAGCTTCACCACACTTTTCTGTGGTGGCAGGTTGTGTTGGAGGCTTTTGAACAGGCGAGATGAAAGACTAAATTAAATTTATCATCTCTTCAATCTTTTGATTCCATGCTTCACGCCTCTTATCCTCTTCAATCTTTTGATTCAATTCTGCACGCCTCTTCTCCTCTTCATAAGCTCTAATAGCTATTTGTTCCCGTCTTTGATTCCATTGATGCCATTCTTGACACCTCTGATTCCATTGATGCCATTCTTGACACCTTTGATTCCATTGATGCCATTCTTGCCACCTCTGTGCTTCTGCTTCCATTCCAGTAACTTACTTTTTCTGATGAACAGTAACTGACGATGAACAGTAGCCGATGAACAATTTTTTTTTTTTTTTTTTTAAAACTCTAGAATCGAAACAGCTCTGATACCAATTGATATGAACCGAATCGATTAAAGAGATGAAAAGAACAGTAAAGATAAGTAATCGACGTTCGAGAGGTCGAATAAGCTCTCCCCGTTAACTAAAAAACAATAAACCAAAATAAACCATGTTACAGTTTATATAAAAATAGGCTAAATTTGGACGTAAAACCATCTGACATGCATCTAACGGCCGCTCGTCTATGTTTTCAGGATGAAAAATGTAGAGGCTGCAAAAGAAGCTGGCATCAACGGTATACAGTTCAAGAATGCAGATTCACTGCAGCAAGACCTGTCTCTTCTGGGCATCTCGTTTCCAAGCATCAACAGACCAAAACAAGAACAGAGTCTATAAACTGAACATACAATACTGGAACAGATGTGTGTTCGTGTTATCTTGGTTGTGAGGATATCATAGATCTGATTCTTTGATGCTAACATGTTTTCCTACCAAGTGACGATCATGTAGATGACTGAATTCGTGGGCTTATATTGGAAGAAGAAATAAAATCAGATTTTACTTGTAAATTCCAGGTAAACGAGAAGCCATTGTTGGTTCACACAAAAGTTCTTAATAAGAACTTGAACTACACGGTTAATTAAGTTGTAAGATGATTACGTTGGTGATTAATACATGGTGTTGGTTATAAAATTTTCAAATGATCTTTTAAGCTAATCAACGAAAGACTCAAATGCATGTAAACATGTGTGACATTAGTCTTGAGTGTTCGCATCTTATAGCTGGGATAACTAGATGTTTCGAACCTTACCAATTACCACAAACATCTCATTATCAGTAGTAGGGTTAATCCGAACTACATGAAAGGATCATTTGCAACCCACAAGCAGTGAGTCGCAACATATTTGTATTTACCATTCTTGCGTTGCAGTACTCTATCATGCCTAAACAAAGTCGCGGGACGGTGAAAATATCTTCTTTCCGTTCTGACAGAGTCAGTAACACGGGTTTACATGTCATTTAAATATTTGATTTTTGCTCATTACTGTTGGTTAAATGCACAAGCTTTTGAAGTTAAAGTATGGAGCATAGATTGGGCATGAATCAACTCCTCTCGAAGCATCACATTGTAATCGTACAAGTCTTTTAGATTTTTCTGGATTTCCGAAGCACTTATATCTGACCCTGGTTTGGTTTCTGTGAACAGACAACAGGTAAATGCATCCAACAAGGTGATTAGTAGTCGGCATAAGGATTAAGGGTATTGCACAGAGTATTAGAAATATAACTTGTCTCCCAGCAAACCCTTTAATCTCAGGATAAACTCGTTTAGTTAAAAAAAAGGATAAGCGAATGTACTTGGGCGTTTTCTAACAAGTTCAAATGTAGTGTAGCGAAGGGGTAAAAAGATAACTTTTAGCTCGAAAATAGACCAATAGATTCATGTTTGCAATCACAAACCATGATCCCAAAACAATATCAGCTTTGCAATAAGTTGGTTACCTGACGAAGGTGGCATGGGTATTTCATTAGCATTGAAACCCAGCGGTTGTAGCCTACGTGCATCTCTGTTATTCGCATCATCCGGCTCCTTTTGCAGCACCTAGATATGAAATAAATAAGTTTGATATAGGTGTCTAAAAAGTTTAAAAATAAGCGTTTTAGCCATGAGAAAATAAGTTGAAGAAACTATTTACCTTATCAGTGGGTCTGCTAAGTTTTGTGTTCAAACTGATAGTATCCATTCTAATAGAGTGCTTTCTTTTAGATCTTGAAGATCCTTCATTTCCATGCGACTTGATGATTATTTCAACAACGGTTTCATCTTCAGGAGACAATGAACCACGACCCCAAGTAAAATTTACGTATTTTCTCAACTAGTTGAAACATCAAGCAAACCATAAGCAAGTTTAGCATAAAATGGTTCAAACTCATTAGCCTAGGGAAACATTTAGAGGTGGCAAGATGAGCAGATTAAATAATGGGTCAAAACGGGTCACTTTAAGTACGGATGTGGATGAACCGCGTCAGTTGAGTTGGCACGTAACACTTCTGTACCTTTTTATAAATTATCAATGTATTCATTTTGATCATATCAATTATCAAAATCTTTGACTAGAACGATTTAGGTGGTAGTGCGAATTATCACTTTGGGCAACTTTTAACATGTTCAACCCATTCCCCTTTTAGCTCGTTTTTTAGTTTCGGTTCATATGGCCGGATTGAGATAAAACACAACCCAAAATCCGCAGATTCATAAGTTTGGCCACCTTTAATCTTGAAATTTGTTAACTTTTTACCTTGTCCCATCGATCTTGTGCTTTCCTGCGATTTCTAATCCGTCTCATTACTTTATCCTCGTGACGGAACTTCTTGAATCTGTATTCCAACTACAAAAAAGATCAAGTTACTTCAACTAAGAAGAGGTGAGACGACAAGTTACGTTAGATATAAAATGGACAAGATTCATACTTGGACCAATAAGTAGAAGAAAATGGCGATACTAACACAATATAAGCCACCCAGATCAGCAAGGAAACCAACTGTAGCATGGAAAATAAATAAAACATATTACGATTACGATAAAAATGATGTTAGTTACATTACAAGTAAAATTCTTCATCAAGACTAATAGTCCAAACTGCATTTGTTCCGCACAAGCTGCAACATTTCTGCTTTTGACAATTTTTGTAGCAAAAAAAGTTAGCAGACCATGAAATGCCTAAAACGTTTTTTCAATGCATAAACCTGCAAAATGTTATGTTCATCAAACTAGATTATTATTGCTGACAATTTTAAAATCAATATATTCTTCGAGATAATTTTGTGTATATTTCGTTTAAGAACTTTGAGACAAAAATTGTTTCAGGTCAACCTAACCCGACACGCCCTAAAAATGTAGTACTTACTTTGACCCGTTATACAGGCCACCCAGCCAGCGACTTTGACACCCTTAGTAATATAGTCTCAGGTAATTGACGCACCTGGGCCCAAAAGATTCTGATTGTCAACCTCAATAATGTAAGACGAAAGGAAACTGACATGTAATGTAATGTTCACAAGTCCATTGCTTGAACTTTGCAAAGAGGCTCGCAGCTTATTCGTCTCATCAAAATAAGACCCCGGAAGAAACTCATGAAACAAAGGCTGGATAAGTTTTAAGTCATGTTTATTTCGGTAAATTCTTGGAAATAAATTAAACTCCAGGATATTTGGATCATTCCCTCGAAAAGTCACAAGCTTTGCATCATTTTTCAAAACTCCACTTACAAAACTTCTATGCTTTCTACGTCTTCGGTCTCTTGCTGTTAAATTGAACTCAAAACCAACAGCACTAGCAGGTACGTTTGGAAGATCAATGAATTGCCACGAAGTGTACATATTGTCACGAATGAGCTCACAATTGTCACATTTAAGTGACACCATTGGCCCGTTTGTGGTGTTTTGACACGAAAAGTTGGCAAAGGTGGATAACGGGGCGGTTCTAAAGTCCAAAAAGCCAGGTTTTCCAGTGAGCAGAGTCCCGAGACCTCGAAGATTGGAACAAGTCATCGTGGAAATTGTGGTTATGTTGAACTCCATATCGTTGGTGAATGAATTCAAATCAGGTCCATTTGCTGCTCTAACACTATGCACCTCTACGGTTCGTTTTGATATAACTTGGTATAGTAACCTGTGTTGGTAACAAAATTAAGTTATCAGCAGTTATATTTCGCAAAAGGGCGGGTCAGGTAATGGGGCAAGGTGGGTTATGACACACCAACATTGTTTGTCTATTTGAAATGCTTGAAATAAAACGCAACCCAAATCGACCCATATTTGCAAATAGTTCAGCACGCTGGCTAAACTATGGACTCGGTGACCAACAGAAGTTTCCTAAAAACTTGATGAGATTTCATAAAATGATGCAAGTAAAATCAATAACTCACGCAGCAAATAAACCAATAAAAAGAATGACACTTGCAATTGAGAAAGCTCCGCCAAGTTCTGTTTTCCGTTTCTTGACATACTTCTGATCGGCCTACACAAACATATGATTTATATAAAGATAATCAGTCAAAAAAAATTTGGAACAGGTAATCTGTAAACAGTTAAACACCCATCAAACAAAACTGTGATTATGCGATATAGAATCATCAGAAGCTGATAATCAGTCATAAACTCATAACAAAACTGGCTGTAAATCTGTAATGTTCGGTTATGCTATGCTAAACATTACAACTGGATTATTCACATGGTGTTTGAGATTGCTTATTTAAACAAAATATGCTTATTATTAACCAAATAAGAACCTAATAACAAGTTTGTATAAGCTTATAAAAAATAACTTCTTAAGCATAACTAATAAGTTTCTTCATCCAAAACACTAAAAAGCCCAAATCTTCTTTGATAAGCCTATAATAATCCAATAATCAGCTTCAAAACACATTATTACCTCAAAACAAATCTTAACAACCAAAACAACCTTAAAAAGTACTGTATATTAAAAAAAAAGCTTACCAACCAATGTCTTGTAGCAAAACACATATCCAACCTACTAATCATCCATCTAACCTTAAACCAATATGTTCTTCCATCACCAACACTTCCAAACCTCACAAGAACACAAAACATAAACCAACTCACAATCATCACAAATGTTGCACCAAGAAACACATCTTGAGACTGTGTATACTTCTTTATCGAATCAAACGACAATATGGAATCCGGGAAGTTTATCGAGTAGTCTACTCCCGTGCCAACCAGAATCTCGTCATCACCTGCGAATCGCGAGCATATGTTGCTAGAGACGTTGTACAAGAAACCAGGTTTGCATGCACATAAAGTTGACGTGTAGTTAAAGGAATTAGGTATAGGACAATGTAGGGACGAGCCGAGCTTTTATCGAGCTATTCGAGCTCGAGCTCAAGCTCGACTCGATCGAGCCGAGCTTTTATCGAGCTCAAGCCCGAGCCCAAGCCCAATAGTATGGCTCGAAACATATAATGAGCCGAGCTCGAGCTTTTGATAGCTAGGCTCGAGCCCTTATCGAGCTTTTTCGAGCCTTAGTATAAACATATTTTTATATAAGTACGAAAACGTTCATTTAAGTATTAGCCTTATTATGAAGAGTAACTATATAAAAACTTAAATAATTTATTAATAGTCGTTATCATAGTTTAGTACATACATAGAATTTGTGGTGGTGTGTAAACGATAATGATATATTTGTTTCGTATATGTAATTTCGAGCTTTTCAAGCTAAGCTCGAGCTTTGCTCGAATCCTAATCGAGCCGAGCTCAAGCTTTGAAGGTAAAAGCTCGACGAGCTATCGAGCCGAGCTCGAGCCTATTATTTTATGTTTCGAGCTGAGCCCGAGCCCTGTTGAGCTCGGGCTCGGCTCGGCTCGTTTGCAGCCCTAGGACAATGCATGTTTTTTTTTTTTTTTTTTTTTTTGGCAAGATTATACTACGTTGTTATCAACTTATCATGTTAATATGTGGTTTGAGTTCATGTGATTATGAGTAATGTTCGTGTTTTGGTTTTGTCAAAAGATGAAGTAAAGAATATTGATTGGTTGTTAAAGCTAGTTTATAAAGATTCACATGTTCGTTTACTTTAGCTTTTCAAAGGTTTTGACTAAAACAATAATGGTTGTTATAACTAGAAAGAGTATATAAATTGCTACATATTGATAAACACAACTAATTTTTTATTTTTTTTAACGGCTAGTTAGTAGTTAGTGATTCGAGTTGAAGATATATCATGCAAGCTTCATCCTCAAGGTATATGGTGAGATTTAAAACAAGACTTCTTTAAAGATATTTTGGTGATCAACTGTGTTAACAAATTAAATTAAGTATTTTTAAAAATAAATTTTCAGTTTTGTAATTGTAATTGTTAAAGGATTAGCTTTTTTTATAATTATCACTAAGTGGTTGATGGCATCTACAAGTTTCTATTTTCTAGCATACTCTAATTTGTATTCGAATAGAATATTTAGATTGTGTCTGAGTGACCAACATGATTTCAAGATACGTATATTTTTTCTTTAGACTTATATACAAACAATGACACGTGTTAAATGTTTTTGATATGATAACCTATTAAAATGTGTACGTTCGAACATTTTATAAAACTTTGAAACATTCTTGATTTTCTATCATACACAAAATACACGCATTCTATATAAGTTTGTTACATTTACTCATATTATAAAAGTTTGTTATATTTAGTTTATAAAATGTTCAAATGTACACATTTTGATATCTTGTCACACTAGAAAACCTGATATGTATATCTTTTGTCTGTAAGTGACTTTGACATCATGTTTCATCGAAAACAGACAAGTCTAGATAGAGTAAATTGGTGTGTACACTTGAAGTGTACATGCTGATTTGTATTTTGACACATAGTTCAATACTCATGTGGCGTGAGTTTAAGTGAGTTTGAGTATTCACTATTGGACATAGTGACTTACTCAAAGGTTTAGTCATTATATAAATGACTTAGTTACTGGTCTGAGTGAAGTAAAGTGACAGTTTGACTTGCGTTGACTTGGCGTCTTATGACGGGTCAATTTCAAGAGTACAAGTGTTTAAACGAGTAGTGTTGGATAAATGGGATAGTAAGGATTCACGTGTCTTGTGTCATTAGTTTTGAAGTATGAATACTTTGAAAATATTCAAGTCATATTATACTTGGTACATATCGATATTTGAGTTCGAGTCTTAACGCGCGCCTTATTTTGATAGGTTGCGGCTTTCGTGTTTCCCGGGCATCCATATCGTCGGTGATCGTCTTGCCACTACTGTTTCTACTCAGCTTCTGAGTACAATGATTCACTTACATCATGGCTAAGGTGAGTTCATAGCCCCTTTTTACTTGTACATTGTTTCTAAACGCGGGGTGAGATTTTACATGGTGGAACACAACCATTTAAAAACTGTATGCTATCCAGAACTTGTATGATATCCAGACTTGTATGCTTTCAACATTTTTCATTGATATTAATGCTTTTAGTCTCTAGCCTTAAGTTGCCTCTCTTGATCATGAACCGTTAATTTACTTGTGTTGCTAAGCGCGAATGTTGTGGGTGGATCCATCCGGATTGACAATCCCCATCCCGATTACCTTGACGTATTTAACATTTGATTTGTTACTTGAGTATTTAGGCTGAATACTCACTAGAGGAACTTACATGAGTTAAGCTTCAGTTCATGAACTAGACAACAATAATAATGTTTCGGACTATGATTACTGTACATAACCATTTCCCCTATTTCTTGTTTTACTAATAAATGCTTGTGTTCCGCACCTTTACTGCTAAACCTATGAATATCACTCAACTTTATGTTGACGATTTTACATGTTTAATCTCAGGTATTATTACTTAGCTTTGCTTGGATGGGAGCCTGCAGGATATTATCGCAGCTTGGAGATTTCTATGTATATTTAAACTTTGGTTTTATCTAAAAAACCGTAAGACGATTATTCTGTATTTTTGGTAACTATATGTTATAAATCATGATGAAATAATAAATTTTTCTGCATATAAAACTTTGGGACTTATGTTTAAGACTCTGATCTTTTATGATGTAAGGTATATGTTTTTATTACGTCAAGTTTGTGTCAACAGTAATTCATTGTTTCTTGTATCATGACGTGGAACCCCCTTGATGCCTAGTTGTTTCCTTGCCTGATTCCGGGGGTCTCACAGATTGGTATCAGAGCGATGGTTATAGGGAATCGAGTCTTCAAAACTTAGTCTATAACCGAAAGTTCAGGTAATTCATGTTTCTAAGTGTCAAACACAGAATCTGCCATGGTTGTTCGATATCTGCGCGGGTAACTCTCTAATCCTTATTATTTACTTTTAATAATCGTTGTAGTATTTCATCTCTTGATTACATCTTGAAATATTACATTACCCTAGTGACGATAATTACTATCTCTTTTCAAAGCCTTTGAGCTTCATGAATTATCATTGAATATTACTGTGATTACATCTGCCCTTACTGTATTTCTTGAACTGTTGTTCATGTAAACTTGATATTGTCTGGGACGAGAAAAAGTAAGCCGCCACCATAATCCCATCCAGCCGCCACCACCATTGTCTTAGCCGCGACTGCCTCTGTAAAACCCACATGCTTTTACCATGAATAGTACCCTTAGAAAACATACGTACATATTAAAACTTTCCTTTTATAGCATGAACACGTGTCACGATTAGTAATTACAGAAGTTATGTACGTATTATAATTACGACAAGTATTAAGTACGTGTTATTACACGATAATTATTATCAATAATAATTACAATCACGAACATGAAATCATGAACGTAAGAATCACGAACATATAATTATGTATTTACGTATACTATTAACACGATAAATATCGTTACGGGCAAGTAATTAAAATAACACGAATAATTAAACGTAACACGTAAACACGAACACACGAACACGTAATAATTAGACACGAGAAAAAGGCTTCGGGTTTCCTTGGTGGGCCCTACTAGCCGCGGCACAAAGGAAGAGAGGGGCCCAACCCATTTGTTTTTACCAAGTAACAAATAAAGGGGAAAATATTTTCATTCACAGAAGATTTTACAAAAATCAAAAACCCTAGATCTCTCTCTCTCTCCTTTGGCCGGCGGCATAACAACACCACAAGGGTGTTTGGTTGATCTTGATTAAACAAATCATAAGAGTGTGTTCGTGTGATCATTGTGCATTCATTCCACGTGTTTTGGTAATCCGTAACCCTTTTGTTTTTTACTTTTATTTAATTAATCATAACATGAACAAGTAATTAAATAAAAACATGATAAAAACATGTCATGAGATCAAGGGGTAAATAATTAAGGGTTGTTTCGGGTTGTTTGTTTCGGCCGCCACACAAACCAAGAGCCAAGGGCTCTCGGCGTCGGTTGGTTTACACCACCAACCGAGACATATGTCTCGGTGGTGTTGGTGTTCGGTCGGCAGCAGGTACAAGGCACCCCGACTTGCGTCGGGGGTGTCCTTGTGGTTTATGGGTCTCGGCGGCAGCAAACCACCACCACCGGCACACAGTCGGTGGCTAGGTTGGTCTAACAGGGGGAACCGCAGGCGGCGCATCAGGGGGCCACCGACACACAGCCGGTGGGAACCCTTGTGGTGTCAGCGGCTAGCCGAGAGAAGCAATACCACCGGCACACAGCCGGTGGCAGCTTACCGAAAGCAGGGCAACCGGCCCAGCCGGTTTGCCACTGTTTTTGTGGGTGTTTGGTTCGGACCGGTTCACGGGTTTTTACGGGTCCGGTTCACGACATGTTTAATTGGATAACACACAGGTTCAGTTCATGATTATTTTTACAAGTCTAATTAATTTAACAAGTATATTATTTTTACAAGATAATTAAATTAATTAATTCATGACTTATAATTAATTTAATTAAACATGAAACTTAGGTTATTATTATTATTAAATAATACATGTTTTGACCTAAGTATTTATTTATTTATTTTACACTATAGTATTAATTAATTATTAAACATGACATATAATTAATTAATAATCATGACTTAGGTTATATTAATATAGTATTAATACATGAGTTAATCTAAGTATTTTATACACTTTAATTTAATTAAAATCATGCTTATATTTAATTAAATTATATAACCTATAGTTTATTTAATGAACAGAATATTATTAATAAACTACACTATAACTACATGACTTATGATATTAATTCAGCTTAATTCTAAATATGGAAACTTTCTAATTCAGGAAACTTACTATTTTTGGAAACTTTCTATTATTAGAAACTAATCTATTTTAAGCAGTTAATCTATTTTTGGAAACTTTCTGTTTTTGGAAACTTTCTATTTTTGAAAACTTTCTATTTTAGGAAACCTGCTATTTTTAGAAAGTTACTTATTATTACACAACAAGTATAATAATACAAGAAGTACAAGTAATAGTTAATCAGAATATACAGAATACATGATAAACACAGCATAACGTTAAAATCAGTAAAACAAGACATGAACATTTAAAACAAGTTAAGACATGATATAACCAGTTACGTACTTAGTAATCAGAATACTTATACACGTATACTATTTATGTAGCATTAGTGAGATCGAAGTAGGAATCTTTTCCGTTCGTCTTCTTCGTTCACTGGACTTAAGGTACGGATTTCCCGTCTTTTCAGTATGGACATTCTTTCCTTATTAGGATTTCCCCGTCTGCAGCCAACTGTTTTTCCAGTATTTGTTTTATATGTTTGATACTTATGTTAGATTAAGAGCCTAAGCCACATGCATGACCAGTGTCACCTGGTTATGGAGGTACCATAACCATAAAACTGGAGGCACCAATGTTACGACTTCCCCACGGGAAAGTGATTGCTCGTGGCGTCCCTTTTCAGTTTTGGCCATTGTATTATATTATCATGTGGGGCGTATGGGTGCATCCTAGTTACATGTTAGTAGTATTATCAGAGTGAATGCGATGTGCGCCGTGCATCCTTTACTAGGAGTTGATCCCTTCCACCCAGACTAATTAATTAGAGGCAACCCCTCTAATTGCATGACAAGGTCTCCCCTCCAAGTATTCAAGCACGGTGGAACCTCATGACCTATATGGGCTAATTGGCTAATTAAACAGATTTTCATATAAATATAAGTCTTTTCAAACTATAAAACCAGTTTTATGAACATGAATCCAGATTACTTAGAACTTATGATATTCCTCTACTATTAGTCTTATATGCTTACGTTATTCCATGTCATACTTGTATATCCGTGCACTAAGCATTATGCTTAGCCGTTTTCCTTTCATGTTCCCAAATGGCAGGTACTAAAGGGAGCTCGTAGACTTTAAGCGTACGTGCATATCGATTGGAAGCTTTCTAGCCTTCTCTACTTTATGCATTTTCATCATACATTTTGCTACTATTTCTTTGGACATTGTTTAGTCCTTTTCCTTTATAGTACTTATGTTTGTGTGTGATGAGCTTATACTTTGGGGTACCGATGTTTGTTTCCGGTATTTTCTTTATGGTCATGTAATGTTTAAGACATTTTTCCTTGTATGCTTTGATGACACGCCATAATCACGCGTGACATTCCATTTACCAAAATGGGGTGTTACAGCCTCCACCATCCAAGCCACCATAAAAGGTAAGCGTTTTTCTTTGATTTATTTTTTCTTTTTTTTGCTATTTTTATAATTAATCCAGTGGGTATGAAAAAAACGAGGTTTTAAACTTTAACCTATGATATTTAAATAAGCTATTCATCATTTGAGGTTGTGGGTATCTTAGAAATTATATACTCGGTACCTTATCAATGTTATTAGTTAAAATATTGTTACAATTACATATCTGAATAACATGTTTATGATGGTTTATGACATTCATAACAATTATATAATCATAACAAAGATCAAAGCACGTTATAGCGGAAGCGACTTAACAAGATCATATTAACACAATTATAATTAATCGATTAGGGTTACATACCTTTATCCTAGCGCAGATCCACAAGATCACCAACGAATCTCCAATTAGGGTTTGTGAAGTATAATACCAAGATATAGATTAAAGCAAAACAATATTACGCTCTTGTACACACGTAATGCAACGGGCTAACCGTGAGTCTAACACTAGCAAATCGGAACTTCAACACTTAAGGAATTTTAGCAAAATTGAAAACCAAAGAACCCTAAGGCGTGTTTGGTTCAGCGATCGCAAGAGGAGAGAAGGGAAGGAGTGAGAAAAATTATGAGGCTTATGGGTGTTTATATAGGCTTGGCAAAACTTGATTTCCATGTAACACTCAAATTAGGCAACAAAAATCTTTCCCTTTGCCCCCTTGTAGGCCGACAGCCGGTTACACCCTAAGGGGTGTTTCTAGAACTTTTCCGTTTTCCTTTTTCTTCTATATATTTCCATAACGGTCGTTTAACTTAACTCTTAATTTATTTAACGATCGTTTAGTTAAGTTCGGTTTGATTTAATAAATATAAAATATATTTAATAAATAAAATTAACCCTTTACGTATTGTGTGCAATCCCGTAATCCCGAGTTTGATCCTGTCACACGACTACAAGTTTTAAGTCCATAAACTTTCAGCTCCCACTTGGACAAAATTCAAATATCGTGATTACATTAACTAGTGTATAGTTATACTAGCAATGTCACTAGTACAACTCGAGTAAGGTCTCCTGGAAAAACCTTTTAAATGATTCATCATTTATTATTATCCTTTCATTTTAAATACAACGTTAATAGGATATGGATCTCAGACATTCGTTCATTAACCATTCTGTTTCTTGTTTATGGATATAACAAGATTACCAAAACACATTTGGGTGTGGCCACACAAACATCTTACTACTCCCCCGAGGGCCCCAGCTGTATTATACTTCAAAATAATTTGAAGGAAACAAATCCCATTTTGACTACAAGCGAAACTTAGGAACTTTGCAACACTTCTAAAAATAACCCTTATAGCTACCAGTTACGTTTAGCGTTAGGTTACCTTACAGAAATGCACTACATTCTACTCAGTTTCCTGGTATCTCAGGTCTAAGGATAACTATTTACGATTTACTTAATGACGAAGATGCATAAAGTAAAATCATATAGTTGGGATAAGTCCAATATTTGATCCATCAAATATCATCCAAAATTGACCAATATACTTTCAAGTATACTCTGTCACTATTTTGAATTGTCTTAGTTTAATAATAATCCTGTATTATTAATCGACAACGGACATTTAGAACATAACAATTATTCATGGATATAAAACCTATAAAATAGGATACAAAACCAAATAATAGAAAATAAACGAATCTTAATCTTTATTTCATCAATTCAATAATGTCTTAACATCCTTTATCCAAATACTAATCTTAGATTTATTGCATGAATTCGCTAGCTAGTTGCAGCCCAATAGCCTTGGCATGCTTAACTACCTTTGGTCTAGGCAAAGCCTTAGTAAAAGGATCAGCTACGTTATCATCTGTGTGAACTTTTATTAATTTTATTTCTCGAGCTTCAACTTGTTCTCGAACGTAGTGATATCTACGTTTTTAGTGTCTGGCTCCTTTCATGACTCAAGAATCATTGGCGAATATTATTGCAGCAGAATTGTCACAATATATATCAATAGGTTCTTTAATTGAAGGCATCACTCCAAGATCTCTAATAAACTACCTAATCCAAACAGCTTCCATTGCAGCTTCTAAAGCGGCCATGTACTCAGATTGAGTCGTATGCATAGCAATGGTTGTCTGATTCTTGCTCTTCTAGTCAACTGCTCATCCATTAATGACAAACATGTAACCTGTCTGAGACTTCATATCGTCTGTATCACATTGCCAGGACGCATCACATAAACCTGTAACATTCAGTTCTGTGTTTGGTTTACCCCCAATACCAAAAACATATCTTTCGTATTCCTCAGATACTTTAGTATATGTTTAACAGCAGTCCAGTGAAGCTTCCCTGGATTCTGTTGGTATCTACTGACCATGTTCTGAGCAAACGCCACATCAAGCCTTGTGCATCTTACAACATACATAATAGATCCTACAGTCGAAGCATAAGGCACCTTCTACATGTAAGCCACCTCTTCGGGTGTTGATGCATCTAACTCATGACTTAATTCATGCTTAACTTCCATAGGTTGAAAACCTTTCTTGGAATTATGCATGCTATACTTCTTCAATATCTTATCAATATAAGCATCTTGACTAAGACCAATTAACCATCTTTTTCTATCTCGATAGATTTTAATTCCCAGAATATATGTTGCATCTCCTAAATCTTTCATAGAAAAACATTTACCAAGATAATCCTTAACTTCCTTATGTCTTGGAATGGTACTTCCCATGATTAATATGTCATCGACATATAAAATTAGGAACACTACGTCACTCCCACTAGCTTTGCGATATACACATGTCTCATCTCGATTTTGAATAAATCCGAACTTTTTTATTTCTTCATCAAATCGTTTATTCCATTAACGTGATTCTTGCTTCAAACCATAAATAGATATTTGAAGTTTCCACACGCGTTTTGGATATTTAGGATCAACATACCCTTTCGGTTGTTGCATATAGATTTCCTCATCTAAGCGATCGTTCAAGAAGGCAGTTTTAACATCCATTTGCCATATCTCATAGTCATAGTATGCTGCTATAGCTATGAGAATCCTAATAGCTCGTAAGTCTGCTACAGGAAAAAATGTCTCCTAATAGGATTGTACTTCACTATCCATGTCGGTTTTCTTCTTGAAAATCCACCTATTTTTCACTACTTTAGCATTTTTAGGCGCATCAACAAGAATCCAAACATCCTTGATTTTCATGGATTTCATTTCCTCATTCATTGCAATTATCCATTTTAACTTTTCTGCATCAAGCATTGCGGATTGATAGTTAGAAGGTTCACCAAGATCCCCTACCTCCTCCTCATCATCCTCTATGTTAAGACATAGTTTGCTTGGCGCACGTACGGTTCTTTTAGACCTACGTGGAGGAATTAATTCTGGTGGAGCTCCTAGACTTTCTGGCTCTATTGGAATTTCTTCGTTAGTATTTTCAGAAGGCAATGTATCTTCTTGAATTTCTTCAAGATCATAATTTCTCCCACTGAATTTTTGATTTACAAGATCATTTTCAAGGAAGTCTCCATACCTAGCCACAACAACTTTGTTCTCAGGCGGATAATAAAAGTAGTAACCCATAGTTTCCTTAGGGTAACCTACAAAGATACATTTTATAGAGCGTTATTAGAGTTTATCTCCAGAGTCACGTTTCACATACACCTCACAACCCTAAATCTTTAAATAAGACAAATATGGTCTTTTCCCATGCCATAGTTTATATGGTGTCTTATCAACCTTCTTTGTGGGAACCATATTCAGAATACGAACATCAGATTTTAGAGCATAATCCCAAAAGGATAAAGGTAAAGTTGTAAGATTAAACATAGATTGTACCATATCCAATAATGTACGCTTTCTCCTTTCGGATACACCATTTTGTTGTGGAGTATATGGAGAAGTAAGTTTCTGAACAATTCCGTTCTCACTTAAATAATCTTTAAACTCTTGACTTAAATATTCACCACCTCGATCAGAACGAAGAGCTTTAATCTTCTTTCCTAGTTGCAATTCTACTTCTACTTTAAACACTATGAATGTTTCAAATACCTCATGTTTATGCTTAAGTAAATAAACATAACCATAACGGCTATAATCATCCGTAAATGTTAAGAAGTAGCTAGCACCTTTCCTTGACACATGTCTAAGTGGTCCACACACATCAGTATGTATCAAACCAAGTAGTTCAATAACCCTTTCATTATTGCTATTAAAAGGTTTCTTGGTCATCTTTTCAAAGATACAAGACTCACATTTATCAAATGATTCATCATTGATATTTTCCAAAAGACCATCACGTTGAAGCTTTTGTATGCGAGTCTTCCCAATGTGGGAAAGTCTACAATGCCAAAGATAAGAAGAGTTCTTGTCTAACTTTCTCTTCTTATTCATGCTAAAAACAGAATTAATCTTTCTCTTGGAATTATTATCATGCATGTTAATTTCAAAAAAATTGCATCAAAATTGAATAAACCATCTTTGAAAATAGAAATTCTATTATTATCAATAGTGTGAATAAATCCAAGATCCAACATACACGAAAAGCAAATAACACCCCTAACAATTATAGGTGCAAAATGACAATTATTTCATCTCAGTAGTAGACCCAAAGGTAAAACTAGATTAAATGTTCCTATAGCTTCAACCGCTACTTGTGCGCCATTGCCCACATGCAGAAATTGTTCCCCATAGGTAAGCTTCCTCTCCAAATCAAATCCCTGCATGGTATTACAAATGTTAATACCACATCCCGTATCATATACCCAGGAATTTGATTTGTATGTAATATTAAATAACTCTATCAAATATAAGTTACCTGAAGATGCTGCATCACTAAGCTCAGCCTTCTTCTTTATTTCTTGCAACTCCTCGAGATAAAGAGGACAGTTCCTCTTCCAGTGTCCACTTGCCTTCCAATAGAAACAAGTCTCATCCTTCTGAGATTGATTCTTCTTGACAAAGTTTTGCTTAGGTTTAGAATAAGTCGCAACTTGTTTGCCCTTATCACCCTTGCCTTTGCCTTTGCCTTTCTTGTTGTTGTTATGCGGTTTTGCCTTACTCACTCCACTCTTTTGTACATAAAGCACAAGAGGAGTAGAAGTAGATGCCTTGTCCTTTAACCCCTTTTCAAAGTCAATGAGCATTGCATGCAAATCATTAACTGTCTTCCCCGTGAAATGAATATTATGATCATAGGGTTGTCCTAATGCAATGAGCTGTTCCATATAACCCCTCATCTCCATATAATGGGCACTTACAGACTTTCCAGGAGCTTGCTTGCAACTATGCAGAGCATCTACCAAGTCGTAGATCTCTACAATTTGCGGCTTTTCGAACATAGCCTTGAGCTCATCAAGCATTCACTTAGGAAAAAATAGCTCATACTTATGTTGAAGTGGAGGAGCCATTTTCCCTAACATTAAAGCAGCCACCTCAGAGTGCTTCTTAACATTAGCAACGTGTTCAAGCCTTTGTGCATCAGGTGCTCCTTCAGCAAGATCCTCCGGAAAAGGAGTAGTCAAGATATCGATAGTACCTGCTACTCTCAGAACTATTCTTAGTAAGTGATACCAATCATTAAATTAGGGCCAGTAAGTTCAGGACGATCAAAGAAACCTTTGAACGCAGAACTTATAGTCATATTGTTTTCGGGTTGAGCCATTTCTACAGAAATAAGTTCAAACATTAGTATTTTTGATAATACCATTCAAGAAAATAAAATTACCCCAGTAATAAAACCATAGTATTTTCCTTGAAACTAGAATCCATATTGACATAAACTTATCACATCAGTTGATCTACTAGTGACAAATGTACTCAACATGGTAACTTGTCGAACAATAATTGACAACAAATTTGCAATTTCTAGATATTTTAGGGATTTACATTGCCAAAAGTCTTTTTGCATTGTAAACATGTTTTATCCTTACTTTATGCCTTAAGTTTCCAGATCTCACTGAGTAACTCAATTAAGTCGTCTAATCTAAAGAATGTAAAACCTTCATGTGCAATCTCATTCAGTCATGAAGTTTTCTCTCCATTATAACATCGTCCAAGATCTCACATGACGACATTGTAACTTCAAGTGTTCGTCAATTAGATGGCATAAGACTTATATTTAAGGGTATTGATTTTGGTGTCAAAATCATGTATGGAGAAGCATGCATACATCTCCATAGCATTAGTTTAATAAAACCTTTTAGTAAACCTTTTGGTGAGATTAAAAATTTCGCCACATATTTGCAAGTTGAGGTATTAGTAAAACCAATTAAAAATTTTACCCACAACAATTCACGCCTCATGTTCCTAGAACTTGGCTAAAGCACAAAGCAATAACTTTAATCATTGTGTTTCGGATGTGAATTTGTAGTTAAATCAACCTTAAGGAATTATGAAAATAATAACCGTAGGTAATTCCAACTTTGACGCACAGGCAAGCCAGGAATTTGGTCAGCGCTGAAGCATAACACCTCCTTCCTTAACCGGGTACATGACCAGCGGTGCGTTATACCCACTTTATAGTTTGTCAAAATTGAGTAGGCCGTTAAGTTATTATTGCAATTCCAATCAACGCAAATCATATGTAAATTAGATCTCAAAACAATTCATTAATTTTTTATATGATTTAGTCCATATTAATTTTTTCTTGGAAAAAATTACCCTTGTTTACAACATACAATTAATATAAAACGTATGAAAACAAGTAGGTACAAAAAAACTAAATCAAATAGTCACATGCATAACAATTTATTCAAAGAACATAAAATATAGGGTTTTTATAAACATAAAAAGTCTTCCCTAATTTTAAAACTTTGAATCAAATAAAGCAAATAGCATATAAAAGCCCATAATCCGTGAAAAATACATGCATGTTCATCACGGATCTCCCACATATTCTTAACAATTAAAAAACTACGGATCGTAACCATACATGACATAACAATTAGTTCATGCAATCATCTAAATATTTATACCATGTAAGTTTAGGGTTTACAAATTTATTTTTTTAATAAAAATCGGCTAGGCCGATTTTAAAAAACAAAAAAAACAAAACCCTAATTTTTGTTAAAACCTAAAAATACAACATGTAATTTTAACTCAAATCACCATTAGTTAAAAAACCTTTAGATCTCGATAATTATAACATGTTAAAATAGCTCTCGATGCCACTGATGGTTTATGACATTCATAAAAATTATATAATCATAACAAAGATCAAAGCACGTTATAGCGGAAGCGATTTAACAAGATCATATTAACACAATTATAACTAATCGATTAGGGTTACATACCTTTATCCTAGCGTAGATCCACAAGATCATCAACGAATCTCCAATTAGGGTTTGTGAAGTATAATACCAAGATATAGTTTAAAGCAAAATTATATTACGCTCTTGTACACACATAATGCAAGGGGCTAACCGTGAGTCTAGCACTAGCAAACCGGAACTTCAACACTTGTGGAATTTTAGAAAAATCGAAAACCAAAGAACCCTAAGGCGTGTTTGGTTCGGCGATCACAAGAGGAGAGAAGGGAAGGAGTGAGAAAAATTATGAGGCTTATGGATGTTTATATAGGCTTCGCAAAATTTGATTTCCAAGTAACACTCAAATTAGGCAACAAAAATCTTTCCCTTTGCCCCTTGTAGGCCGACGGTCGGTTACACCCTAAGGGGTGTTTCCAGAACTTTTCCTTTTTCCTTTTTCTTCTATATAATTCCATAACGGTCGTTTAACTTAACTCTTAATTTATTTAACGATCGTTTAGTTAAGTTCGGTTTGATTTAATAAATATAAAGTATATTTAATAAACAAAATTAACCCTTTACGTATTGTGTGTAATCCCGTAATCTCGAATTTTATCCTATCACACGACTATTAATTTTAAGTCCATAAACTTTCAGTTTAGAATGAAATCAAGTGAAGGTGCTACATGGGGCATCCGTATATATGGGCCATGGTTGTTTGGTTTACTACGAAAAGTAACGAAGATAAACAACTACTAGGATATCCAGGCATTAAATTGGCAAGGAACAAAGCTTATGCTATAATATGTTAGGTTTGTTCTTGTCTAGAAATAATGATTAATCCGATCAATAAAACTTAACACTACTTTTTATCCTTACAAATATGTGCTAGAGGTAAGTGTTATGCACGATGATCTCTAGTTTCTAAATTTTAATGTTGAAAATCAGTCTCCATTCAAATCTTTTTATGAGAGGTCTCACTACAAAATTCGAGTCTTTCCCTGGCGAAATTTCGAGCGTTTTGCCAGGGAAAGGGTATCCCTGACGACTTGTCGTCAGGGAAACGTTGCCAAGGAAATCTCGTGCGGGAAAGTTTTCCTGGCGACTTTTTAGTGTTTCTCTGGCGACTAAGTGGGCCCCGCAGCTCTTTGGTTCAAAAATTCGTGTCACGCTGGATTTGGTGCGGTAAAGTTTCCCTGGCGACAGGTGTCGTCGGGGAAAACTTTGGTGATTAACAAAGTTAAGTAATCATGCTAATTAAACTTCACTTTTCCCAGGCGACATGTCGCCGGGGAAACTTTTCGTTACATTGACAAGTCAAAGCCTCGCGTTGACAAGTCAACGTTGTGCCAAAGTTTCCCTGGCGACATGTCGCCAGGGAAACCTTGCTGACTTTTCAGAAAGTCAAACGAGTCACAGTTTTCCCTGGAGACATGTCGCCGGGGAAACTTTGTCATTTTTTTGCAGCCTGCACAGCAGGCTATTTCCATATTTTTCCGGAATTTTTCCAGAAAAAATCTACCAAAACCTGGGAATACAAATACAGAACCTGGGGATACAAATACTAAAAATCTACCACAAATCTAGTACCAAAACACAATAACATGTAACCTGTCGATTGATTAACTCGATCAATACAAATACATATGTCACAACTTGAGTACAAAGTTCCTAGTTACACATATTAAACTTGCAATTCGGGGTTTACAATTATTAAACTTGCATGCTAAGGTAGGAAAAACAAGACATACTAACCATTATTTCCATTCTACCCATCAGCATTATCATTACCACTACCGGCGCCACTACCGCTGCCTCCCGTGGCACTCCCGCTAGCACTACCCGATAGGAATTGTGAGAACGCATCAGCGAACCTATAGTCACTTCTCATAAATTCAAACACTTGAGATGCTTGTTCCAATCGTGGGTCGATGGCAGGTGCAGGGGGAGGAATATATCGAGCAGTTAGACTCCTTTTCGACACTATCTGACCGACACCGGGCATGCGGCCTCGCTGCTTTCCGCCTCTGACGATACGATTGATCTCGTCGTCCGTATGTTTGCCTGCAGCCCTCATCGTAAGCATCTCCTCCTAATGAAGTGACAAAAACAAACGATAGTTAGTATATTATTTATTAGTAGGGTTGGTACATTATTTATCGACAGGGAATAGTTGAAAACCAAGGTATATCCAAAATAAATTAATTAATTAATTAATTTAAAAAATAAAAAAAACACTTACATACATAACGCGGTCCGCATCGCAAGGAAAATTCCCATCCGGGTCGGTGTGCATCAAGAAGAATTGGTCAATGACAGTCGGGGGTGGCACATCAGCTTGAATTGCAGCTTGGGTCTATACATACATAGACACACATATTAATACACAGATTTTACTAGTTGAAAAGTTCATTTTCTCGGTGTCTAATCGAATTGATCTCCTGTTAAAAGTGTGACTCAGTCGTTTTTTGTTAACAAAAATAAGGTTTTGGTTATCTATTTCTACTTAAAAGGTAAAAGCGAAAAGTAATAAAAATAAGCCAAAAACAAATAACTAATAATAAATGAGCGAAACAAATAATAAAACGAAATTTAAAACAAAAAAATTAATAAAAATAAAAATAAAAGAAGAAATTAACTTTTGACTTAAAAAATAAAGTTTACCTAATGAAAAAGGAGAAAATAAAACTAAAAGGCTACTTTAAAACTAAACGAGGTAAAAGCTAAAGCGGGCACTAAATAAAAGATAAAACTTAAACTTTACGAAAAATACTAATACTAAAAATTGACGAAAAAATCAACTAAAAATACACGACTTTCAGAATTAAAATCGAAACAACTTTCAGATTAAACTAAACGATTACGGAACAATATTAATTAATAAACAAGCAGACAGGCTACCAGCTCAAGCACGCAGGCAAGTAGCTGGATTTTGGCGGGAAAATGGGAAGCAAGTAGGCAAGCTGGCATGACATTTAGTATACTTATACGGAATGTTTTTTCTATGGTTATCGGGGATAATTTTTTGGTTCATATCCGGGTTATGTTTATGAGGCTTATCCGGGTTATTAAGTTTAGTGTACTATCTGCGTTTTGGAGTTTGACTTCTTATCCGAGAAAATAAATCTTGGTATTATCCGGGATTTGTTGTCTGCTTGCTATTCGGGATACTTGGTTTTGAAGCTTATCCGGATTTCCAATTCCCACTACTATCCGGAATATATATTACTCCTTCCAATCCGGAATAAGTTTTCTGCTTGATAACCGGAATATGGAACAACTACTATTCGGGAAAAAGGGGTTTATAAAACCCGGATAAGAACTAAATTTGCAATAAGTAAAAATAAGCTAAAACCAATTAAGCACTTATCTAAAAACTTAACCAAAATGATTTTAAAAAGAAGCAAATAAGCCAAAATTTAAAAACTTTTAAAAACACTAAATAATAAAAATATTTAAAATCAACTTTTTATAAAATAACTTTTAAAAACACTTAATTAAAATTAAGATAAGCACACAATAAGCTATAAAATCAATAAGCCAACACAATAAAACACATAAAAATATAACAAATAATCAAATAAGCATGACAATAAGCAAATAAGCATAAAGATTAAGCAAAAAAAGAAAGGTAAAATGAGAGATTAATTAAAAACTTGATTAAAATTAAAGATTCAACAACACAAAATTAAAACTTACTTGAAATTAAAGACAAGAAATTAAGATGACAATATGAAAGTGCAAGTAATTAAAATGGAAAGATTAAGTTGTCAATTTAGCTAACACCTCACAAATGAGGTTAAGGATTCTACTTATAGGGAGATTAGCATGTGTTGTTCCTTTCTTCTTCTTCACGTCTTTTCGTCTTCTAAATTCTTTGACTTTTTCGACTTTGTCTCGGGATTTGTCGATGGATAAATTGAACTTGTCTTAGAATTTCTTCAATAATTAGACTTGAGTTCTTCGACTTCATTAAACTTCCGTCTTTAGACTTTTTCTTCGATAAATCTTCAGAATAGGCCTTGGACTTCCGTTCTTTTTGCACTCTTGATCTTTTGACTTCGTCTTTTGTCTTTTTCTTCGATAAAAGCCCGTGAAAGACCGTGTTTGCTTCCCTTTTCACATTTTGGTCCTAAATCACAACAAAAACACAAACCACACATAATTTTGACATTTACGACATAAAATACACGTTTTGGCTTGGTTTTTATTATAATTAAGTGGTAAAAGGATAAGTGTTTTCACACTTATTAAATCCCCTACACTTGACCATTACAATGCCCTCATGCAATGCATTAATTACAAAGCAATGTTACATTTTCCATCATAATTAACATACCTTGGAATTATTAAACACAAGACATTAAGGAAACTAAAAGAGATAGAAAATTACAAAATATTTAAAAGAAGAAAAACAAGTAAAAAGATCAAAGACTTACCTTAGGGTTTTGGAATGTCATGAATGTTTATCACCCTCAAGTTTCACCGTTCCCTAAACCAAGCTTAAAAACGAGATCATTGTTATTATAAGTTAGCAAACTAACACAAACTCATTTGGCCCAATTATTCACTTAGACTCCCTTATTCCTAGGTGTATCTCTTATATTTTATTGTTGTCTTGTATGATCACGAGGATGCATTGTTGACTTATTTTGATAGTTATTTAGGCTGAAAATAAAGTAGGACGATTTAATCAATAGTTAGCTAAAGGAAAAAATCTTTAAAAATGCTTCTCGGGACCTCATAAAGTTCATATCTTGGCATAACTTGCTTCACAATTTGAGACCTTTCTCGGATCAATATTTGGCATTGACTTCATACTTCAAATCGTGAGGGACGTTCATGAAATAATGGTCTTCTCTTCATAAAAGGAATTTCTTCACTTGAACTTTTTGAGAGATTCTTCAAATTTGGACCAGGACTAATAAGTGTGTAAACACTTATCCTTTTGCCACTGAAATCAAGTAAAAACAAGACCTAATCATGTGTTTAATGTCGTAAAATTCGGAATTACGCGTGGTTTTGTGTTTTGTATGTTAAATAGGTACAAATGATCAAAAGAAGAGAAAACACGGGATTTCACGGTCAAATATTGAAGAAAAGTCAAGAAAGAGACGAAGACAAAGTCAAAAGACCAAAAGTGTGCCCGAGATTCACGAAAACTGGCTAAACCGACACAAGTTTGAAGAAAACAATCAAGGAAGCCAAAATCGAGCTCGAATTTAGCGGATTTAATCCTTTTAAAGATCTTTGAGTTTTGTGGGACCCACATGTTCTTATTGGGCCTTGAAACCCAATTGTGGATATAGATTAATTGCTATTGGATCAAAAGCTCAAACTAAAGCCCAATTGATAACTTACCATTTTTTTTGGACAGATCATGGAGAAAAGAAAACGGGCCAAAGCCCATTTCACAAATAAAAGGAACAGATGGAGTAAGTTTGTTGCTTGGTCAATTCACAATCCAGTCAAAACATATCAAACGTTTTAATAAACGTTTTGTATGTAACTCCCCACGTGTACCCTTATTCATCCCAACCCCAAATAAATAAACTTTCTTTTTACCCACCTCCCATTTGACTTCGTTACAAACAAAGTAAATTCTCTCACCCACCTTCTCCTTCCCCCAAAACACGCTCCTTCCCCCAAATCCCTAATTTTTACTGATAAAAATTAACTCACCCAAAATTGGGGTTTTTACCCAATTCGTGTCATTCACACGTATTGGGATTAAATCCCCATAAAAATCGCATCAAAACACCAACTGTGGTCCTCCATTCAATCATACGTGGCTTCCTTTGCTTGTTTTGATTGGCTATGACACCTCACCACAAACCCCTCAACCAATTACATCATTCCACATCACTTTGCAACAAACACAACTAGCACAAATCAGTGCCATGCTGGCAATCCGTGGATGCAAGAATCATTCTCAGCCGTTTGATTAGAAGAAAAGAGAGAGAAAGAAGAAAAGAAGGGATCTACGGTTCAAAATCAAAGCTTACAAGTGAAGCTATCAAGAGGGTTTGTTGGGGTTCTCCTATAAAAACCCCTCTTATCATGTAATTTGGGTGTGCTTTTCTTTAGTTTAATTTTTATTTTTTTGAAAAAAATAGATTTAGGGCTTTATGTAATTTCTTTTTTTTAAAGTATTGTAATCTGAATTTTAATAAATGAAAATTTAAGTTTCTGTTTAATTTGTGTCTCATTGCATAATATTCTTGAATTTTTTTTTATTAAATAGTTATTAAATTAATAAGGATAGCAATAATTTCCCCTACTGAGAAATTATATATAAAAATTAGTTGGATCGGTTACTGTTGAAAAAGTGGTGATGATGATGATGATGGAAATCGGGTAAGAAATAAGGTGGTTTGGTTCGATTGTTACGGTTCATTAGGGGGTACAGCGCCCACCCTACTTCTCAAAGGATTTCTACATTAGGTTTGTCTTCTTTTAATTTTAAGATAAATTTGATTGAGTTAATGCTTTATATGCTTTGAGGTTATGTTTGAATCTGCTTAGAATAAGTTTAACTGTTTATATAACTGTTTGGATCTGCTATTTGTTCTTGGTATTATTTAGTTTAAAGTTTTATGATAAATCTGTTTATTCTTGATCTGTTTATCTTTGTTTGGTTCTGCGTATTTTAAACCTGTTGGTTGGTTTTGGAGTAGTTCAAATCTGCTTATCATCTACCTGTTTAAGTTTTTTTTAGTAGTTTATTTGGATTTGCTAAAGTTTTATTAGATTTGTTTTTATATATCTGCTAAATTGATAGTAAGCTAAGATAGCTTTGCTTATTTGGGATTGGCTTATTTGATTGTTTGGATTATTTGATCGTTTGTCGTATGCTTTTTATTTAGCTTATAGGAACGTTTAGTGGCTTATTGTTTTATTTAGTTAAATTTGTTTAGCTTATTTGCCAATTTAGCTTCCTGCTTTTTCGTCTTTTCAAATTTTCTATCTTATTTGTTTGTTTTACCTGCTTATTGCATTTTAAACTGCTTATTTAGTTTTGAGTTTGTGATTTACTTTTAATCCGTCTTAGCTTATTTTGGTTGTTACATTTGCTGATTACACTCTCAGGCTCATTTGGCCTAAGAGTTATCTGTCCAAAAAGTTAAAATCACAAAATGAGTATTAACAAATTCTGTCTGGGGTGAGATTCGAACCCCAGACGCCTCGTCTCACAGCCAAGGTCCTCACCACTTGAGCTAGACTCGTTTTTATTTAATTCCTTCCATAGTCTAATTAATATAGGTTTAAAATACTTAGCTGGCAGTTTCATTTTAGTTAGTTTAAGTGCAAGTTTTATTTTAATTAAAAGCTTTATATTATTTTACTTTAATTCAGCTTTTTTTATAAAATATAAAAAAAATCTAAAAAGAAAAAAAATAAATATTTTTATTTCAAATTAATTTTATAATTTTAAAATTAGTTTTAAATTTACTTTTATATAAAATAGTTTTCTCGTATGTTTTTAAAATTTAGTGTTAAAAATTAGTTTTCAATTAAAATTAGTTTTTATTTAATTATAGTTTTCATTAAAAATAGTTTTCATTTAAAAGTTCTTTTTAGTTTAAAATTAGTATTAAATTTAAATTAGATTTATTGCAAAATAGTTTTTAATTAACTAGAATAAAAGTTTTTATTTTAAATTAGTTTTTATCATTAAATAGCTTTAGTTTAAAATACCAAAAATAGATTTTACCAAAAACAAAGTTAAGTCGATACGTTAATTGGAAATCAAATTCGAGTCGAATCGAGGAACGATAATAGAAATAAAAAGGGTAAACAAAATATCTTTATCAAATTGGCGCCGCTGCCGCTTCGCTCGTACGATTGACGATTTTTCGTGAAGACGTTTGGATTTTGGGATCCGTTCGCTTTGAACGTTAATTTTCTTGCACAAAAAATCAAAAGTACAAAAAAATCAAAAACTTAAAAATACAAAAAAATTAAAAAATCACAAAAGCAATTTCTTTCCTAAGAATTGCACCAAAAATTAAAAAATCCAAAAGTAATACTTTTTCCTAAAAGTATTACACCAAAAATATTACGTATTAGTGTTAAATTTTTAGTTCGATTTCTTTCGTTTTTATTGTGAATATATATTTTTCTAAAAAAATACAAAAAGATTTTTATTTTACTATAATATATTATGTAGCACAATAATTTACCTACTTTTCAAATAAGCCTTAGTCGGGATTTCATCACCTAACTATTGTAGTCGCATCCATAACAAGAAAAAAAAGGGCAAAATAGATAAATACTAGTAAGACGTTTGAACTCGACATATACAAACTATAAGGTGGGTATAAGGCGACGCGCTATAAAAGGCCGTCTAAGGAAAAAGGTTTTTAAGTGCTTTGTGCCACCTCGTTTCCCCGCTTGCTTGTGCGTATATTGAGAGGGACGACCGATTATTGGTTTGCCAACTCAAGTAGTACTTAAGTATATATTTTTTTAGATTTTTCATATTGCTCCTCGAGAGGGAAAATCCTTTTCCTCTCAAAGTCGACCGAGGTCACCTACCTCATTCCAAAGTTTTAATTGTATGCGCACTCGCGCGCATACATACATACCGATTGGTGTACCAAATACTTCTAATTCTTCTAAAAAGAAGAAGAAGAAAAACAAAAACACCGTCATTAAAGCCGATCCCGAGAATCGAGCTTTCGACAATACGATGGCAACGGATAATCGACCAATGATTGAGATTCTTCAATCTCACGTTGAAGGAAACGATGACGCGATTGTGGTGCCGAATATTGGAGCTAATCATTTTGAACTTAAATCGGGTTTTATTCAAATGGTTTCCGCTACACCATTTTTAGGCCGTACTAATGATGACCCACACGCTCATATCAAACGTTTCATCCAATTAGCTAATACCGTCAAATACAATGGGGTGCCCCAAGAGGCCGTTCGCCTACAACTTTCTCCTTTTTCCCTCGAGGGACAAGCCCGGATTTGGCTTGATAAGGAACCACCCCAAAGTATTACCACATGGAACGACTTAGAGACCAAGTTCATTAACTACTTTTTCCCACCATCACGGACCACTTCTTTAAGAAATGAGATCATCACCTTTGAATAACAATATGGGGAAACGTTTAGTGAGTCTTGGGATCGTTTTAAAGATCTTTTGAGAAAATGTCCACAACACGGTTTCACTAAAGTGCATCAAATCGACACGTTTTATAATGGTTTAACTCTAAACGACCAAGACTCACTTAATAGTGCCGCGGGGGGCAATATTCTTGTGAAAACCATGAACGAGGCTTGGGCCATTATTGAAAACAAGGCTAAAGTGCAAACCAAGAGTGTTAGGGCTACTATGGCAAGTGCTAGTACTAGTAATAATGAGGTGAATAATCAAATTAAGGAGCTTACTTCAATTGTGAAAAACCTTGCTCTAAAAACCGACGCCCTCACTACACATGTAAATGCCGTGAAAGAAACTTGTGAAAAGTGTGAAACTTGTGGTGGACCACATTCGTACTATAATTGTGACAAGGTTTACAATAATCAACAAGAAGTTTATGCTTATAAAAACAATGAAAATGATCGAATTCATTTCAAACCAAATGTTGATGTTAACCATTTGTCTTACAAGTCTAATAACTATTTGGCTCCCCCGGGTTTTGTAGCACCACAAAGACCACCCCCACCCGCCCAAAAATAGGAACCAAGGTCCTCAACGGGGTAATTTTCAAGGAAATTCTAATCAACGAGGTTTTAATCAAAATCAAGGGAATTTTCAAGGGCAAAACCAAGGGTTAAATAATCAAGGATTTAATAACCAAAGTTTTCAAAATCAAGGATTTAATCAAGGTTCTAATCAATATCAAAACCAAGGTTTTCCTAATCAAGGGTATAATCAAATGAACATGCATAATCCTCAAATGGACTTGGTTTTACAAAAATTATCCGACCATGAACGAATGATGAGAGAGATGCAAGAATCGACCGATAAGAAATTTTTGACTATGATTCAAACCTTTCGACCCCAAGGTGCCCTCCCTTCGAACACCGTGACCAATCCTAGGGCTAATGTTAATGCTATCACTACTAGAAGCGGTAAGACCACCGTAGAACCTTCCCCACCTAACCAAGGACCCGAGATACCTTCTTCTTCGACACAACCTCCTTCTTCTTCCACTTGTGACATACCTCCCGTTATGCATTCGTCTACACCTTATGTTCCACCGATACCTAAATTTTCTACCACACCTTCGGTTCCAAAACCGGTTCCTTCACCTACCATTTCTACTCCTCCTCCACCAAAGGATGTGAGTGAGCAATCCACTACAAAGCCTTCATCTCAACCCAATATACCTTATCCCTCAAGGTAGCGGAAAGAGAAATTGAAGAATAAGGATGATATTCAAGTTTCGAACTTCCTAAAAATGTTCAAACAATTGAATTTTAATATCACCTTTGCCGAGGCGCTCGCTCACATGCCTAAGTACGCTAAGATGTTTAAGGACCTTTTAAGTGATAAGGAAAAGTTGCTTGATATTGCCAATACCCAATTGAATGAGAATTGTTCCGCGGTTCTTTTGAGAAAATTATCGATTAAGTTAGGAGATCCCGGTCGATTCCTTATTCCTTGTAATTTTCCGGGTGTTGAGAATTGTATGGCCTTGGCGGATCTCGGAGCGAGTATCAATCTTATGCCATTGTCCGTGTGGAAACATATATCTTTACCCGAGCTAGTCCCCACTCGTATAACATTGGAATTAGCTAACCGTACGGTTGCTTATCCGGTGGGGATAGCCGAGGATGTTTTTGTAGGAGTCGAAAAATTCACTTTTCCCGCCGATTTCGTCGTAGTCGACTATGAAATGGATCCCCGTGTTCCCTTAATTGTGGGACGACCCTTCTTGAGAACCGGGCGTACATTAATTGATGTAGCCGCGGGTGAACTTATCATGAGGGTCGGGGATGACAAAATCGTCTTTAACATGGGTAAACTTTCCAAACTTCCCGATGAGCCCGAATCCGTGAATTACATCGATGTGCTCGACGAAGCATGCGAAGAACATTTTCACGAGGCTTGTAAGAGCGGGATTTCTCCTTTACCTCATGTTGAGATCGCAGCTTCTATTGCTCCTTCATTGACTCCATTTGGAGAAAGTGACTTAGATGATTTTGAAGCTAGCTTGGGTCCTCTCGATATTAAGTATGATAATTCTCCCACCAATTAGGATGAAGACATTCGTACCATTGAGAGACTTCTCAATGAGGACCATATTTCTCCACCTACTCCTAAGGAAGTTAAAAACGATGATCCTACTTTGACTAAGCCTTCCATTGACAATCCGCCGGATTTAGAGCTTAAGGATTTACCGTCTCATTTAGAGTACGTTTTCTTAGAGGAGGATAATAAATTGCCCGTCATTATTGCTAAGGACTTAAAAGAAGATGAAAAATCCCGACTTATCGATGTGCTTAAGAATCATAAGAAAGCAATTGCTTGGAAAATCTCCGACATTCGCAGAATTGATCCTAATTTTTGTACTCATAAAATTCTCATGGAAGATGACTTTAAACCCGCAATCCAAAATCAAAGAAGGGTTAATCCAAAAATTCATGAAGTCATTAAGAAAGAAGTTATCAAACTTCTAGATGCCGGAATGATTTACCCTAAGAAAGGCAGAATCACCGTTGTTCCCAATGAAAACAACGAGTTGATTCCTACTCGACTCGTCACGGGTTGGCGAGTTTGCATCGACTATCGTAAGCTCAATGATGCCACTCGTAAGGATCATTTCCCTCTTCCTTTCATGGATCAAATGCTCGAGCGTTTAGAGGGTAATGATTTCTATTGTTTCTTAGATGGTTTTTCCGGATATTTTCAAATCCCTATCGATCCAAAAGACCAAGAGAAAACCACATTCATTTGTCCCTATGGAACATTTGCTTACAAACGGATGCCTTTCGGCTTATGCAATGCTCCCGGGACTTTCCAAAGGTGTATGATGGCGATATTTCATGACATGGTTGAAGAAACTATGGAAGTCTTTATGGACGATTTCTCGGTCTATGGTGATTCTTTCTCTTCTTGCCTTGCTAATTTAGAACGTATGCTCCAACGGTGTGAAGACACTCG
Organism: Glebionis coronaria; assembly: GCA_025667525.1. NCBI lineage: Eukaryota > Viridiplantae > Streptophyta > Magnoliopsida > Asterales > Asteraceae > Glebionis > Glebionis coronaria. The sequence goes on from CM046875.1 coordinate 72,401,772, forward strand.
TCTCGTTCTTAATTGGGAAAAATGCCATTTCATGGTAAAAGAAGGCATCGTCCTCGGTCATAAAATTTCCAAAGCCGGTATCGAAGTTGACCGTGCTAAAGTTGACGTCATTGCTAAGTTACCTCCACCTATCACCGTCAAAGGAGTTAGAAGTTTTTTAGGCCATGCGGGATTTTATCGACGTTTCATCCAAGATTTCTCGAAAATAGCTCGTCCAATGACTCATCTCTTAGAAAAGGATGCTCCTTTCATCTTCTCTCAAGAATGTCTCGACTCTTTCGAACTTCTTAAAGGTAAATTAACTAAGGCACCGGTCTTAGTCTCTCCAAATTGGGAGTTACCTTTCGAGCTCATGTGCGATGCTAGTGATTTCGCGGTAGGAGCAGTTTTAGGTCAACGAGTTAACAAACATTTCCAACCCATTCATTATGCTAGTAAGACAATGACGGGAGCTCAATTGCATTATACCACTACCGAAAAAGAGCTTTTAGCTGTAGTGTATGCTTTTGAGAAATTCCGCCCCTATCTTGTGCTTTCCACCACCATCATTTACACCGACCATTCCGCCTTGAAATACTTGTTGACCAAGCAAGATGCTAAACCGAGACTCCTTCGTTGGGTTTTGCTCCTACAAGAATTTAAAATCAAAATTCGTGATAAAAAAGGAGCGGAAAACCTAGCCACGGATCACCTTAGTAGACTTGAGGATCCTTATCAAGGGGAATCTCCAAATCAAGAGATTAATGAATCCTTTCCCCTTGAGACCTTAATGTCTATTAATTCCAATCTTGATGATACCCCATGGTTTGCCGACATTGCAAACTATTTGGCGGGTGTTGTTCTTATCGAAGGGTTATCGTCCCAACAAAAGAAAAAATTCTTCAAGGATGTTAAAACGTACTATTGGGACGACCCTTATCTTTTCAAGCAATGTGCGGATTTAATCATTCGTAGATGTGTTGATGGGCCGGCGGCTTTACAAATCCTTGAAGCTTGCCATAAAGGACCCACCGGTGGTCACTTTGGTCCTAATTACACCGCTAAAAAAGTTTTCAACTCCGGATTCTATTGGCCCTCCATTTATCTTGATGCACATGAAATGGTTAAACATTGTGATGCTTGCCAAAGGCAAGGCAAGATCACACATAAAGATGAGATGCCTCAAAGTTTCATCCAAGAATGTGAAATCTTTGACGTATGGGGCATCGACTTTATGGGGCCGTTTCCATCATCAAAAGGAAACAAGTACATCCTCGTAGCCGTTGACTACGTATCAAAATGGGTTGAAGCAAAGGCTTTACCTACTAACGACGCGAGGGTGGTTGTTAACTTCTTGAAACAATTGTTTGCTCGATTCGGTGTGCCTCGTGCTATTATTAGTGACCGCGGGACTCATTTTTGCAATGATCAATTTGCACGAGTCATGGCTAAGTATGGTGTCAATCACCGACTTTCCACCGCGTATCATCCTCAAACTAATGGACAAGCCGAGGTTTCTAACCGTGGTCTTAAGATAATCTTAGAGCGAACCGTGGGAGAGCATTGTGCCTCATGGGACGATAAATTAGATGATGCTTTGTGGGCTTTCCGTACCGCTTATAAGACACCTATAGGTTGTACCCCATATTGCCTTGTGTACGGAAAGGCGTGCCACCTCCCCATTGAGTTGGAGCATAAGGCTTATTGGGCCTTGAAATGGGCTAATTTTGATATTAACAAAGTCGGTGATCATAGGAAAATCCAACTCAATGAACTTAATGAACTTAGGAATGAGGCTTATGAAAATTCATTAATCTACAAAGAGAAGACTAAGCTCATTCATGATTCCAAGATTAAAAACCGAGAGTTCCATATTGGTGATCAAGTTTTACTCTTTAACTCTCGGTTGAAAATCTTTTCGGGTAAACTTAAGAGCCGTTGGTCCGGTCCATTCACCGTGGCCCATGTCTTCCCTTATGGCACCATTGAGTTATCCCAACCAAATGGGCCCAACTTTAAGGTGAATGGCCAACGGGTTAAGTTGTACTATGGAGAGGACATCTCTCACGAGATGATTCCATCCCTCTCTACATTTCCCTTGAATTAATTCGGGAAATCGAGTCGAGCTAGAGACTCGTGATAAATAAATCAAGCATTGTATAACTAGGTTAGATTTTTACCTTTACCATCCTTTCCACCCTTGTTCACCTTCATCCATTTTCCACCAATAAGTGTAGGGGGAGCCAAGTAGGTTGTTTGTGTGTTGTGATGATTGTGTGCAGGGACATGTGCTTTGATGATCCACTTTTGGTACTTTTGACGCGACCCGTGATCTCGTGTTCCCGTGTACCCGGTTCTATCAAAACTATTGTGATTCATACTTGTATATAAATAAAACAAATAAATGTAATCACTTTAGTCGTCCCTTCCTTAGCTCGATTTTAAACAACGTACTCAATGCCCTAAGTGTAGGGGAGTTTATTCTCCCACATGCTTAAACATTGAGGACAATGTTTATATTAAGTGTAGGGGGAATTTCTATCGAAATTTTAGTGGGATTTTCCATGAATTTGACCCCATTTAACCGGAAAATTTAAAAAATTTTCAACATTTTTCAAATTTTTGATCTATTTTGGCCTAGTAGTATTTTTATTTATTTTCTTTCCTTTTATCATCGCATCGTAATAATTTCCATTTCAAGAATAAAGTCAAAAATAAATAAATAAATAAAATGGTTTTAACAAGTTTAGATGTTTTTGATATATTAGGCCCGTCGTGAATATTTTGACTCAACCCGAGTTTACTTATCCAAGTTTACTCTAGCTAGTATCCTTAACCATATGGACCTTAATTGGTTTATTAGGCTAAGCATCCACGAGTCTCATTCCTTGAGATTTTAAATTGTGGAGAACGAGAGATGATAGAGTTAATTATAAGTTTGGTATTCTTTCGTTAACTTATGTGAGTTAATTATGAGCTTTTTCTCCCATCGCTTGTTAATAAATATATTTGCAATAAATAAGGTTGTACGATTTGAAAAGTTACTTAGCTTCTAGCACAAGATCGTTTAAAAGTTGCTCGGTATTAATTAGAGTTCATAGCCAAGGCATAACTTATTGAAGCGGGACGCGAAGATTGGCTTATCCAAAAAGGCCCTAACAAGGCATGAGGATACCCGAGTCTAAAAAGGCCTTCACAAGGCATGAGGATTCACTTTTTGCTAAAGATCCTAAGAGATTGTGAAAATCATTAATACAAATCAATATGATGGATCAAGACACACGACGAGAAGCAATTACTCCCCTAAAGATCATGGATAAGTCTATCCAAAAAGACCCTAAAAAGGTATGAGGATAAATAGATCCAAGTCCGAAAAGGAGGCGGATCGTTGTATATCAAAATCCTAAGTAAAGAAGAGGATAAATGAAGAAGTCGTGGTCAACGTTTGAAGCATCTTTCACTCCTTATGAAGATGTATACCAAAATGAAGAGAAGACCATAATTTCAAGATCGTCTCTCAAGATTTGAAGTTTGAAATACAAGCCAAATACCGGTCCGAGAAAGGTCTCAAATCGTGAAACGAGTTATGCCAAGATATGAACTTTATGAGGTTTCGAGAAGCAGTTTTAAAAGATTTTGTCCTTTAGCTAACTATTGATTAAATCGTCCCACTTTATTTTCGGCCTTAATAAATTATCGAAATAAGTCAAAAATGCATCCTCGTGATCATTCAAGACAAAAATAAAATACAAGAGATACACCGTAGGAATAAGGGGGTCTAAGTGATTAATTAAACCACATGAGTAAGTGTTAGTTGTGCTAACTTGTAGTTTCAATGATCTCGTTTTTAAGCTTGGTATGGGGAACGTGAAACTTGAGGGTGATTAATATTCATGACACCAAAGCCCTAATTCAAGTCTTAGATTTCTTTACGAGTTTCTTCCATCGAATAATTTCCAAGTTAATAAATGATTATAACTTTTGTCTCTTTCTTAAGTTTTATCTTTTCGTCGTAGTAGTAGTAAGTAATAGTAATAAAGGCCGAGATGGATTGATTATGAGAAAAATGTAATGCTTTAAAACTATGCAATGCATGGGGTCATTGCAATGGTCAAGTGTAGGGGATTTAATAAGTGTGTAAACACTTATCCTTTTGCCACTAAAATCAAGTAAAAACAAGACCTAATCATGTGTTTAATGTCGTAAAAGTCGGAATTACGCGTGGTTTTGTGTGTTAAATAGGTACAAATGATCAAAAGAAGAGAAAACACGGGATTTCACGGTCAAATATTGAAGAAAAGTCAAGAAAGAGACGAAGATAAAGTCAATAGACCAAAAGTGTGCCCGAGATTCACGAAAACCGGCTAAACCGACACAAGTTTGAAGAAAACAATCAAGGAAGCCAAAATCGAGCTCGACTTTAGCGGATTTAATCCTTTTAAAGATCTTTGAGTTTTGTGGGACCCACATGTTCTTATTGGGCCTTGAAACCCAATTGTGGATATAGATTAATTGCTATTGGATCAAAAGCTCAAACTAAAGCCCAATTGATAACTTACCATTTTTTGTGGACGGATCATGGAGAAAAGAAAACGGGCCAAAGCCCATTTCACAAATAAAAGGAACGGATGGAGTAAGTTTGTTGCTTGGTCAATTCACAATCCAGTCAAAACATATCAAACGTTTTAATAAACGTTTTGTATGTAACTCCCCACGTGTACCCTTATTCATCCCAACCCCAAATAAATAAACTTTCTTTTTACCCACCTCCCATTTAACTTCGTTACAAACAAAGTAAATTCTCTCACCCACCTTCTCCTTCCCCCAAAACAAGCTCCTTCCCCCCAAACCCTAATTTTTACTGATAAAAATTAACTCACCCAAAATTGGGGGTTTTACCCAATTCGTGTGATTCACACGGATTGGGATTAAATCCCCATAAAAATCGCATCAAAACACCAACTGTGGTCCTCCATTCAATCATACGTGGCTTCCTTTGCTTGTTTTGATTGGCTATGACACCTCACCACAAACCCCTCAACCAATTACATCATTCCACATCACTTTGCAACAAACACAACTAGCACAAATCAGTGCCATGCTGGCAATCCGTGGATGCAAGAATCATTCTCAGCCGTTTGATTAGAAGAAAAGAGAGAGAAAGAAGAAAAGAAGGGATCTACGGTTCAAAATCAAAGCTTACAAGTGAAGCTATCAAGAGGGTTTGTTGGGGTTCTCCTATAAAAACCCCTCTTATCATGTAATTTGGGTGTGCTTTTCTTTAGTTTAATTTTTATTTTTTTGAAAAAATAGATTTAGGGCTTTATGTAATTTCTTTTTTTAAAGTATTGTAATCTGAATTTTAATTAATAAAAATTTAAGTTTCTGTTTAATTTGTGTCTCATTGCATAATATTCTTGAATTTATTTTTTTATTAAATAATTATTAAATTAATAAGAATAGCAATAATTTCCCCTACTGGGAAATTATATATAAAAATTAGTTGGATCGGTTACTGTTGAAAAAGTGGTGATGATGATGATGGAAATCGGGTAAGAAATAAGGTGGTTTGGTTCGATTGTTACGGTTCATTAGGGGGTACAGCGCCCACCCTACTTCTCAAAGGATTTCTCCATTAGGTTTGTCTTGTTTTAATTTTAAGATAAATTTTATTGAGTTAATGTTGTATATGCTTTGAGGTTATGTTTGAATCTGCTTAGAATAAGTTTAACTGTTTATATAACTGTTTGGATATGCTATTTGTTCTTGGTATTATTTAGTTTAAAGTTTTATGATAAATCTGTTTATTCTTGATCTGTTTATCTTTGTTTGGTTCTGCGTATTTTAAACCTGTTGGTTGGTTTTGGAGTAGTTCAAATCTGCTTATCATCTACCTGTTTAAGTTTTTTTAGTAGTTTATTTGGATTTGCTAAAGTTTTATTAGATTTGTTTTTATATATCTGCTAAATTGATAGTAAGCTAAGATAGCTTTGCTTATTTGGGATTGTCTTATTTGATTGTTTGGATTATTTGATCGTTTGTCGTATGCTTTTTATTTAGCTTATAGGAACGTTTAGTGGCTTATTGTTTTATTTAGTTAAATTTGTTTAGCTTATTTGCCTATTTAGCTTCCTGCTTTTTCGTCTTTTCAAATTTTCTATCTTATTTGTTTGTTTTACCTGCTTATTGCATTTTAAACTGCTTATTTGGTTTTGAGTTTGCGATTTACTTTTAATCTGTCTTAGCTTATTTTGGTTGTTACATTTGCTGATTACACTCTCAGGCTCATTTGGCCTAAGAGTTATCTGTCCAAAAAGTTAAAATCACAAAATAAGTATTAACAAATTCTGTCTGGGGTGAGATTCGAACCCCAGACCCCTCGTCTCACAGCCAACGTCCTCACCACTTGAGCTAGACTCGTTTTTATTTAATTCCTTGCATAGTCTAATTAATATAGGTTTAAAATACTTAGCTGGCAGTTTCATTTTAGTTAGTTTAAGTGCAAGTTTTATTTTAATTAAAAGTTTTATATTATTTTACTTTAATTCAGTTTTTTCTATAAAATATAAAAAAAATCTAAAAAGAAAAAAATAAATATTTTTATTTCAAATTAATTTTATAATTTTAAAATTAGTTTTAAATTTACTTTTATATAAAATAGTTTTCTCGTATGTTTTTAAAATTTAGTGTTAAAAATTATTTTTCAATTAAAATTAGTTTTTATTTAATTATAGTTTTCATTAAAAATAGTTTTCATTTAAAAGTTCTTTTTAGTTTAAAATTAGTATTAAATTTAAATTAGATTTATTGCAAAATAGTTTTTAATTAATTAGAATAAAAGTTTTTATTTTAAATTAGTTTTTATCATTAAATAGCTTTAGTTTAAAATACCAAAAATAGATTTTACCAAAAACAAAGTTAAGTCGATACGTTAATTGGAAATCAAATTCGAGTCGAATCGAGGAAAAACGAACTTAATTGATACATACAAAAATCCTAGTTTCAACGACTTCTTCATTTTTCTCCAATCTTTATTTGGGATTTTGATATACAACGATCCGCCTCCTTTTAGGACTTGGATCTATTTATCCTCATACCTTGTTAGGGCCTTTTTGGATAGACTTCTCCATGATCTTTACGGGAGTATTTGCTTTTCGTCGTGTGTCTCAATCCTTCATATTGATTTTTGATAAATGATTCTTCACATCCCTTTGGATCTTTAGCAACAAAATGTAGCCCTCATGTCTTGTTAGGACCTTTTCGGACTCGCCAATCTTCGTATCCCGCTTCAATAAGTTATGCCTTGGCTATGAACCCTAATTAATACCGGGCAACTTTTAAACGATCTTGGGCTAGAAGCTAAGTAACTTTTCAAATCGTACGACCTTATTTATTGCAAATATATTTATTAACAAGCGATGGGAGAAAAAGCTCATAATTAACTCACATAAATTCATGAAAGTGTACCAAACTTATAATTGACTCTATCATCTCTCGTTCTCCACAATTTAAAATCTCAAGGAATGAGACTCGTGAATGCTTAGCCAATTAAATCAAAGTTTTGGGGTTTCAAGTCATCTATAGGATCTTGCATCTTCTTAAACTTTTTCAAGTTTAGAATTCGCATTTTAAAGTTCCCTTGATAAACGACTTTCTATGATCAATTATAGGAACTTGCAAAAAGTTCTTGTTCTTAACCCATAAGAGTTAAGACTTTCGCGTTTTAAAGTTCCCAATATAAAAGCCTAGCAAAACTTGACTTAAACACGTTAGGGATACTAGCTAGAGTAAACTTAGATAAGTAAACTCGGGTTGAGTCAAAAGATTCACAACGTTTAAAAATTAAAACCACTTTATTAAAATTTATTCTAGCAAAGAAAGAAAATAACTATAACAAAGGTAAATACTTATAGGCCAAAATAGATCAAAATTTTTGAAAAATGTCGAAAAATCAATTTTCCGGTTAAAATGAGGACAAATACAAGGAAAATCCCACTTAACTTCGATAGAAGTCCCCCTACATTTGATATAAACATTGTCCTCAATGTTTAAGCATGTGGGAGTAAACTACCCTACACTTAGGACATTGTGCACGTGATTTAAATCTTGCTAAGGAAGAGACAACTAAAGTGATTCCTATTTTAATATTGAAGAGTATAAAATAGTGAATCAAAAGAGTTTAGGATAGAACCGGGAAGACGGAGACACGGAATCACGGGTCGTCAAAAGTCATCAAGAATGGATCTTCGATAGCTTGAATCCATGCACATGATAAGAAAGAAAACAACAAACACATACTATGGTCTCCCCCTACACTTATTATAAAAACAAAAGAAAAAGGATAGATACTCGGGATGCCTCCCGAGAAGCGCTTGTTTTTGTTAACCAAGTTGTGAGCCTAACTCGACCTTGATTAGCATGGTAAGAAGCATGAAGAACATCCATCGGGATCAAATACATAGTTTTCATCCATCAAGTAGCACAAGCATAAGGCGAACAAGGCAAGCCAAAGAAGAGTAGGCAAGGTTCCCTTAAGCGGAGATTAAGCACGGTGGTAGAAAGTGTGATGAGGTGCAAGCATATCTCTATAAGTTCCAAAAATCTTTCCTTTTATTTCATCGGATGGATACTGAGATGGCTTGAAAATTCCAATACCGGTATCAAACACCTTTTCCTTTAGGGGAAAATAACACTCAGGCTCAGTAGACCTTGAAGAAGATCCGCTCATAAATCTCACAATCTCATCCTCAGAAGGTGGATAAAGAGGTGTCAAAACATAGGTACTACGGATATCGGTGTCGTCCGGCTTCTTCCCCTTTGAAACGGGTTTCTTCATATCCGAAGGAGGATAAAGAGCATCATCAAAGTCTAAAGGAGGAGAATCATTCTCATTAGGAAAGTAAGTATTGAGAAAAGTAGCAAAATCTTCCTCAAATGAGTAGTCATCCAAAGTAGGATCAAGCATTGTTGGTGGAGGATCTTCATCAAAAGTAGGAGTAAGGTCATCATGTGAAGAATCACTCGAGAGAGTATCAACATCATCAAAATCATCATATGTCGAAATGGACAAGTATTTTGAACTTGTTGGATCATGTGATGCTTCAACAAAAACTCTGTAGCCGTAATTTGCATCGGCGCAATCGGTCCTCCGCGTCCATTCATTGTTGGTTGACAAAGCTCCTCCATCGTTTGAAGGTCTGGTTGAGGGCCATGGTTGTTATTATTCATGTTGGGGTGAGGTGGGTTATTATTGTTGTGCACACCAGCCATATCTAAATCTTCAAGAGTCTCGGGCTCAGAATAAGATGAAGATCTAGTACACATACACCTGCAAAAGAAAAAGATAACAAAAAAATAGACAAAATATATTTACGTTAAAATAAAAATCTTTTTGGTGTAAAACTTTTGAAAAAGAATTACTTTTTGTGAGTTTTTTGATGTTTTGTATTTTTAATTTTTTTTTATTTTTAGGATTTTTGAAAATTTTTGACACGAAAAATAACGTTCACAAGTGAAGGGATCCCAAAATCAACGCGTCTCTCACAGAAAACCGTTAATCTTTACGAAAAGAGCCGGCAGCGACGCCATTTTAATAACTAATTTTGTATAGTCGTTCACGAATCTATTCGAATTGACTAAGGTTAAAAGTGTGACTCAATCGTTTTTGGTTAACAAAAAGAAGGTTTTGGTTATCTATTTCTACTTAAAAGGTAAAAGCGAAAAGTAATAAAATAAGCCAAAACAAATAACTAATAATAAAGGAGCGAAACAAATAATAAAACGAAATGTAAAACAAAACAATTAATAAAAATAAAACTAAAAGAAGAAATTAACTTTTGACTTAAAAATAAAGTTTACCTAAAGAAAAAGGAGAAAATAAAACTATGTAACTACTTTAAAACTAAACGAGGTAAAAGCTAAAGCGGGCACTAAATAAAAGATAAAATTTAAACTTTACGAAAAAATACTAATACTAAAAATTGACGAAAAAATCAACTAAAAATACGCGACTTTCAGATTTAAAATCGGAACAACTTTCAGACTAAACTAAGCGATTACGGAATAATATTAATTAATAAACAAGCAGGCAGGCTACCAGCTCAAGCACGTAGGCAAGTAGCTGGATTTTGGCGGGAAAATGGGAAGCAAGTAGGCAAGCTGGCATGACATCTAGTATACTTATACGGAATGTTTTTCTATGGTTATCCGGGATAATTTTTTGGGTCATATCCGGGTTATGTTTATGAGGCTTATCCGGGTTATTAAGTTTAGTGTACTATCCGGGTTTTGGAGTTTGACTTCTTATCCGAGAAAAGAAATCTGGTATTATCCGGGATTTGTTGTCTGCTTGCTATTCGGGATACTTGGTTTTGAAGCTTATCCGGATTTCCAATTCCCACTACTATCCGGAATATATATTACTCCTTCCAATCCGGAATAAGTTTTCTGCTTGATAACCGGAATATGGAACAACTACTATTCGGGAAAAAGGGGTTTATAAAACCCGGATAAGAACTAAATTTGCAATAAGTAAAAATAAGCTAAAACCAATTAAGCACTTATCTAAAAAATTAACCAAAATGATTTTAAAAAGAAGCAAATAAGCCAAAATTTTAAAACTTTTAAAAACACTAAATAATAAAAATACTTAAAATCAACTTTTTATAAAATAAATTTTAAAAACACTTAATTAAAATTAAGATAAGCACACAATAAGCTATAAAATCAATAAGCCAACACAATCAAACACATAAAAACATAACAAATAATCAAATAAGCATGACAATAAGCAAATAAGCATAAAGATTAAGCAAAACAAGAAAGATAAAATGAGAGATTAATTAAAAACTTGATTAAAATTAAAGACTCAACAACACAAAATTAAAACTTACTTGAAATTAAAGACAAGAAATTAAGATGACAATATGAAAGTGTAAGTAATTAAAATGGAAAGACTAAGTTGTCAATTTAGCTAACACCTCACAAATGAGGTTAAGGATTCTATTTATAGGGAGATTAGCATGTGTTGTTCCTTTCTTCTTCTTCACGTCTTTTCGTCTTCTAAATTCTTCGACTTTTTCGACTTTGTCTCGGGATTTGTCGATGGATAAATTGAACTTGTCTGATAATTTCTTCAATAATTAGACTTGAGTTCTTCGACTTCATTAAACTTCCGTCTTTAGACTTTTTCTTCGATAAATCTTCAGAATAGGCCTTGGACTTCCGTTCTTTTTGCACTCTTGATCTTTTGACTTCGTCTTTTGTCTTTTTCTTTGATAAAAGCCCGTGAAAGACCGTGTTTTCTTCCCTTTTCACATTTTGGTCCTAAATCACAACAAAAACACAAACCACGCATAATTCCGACATTTACGACATAAAATACACGTTTTGGCTTGGTTTTTATTATAATTAAGTGGTAAAAGGATAAGTGTTTTCACACTTATTACATATATATAATGAAGCAAATTCAAAACAAAAAATCACAATACCAAAACAGATTATAGATAAGCTTATCAGGATAAGCTTATCAGGATAAGTTGTTTGAAAACAGATTATTCGGATAAGCTTATCAGTTTATTCTCATAAAAAAGGTAGCATAAGGAGTGTTTGGTTTTGCATTTAACAATGTTAAGGAGTGTTTGTATTTTCGTTTAACCAAATTTAACTAGTTTATAAACCCCGACGACATGTCATCGGGGAAACCTAAATGAATAAATAAATAAATAATCATATGTATTATGAATAAGAATTTAAAAAACATACTTCTTAGCCGGGTTTGGTCGGGGTTGTTGGCGTCGGGTTGTGGTGGTTGTCGGCTGTGGTCTCGGCTGTGGTCAGGGTTGCGTCTCCGGCTGCGTTCAGGGCTACAATAACATAAAACAAACCCATTTCAATTATCAATCATAATAAGATAAACAAAACAATTTTATTATAAAATCAAAATCAAAAATAAAAATTACAACCTTTTAAAATCAGGAAAGATTAGATGTTTAAAGGGTTAGAAAAAGAAGAAAAGTGGGAAAGATTAGACTCGTCGGAGTGGTGGCAGTCGGCGGAGTGGTGGCGAAGTGGTGCACGTGTGCAAGTGTGGTGGTGAGTAGTGGTGTGACTAGTGGTGGTGGTGATGATAATGATGGTGGTGATGGTGGTGTGGAGGTGATGGTGCTGATGGTGGTGAGCAGCTGCGAACGAAGAAGAAGTGGGTTTTTTTGTGGATAAGAAAAGTTATGAGAAAAGTGAAGAAGATCTGGTCAAAATGGTCAGATTTTTTCCCCGGCGACAATCCTAGGCGACATGTCGCCGGGGATACTTTCTACTTTTGTCGTCTAGCTAAAAGCGCGCGTGAATGAAAATTTTTGGAGGGAGGTGACCAAGTTTCCTTGGCGACATGTCGCCAGGGATACGTTTGACTTTTCAACGCATATTCACGTACCTAAACGTTTTTGTCGTTTTTCTCAAATCTTCCCTGGTGACGTGTCGCAAGGGAAACTATCCCTGGCGACATGTCGCCAGGGATAGTTGCAAATGTCGTAGGGGATAAGTTTTGTTAAAAAAAATTTATTATTACTTATATATTATTATAATTAGTTATTAAATAATAATAATAATTATTATTATTTATAAAATAATAATATCATCCAGGTCAGTTTAATTTCTAAATTCATTCCGATTTAGTCCGTTTAGTTTCTCGATTTATTCTAATTCGGTAACCATTGAACATCTAACATTTAACAATGCATACCGACTCATCCATTGAACATCTAACGTGTAACCAAGACATGTCGAGTCATCCGTTGAACACCTAACGTGTAACCAACACATACCGACTCATCCATTGAACATCTAACGTGTAAGCAACACATACCGACTCATCCATTGAACATCTAATGTTTAACAAATGCATACCGACTCATCCATTGAACATCTAACGTGTAACCAACACATACCGACTCATCCATTGAACATCTAACGTGTAACCAAGGCATACCGACTCATCCATTGAACATCTAACGTGTAACCAAGACATGCCGACTAATAACTAGATTTTACTTAGTTATAAAAGAGTTATCGTCCGATCTTTTCGAATTGATTACTAGTTAAGAGTGCGACTCAGTCGTTCTTGGTGGAAAATAAAAAGGTTGTCGTTGTCTATAACTAATTAAAAAGTAAATGCGAAACGTAATTAAAATAGGCTAAAAGCAAATCTAGAAAAACTGTCACTTTTTCGGGAAGCGTGCAATTTTTGGAAATTAAAACGTAATGAATTTAAAACTTGAAAACTTTGTAAAACCAAAAACTTAACCCCATCGGAATGCCTGGTCGGAATATGATCAGAATGTACACGTCGGAGTACTTGTCGGAAAGCAATCGAAATAATGGAAATTGAAAGCTATCGGAATATCAAATAATCCCCTCAGTCGGAATGCTGGTCGGAATAGAAATCGGAATGAACAACAAACCAGTCGGAATCCAGATCGGAATGTGGCAAATGAATCTCGTCGGAATACATAAAAAGACACTACCGTCGGAATGTTGGTCGGAATCCCAATCGGAATGTCAAAACCCCTTTCCGATCCTGTGATCGGAATAACAATGAAGTCTATCGGAATATAAAGCCCTAATCCGATGGAACAATCGGAATGCTTGTCGGAATGTGAAACCCCTTTCCGACAGATTTTGAATTCAAAATAAGCCAAGTTTTTAAGCTACTTTTAATAAGCTCAAGCCAAGACTTTACCAAATTAATAATAAGACGAACTAATAAGCATAAAATAAGAACTTTCAAAACTTTAAATAAGCAAATATTTTAAGACAAACCATAAAAAGATGAAACTTTTTTAGAAAAATGAAAAGTAAATAAACTAAATACAAGATAAGCCAATAAGCATGATAAGCTCAAAGCTTAACCCGCATAAAACCTAGATAGAAACCAAAAGATAAACTTTTTAATCAATCAAACATCAAGATTAAAGAAAATCAAAGATGATTTTCGGATCAAATAAGTAAAATCAAGAAAGGTAGAAGAAGATTAAAGATAAAAGATTAACTTGAAATTGTAGATTAATGAATCCAAAATACAAGATTGAATTAAAACTTAAACATGAAAGAAAGAAAAGATGAAGTTTTAGTGAGAGAAAGTTAAACACTTTCTCTCTCTAAAATGAAAACTATAAAAAGGGAAATAAACTAGCTAACAATTAACTAACACCCTCCTAATGTGTCATTAGGAGGGTATATATAGGATGTGGAGAGGTGCATGTGTTGCTTCCTTTCTCTTTCTTTTCGTCTCGACTCGATTTAAATTCTTTGTCTTTCTCGACGTCGTCTCGGGATTTGTCGATATAAATTGAACTTGTCTTATAATTTCCTTCTTCTATTAGACTTGAGTTCTTCGACTTCATTAAAATTCCGTCTTTAGACTTTTTCTTCGATAAAAGCCCGTGATAGCCCATGTTTTCTTCCTTTTTCATATTTTTATCCTGAAACACAATAAAAACACAAACCACGCATAATTTCGACTTTTACGACATAAAATACACGTTTTGGTCTTGTTATTATTGAAAATAAGTGGTAAAAGGATAAGTGTTTTCACACTTATTAAATCCCCTACACTTGACCATTGCAATGCCCTCATGCAATGCATTAAATTCAAAGCACATATTACATTTTTCATCATAAATAACCACCTTGGCCTTTATAAAATACTAAACTTTTTAAGAAAACTAAAAAGATAGAAATATATACAAAACAAGTAAAGAAATCAAAGACTTACATTGGGGTTTTGGCTGTCATGAATGTTCATCATCCTCAAGTTTCACGTTCCCCATACCAAGCTTAAAAACGAGATCATTGTTATTATAAGTTAGCAAACTAACACGAACTCATGTGGCCTAATTATTCACTTAGACTCCCTTATTCCTAGGTGTATCTCTTATATTTTAATATTGTCTTGAATGATCACGAGGATACATTGTTTGACTTATTTAGTTTATTTAGGCCGAAAATAAAGTGGGACGATTTAATCAATAGTTAGCTAAAGGACAAAATCTTTTAAAACTGCTTCTCGAGACCTCTTAAAGTTCATATCTTGGCATAACTCGCTTCACGATTTGAGACCTTTCTCGGACCGATATTTGGCAGCGACTTCATACTTCGAATTTTTGAGAGACGTTCTTGAATTTATGGTCTTCTCTTCATAATAGGAATTTCTTCACTTGAAGTTTTTGAGAGATTATTCATACTAGGACCAAGACTTCTTCATTTTTCTCCAATCTTTATTTTGGACTTTGATATACAATGATCCGCCTCCTTTTAGGACTTGGATCTATTTATCCTCATACCTTGTTAGGGCCTTTTTGGATAGACTTCTCCATGATCTTTAGGGGAGTATTTTCTTTTCGTCGTGTGTCTCGATCCTTCATATTGATTTTCGATAAATGATTCTTCACATCACTTTTGGATCTTCAGCAACAAAATGTAGCCCTCATGCCTTGTTAGGGCCTTTTCGGACTCGCCAATCTTCGTATCCCGCTTCAATAAGTTATGCCTTGGCTATGAACTCTAATTAATACCGAGCAACTTTTAAACGATCTTGTGCTAGAAGCTAAGTAACCTTTAAAATCGTACAACCTTATTTATTGCAATTAAATTTATTAACAAGCGATGGGAGAAAAAACTCATAATCAACTCACATAAATTCATGAAAGAATACCAAACTTATAATTGACTCTATCATCTCTCGTTCTCCATAATTTAAAATCTCAAGGAATGAGATTCGTGGATGCTTAGCCAATTAAATCAAAGTTTTGGGTTTTCAAGTCATCTATAGGATCTTGCAACTTCTTAGACCTTTTCAAGTTTAGAATTCGCATTTTAAAGTTCCCTTGATAAACGACTTTCTAGGATCAATTATAGGAACTTGCGAAAAGTTCTTGTTCTTAACCAGCGAGAGTTAAGACTTTCGCGTTTCAAAGCTCCCTATATAAAAGCCTAGCAAAACTTGACTTAAACACGTTAAGGATACTAGCTAGAATAAACTTAGATAAGTAAACTCGGGTTGAGTCAAAAAATTCATGACGTTGAAAAACGAAAACCACTTTATTCAAAACTTTATTTTAGCAAAGAAAGAAAATAACGATAACAAAGGAAAATACTACTATACTACTAGGCCAAAATAGATTAAAATTTTTGAAAAATGTCGAAAAAATTAGATTTTCTAGTTAAAATGAGGACAAATTCAGGGAAAAGCCCACTTACTTCGATAGAAGTCCCCCTACACTTGAGATAAACATTGTCCTCAATGTTTAAGCATGTGGGAGTAAACTCCCCTACACTTAGGACATTGTGTACGTTGTTTAAATCTTGCTAAGGAAAGGGCAAATATAGTGATTTCAACGTGAACATAGAAGATATGAAATATTGAATCACGACAGTTTAGGATAGAACCGGGAAGACGGGTACACGGGATCACGGTTCGTCAAAAGTCATCGAGAATGGATATTTGAAGCTTTAATCCCTGCACATCAAAAGAACAAGACAATAAACACATAGGGGCTCCCCCATACACTTATTATGAAAACGGTAAAGGATAGATCAACGGGTTGCCTCCCGAGAAGCGCTTGATTTTGTTAACCGAGTCACGAGCCTGACTCGACCCATAACTAATTCAAGGGAAACGTGGTGAGGGATGGAATCATCTCATGAGAGATGTCCTCACCAAAGTACAACTTCACACGCTGGCCATTCACTTTAAAATTAGGCCCATTTAGCTGAGAAAGCTCAATGGTGCCATAAGGGAAGACTTTGGCGACGGTGAATGGACCAGACCAACGGCTCTTCAGCTTGCCCGATAAGAGCTTCAACCGAGAGTTAAAGAGTAAAACTTGATCACCAACGTGGAACTCTCGGTTCTTAATCCTTGAATCATGGATGATCCTGGTCTTCTCCTTGTAGATCAATGAATTCTCATAAGCTTCATTCCTCACTTCATTTAGCTCGTTGAGTTGAATTTTCCGAAGATCACCGGATTTGTTGATATCAAAATTGGCCCACTTCAAGGCCTAGTACACCTTAATTTCCAGCTCAATAGGGAGGTGGCATGCCTTCCCGTACACAAGAAGATATGGAGTGCAACCAATAGGCGTCTTATATGCGGTACGGAAAGCATACAAAGCATCGTCTAACTTATCGGCCCACGAGGCACGATGCTCTCCCATAGTACGCTCAAGAATTCACTTCAATCCACGGTTAGATATCTCGGCTTGACCATTTGTTTGAGGATGATAAGCGGTGGAAAGACGGTGATTGACACCATACTTAGCCATGACTCGAGCAAATTGATCATTGCAAGAATGAGTCCCGCGGTCACTGATGATAGCACGAGGAACACCGAATCGAGCAAAAAGCTGCTTCAAAAAGTTCACAACCACCCTCGCATCGTTCGTAGGGAGAGCCTTTGCTTCAACCTATTTAGATATGTAGTCAACGGCTACGAGGATGTACTTGTTCCCTTTAGATGATGGAAATGGCCCCATATAGTCGATGCCCCATACATTAAAGATTTCACATTCTTGTATGAAATTTTGAGGCATCTCATCTTTATGTGTGATCTTGCCTTGGCGTTGGCAAGCATCACAATTTTTAACCATTTCGTGAGCGTCACGATAAATGGTGGGCCAATAGAATCCCGAGTCAAACACTTTCTTCGCGGTGTAATTAGGACCAAAGTGACCACCGGTGGGTCCTTTTTGGCAAGCTTCGAGAATGTCTAAAGCTGCGGGTCCATCAACGCACCGACGAATAATCAGATCAGCACATTGTTTGAAGAGATAAGGGTCATCCCAAAAGTAAGTCTTAACATCTTTAAAGAACTTCTTCTTTTGTTGGGATGTTAACCCTTTGATGAGAATACCACCCGCTAAGTAGTTTGCAATGTCCGCAAACCACGGGGTGTCATCAAGATTGGAATTGATAGACATTAAGGCCTCAAGGGGAAAAGAGTCGTTGATCTCTTGATTCGGATGATCCCCTTGATAAGGATCCTCAAGTCTACTTAGATGATCCGTGGCTAGGTTTTCCACTCCCTTCTTGTCACGAATTTCAATTTTAAATTCTTGGAGGAGCAAAACCCAACGAAGAAGTCTTGGCTTAGAATCTTGCTTAGTCAACAAGTACTTCAACGCGGAATGATCGATGTACATGATTGTGGTGGAAAGGACAAGATAGGGGCAAAAATTTTTAAAAGCATACACTACAGCTAAAAGGTATTTTTCGGTAGTGGTATAATGCAATTGAGCCCCCGTCATTGTCTTGCTAGCATAATGGATTGGTTGGAAGTGTTTGTTCACTCTTTGGCCCAAAACCGCTCCAATAGCAAAGTCGCTATCATTACACATCAATTCAAAAGGTAGCTCCCAATTAGGGGTAACCAAGACCGGTGCCTTAGTTAGCTTGTCCTTAAGAAGATTGAAGGATTCAAGACACTCTTTAGAAAAGATAAAGGGAGTATCTTTTTCCAAGAGGTGGGTCATTGGGCGAGCAATCTTAAAAAAATCTTGAATAAATCGACAATAGAAGCCCGCATGACCAAGGAAACTTCTCACACCCTTCACGTTGAAGGTGGAGGTAATTTTGCTATGACATCAACTTTAGCACGGTCCACTTCAAGACCGGCTTTGGAGATTTTGTGTCCAAGAACAATGCTTTCTTTTACCATGAAATGGAATTTTTCCCAATTAAGAACGAGACGAGTGTCTTCACACCGTTTGAGCATACGTTCTAAATTGGCAAGGCAATGAGAGAAGGAATCACCATAGACCGAGAAATCATCCATGAAGACTTCCATAGTTTCTCCAACCATGTCATGGAAGATAGCCATCATACACCTTTGGAAAGTCCCGGGAGCATTGCATAAGCCGAAAGGCATTCTTTTGTAAGAAAATGTTCCATAAGGACAAGTGAATGTGGTTTTCTCTTGGTCTTTAGGATCGATGGGAATTTGAAAATACCCGGAGAAACCGTCTAACAAGCAATAATAGTCATTACCCGCTAGACGTTCAATCATTTTGTAAAACCCGCATACTTTTACCATGAATAGTACCCTTAAGATCGTACGTATATAATTAGAACGTTCCTTTTATAACATGTTTACGTTTCACGTATAAGAATTTCGAGTATTACGTACGTGTTAGAACACGATAAGTATTTATTACGTATGAACACACGATAATTATTCCAATAATAATTATAAACACGAACATGCGATCATGAAATCATGAACGTAATTTAACCACGAGATAATATTATTTACATATATATATATTTATTACGAACACGAATAAATATATTAAGTCACGATCGATAACTAATTAAAACACGTAAAACACGAACACGAGAACACACTTATTAATTAGACACGGAAAATGTTCGGGTTACCCCATGTGGGCCCCATGCCCACGAAATTTAGAAGGAAAAGGGCATAGCCCATCAATTTTTACTAAAACATAGAATTAGGAAATCTTGTGTCATTTATCACAAAACAAGAAAAATAACAAAACCCTAATTCTTTCTCCTTTGTTCTTTTGGCCGCCACTTTTGATCACAACAAGGGGTGATTCGGTTTGATTTTAACCTTGGAATTTTTACAATGATCGTTGTGTGTTCGTCCTTGATTGATCCACGCATTCGGTATAACCTTTTTAACCTTTTTCTTTTATGTTTTGATTTAATAAATTACATAAGATCATGATGTTTTTAAAAACTAATTAAAAACATTTATTAAACATGTTTATGATTATGGGGTAGATCAAAACAAGGGTTTTTAGGGGTGGTTGTCTAGCCGACGCCTAAACTGAACCCCTAAGGGGTCTCGGCTTGGCTTGTGAACCACCACCGAGACCTCATGGTCTCGGTTTGGTGGTGTGGGTCCCACGGCAGCAGCAAACAGGGGAGAACCCGAAGTGGTTCGGGGTATGGTGTTGATTACGGGTCCGGTTCATGGTTTCTAGTCACGATCCGGTTCATGGTTTATGTTAAGGTTATGATTTTAATAATTATATGTTAAGATTAAATTAATAAAACATGACATATTAATTTAATAAAACATGACTTAGGTTATAATTTAATTATTAGATCACGGAATTTTTAACCTAGGTATTTATATTTTTCTAGACCTTATAATTAATTAATTATTTAAAACCATGGCTATAATTAATTAATTAACATGACTTAGGTTATATTATTAATAATTAATAATACATGTTTTAACCTAAGTATTTAACTTTATTTATTTAAAAACATGATATATTTAATTAAATACTTTTAACCTATAGTTTATTTAGTTACATGTAATAACTAATAAACTATACCTTATATCCTTATGACTTAGAAAAATAATTAGAAAACACTTAAGCTTATATACTTAGCTTATTTAACCAACTTATATCTATTTATGGAAACTTTCTACTTTTAGAAACTTATTTAATTAAGGAAGCTAATCTATTTATGGAAACTTTCTATTTTTAGAAACTTATTTAATTAAGGCAGCTAATCTATTTGTGGAAACTTTCTATTTTTAGAAACTTATCTATTTTAAGCAGTAATTCTATTTTTGGAAACTTTCTATTTTTGAAAACTTTTTATTTTTGGAAACTTTCTATTTTTGGAAACTTTCTATTTTTGGAAACTTTCTATTTTAGGAAACCTGCTATTTTTAGAAAGTTACTTATTATTACACAGTAAGTATAATAATACAGGAAATACAAGTAATACTTAATCAGAATAGACAGAATATAAGATAAACACAGTTTAAAGCTTAAAACAGTAAAATATGACATGAACGTATAAAATAAGCTAAGACATGACATAAAACCAGTTATGTATTTAGTAATCAAATACTTATTCACGTATGTATTTATGTAGCATTAGTGATACCGTAGTAGGACTCTCCTTAGTTCGTCTTCTTCGTTCACTGGACATAAGGTACGGATTCCCGTCCTTTCAGTATGGACATTCTTTCCTTATTAGGTTTCCCCGTATGCATCCAACTATTTTCCCGTAGTATAAGTTTATATGTTTGATTTGCTTATGTTAAATTTAGAATACCTATAGCCATATACATGCATGACCAGTTTCACCTAGTTATGGAGGTACCATAACCATAACATTAGAGGCACTGGTGTTATGACTTCACCACGGCGGAGTGATTGCTCGTGGCGTCCCTTCAGTTTTTGGCCATATTATTATATTTATCATGTGGGGCGTATGGGTGCATCCTAGTTACATGTTTTCAGCAGATTACTCAATGTGAATGTGGTGTGTGCCTTGCATCCTTCATAAGGAGCTAATCCCTCCTAGCCAAACCAGTATATTAAATTAGAGGCAGCCCCTCTAATTTGCATGATGAGGTCACCCCTCCAAGTATTCATGCACGGTGGATTTTCATGACCTATATTGGCTAATGGTAAAATATGTTAAACAGTTTTCATAAGATAAACATAAGGCTTTTCAAACTATAAAACCAGTTTTATGAACATGTTCCAGGTTTTCCAGGACTTATACATTTCCGCTGCTTTAAAGTCTTTCTTATGTTTCAGTCATTCATACTATGTCTATATCCGTGCACTGAGCGTTTTGCTCAGCCGTTACTTTCTTTTCCATGTCCCCAAAACGGAAGGTACTCAAGGACTGACTGGAGCATTTGGAGGACACGCATAGGATGGGAGCTACCTTAGATTCCTTCTCCTCTTGCCTTCATATTTATGCTTGTTTAGTCTCCTTTTTTTCATTTACTTTATTTATGTTTTGGGCTTATGTTTGGGAACCGATGTTTGATTCCGGTTTCCCCTATGGTCATGTAATGTTTAGACATTTATCCTTGTATGCTTTAATGACACGTCATAATTACGCGTGACATTCCATTACCAAAATGGGGTGTTACAATTATGGTATCAGAGCCAAGGCTTCGACCTGTAGGCTCTAAAACTTGACCTGTGACTAGTGGGTAGTCACCAGGAGCTTCCTAAGCCAACGTTTGTCATTCTACGTATTGATGTTTTCAGCGCATTGTTGCTTTAACCATGATGTTTTCAGCACCTTGAGGTTTTAACCTTGATGTTTTCATTGATATTGTTTTACTAATATGGATGGACAACCGTCATTCATATTTAGTTATGTGTCATTGTTTCATGCATGATGTTCCTCGTGAACTGTGGCTATGTGGACTGAACCCCAATAGTTCATAATTAGTCACATAAAATTTTTTCTGATAAGTTTTGACAGATGAGTTTCATTTATTTATGTTTCATGTATCATTGTTGCAGGGATTATGACTAAGTAATGGTTGGTACATGACTGGCCCTATTTAGTCGCATGTGCTTTTATCGAAACTTTTAACTTTGGGACCGACCCATAGGCGTCCCCTCGCTATGTCTTTTGTTTTGGGACCAACCCATAGGCGTCCCCTCGCACATATAAAGGTTTTTATAAACTACATTACGCATTCATGCACTGTTTTTCATGCATAAAATTTTTCTCATGATTTATTGGCATAAATATTTTTTCATGTCCCTCATAAGTTATTATGTTTTTATGTCAAGTATGCTGTCATACTGTCATGGTTAACTTTGGTTTCATGCTGATTATGTTATACACTCCTTCACATTGAGTTGTTCCATGTTTCTTCATAATGACTTGGACTTCCCGTGATTATGTCTTACGTCTCTTTTGTTGTCTTTGCTTCCATACAAGACACTGTTGGAATTCATGTAAATTCTGCTTTCATGATAGTCATGGTTGGTTTTCATTGATCATGCTTTCAGGCAAATCATCTTGAATTTTGTGTAACCACACTTTAACGTTTCTCTATGCAACCAGAATGAGGTATATACTGGCATTGCCAGGTTATCATGATGGTTTTCCTAACCGCTTAACCGGTATACTTTCCTTAAATCATGACAAATGATCGACCCCATACCGATCATTTCATGTGCATTCAACATGTACTCCATGTACCGTGTTCCATGTGTATTACACGTACCTAAATCCACGTGTATTTCACTTGCAATACTTCGCGAGTATTCGCTAGTCGATTCTGAATCATCTCAGGCGTATTTTCTATTGCTGATATTCTACAAGATTGCTGATGCCGCTCATAACTTGGAGATGTAACTAAAGGTTGATGCTGCTGACGTTCGGAGACGCTACGAGATGCGGATGTTGTTCACAACCTGGAGATCCCACAAGACGAAGACAAAGGCGTCAGAGCAAAGCAGTCGGACGAGAAGATGCTTCACCATCAGACGATTTCCATCAATCATTGTCCCTAATTCTTAGTTACATGTCACACGTCATTCGGCTGTCATTTCAGCCATATGAGTGCAAACCGGTACCAGTCGGCCACTCAGCTGAATAGTTACATGAATCACGGTCATGAGAATGACCGTCATGGAACTGACAGACATGACGATAGTAACCACTACTATGACAGAAACTATCCTAGAAATCGCAACCGAGGCTCCGGCCGCGGACGTGATCAGACATACAAAGGATCAGTAGTCCAACCGATCCGCCAAGTCTGGCATAATAACCTAATATTGTAGTTCTATTGTTTTACGTTTCGAGACACATGTCAAGACATCAATCAAGACACATGTCTCACGTATACTTTCTGAAGACACATGTCAAGACACCAGTCAAGACATATGTCATGCTTATAGTTCCAAGACACGAGTCAAGACACATGACTCACGTCCAACTATGGAACATTTCTAAGAAATTCAGGGTACCCTCCAAGGGTATATCCATTTTGTTGTGCCATGTATTAATCAGGCCACAAGAATTTCAATACCATTACCGGCGCATCAGTGAGAACTGTCACGTTGCCGATGTTACTTTCATTTCTTTCACCATATTTCATATATTCATGACCATGAAGGACGCCTTTCGTATTCCCACGTATACGAAGGTTTTCCTTCAGCTTAATGATGAGATCCAAGCTGCTAACGCATTTCCTCGGACAGACACGAGATGAATTTTATCCTAATTATGGACTATGACCAGCACACCATGCTACGATTCATAATTATGTACAGTAATGTTCAGGCTCCTGAATACATTCAGCTTGATTTTCCAGCAGGAAAATTTGTACAAATTATCTATGCTTACAAGCATGTGCGTTGTTAGCCATGGTCGCTAAAAGTTTCTAGCTGTCAGTAAGACACGACTAATTAAGTTCTCTTACGCATAGCCAGTTGATTATTCCAAAATCTTCCCATATATTCCAGAAGAACCTTCAAGGAGAAGGACGGTACCATGAGATTATTAGTCGACTACCTTCGATTTAAACAAATCACCAATCATAACCGTTATTCTCCTCCACGTATTGACAACATGTCCAATCGACCTTATAGTGTTAATCACCTTTCCAAGATCGAACTCATGATCATGCTGCCAACAGTGACAAGTGAAAGAGCAGGACATGTCCATGACTGCTATTCGTACACGACTCGGTCATGCTAGATTTATGATTTTGAATAAGTCTCATCAATGCTCCAACGGCATTATAAGAATGAGTTTCCAGGAACTCATAGCAAATTCATCAGTGTTTTCATTGAGGACAACCTGATTTCCTTTAAACTTAGAGAAGAACAGGAAGACCATATCTGCACTATGTTGCAAATTCTATGACAAGAGAAATTTTACCCTAGAAAATTTTCCAATATCAATTCTGTTTGAGTACAGTGACACGTTGAATCACATGGGTTTCTACGGTTAATCTTACCATGACTCAGCTTATGCGTAAAGGAGAGAACCCTACACTACATTAGGTGTTCTAGAAAAATCCTACGCTAGGAGAAGTCTAGATTCAAAGACTCGGAGTTTCGCAAACTCCTATGTATCAAGTTCTACGAAGCAAGATACAGTTACGTTCATATCTAAGTACCTGACATACCAACAGGTTAAGATACGACACCAACAGACTGGGATGTTTTCATCATCTGAAATTGTGAATTGAAATGGGACAAGATCTCCAGGGATTTTGGTTACCAGATTAACGCAAACTCAGAAGAAGCATGATGCTATCTGGGTTATTGCGAACAGTTTGATCAAGTCTGCAGAATCCTTACTTCCGCAAGGATTTCAGAACCAACAGATTGATCGGACATGTTACAGCCAAGGCTCATCCGATCACTTGGCAATTCCTCAGTTATCGGGTCAGACAAATATTCATAATTGTGCTCCTTATTTACTTCACGTCCTTGTTCTAATTTCACGACTTGCTTTCGCGCTCACGTTCATGACACTATTCACGTTCATGATGGCATCTCGACTTATGATTTTATGTTCATTTTTTTTAATTCTTGGAAGTATTGCAAGAACTTGAGAGACCAGACCCAAGTTTAGTATAACTCCCTATCCTCAGATAGACGTTTCTCGTCATATTCTATGTCTCGCCTTGTAGCGTTTGGCGTTACCGCCATTATATTCTATGTTCACGATATGTTTCACATGTCATGTTCATTCTACGTTCCTCATATCATGATCAGGATATGTCACACGTAACATGGTCATGGTATGTTTACTCATACTACACTCATCATATCTCAACGTATCACGTTCAAAATTTTTCACGTGTCACGTTCAGAATTTTTCACGTACTACGTTTCTTTATGTCTCGCGCATCGTTGCTAATTATCGGTTAAGTTAGAGTGTTTCGCACGATAACGTTTTAGTTGCCCATAAACGTTAATTCTTATTCCCTCGATCAAATTTAGGGGATCTACCTTTCGTTGATAACCAAGAACTTATTCGTAATTCAAGTCAAGGTCAGGAGGACCAAGATTTGTCATTCGTGCCAAGGTCTTGTGAAGGAACCGTTCCAAGAGGGAGGCCATTTTGAAACGGACAAGTTAATACGGACTTCTTATCCATTTTTCTCTTATCTATTAGATATGTCCTTTCAGTCACGTCACGTTCCATGTCCTTTCAAGACATGTCACGTTCCGCGTTCCT
Organism: Glebionis coronaria; assembly: GCA_025667525.1. Lineage (NCBI taxonomy): Eukaryota > Viridiplantae > Streptophyta > Magnoliopsida > Asterales > Asteraceae > Glebionis > Glebionis coronaria. The sequence continues at coordinate 72,427,761 of CM046875.1, forward strand.
TCTGCCAGGAAACCTGCACGTTCATCTATCTTACATACCCTCTCAGTTTGATTCGGGTATGTTTCTCTTTCAGTTACGTTATCTATAATTCGGGGACGAATTATTCTTTTTAGGGGGGAAGAGTTGTAAAACCCGCATACTTTTACCATGAATAGTACCCTTAAGATCGTACGTATATAATTAGAACGTTCCTTTTATAACATGTTTACGTTTCACGTATAAGAATTTCGATTATTACGTACGTGTTAGAACACGATAAGTATTTATTACGTATGAACACACGATAATTATTCCAATAATAATTATAAACACGAACATGCGATCATGAAATCATGAACGTAATTTAATCACGAGATAATATTATTTACTTATATATATATTTATTACGAACACGAATAAATATATTAAGTCACGATCGATAACTAATTAAAACACGTACAACACGAACACGAGAACACACTTATTAATTAGACACGGAAAATGTTCGGGTTACCCCATGTGGGCCCCATACCCATGAAATTTAGAAGGAAAAGGGCCTAGCCCATCAATTTTTACTAAAACATAGAATTAGGAAATCTTGTGTCATTTATCACAAAACAAGAAAAATAACAAAACCCTAATTCTTTCTCCTTTGTTCTTTTGGCCGCCACTTTTTATCACAACAAGGAGTGATTCGGTTTGATTTTAACCTTGGAATTTTTACAATGATCGTTGTGTGTTCGTCCTTGATTGATCCACGCATTCGGTATAACCTTTTTAACCCTTTTCTTTTATGTTTTGATTTAATAAATTACATAAGATCATGATGTTTTTAAAAACTAATTAAAAACATTTATTAAACATGTCTATGATTATGGGGTAGATCAAAACAAGGGTTTTTAGGGGTGGTTGTCTAGCCGACGCCTAAACCGAACCCCTAAGGGGTCTCGGCTTGGCTTGTGAACCACCACCGAGACCTCATGGTCTCGGTTTGGTGGTGTGGGTCCCACGGCAGCAGCAAACAGGGGAGAACCCCGAAGTGGTTCGGGGTATGGTGTTGATTACGGGTCTGGTTCATGGTTTCTAGTCACGATCTGGTTCATGGTTTATGTTAAGGTTATGATTTTAATAATTATATGTTAAGATTAAATTAATAAAACATGACATATTAATTTAATAAAACATGACTTAGGTTATAATTTATTTATTAGATCACGGAATTTTTAACCTAGGTATTTGTTAGAAATACGTTTTTACGTATATTAGAAGTATCGGTCACTCCACAATATTATTTATCTTGTAATAGCTCGTAGTTAGAGTATGCTTATTAAGTTAAGTAAGAACCGGTCCATGGGCTTGTCATGGGCCGGCCCAAGTCCAAATAAGGCCTTGGAAGTATAACTACCTCTTTCCTCCTTGGAAAGGGGTTGGTTGTTGTTCACTTTCTAGTTTCCACTTAATAAAATACACATAGTTTTCTCTCACTTTCTCTCTCTAGTTTCTCTCTCTAGAAAACATCAACCCACTTCATAGATTCATAGGTTATCAAGATTCTACATTTGGTATCAAGAGCTATGGGGTGATTTAAGGTAATGATTTATGTTATCTTTTAGTTTTTGATTGTATTAGTGTTCTTTAAGAAGATCATCTTGATTATTGGAGTTTTTGGTGTTTTTGTGATTGGGATTAGTTGATAAGTATTAGTTTTTACTTATTATAGTTGAAATCACAAAACTTTTTGGGTTATTTGGTAAAAATCTGGGCTTATTCATCATTTTTTGATCGACTGTTCATACTCGTACAAGTTTCTGATTACCCAGCAAAAGTTCCGAACCAAAAACTTCCGGACCAAAAAGTTCCGGATCAACCAAAGTTCCGGATCAAAAGTTCCGAACGAAAAGTTCCGGATCAACAAAAGTTCCGAACGAAAAGTTCCGGATCAACAAAAGTTCCGGATCAAGGAAGTTCCGAACCAAAAGTTCCGGATCGAGGAAAGTTCCGGATCAAGGAAGTTCCGAACCAAAAGTTCTGGATCAAGGAAAGTTCCGGATCAAGGAGAAAGTGTTGATCCCAAACTTAGATCGATTAAGCTTTTTGTATACGAGATTAGATCAAGTACTACACGTAGAGAAACCTTTGCTTATGAATGAAGTAACAAAGTGTTATGCGGAATTAACACTTGATCTAAAACACAATGATGTTAAACAAACTTTCACTTGTATTAGAATAATCGTACTTGGTTACAATGAAAGAGCTTAACAATCGAAAACTTATGAAAAACTGATATTTAACTTTAACCTAAAAGATCTTCTTTTATAGAACAAGAAGTCTTGTACAATAAGCTACGAATCAACTATTCTAGGTAAAGATAAACATAGAAAATACATTGTCGTCTCTATCCTTACTAGAAGTATTCTAGAATATAATAAACGTGTAGCTCACATCTTCCATCAGTGCTTGTCTTCAATCTGTCAACGCTTGACTTTAACTTGTCAACGCTTATGCTATCAGCGCTCACTTTGCTCTTGTCAACGCTTGAGTTGTTCTTGTCAGCGTTCAAGTGTTCTGGCCTAAATTTATTCCCAACAATCCTCCCCTAAACTTGATATCCACTCTTATGATCAAGTTTCTGAATAAACATTAAGAACTTGGAGGAGTCTGACAAACCTTATCATATTGGTGATAAATAAATCTGATCAAATTCTTTGCCACGTCACTTGTATAGTCTATCTCCAACTGGGTGTCCTTCATCTTCTCCAAAACAGCCTTGGATATGAAATACTGAGCATCTACAAGTAAATACTCAGCAAACTTTGTAGAACTCAAATGGTATACACCTGCAGCTGAATATAACCTCCATTGAAGACCACTGAGGTCATCTTCAAGATCCTTCCATATTTCAGGATCTTCTTCTTTTGTCCCACACATTCTTTTGAATGTGGTCCAAAGTTTTATTCCATTGGCTGAAGTTGGTGCTTCAGCCTCATACTTGGTCTCTAGCAACCTCCAAAGGTCCACCAAGTCTTCTCTGTCACAACTTGCAAATAAAGATATGAGAGTGGTAAAAGTGTGTACCTCCTTGCCAAATCTTCCAATTTTCCAGAATCCACATTCATCTTCATCATAACTCACAATTGGATTCCTGGAATCTAGTGGTAACACATGCACCATATCTGAAGCTTCTAATGGGGAGAGCTTGAGGCTCTTTCTAATGATTGCTTCACTTGGATATAGTTGATTCATATCTTTTGGAAACTCAAGAATAAATCCCTTCTTTACTGGTCTAGGAACTATCATAGCTTTCTTGATTGCCATCTCTTCTGCAAGTTGCTCCTTTCTTTCATCTGAAAGAAGTCTGAAAGTGTTTTCTTCTTGCACTTTCACCCAAATAGGATAAGCCCTATGTTCCAACTCATCAAATGTCAAAGCCTTCAGCTTCTGATGTGTCCATCCAACTCCATGACATTTGAGCAACATAAAGTAGAGCTTCCTTCTATCCCTTTTCAACTCAGAGAGAATGTTGCTTGCCTTGTACTTCAGCATCACCTTACAATCCTTCTGAACTCTAAGAAGAATTTCCAAACCCCATATCTGATCTGAAATGGTCAAGTCTGGATTATCCATACAGCTTTCTTCCCAAGAATTGTACATCTGAACTACCTCTGGCATATCAAAATCAATCTGCAACTTTAAATCTCTCAGCTTTTCCCTAGCAAGCTCATCACCATACTCAAGTCTTTCTGGTTCAACAATCATCACACTTGAATCTGAGCTAGCTTCATCACTTTCTTCTTCAGAAGTCACAACAAATGGTGACTTTTCCTTTTCACCTTGTTCTATCATTTGCTCAGCCAATCTTCTATCAAATTCAACCTGAGCTGCATTCTTTGGAACAATTTCTTCTACCAACTTACCCTTACCCTTATCTGTTGGTGCAATTGTTGGTAGGGTAGATGATAATACCTGAGTAGGAACATCTTTGATGATAGATGATGACTGGAATACATCACCTCCATATGCAGATCTGTCAACGCCCAAATTTCCTCTATCAGCGCCCAAAATACTTCTGTCAGCGTCCAAACTTGCCTTATCAACGCTCAAATATTTTCCCTCAGCGCCTTGTGTAACCTCTCTCAACATATCTGTAAATGATAAATTTAAATTGGTTGGAGAGATCAAGGACGTATCAAAACCTGTTTGTTCCTTCAAAGTAGTAAGAGCTTCAGCAACATCCAATGATTGACCATCTTGACTGCTCTTATCACTCAGATTTCTGTGATCTTCCTCCCCTTTGGAAGACTCCTCCATACCTCCCCTTGAATGAGCACTCTCCAAAACAACAATCCTCTCCCTCAATTCCTTGAGTTCAAGGCCTTGGTTACTGACAATTTGTACTAAGTCTGCATTTTGCTTTTGCAAGCTAATGCAGACAGCCGTCAATTCCAAAAGCGTCATTGGTTCCAGTCTGCCCTCTTCCAAAATGGGGATTTGACCTCCCAAGTCAGGTTCATTGGGCATGGATGAGGACTTAATGATGGTGGGACTGCCTTGGCCAGCTGCTAAGCCAGAACCAATAGTCCCAGCCTCATCCAGGTCACCAGCCACACTTGTGGTGGTGGTTCTCTCTGCTTCATGGCTAGGACCACCAGAGGAGAACACTCCAGCAGTCCTTTGGCGTTTAATCAACCTATATTCAGGTGGTGTGGAAGATGGTGTAGAAGAAGGTGTAGATGTGGGTTGGTTAAGGGGTGTTTGGGATTGTGATGGTTGGGTGTCAGTGGTGGAAATAGGCACATCAACGCCCACATTAGATGTGTCAGCGTCGAAGGGATTTTGGTCTATTTGCATTTGGTCAGGTGAGGGTAAAGGTTCAGGGATAGGTTCAAGTTGTGGGTGAGGGTCAATATGAGGTTGGGGGTCTGGTTGGGGTTGTACTGCTGCAATAACAGCAAGCATGGCTGGGGTTAAAGGTAGGTCTCTATGAGGTGGTGAATTCATCTTGGTAAAAATAGCCTTCTTTTGTTCAGGGATCTTATAAAAATCATTGTGATCCCTGGAACAATATCTTTGAGCATCAAAAATCATTTGCAGAAAACGGGGATAAGCTAAAGTCATTTTTGTCCCCTTGTTTTTACACATTCCTTCAAAAATCATTTTAGACCAGTTATATTTTTGCCCTGTTGCAATACACACAATAGCAGTTGCAATGGATCTATTGATCTCATTGTGTGCAGTACATTTGGGACTCAAACATTGAAGGAGAATGTGAATTAGGTACTTCCAGGCTGGGGGAAATTCCTGCTTATGGTACTTATTAAGAGTACCTTCATCAGGAATAGGGTATCCCAAAGCCCTAAGCCCTTGTTCTATTTCAGATATGGGAAGAATGGTTACACCATCAGCATCATCAAGATGCAAGGCCTGGCGTACCAAGGCCTCAGTAACCACCCAAGGTCTCCCATGTACAATAGAAGTCAATGTGGTCACTCCATTAACTGTTGAGGAACTTACAGTGTTCCAAAACTGTTTAATGTGTGTGACTGGAATGAGTGGTGCATGAGAAAGAGCATACCTTAATGGGGATGCGTTCAAATACTCCACCATCTGTGTGTATTGAGGGAACAAAGTATTATCAGCAACAAGATAAGCAATCATGTTGTGTTGAGACTTGAACCCCAAATCCAATTCTGCTGAGTTAAATCTTGGTGCCATTGATGAAAGCTGTTAATTTGAAGTATAAAAGATGAAGGTTGATAAGAGAAAAGTGTTAGACAAGAATTATAGATACCCTGTTTAAAATAGGAGCCAAATTTATAGGAGTGGATGAATGCATGTGATTGGCCCAAAAATAGGCAAAGATTTTCAAAAATCAATCATAAAAATATTGAAAAAGTTTATAAGTTATCTCATGCATTTAATGAAAGTAACAACTCCTAAAATTACGGCTTGAAAAAAAATAACAACTGGGTAGGTCCCATTGTTTGTCAACGGTCAAATATAACCCATCAACGCCCAACGGCTATAATCTTGTCAACGTTCGCCTAAAGCCATGTCAGCGTCCATTTTGGTCACAACAACGCTTGGAAAAATCTTGTCAGCGTCCAAAAATAAAATTGTTTTAAAAAGTGAAAAATGACCTTAACAAGTAATTTATCCTAGAGAAGATAACCAAAAGCTGATAATTATCATAGGGCGGCAAGCACTGTCTAGTTATGCACACTTGCATAAGCAAGATAGACATAACAGTCCTCTAGTGTCCCTTGCTAACCAAAATTCTTAACAACCAAGTTACCTTATAAAATCCTTGTTACTCCCAGGTAAAACCCATATCAAAATGATTCCCAAGTCTCCCAACAGACCACAACCAATTCTAGGCCAAAAATGTCTTGGCAGCATGCAAAGTTGATATACTATGCATGCTACAGTGCCTCATGGTTTAGTAAAACTAACCCATACTCACCTGTGGACACAATCTAGAATTGTGATGAGAGTATCATATGGATACCCAAAAATCCTAAAGGTTCCTTAAACCTCCCCTCAAACTATGATACATGAGTTCTCAAAAATATATATGAACATTAAAAATTTATGTCAAGATAGGAATATAAATATTCCAACCATCATCCATAAACAAAACATGTCCAAATAGCTCTTCAAAGATCCATAAGCAACTCTGTATCCAATGGTATAAAGCTACCACCTACCTACACATTTAGATGAAAACCACAAAACTAACATTTGTTGCTGACAGCGTCCCGACAACACTTGTCAGCGTTGAAGGAACTCTTGTCAGCGTTAGACAATAATATCTCCAACAACGGCAAAATAACACTTGACAGCGTTACATTTACCTTTGTCAGTGTTAGAAAAATAAAGTGGAAAATCTAAATCATCACTAAGACCAATAACAATGCATTATCCTGTACATACTTTTACAAAAAGGTTCCAAAACACATATTAAGAGAGATTAACCATTCCAATATTTGTTACCAAATATTGAAATCTTCCAGCATCAAAAGGTTTAGTTAATAAATCAGCCACATTATCTTATGTATCTACCCTATCTGGTTGTATTAAACCTTTCTCAAAGCAATCTCTTATAAAATGATGTCTAATTTCTATGTGTTTGGTTTTAGAATGATGTACAGGATTTTTAATAATGCATAAAGTACTGTTATTGTCTACAAAAATCTTGGTATGCATAAAATTATACCCATAATCCAACAGCTGGTTCTGAATCCATAAGACTTGTCCACAACAAGCAGCTGCTGCAACATATTCTGCTTCAGTTGTAGAGTTTGCCACCACTGTTTGTTTCTTGCATTGCCAAGATATCAATCTGCTCCCAAGAAATTGGCATCCACCAGTTGTGGATTTCCTATCAAACTTGTCACCACCATAGTCACTGTCTGAATATGCAATAAGGTCCAAGGGAGAATCTTTTGGGTACCACAATCCAAGATCTGGATAACATCTTAGGTACCTAAAAATTCTCTTCACAGCAAAAAGGTGACATTCTTTGGGAGTCACTTGATGGCGTGCACATGCACACACAGCAAACATGATGTCAGGTCTTGAGGCTGTAAGATACATCAATGATCCAATCATTGATCTATAGTGCCTAACATCCACATCCTTTCCAGCTCCAATTTTTCCCCAAGGGTGTTGCCTATCCATAGGAGTGGAAGCCTCCTTCTCATGTGGAGAAAAACCATATTTCTTCAAGATTTCAGCTACATACTTGTCTTGGGAGATGAAGATACCATCTTCTTTCTGCTGAACTTGTAACCCTAGAAAGAAGTTCATCTCACCCATTGCACTCATCTTGAATTTATCTGTCATGAGCTTGGAAAAGTCCTCACTCATTTTTGGATCAGTAGACCCAAAAATGATATCATCAACATAGACCTGCACAAGCAACACATGTTTTCCTTTCTTCTTTGTAAACAAGGTCTGATCTATGGTGCCCCTTTTGAAACCATTTTCCACCAAGTAGGTGGACAATGTACCATACCATGCTCTTGGGGCTTGATGAAGTCCATACATTGCTTTCTTCACTCTATAAACCTTGTCTGGATTTTCAGGATCTTCAAAACCAGGAGGTTGCATGACATATACTTCCTCAACAATTGTTCCATAGAGGAAAGCACTCTTCACATCCATTTGGTAAACAGTAAAATTCATACAAGAGGCATAAGCTAGAAAAATTCTTATAGCTTCAATTCTTGCAACTGGTGCAAAAACTTCTTCATAATCAATTCCTTCCTCTTGTGTATATCCCTGAGCTACCAAACGTGCCTTGTTTCTGACCACAATGCCTCTTTCATCTTTCTTGTTCCTTAGAACCCATCTTGTCCCAATTGGTCTCACATATCTAGGACAATCAACCAGCTCCCAAACATCCTGTATAGCAAATTGGTGAAGCTCATCCTGCATTGCTTCCACCCAACTTGGTTCTTTGAGAGCATCAAAAATCTTCTTGGGTTCTTCCTGTGACAGAAAACAGGCAAACAAACATGCTTGTACAAGAGGGGTATCAACCTTCTTGTGTATATTGGCAATAAATCCACCAAGACCTTGATGGGATCTTCTTGTCTGAACTGGAGCCATAACATCACCAATGATTTGAGATGTGGGGTGATCCTTAGCTGTGGAAGTGAGAACTCCTCCTTCAAAAAGTCTGGTGTCCTCAACTTCACGCTCCATGTTGCCAATATCTTCTTCCTCAGATTCTTCTTGAGCAACAGAAATCTCTTCATGAACATTGGAAGGTCCACCCTGTTCAAAATGGGAAGAGAAAAGCTGTGTAAAGGTGTCTCCAAAGTCTGATCCTTGTTTGTCAGCGCTTGGGCTAACAACGCTTGAACTGTTGTTGTCAGCGTTGGAGCCATCAGCGTCTGAATTGGTCGTGTCAGCGCTTGATTTCCCTTTGTCAGCGCCTGAAGAATCATGCATGTTTGTATTTGGTGGTATTTGAACACCACCATTATCTTTCCTAGCAGCAGTAGCAGCAGCATAATACTCATCTGTCCATATAGGAAGTGTAACAAATTCTTGTGTGGGAGATGATTTAACTGCTGGTGGTCCATCCTCCTTAGCAACCTGTATACCTGAAACATTACCAATTCTCTTTTCCAAAACACTTGAAGTTACCTTCACAATGTCTGGATCAGTAACAGGCATATAATTTAAAGCTCTAGATAAAGGTTCTAAGTCAAACAACCAATTTGGACCACTCTCAGGATCACTAGGTTTACTCTCTAAAAACCTAACATGTACTTTTTCAAGTATACGTTTTTCCTTTTTAATGTAAACCCTATATCCTTTACTCTGCACTGAATAACCCATGAAGTAGCCTTCATCACCTTTTGAATCAAATTTACCTAGGGCCTCACTAGTTTCTAGAACAACTACATGACATCCAAAAGGCTTGAGAAAGCCAATATTGGGCTTCCTTCCCCAAAGTAATTCATAAGGTGTCTTATTATGTATCTTGTTGACCAATGCCCTATTTTGAACATAACAAGCTGTGTTAACAGCTTCAGCCCAAAAGGCTATAGGAAAGTGGGCATCAGCCAACATGGTTCTGGCTGCTTCAATAAGGGTCCTATTCTTCCTTTCAGCAACCCCATTTTGCTGTGGGGTTCTAGCTATGCTAAACTGCCTAGTAATCCCTTTCTTGGCACAAAAATCATCTAGCAATTGATTTCTAAACTCACCCCCATTGTCACTTCTAATAATTTTGACCTCATTACCATTTTTCTTCTCAATTTGAGTAATGAAGTTAATCAGACTTTGGGCAGTTTCACTTTTCTTGGCTAAAAAGAAAGTCCATGTAAACCTGGAATAATCATCAGTGATAACAAAACAATATGATTTACCCTTCAAACTTTCTATATTAGTTGGACCAAAGAGGTCCATATGCAATAAGTGAAGTGGTTTAGAACTAGAGTGCACCTGTTTAGACCTGAATGAGACCTTGTGCTGCTTGCCCTTAAGACATGCAACACAAGAGTGGTCATTTTGGAAAGCCTTTTCAGGCAAACCATCAACTAAACCAAGCCTCACAAGTCTATTGATATTCTTAAAGTTTATGTGCCCTAGTCTCCTGTGCCAAAGATTACTTTCATCTACTGAGGCTTTAGCATACAGACATGACATTTTATTATTTATCTTAATTCCATTAAGATTCACATTATATATGTCTTTATGCCTTGGTGTTCTAAAATCTATGTATTTTTCCTCAGGGAGCTTATAATCTTTGCTTAACACCAAGCACTCAGTATCTGTGAAAAGAACCTTATTTTTGTTATCACACACTTGTGATACACTAAACAAATTATAATCCAGTTCTTTTACCAGGAAGACATTCTCAAATCGTAGATTGTTAGTGACAAGGGTTCCTTTTCCTGTGATTGTTCCATAGCCCCCTCCAAAGTATACCTTGTCACCATCTTGAATAGGAGAGAAATTGGTCAGATAGTCTTCCTTTCCTGTCATGTGCCTTGAGCATCCACTATCCCAGTATCCATAATCATTGATCTTCTTCTGAATGCCCTGCACATAAAGAAAACACATTAGTTTTCTTTGGGAACCCAAGCCTTGGAAGACTTGGATTCATTTGGTTGTTCAACAAGAACAGACTTGGTTCTCATAACAACCCCATTTTCATCCCTGTTTGAATGAAATTCCCAGTTAACCCCAATTGGTGTTGACAATGCCTTTGAAATATAATGAAACCTGTTGCATGTCATAGAAATACCAGTAGAATTAGGGTTTTGGTCTTGTTTTGGTCTCCATGTTAAGCTAGTAGAAGCTTTAGACCTATTTCCCTGTGGTTGCAAATACCTAGGTTTAGCAGTGTGACTGTCAGCGCTGAAATTTCTCTTGTCAGCGCCCCGATTGCTCTTATCAGCATTGAACCTAGGGTTTGCTACAGGAACCCATTGCCTATTTGACCAAGTGTTTGACTTTTGAAAAGGTCTTAGGCCTTGTGTGTTAGACCCTCTAGAAAAGAATGGGGCAGGTCTAACAACTTGTGAACTTTTGTTCACAAAGATATTGGGTCTGACAGTGTTTGACCTATGTTGACTTTTGTCAGCGCTGAAATGGTTCCTATCAGCGTTGACATTGGAAGCGTTGACACATTTGTATGCCAAATGTGAGAAGCTACCACATGTGTAACAAGCTTTTCTAGACATAGTCTTAGGTCTAGAAGCAAAGAAGCCTGTTCCATGATTACTTACTTGGCTTTTTGGTGACCTAGTATTCCTATACATCTCTGCATACTTAACACTAGGTTTTCTAACAGTTTGTGGGCCAAGGTCAACAGCTTTGCCAGTGGTAGGGTGTGTGATCTTAATAAGTTTAGGATCAAGGCTCTTGATTGGTGTGGGCTCATTTGGACTTTCACACAACAACCCTCCCTTAACAAACAAGGTGTGGTTAGCTTTCTTCCACTCATCTAGGTCAGTCAGCTTTTGCTTGTATTCCTCAACTGGGGAAGTCACTCTAGGTGGAGGAATGAATTCCTCCTCTTGGCATTCTGGCAAGCCAGTCCAAGATAAGTCCTTTGATTGGACACCATAGAAATCCCCAGCTGGTGGTGGAACACCAGTATAGTTATTCATCCCAATCCCACTCATATCCTTAGAGTCTCTTTGTTTACTAACACACTCTCCTAGGGATTGTGTGGCCTTATCAAATCTCTGGATTTTAAGACTCACATTATCTTTATTTTTGTTAGCCTCCTCTAACTGAGCTATCAAATCAAGATTAACCCTATTTACTATATCTTGAACATCCTTACTCTGATGTAACTCATGTTTTAAGATATTTATTTGATCCTTTAAATCAAACTCCATTTTCTTATACTCAGCTACTGTCTTTTCTGTTTGGGTAAGAGCAATTTGATAATTAGATACTTTGCATCTTTCAGTACTTGCCTCATCTAATAATTTAACTATCTCTTGTTTTAGTTTTTCAGTATTTAAACGACAACCCTTAGAACAGAAAGCATCATCATATACCTCATTATCTGATGAAGAGGAGGAGTGTGCCATGAGAGCATATTCAGCATGCTCTTCTTTAACTTCAGCAACCAAAGCTCTGTCCTCTTCCTCATTCTTAGCCATCCAGCTCCAGTCCCATTCTCCAACTCCATCAATTTGTTGAACAGCAACCATTGCCTTGGGATCTGGGCTCTTAATCATTTGGCTTGAAGGCTTCCCAGCATCAGATCTTCTTGGAGATCTACACTCCCTCATAAAGTGCCCCATCCTATGACAGTTGTAGCACTCAACCTTGGACTTGTCAAATCCAGCAACATCCTTAGCATTAAAGGTCATCTTCTTCTTGAACCTTTTATTGAACCTGTTTGCTCTTAAGCTTACAAGAGCCATAGTCCACTTGATGTCCATCTCTTCCAATTGTTCATCACTTATCTGCTCAAGATCTTCATATGTAATCCTTGAATCACTGGGCAAAGAAGCAATGAATGCACACACAGTATCTAGATCAAAACCAGCAGGTTTAATTCTATCAGCGCCATGATTGTGTGTGTCAGCGCTTGAGTATAAAGCATTGACAGGATATGATCCAGCGCTGACAGGCTGAGATCCAGCATTGACACATTGAGATCCAGTGGCTGGATGTCCATAGAAGTTCATGGAATCAAATTGACCTTCACTTTGTGAGAAGAAGGCCATGTTGCTACTGGAAGATTTATTATCACTATCCAATTGCCATTCATTCTCCAACAGTCTTAGTTTGTTGAAGATGTCATCAAACCTGGAAGTCTTGTGGGTATTATTGACAAGAATGGATCTTGTCTCAATCTTCCATACATCACCAAGGCTTTTGAGAAAAGTAGCATTCAATTCAGGGTCATCAATCTGTGTTCCCATGAAGGAAAGTTGACTTGTGATGTCTAGAAGTCTACTTCTCACACTGCTGAGATTTTCATTGGGTTGAGCTTTAAAGACAGCATACTCATGCAAGAGTTGCTTTTTCTTTTCTTCTTTTGTGTCAGCATTGCCACCATATGCTACTTCAAGAGCTTCCCAAAGCTCTTTTGCAGACTCAAAGCGTTTGTACTTGTGCTGATTCTCATGACCTAGGGCATGTTTCAAGATGTTCAAGATTTTCATGTCCACCCTCTTCTTGGCTATATCTTCAACAGCTACAGCTCTCCCATCTCCAGGCTTTTCCACCTTATCAGCTTCAGGACAATTAGGAACAGCTGTCCTTGTGGCAATTGCAGCAGTAATCTTTGCTGCTTTATCGAATGTGTTCCCATATTCGATAATCTCCCAAAGAGTGTAGTCATGAATAGCTATGTATTGCTCAAAATTGGACTTCCAAAGCTCAAAGTTCCTGGCATCAAACATGGGAATTTTGATACTAGGGTTTGAGGAGTTGTTTTGTAGCAAAGCAGCAGGTTGATCTGTGCCAGACATGATGTTTGTAGGGTTTTGAGAATTTTAGGGTTTTTAGGGTTTTTGGTGTTTTAGGGTTCTTGCGTTACTTAAAGATCAAAAGTTTCTCAACAAGCTCTGATACCACTTGTTGATCCCAAACTTAGATCGATTAAGCTTTGTGTATACGAGATTAGATCAAGTACTACACGTAGAGAAACCTTTGCTTATGAATGAAGTAACAAAGTGTTATGCGGAATTAACACTTGATCTAAAACACAATGATGTTAAACAAACTTTCACTTGTATTAGAATAATCGTACTTGGTTACAATGAAAGAGTTTAACAATCGAAAACTTATGAAAAACTGATATTTAACTTTAACCTAAAAGATCTTCTTTTATAGAACAAGAAGTCTTGTACAATAAGCTACGAATCAACTATTCTAGGTAAAGATAAACATAGAAAATACATTGTCGTCTCTATCCTTACTAGAAGTATTCTAGAATATAATAAACGTGTAGCTCACATCTTCCATCAGTGCTTGTCTTCAATCTGTCAACGCTTGACTTTAACTTGTCAACGCTTATGCTATCAGTGCTCACTTTGCTCTTGTCAACGCTTGAGTTGTTCTTGTCAGCGTTCAAGTGTTCTGGCCTAAATTTATTCCCAACAGAAAGTTCCGGATCAAGGAAAGTTCCGGATCAAGGGAAAAGTTCCGGATCAAGGGAAAGTTCCGAATCAAGACTTCCGAACCAAAAGTTCCGAATCAAGGTATTCCAAGCCAAATCTTCCGAATCAACAAAAAGTTCCGAATCAAGGGTTATTTTACTTGTTTTTTCGACGATTTTTTAGAGGATTTAATCTTGGTTTCTTACAACAAAAACTCAACACAATTCACAAGCTTTACCTCACTGCTCGATCAACCGATAATCTTTGTCTCTTTGAAGTGAACAAAATGAATCCGAATTCAGTAATGCCTCAGATGACATCACTTACGGATATTTACGTCATTACGGGAACGGATAATCGCCCGCCAATGCTCATCAAAGAAGTTTTTGAAGCATGGCAAGGCCGGATGATGTCTTACCTTAAGGGAAAACCAGTATATGGGAGGCTTATGGTCAAGTCAATTTTAAATGGTCCACTTGACTATGGTACCATCGTGGTTAACAACGTGACTCGACCACGAGAATTTGAAGAACTCACTCCAGCTCAACAACTTGTTGCAGATGCAGACGAAAGAGCTCTTCAAACCATTCTCCAAGCCCTTCCACATGACATCTATCGAATGGTAAGTCAGTATACGGTGGCAAAGGATTTATGGGAACGTCTTAAGGTGTTGCTACAAGGTACGTCTCTCACCAAACAGGAAAGGGAATGTCAGTTGTATGATCTGTTTGATAGATTCACGTATAACCCAGGGGAAACGCTTCACGATTATTACTTCAGATTCACCACACTCATGAATGATCTGAATGTATACAATCTCGTGATTGCTCCATTCCAGGTTAACACCAAATTCTTGAATACTTTACCTCAAGCTGAATGGGGTGAGTATATTACCGATGTTAAGTTAACCAGGGATTTGCATAAGTGCAATTTGGATCAACTATATGCTTTTCTTCAGCAGCATGAGAAACATGTGATCATGCACCGTTCGCCTCGAGGTATGTACCCTGATTCATTAGCTTTGATGGCGAATCAACCAAGCTTGTCTCACAACAACACTCCTTATATCTTGGGACATCAAGCCTATCATCCATCACCTTACATGACACCAAACTTTCCCCAATACTCGATTCTACCACAACCACCCACCTCACATCAGCAACAATATCGGTTTAATGCACCTTCACCACACTATGCTTCACAACATCACCCAGCAAGCATTGCACCTTATGCTCAGTCCTCATATTCTTCTTATCAAGAGAATGCAGCATATCCAACAAGCTACCCTGATCAAATGAGTATTCCTTCTAGTGATTATGCAGTTCAACAAGACCAAGCTATGTACTGTGATGATGAGGAAGTCCCCATTCTTGTATTCAAACAAGGAGCTGACCCAGTTGAAGTGTTAACCACTATGTCTGCTTATCTCACAAGGACATTAAGCAAACGAGGATTTAGAGGATCAGCTCCTACTAACAATCAGTTGAGGAATTCATCCAATTCTCACCAACAAGCTACTATTGAGAATGGCAGGGTAATGGTTCAACCTATTCAACCATATCAGGGGAGACCTACTACATCAAACACCAATGCTCGCACGGTCAATCCTGCTCCAATGGTCAACACTCCTCCACGGGCTAATTCTACAGGCAAGTTGAGAATGATTACATGCTACAACTGCAAGGAAGAAGGTCACATGTCCAGGGATTGCAAGAAACCCAAGAGGAGAAGGGATGGTCAATGGTTTGCAGAGAAGATTTATCTGGTGAATGCTCAGGCACAAGGAAGGGAACTTGATGAAGAGGAGCTTGCATTTCTTGCTGATCCAGGGATTGCTGAACAAGACACTGTCACCACACAGAATGCAGCATACCAAGCAGATGATCTCGATGCGTATGACTCAGACTGTGATGAATTTCAATCTGCAAAGGCTGCTCTCATGGCAACTATCTCCAGCTTAGGGCCAGAAAAGAGATCTGAGGTACTTTTAATTGAACTTTTAATTTTGTCCTTTTTTATTTTTTAATCAATTTTACCACTTTAATTTTTTTATTATTATTGATTTTCGTTTATCCATTTTCGTTTTTTTATCCAGTTTTTCATACAGTGTTCTATAATTTTTTTTAATTATTTTATTTTATTTTTTTATATAATCAGTTTTTTTTTTATATATTTTTCTGTCAATTTTTGGTCATCTGCTTATTTTTGGTCATCTGTCAATTCAGTCCCAACAAAACTGTCAAAACTGATTCTAAAGTTCCAACAAAACTGTCCAAATTTGTCCAACAATACATATAGCAAAAGTTCCGTTTCAAATTCACAAGTTTCGTATCAAATTCAAATGTTCCGAATCAATCTCTAAGTTCCGAATCAAACCCAAAAAAGTTCCGGGTGAACGAAACTTCCGGGTGAAGAAAATGTTCCGGGTGAAGACAAAAAGTTCCGGATGAAGAAAAAACTTCCGACTCAATTTTTGAAAACTTCCGAATCAATTTTTGAAAAACTTCCGATTCGGAACTCTTCCGAATGAATGAAAAGTTCCGAATGAAACCATTTCAAACATAACGGACAAATTTTCGACTCAACATTCAAATCAACTCACACCTATCACGACTCATTTACCCACCCTCTCAACTCTCGACCCTTCTGACTATTTACAGACTTAACAACACCTCTTCACAAAATCTTGACTTGACACAAACACAACACCATCACCAACCGACACCCTCTCGACCCATAATCTCTCGACATCTCTCAACACAAATCAACCCCTCGCCTCACCTCTCGACATCTCGACCCATCCTAAACTGCACAACATCCTCCCCTCACCGAACCATACCCTCGAACTCCCTCACATCAAACAACCTCAACAGACCCTCTCATCCAAACCTCTCATCCTCTCATCACCAACTCATCCTCGCATAGACTCTCGACACACCAACAACTATAACTCAACTTCACCAAAAAACCAAGACTCAAATCCCTATCAAATCCACACCCTCTCACACCCTCCCCTCACCAAAACACTCGACACCCATCCCACCCTTACCTCGACACATCAGAACCCAAAACTCTCGTCTTTCAACTCATACAAACACTCGACTCCCAAACACACCAGAAGGACTCTACAGAAGAGAGAGAGACTCAACAAAAACTTAAATTAGAAAACCTTACCCGAGACCAATTTTTAATTGATCTTGCAGCCATAAAAACATTGTGTTACGGGATTCGTTTGATCAAGAGATTGGAGAGTTTAGTTTGGTTACTGAGTGTATTAAGATTAGAAGGAGTTTGGGTTCGTATCAAAAGATTGGACAGAGTATTGAGTGAGTTATATACGGTGGAGTTTTGATTGAGGAGATTTAATTGAGGTTATTTGAGGCTGCGTTTTGGTTACTGTATTTGTGAAGAGAGAGAGAGACATTGACGGAGGAAATAAAGTTTTTGAGATTTAGAAAGAAAGTTAAGAGAGAAGAGAGATTAGGTTTGTGTATAACTAGAACTTGGGAACAGAGCTGAGTGGGCGGATATAACTAGGCTTGACGAGTATTTTTTTTTATTTAAATGTGACGGAGAAATCTAGATATGTGAGAAGTGTGATATAACACGTGTGTGGTGTTTATCTATAGCTTATATCTCAACCGTGTCTACTTTAAAATATCAGATTTTTTATAGTTTTAAAATATCAGATTTTATTTCCTTTTTATTAAACGTTTGTTAATAAAAGTTTGTGAGTTTTCACGTTTTATTAAGTAAAAGTTTTTTTTTTGTTAAGTTATTTTTTCACGTTTTATTAACAAAATTTCATTTTTATATAGTTTAAAGTTTTTTTTAGTTTAGTTAATTTAGTATTTTTGTCAACTAACATTTGTCACTTTTGAATTTTTGTTTAGTAAATTTTGTTTATTAATCTTCGGTACATCGTATTGAGGCGGGTATTCCGAAAGATCTAAAGTGGTAAAATATTTTTAGAGTGAGCTGAGTTTGAATTGGTCCCCTGTTTATTTTATCAACATTTGAGCCATTATAAATTGTTGAGCCGAGAAAAGAGTTACATCATCAATCGAGGATTATTATTTTTTTTAGATTTACTTCGGATCTTTTGTTGGTATTGTTATATCCACAATCATTTGTTATCGAATATTCAATGGATTCACTCGATTCAACATGTCAAAAGGGAGAAGTACATAAAATGCAAGACAAAGTTAGTGAAAATGGCATCACTTCATTTCAACTACTTCAGTCTCATCTTGTCACTCTTTCGAGGATTCAAGGAGGGAGCGAATTTGTGACAATCTTTGGACAAGATCGTCATATATTCATCGACTCAATCTTCACCACTTTGACCCAACTCGCCGAGCAACTCAACCATAACAACTTTAATCACTCTGCATCGGCACTTGCATATAAGGCTCTTGTGACACACCTCACGCCTTTCCTCCAATATAATATCATCAAGCCTGAAAGTTCAATGATTTGCCAATCGTTTCTTCGAGATACACATACCGAGCTTCGAGTTTTCCGTGATACGATTTTGAAACTCATGTCATCGGTCTCGTCTTCGATATATCAAAGATCACAACTTCAGCAAGTGTATGTTAATGGAGTGCAAGAATCAATGACGCAGATGCAAGAGGATAATGGTCATACGGTTGACAACTTGGAGCCTAACGATGGCACGAGCACAGAATCAGGAGGACAACATGATGCCAGTGGCACGTCAGGGAATGTTCACGAGATTTCTCTTGATGACACCTTACCCATTTATGACGCAGAGCCTGCAAACATGGTACAATGTAATGTTGTTTATGATGTATATGCTGATGATATGCCGCATATTGAGGATTCTGAACCTAATTATGACAAACATGGGATGGAAACGAGTGATAGCAATACCACTTCTGATTCATCCGATGTAAGTCATAATGGGGGAGAGATTGTTCAAAATGCTAAACATCATGATAATTATCCTATAACTCCTTCATTGACTACTTCTGATTCCAAGATTAAAGAGCTCGAAACGATCGTAGCTCGGCAATCAAAAGATCTTGAGGATGCCAAACTTGAATTTTCTAAGAAAACGAACAAATTTGAAACATATTTTGAAAAACTTGAAAAATCAAATGTTGTTCTTGAAAGAAAATTGGATCAAAAAGTGTTAGATTCTAAAGCTGAAAAGGATAATCTTTTGAAACAAATTCAACTGCTTGAATCTAAGTTGGCATCCCAAGATAACTTACTCAAAGTGAATGAGAGTTTAAAGGCCCAAGTACAGGAAAAGGTTTTTGCTATAGCCGCGTTGAAAAACGAGTTAAGGAAAAGTAAAGGACCTAGTGTGGACACTAAGCTTGAAAAACCATCAATCTTGGGGAAACCGCCTACAAATCAGTTCGTCAGACAACCGATTGTCAGACAACCTACTGCATTTAGATCCGAGCGATCACAATCCTCGAGACCGCGGTTTGCCTCCCAAGTTGATTTGGTTCAGTTTTCTAGACCAGTCACTCCAGCAACTAGGCCCAATGTGATCAAAACAGCGTTAGCAAGATCTAATCAGATGATTGCCCCTAGTTTCCCTAAACATACCAAGACCACGTCTAGAACTAGTTCAAATGACGTTAGCCATAAATCTGGTCTAAGGGAAGTTATGCAAAAGATACATGTAAGAGATAGCAATGTCAATCCTAGTCACATGCCTTCTAGATTACCCAACACTGCTAACCGTAGCATGTCATCTCCTAGGAGCATAGATCAAACATCTAGGAATTACTCGGACATTAAATATGCTACCTGTAAAACATGTAGAAAATGTGTCTTTACGGCAAATCATGATTCCTGTATCAAAAAATTGCTTAATGAGGTGAACTCCCGTGCTAGACTTAAATCCCAGTGGGTCGCTAAAATCAAACCCTTTGGTAAAATGTGGCGCCCCACTGGTAGAACTTTCACTCTTGTAGGAAACGAGTGCCCTTTAACTAGGATAGTCTCCGATTCTACTAAGACTACTAGGGAGGAAATTGCAAAGGATGATACATCACTTAAGCCTGAACTTAAGATTTTCTATAAAAGGAAACGTTTGCCAACTAAGACAAGTGAATCATCCCCTCAGGCCACCTCTGACACTAGAAAAGCCAACTGTGAACCCCCACGTGCTTCAAAAATAGATATCTCTAACCCATGCAAAAGTATACAAACTCCTAATGAGAATGCAAGTACCAAAGTTGATGTTCCAAAAGAACGAAGCGGTCCAATCGTTGTATACCGTTCAACTAAGGACACTCTTAGAGTTTGGTTGCTGAAGAAGCAGATATCAGAAAAACAAATGTCTCAGGGGATTCATGGTTAAGCTGCAAAATAGGACTTATAGTCATATCACAGACTATAACTCGCTCTTCAAAGAAAGGAAAGTTTATCGCCGATGGTAAACTTATCCTAACAACGAGAAATTAAATTTTCTTGGGCATGAGCTTATATCAAAAACATTCCAAGTTTTTAAGCTCATGCATAATGGCTCCTCGTTAAATGACAGACGACGACCCGGACTTCAGAGACAGGGAAGTTTATCTACGCAACGATAACTTACCCTCTTAACAAGAAATTAAGTTTTCTTGGACACGAGCTTATCCTAAAACCATTCAAAGGTTTTAAGCTCGTGTATATGGTTTATCATTAAATATCAGATGGTAACCCGTTCTTCAAATAAAGGAAAGTTTATCGCCGATGATAAACTTATCCTTACAACGAGAAATTAATTTTTCTCGGACACGAGCTTACATTAAAACCATTCAAAGGTTTTAAGCTCGTGTATATGACTTACAGTTAAATGTCAGACTGTAACTCGAACTTAAAATAAAGGAAAGCTTATCGTTTATGATAACTTATCCTCTTAACGAGAAATTCACCTTTCTCGGTCATGAGCTTGTCTTAAAACATTCGAAGTTTTAAGCTCATAAAGGAAAGTGTATCTTTTAACTAAGAGAACTTTTCCTCGTAACGAGAAATTAACCTTTCTCGGTCATGAGCTTTCCGTTAAAACAGTCAAAGTTTTCAAGCTCATGAACACGACTTCTAAGTAAATGTCAGCTTAGGACTCGTCCTTCAGATAAAAGGAAAGTTTATCACCGATGGTAACTTATCCTTAACAACGGGAAGTTCACAACTTCTCGGACTTGAGCTCGCTTTTAAGATATTCAACATCTTAAGCTCAAGTAATTGTTTTTCAAAACTTTGAACACAATTTTTCGAGAATTTCTCAAAAGGTTTTTCTAAATCTTTCAAAATTGTGTGTTCAAAAACGTTTTGATAAAACGAGCATGTCTTCTGGAATCGATAATATTTACGAACCTAGAAATGTCATTCAATAATGACACGGGGTTGTAAATAAAGTTCGAGCAGAAGTTCAAAAGATTTAAAACATGCTCCATATGGTTTGCTATTATTTCAGATAGCAACCCGCTTTTCATAATCAAGTCAAGCATTTCACCGGAAAGCTTTGACTCAACAACGGGAATTAATTTTCTCGGGGACGTGACGAGGTGACCAGCATTCGTGAACAAGAACCATGTGAATCTTTCATATGATGTTCTCCATCATTCAGGTCCAACCTCGTAAATTGCTAATCTTGTGAATTCATTATCATATATGATCTTTGCACGTAATAAATACCTTACACTTGTGTTTAAAAGGTATTTAATTTACGTTTCAGCACACCCTCATTAATTTGAGGGGGAGCTTGTGTAATTCATGAAGATAATTGGACTTGCATTTTTCTTCCCAAATTTTCTTAAAATACTATTAAATCAATTGATATTAAAAACATCGATTGGGTTAATATTTTTAATATGGGGGAGAAAATGTGATTTAATATGGGATATGATCAATCATGAATGGTTTGACTTAACGTGATAGCTCATCCCGACATATGCAAAATGTTTTCGGATATCGTGGCATATGTTAAGGGGGAGCAAAATGGATTTGCACTTCAAAATGGATTTCATGGTGACATACACTTACCCAAAACATCTCTATTCATGACGGTGAAGATTGTGGTGACATAAGGATGGTAGGATAGGTTAAAGTCCAATGATTTCTCTAGAACCGGAGGAATCTTCCCAAGGACATTCCATAGCTAGAAATAGTAGTCCTTAGGAAAGATGGAGAAAGATTGTGAACGTAGCTGAATGCCGACCAAGTACTTAAGTTAGCACTGGAACAATCACAACAAGGTGCTAGTGATGACGTATTGGTAAGCATTGAAGGGGTTCAAGAATGAAAAAGAAATGTAAAGATAAAGGGTGTAAAGAAAGAAGCCCTCCTTACAACTTTAGGCAGAAACCGGGTCAATACATATGCTATTGAGGTCATTTTTGTTAATGATTCTCGATATTGAAGAAAGACATCATGGACCCAGTGATGCAATGCACAACCCTTCCCAGCTAACTCAAATATCTCTCAAAAGGTATTTGTTTTAATCACACGGAGATCAACACGTTATCTATTGATTTATTCACTCCGAATAAATTGGTATTGAAAAGGTGGCACTCCTCTCCAGCCTCCGATCATTAAAAATCCAAAATGCACGATCGAGTCTAGAGCCATTTGAGATCATTAAATATCTCATTAGGACACACTTTCATATTTCCTTGTTTCTTCACACACTGTGAAAAGTAAGAAAGATCTTAAGAGTCCTACGCAAAATCTTCATGATCTTGCCTGAACATCCGAGTAATACGAAAGTATTTACAATGAAGATGGAAATCCTTCTTGAGCGAATATCAAAAAGCTCATGGTAGGTGACTTGTGCGATTCTTTATGAATCAAACTTGTGATAACTGGAAAGCAATAGTGGTTTAATTCTTAAATGAATTTAAACACGTTCCAGGCCTCTACGCAATATCTTAGTGATCTTGCCAGAACATTCAGAGTAATACTATTAAGTATTTACAGTGACGAATGGAAATCCTTCTAGTGTTAACATCAAACAGCACTTGGTAGGTAACTTGCAAGATTCTATATGAATCAAGCTAGTGACAACTGGAAAGCAACGATGGTGCGGTTCTTAATTGAACTTCACTTGTTCCAGGAACATGAATTGACGGCTTCAAATCATGTGGATAATATTATCCAAATGATCCACTCTTTACGTTCGCAGTCAGCTTTGGACGGTCGAGTAAAGAGAACGGGTTTACCCGCGAAATCTTGTCAAGGAGGTTCTTTATTGAAACTACCTGCCACAAGTACGATATTTAATATCGTCCAACGGTCTTCACCGACCGGAGGTAAATTGCTACCGAATTAGAATGAAATGTTCAAAGCCATTTCATCCGTGTATATTGTTTGTTGCTAACTGTCTTATGCAGCGTAACAAAAAGGTGGCATTGCGGTGTACAATCCAGAAGAAGTCGTCACCACATGCTTATACTACATACAATTAGTACTTCAACAAATTCAAGAAAGCCTGAAGGTCAAGTCTTCCGCTGTATCAAACTCTGAAGCTTTCAAGAATTTAAAAGTATAAGTATGTGGAACATGAAGTCACAAAGAGGCAAATATCACAAGTGAAGAATGCACAAGGGCAAGGCAAGGAAACATGCTCAAGACTAAAGTCAAAGATCACATCAAGCATATTCACAAGAACAAGATCGAAGACTCAAGCATAGATGCTAGGTTTAAGATTTTGTAAAAAGATGTGACCTCCCTTAGGGGGAGATTGTTGGAAATACGTTTTTCCCTATAAAGTCTCGGTCACATCTTAGTTAGCATAGATCACGAGTTATAGATTATTTAGAACTTTGTTTCTTGGAGCGACCTCCCTTAGGGGGAGATTGTTGGAAATACGTTTTACGTATTTATGAAGGATCGGTCGCTCCAACGATAATTATGTAATGGGCTCGTGATCCATTTACTTTATGTATAGTCCATATAGCCCACATGTAGGGTGAGCTATATATATCCCCTCCTAGCATGTTAGGAGGGGTTGTTGATTATCATTTACACTTAATCATTCCATCTTAACTTTCTCTCTCTACATTTCCCCTTTTCTCTCCTTTCTCTCTCTAATCCCTCATCTCTTTCCTTCATCTTCTTCTTTATTAATCAATCACTCAACCATCTTAATCCATCAAATCCATGATATAGAATAGGCCATTAATCTCGTAGACCTTCAATTAATACCACTGATAATACCACTGATGCTAGTATTCAACCACATCAAGTTGTGCAAGAGCGTGCTGATTCGAATGAATCTTCGGTGGTGAGTCTTTCAAATGAGGAGACAATCAACGATAGTAATATCAATGTGAGTTCCCAGACTTTGAGTGAATCACAACCGGGAGCCATTTCGCATACGCATACTCCTGCTCAACAAGATTTGGTCATGGTTCCTGCTACATTACTTAGCCAAATGAATGTTGCACTCTTAGAAACCCTAGCTAAGAATAAGAACTTGTCTGATGAGCTTGTCTTAAGCAATGAGAAAGTTCAAACCTTGGAATTAGTGCCTTCGTCTAGTGTTCTAACAAATCCCGAATATGATCACTTTCGAAACAAACAAATGGGTCATTTGCAAGAAATTGAAAACTTAAGAGCAAATCTTTCTAATGAACTTAAAGAAAAGGAGTTAGTGGTCACTAATTTTCAAAAACTTCAAACGGATTTTGATTTACTCGAGTCTAAGAAGAATGAAATGGAGATTAATGCTGCTAATAAGATTAGAAGTCTAGATTACTTGCTGTTAAGACAATACGCTGCTTCTCAACTAGTGCACTTATTTGATGCTTCGTTTAGAGAATTTAACTTATCACGTCAAAAAGGCCTTCCCCCTAACCCAAGGTATGCAAAACAAGCTTTAAGACATAGTCCAAGGCTTTATAATGCAACCCAATTAGGATTGGTCTTAGACCCGATTGTTATTTTCGATGATCGAACAAGTAAGGATCTAGTTGATGAGGATCGGTCATACAATTCTGCAAAATATCCCGAGTGTGATTATTTTAAAATGAATAAGGAGCTTGCAAAACGGATTTTAGAATTTGCTTCCATATGGACAAAGATCTCATTACAGCACCAACCTACATGTTGAATGAAGAAAACCCTAGTACATTTCCTACACTTGTCAACATGGAAGGTCCTAAGGAAATTCCAAAGGATCTTCCACCTGTTAGCACTGTATGGTTAAACTTGCAAGAGATTAATCAATACTTTATTAATTTTGATAAGGTCATTTTGGAATGTACGACTTCAAATGGCCTAAACGCCGGAGAATGGGCTTTCGAACACATGAACGAGGTGTTTAAAAATGAGATCAACCCACTTGTCGAAAGTCTAAAAGGAAGTTTTGCATCTCTTAAGGAAAATCTTGAATTTGAAATTGGAGAAGTTCAAAAAGTGTTTTATGAAATGGACACCGCTTACGAACTACAACTAATTGAAAAAGAAAAGATTTTATCCGAATATGACCGATTCTTGTCCGAAGTAATCTCGTGTGATGTGCTTACTACTGTAAATGTTAATTATTCGAATGAGCTTACATCCGCTATGATTAATTGTGATGCTGTGAATATATGTGATGATGTTTGTGATATCTCTGTAAATGTTGCTGATACTGTAAATGAGGTAGATAATCATTCTTGTCACGAATCTAACGCTGAGTTTTTAAAGCTACAAGATTCTTACAATTTACTTTCAAAACGCTTTAATCAACTAGAACAACATTGTATATCTTTAGAACTGAAACAACAAACTCAAAATGAGGATCTTTTGATAACAAATAGTTGTGAAAACGGTGTTGAGACGAGTGACAAGATGATTGCAATAGTTAAGGCATTAGAGGAAGAGATTATGAGATTGAAGAGAGATGTGTCATCAAATGAAACACTAAAATTGGAACTAGAGGCTGCAGAGTCTAAAAACCAGGTCTTAGAAATTAGACTTTCGTCTGTTCTAGGGGAGATGGATCGGACAAGACAGGGACTATCCGCTCTTTATGGTTCACTAGAAGAACGCTTCGCTTTTAATGCGGCACAGCAACAATCTTATGTTGAACAACTGAACCAAAAGTGCGAGGAAATCTCTGACTTAAACATCCTGCTCATTGACAAAAACATGGTTTTGGCCGAGTTAAAGGAGACACTTCTTCTCACCCGACAAGAAGTTGTTGATAACTTAGCTACCGACTCTGCACCGTCCACTAGTGCTCCAACAACCAAGTCAGTAGTGCTTTATAAGAACCCGCTTCATAAGAGAAACCCGGTTACCTACGATGATTATATGAGGAATGCCATTAAGCATGTAGATCTTGTTAGGGATATTTTAGACGATCTTTATGCCTTAGATCCCTCAAGTAGCTACTATTATTCGGCTCGTGAATATATTAAGCGAGTCCAATATTGCTTAGCATATTTGCAATACATAGGTAAACCAGGCTCTGCACTACTTACTAATAGGCCCATTGCTGTAACTCCATTCAATAAGACTCCAGGAGCAAAACCGTCACTGGCACCATCAAGTAAGGCACCTTTAAAATCTGTTGCTAATGTTCCCACTTTGCCTTCTACAGGAGTAAAAGAGTCTACTAAGGCTAAAGGATAGCCACTCAAGAAAGATAAGATCAAGCCCTCCACTAGTAGTACCAACAAGAAGAACGTAGAAGCTCACCATAGGAATGTTAGTTCAGTTTTAAATAAAAAGAATCATGTTAAGACTAAAAGCTCTGCGCCTGTGCAGAAGCCTAAACCATTCGTGAATTCTAATTTGAATTGTTGGAATTGTAATGAATGTATGTTTTCCCAACGTCATGATTTGTGTCTTATTGATCATGTGAATGAAATAAATGCCATTAGGAATGGTCTTGAATGGAAGCCAACAGGTAGAACTCGTGCCCAAGTTGGCTGGCAATGGCTTCCCACTGGTAGGACCTTTACATTAGATGAAAAAATGTGCCCTTTAACTAGGAATGCATCCATTGAGGTTAGGTCTGAGCGTCCTTTAGTTAGGCACACTCGCACTCAAGTATGGAAACAGCGCCCTTTAATTAGGTCAGCCCCCACTATGGTGCCTATCAGTGAAGAAATACCACAGGATTTAAGCCAACTAGAATCTACACCACCAACTAGGAAGAAGAAGGCTAGGAAATCTAAGAAACCTAGAGTTAGCAAATCTAAGATTATTAAATCTGTACCTGCTAATAACAAGGAACACTCAGATTCCGATACCTCTACATTGTCTTCGTGTGGTGATATTTTCAGGTGGTCCAAATCATCCTCTGGTATTTGGACTCCGGTTGTTCAAAGCATATGACCGGAGATCGCTCGATGCTCCGTAATTTCGTCAGCAAGTTTCTTGGAACGGTTAAATTCGGTAATGATCATATAGCAAAGATAATAGGGTATGGTGAATATCAGATTGGAAACGTTACGATTTCAAGGGTATACTATGTAGAAGGTCTTGGTCATAACTTATTTTCAGTAGGACAGTTTTGTGATTCCAACCTAGAGGTTGCTTTTCGACAACACACTTGTTTCATCCGTAACTTGGAAGGAAAAGACTTGTTGAAGGTATCTCGTGGTGCAAATCTTTATACGTTGTCCCTACAAGATATGATGGCCGCCTCTCCAGTATGTCTTCTCTCTAAAGCATCTAAGACCAAGTCATGGTTATGGCATCGCAGATTATCTCATCTTAACTTTGATGCTATTAATCATCTGGCTAAAAACGAATTAGTTCGTGGTCTTCCAAAGCTCAAATTTCACAAGGACCATTTATGTTCCGCGTGTTCAAGGGGGAAAAGTACCAAGAAATCATACAAGCCCAAAGTTGAAGACACCAATCAAGAAAAACTTCATCTTTTGCATATGGATCTTTGTGGGCCAATGAGAACTGAAAGTGTGAGCGGTAAGAAATTCATTCTGGTTATTGTGGATGATTTCTCCAGGTTTACATGGGTTAGATTTCTACGTACAAAGGATGAAGCACCGAAGGCTATCATCACTTTTCTGAAATTCATTCAGGTACGTTTGAATACTACTGTCCGCCGTATTCGTACAGATAATGGAACAGAGTTCGTCAACCAGACTCTTCGTGATTACTATGAAGGAGTTGGTATCTCACATGAAACATCCGCTGCACGCACTTCACAACAAAACGGTGTCGTTGAAAGACGGAATCGTACGCTTATGGAAGCTGCTAGGACTATGCTCATTTATGCGAACGCTCCATTGTTCTTGTGGGCAGAAGCTATATCTACTGCATGTTTCACCCAAAACCGTTCTATCATTCGGAAACGCCATGGAAAAACACCTTACGAGCTTCTACATGACCGTCAACCCGATGTCTCATTTTTTCATGTGTTTGGTGCTCTTTGTTATCCAAACATTAATAGTGAGAACTTGGGCAAGCTTCAACCGAAAGCCGATATAGGTATTTTCATTGGTTACTCACCCTCCAAGAAAGCATACCGAATTTACAACCGTCGTCTTGGTAAGATTGTAGAAACTATGGACGCATATTTCGATGAGCTGACAGCGATGGCTTCTGAGCAACACAGCTCTGAACCCGCGCTTCATGAGATGGGAACCGGTGCTATTAGTTCCGGATTAGTTCCCAATAATCCTACTTCTACATCATTCTTACCACCAACAAGGCCCGAGTGGGATAATCTGTTTCAACCGTTGTTTGATGAATTCTTTGATCCCCCAAATGATGAAGTTCCAGCACCTGTAGTGATAGCTCCAATCCCTGAAGTTGTTGCTCCTGCTAATGAACCTTTATCTAATGCATCTTCAATTAACTTTGAACCGGATGCACCTTTACCAAGTGATTCTCAAACTACACCTGAATCATCACCCCTACTTGTGCCTAATGATGTGGAAGAGGATTCTACTGATCACGATTTGGAATATGCTCACTTAAAAGAGCTTCCTTTCTTTGGTATACCGTTCCCTGAAAACCCTTCAGCCGCGTCTACCTCAGAAGAAGCTCCTTCTATTGTTCACTCCAGACCACCTAGGATTGAAAATCATAGCACCAAATGGACAAAAGATCACCCAATTAGGAATGTCATTGGAGATCTAGATCGACCAGTCTCTACACGCCATCAATTACAAGAGAGTGCACTCTATTGCTACTTTGATGCATTTCTCTCTGAAGTTGAACCTAAAAATTGGCAGCAGGCTATGACTCAATCATCTTGGATTGAAGCCATGCAGGAGGAACTAAATGAATTCCAAAGACTTGAAGTATGGGAATTGGTTCCTCTCCCTGACAAGGTTAACATCCTTACTTTATTATGGGTTTATAAGGTTAAACTCGATGAGATGGGTGCAGTATTGAAGAATAAGGCTAGATTGGTCGCTAGAGGATATAAACAAGCCTTGGGTATAGACTTTGAAGAATCTTTTGCTCCTGTGGCAAGATTGGAGGCTATTAGACTATTCCTTGCGTATGCTGCTCATATGAATATGATCGTCTATCAAATGGATGTGAAGACGGCATTTTTGAACGGTGAACTAAGGGAAGAGGTCTATGTTCGTCAGCCGGATGGGTTCGTTAGCACGGAGTTTCCTAATCATGTGTACAAGCTTAAGAAGGCTCTCTATGGGTTGAAACAAGCTCCACGCGCGTGGTACGATCTCCTTTCAACATACCTCATTTCGGAAGGCTTCTCCAAAGGCAAGGTGGACCCCACTCTATTCACTCTCAAGGAGGACAACGACATGATTCTGGTACAAATTTATGTTGATGATATAATATTTGCTGCCACTAACATAGAATTGTCAAATCGATTTGAGAAGATTATGTCCACACGCTTTTAGATGTCGATGATGGGAAAATTTTCATTTTTCTTAGGATTACAGATTTCTCAGAATCCCAGAGGCATCTTTATTAACCAATCCAAATATGCTCTTGAATCTTTAAAGAAATATAACTTTGAAAATTGTGACCCCGTGGACACTCCAATGGTGGAGAAATCCAAGTTAGATGAAGATAGGAATGGGACTATTTTCGATCCAAAACTTTACCGTGGGATGATCGGCACCCTTCTCTATCTGACTGCTAGCAGGCCTGATTTGCAATTTGCCGTATGCATGTGTGCCCGGTATCAGGCTCAGCCTACCGAAAAGCACTTACATGTTGTTAAAAGTATCTTTCGGTATCTAAAAGGAACACTTCATCGTGGTCTATGGTATCTGAAAGATTCCTCTATTGCTTTAATATCATACGCAGATGCCGATCATGCTGGATGTCAAGACACGAGGCGTAGCACTTCTGGATCTGTGCAACTCCTTGGAGATAGATTGATCAGTTGGTCTTCAAAAAGGCAGAAAAGCGCTGCAATTTCTAGCACGGAGGCTGAATACATCGCCATGTCCGGTTGTTGTGCTCAAGTCCTTTGGATGAGATCACAATTAACTGACTACGGTTTGGGATTTAACAAAATCCCGATGTATTGTGACAACAAGAGCGCCATTGCCCTTTGCTGCAACTATGTTCAACACTTCGGGCCAAGCACATAGACATTCGCTACCATTTCATTAAAGAGCAGGTGGAGAACGGAGTGATCGAGCTGTATTTTGTCACTACTGAGTACCAGCTGGCGGATATGTTCACCAAAGCCTTAGATCGAGGACGAATCGAGTTTTTGATCGACAAGCTTGGCATGAAATCATTCACTCCAGCGACTCTCAAAGAGTTGGCAGAAGAATCAGCTGAATAGTGGTGGTAAACTATTCAGAGTATCCTTTGTTCGTGATCATGTATATTATCGTATATATATAAACCACAAAAGAAAAATACAAAAATATAAAACCAAGAAAAAACCATAAAAAATATAAAACCTACAAAAACCATAAAAAATTATAAAATTAAGAAAAACCAAAACTATTTTTCGTTTTTAAAACGGGCATGTCTTTTAGTACGGTAATATTTACGGCCTTAGAAATATCGATCAATATTGACACGGTGCCATAAATAGAGTCCGTATAAAAGTTGTACATTTTTAAAACATGCCCATTATGGCTTGTAGTTATTTCATACTGCAACCCGGTTTTCATATTAAAGTCACGTATTTCCTTGGAAAATGTTGGCTCACAACGGGAATTAATTTTCTCGGGCATGATTTACAAGCCAAATCATGCAAAGGGATCAAGTTTACTTTACAACTTGGTCTAACACGAATTAGTGTACGTCTCAGTGCATTAATTTGTCAAAATAAGAGAAATCTTATTGACACCACGAATCAATCTTTTTCTAGATACTAATTGGAAATGCTTTCATCAATATTTGACTCTTTAAACAATGACTACAGCTCTTTAAATAGAAAACGGGTCATCGTTTAAGGGGGAGAAAATATTAAATCATCTTTGTCATCAAAACGATTTTCGAAAGTGATTGTGGAAAATTAATGGCTAAATGGTAAATGAGTGGTATTGGTTTAGAAAACGACTTGTGCTCGTTCAAGGTGATAGGACTTGTTTTAGATTTTGGAGATTTGCAAATAGGTTGCGATTGCTAAGTTGTGTGAGAGTTAATAGTGGCTAAGTTTAACAATGGTCAAGGAAAAATGAAAAGTTTTAAACCTAAAAGGGAAAAGGAGTAAAAAATGTAGGGTTAAAAAGTGACAATGTGTGAAAGTTGCTAAAACTTGTGTAGAATATTGATAACCTATGAATCTATGAAGTGGGTTGATGTTTTCTAGTGAGAGAAACTAGAGAGAGAAAGTGAGAGAAAATGTGTCTTTATTAATATGAAAACATGAACAACAACCAACCCCTTTCCATGGTGGAAAGGGGTATTTATACTCCAAGCAAACATTGGGCTTGGGCCGGTCCATGACAAGCCCATGGACCGGTTCTTACTTAACTTAATAAGTAACATTTAACTAATTGTTAACTACGAGCTATTACAACATAAATCATATTGTGGAGTGACCGATACTTCTAATATACGTTAAAACGTATTTCTAACATTCTCCCCCTAAGGGAGGTCACTCCACGTTACAAAGTTCTAAACCTAGCATACTATACTAAGTCTTCGTTCTTTAGCTCGTAGTCTTTTCTTCTTTTCTTTCTTTTGTTGTGAATATGTTGGTTTGATCTTTTTGGCTTTGGCTTGAGAGCATTGTTCTTTGGCCTTTCACGTGCGATCTTTGCCTTTCTTGTGAATTTGCCTCCTCGTGACTTCATGTTCCACACACTTATGTCTTTTTTGTTGAATTCTCGAAAGTTTCAGAGTTTGGTACAGCGGAAGACTTTATCTTGTACTTTCTTGAATTTTTGCTAAACTTTGATGCAGAAAAACATAAGCATGTGGGAACGACTTCTACAGGTACATCGCAACACCACCGTCTTCACTGGTACACAGCAACGCCACCGTCTTCAACAGGTACACAGCAACGCCACCGTCTTTAACAGGTACACAGCACCGACACGAATAAAATGGCTTTGAACATTTTATTCTAATTCGGTAGCATTTTACCTCCGGTCGGTGAAGACCGTTGGACGATATTAGATATCGTACCCGTGACGGATAGTTTCAATTAAGTAACTTCCTGACAGGATTTCGCGGGTAAACCCGTTCTCTTTATTCGACCGTCCAAAGCTGACTGCGAACATAAAGAGTGAATCACTTGGATAATTTATCCTTGTGATTTGAAGCCGTCAATTCATGAACCCTGGAACAAGTGAATTTCAATTAAGATTTTCACCATCGTTGCTTTCCAGTTGTCACGAGCTCAATTCATAGAGAATCTTGCACGTCACCTACCAAGTGCTGCTTGATGTTAACACTAGAAGGATTTCCACTCGTCACTGTGATCAATAAAGAGTCACTCTGAGTGTTCTGGCAAGATCATATGATAATACGTAGAGGCCTGGAACGAGTTTAAGTTCAATTAAGAATTAAACCACTGTTTCCTTCCAGTTTTTCACAAGATTGGTTCTAAAAGAACCGCACGTGTAACCTACCATGAGCTTGTTTGATGTTGGCTCAAGCAGGATTTCCATCTTCATTGTAATACTTGCGTATTACTCGGATGTTCTGGCAATATTACAGGAATACTGCGTAGGACTCATAAAAATCTCTTACTTTTCACAGTGTGTGAGAAAGCAAGGAATAAATGGAAAGTGTCCTAATGAGACTTTTGATGATCTCTTGGCTCTAGACTCGATTGTGCGTTTTGATTTAGTGAGCGATGGCTGGAGAGGAGTGCCACCTTTTCAATACCAGTCTATTCGGAGTGAATAAACCAATAGATAACGTGTTGATCTCCGTGTGATTAAAACAAATACCTTTTGAGAGATATTTGAGTTAGCTGGGAAGGGTTGTGCATTGCATCACTGGGTCCATGATGTCTTTCTTTAATACCGAGAATCATTAGCAAAAATGACCTCAATAGCATATGTATTGACCCGGTTTCTGCCTAAATTTGTAAGGAGGGCTTCTTTCTTTACACCCTTTATCTTTACAATTCTTTTTCATTCTTCAACCCCTTCAATGCTTACCAATACGTCATCACTAGCACCTTGTTGTGATTGTTCCAGTGCTAGCTTAAGTACTTGGTCGGCATTCAGCTACGTTCACATTCTTTCTCCATCTTTCCTAGGACTTCTAATTCTATCTAGGGAATTGTCCTTGGGAAGATTCCATCGGCTCTGATGAATCATTGGACTAAACCTATTCCTACCACCCTTTTGTCACCACATCCGTCGTGAATTAAGCGTGTTTTGGAAAGGAATTGCCACCATGAAAAATCATTGAAAAATCACTTAAAGGTACTTGTGATATTGAAATCAAAAGTTTTGTACCTTAGGTGTTTTGTTCATCAAAAACGCTCCCCCTTAACACGTGCTTTACACATATTAAGTTGGATAATCATTAAGTCTTTTTCATCTTTTAGCCAAGTATCATTTAAATCTCCTTAATCCCATTTTCTCCCCTTATCCAAAATGTTAACCATTAATATTTGGGATATTGAATGGATTAACCGGTCTTTGGGTAAAAATGAAATCGATGTTTGGCCATAGAACATGTTCATGCTCCCCCTTAAATTAATAAGAGATAGTTGTAGTGCTTTAGTATGATATATTTTGAAAGATTTAGAATCTCGTGAGAAATTCTTGAAAAATTATCATACCTTAAAACTACATCAAGCCATTTACAGCATAATATTCACAAATATACATATTCACAATTGAAAACCAATATAAAGTGGACCTGAAATGTACGACCCATTAGATGGATCGTTGCAGTAGCTTGTGGTGCACTAAATATGGTCTACCACCCACGAATCTTTCCAAGCTCCTCATCAATCTACGTTCACGGAGCTTTTGATCGATCTTCTTGATCACATAATTCGCCATCTGCCTATAACCCTTATGCCAATCCTCAGTCATCTCTGGCAAAGTCCCACCCGAGTTCAGATGCTCCAACTTTCCTCTAACTTGTAGAAGAGTCCCATCACTGTACTTGTAAAGCTCACCCACCCTCATAAACTTCATTAAACCTCGACTGTTCAAGTAGAAAATGCCGCAATTCGGAACAGAGATGCCGGTATAGGGACATCTTTCTACATGTTGAGGTAGAACTTGATTGACTGGACGGGTTAAGTTGAGCTTCCTTTGATAGCTTTCGACTCCCAACTGAAGATCTTCAACTCCTTTCTTGATAACAACGCTTCGTGTGAACATACGAAGTGCTGTATTCAAGGCAATGAGGTCTTCACGAAGAATATGTGTGAGTTGATCTCGGGTCATCTGAAGCAACATATCTTCAATATCCTCAAGGCGAATGATAGAGAAATCTCCCTGCTGGATTTTGTATTCTCTGTCATCCTCCCTTTTCAAACGAATCTCCGTCACATGATAGTAGCCATTCTTGGCTTCAGTTTTCAACTCTAAGATGCTGGAGATGCGGATATCGGATCGAACGTTACTCCCTGAGTTGACTAGACAGCAGCCCCTGTACGCCCTTCGAACTCGTTCGTCCCAGTGTGATGCACCTATGACAGCATACATATCATAATTATGATTTACCTTTGGGACCCAGAGTCGGTTTACCTTTTCCTCGATAAAGGGTATTGTCCCCCAGTTGGCAGCTTTCAGCAAGGTCAGGGATGTTGCGTACTTTGAGGACCCCTTCAGAAGATACACAAGATCGTTGGTGACGAAGAAGTCGAGAGCAATCTAATTATCTTGAGTAGGGTCAAGTGGAGGTGGGGCTCTTTCTGAGTCATGAAGACATGGCCGTTGAACGGTGTTCAGAGCTTTCAGGATCTCATCGGCATAATACTCGAACTCCATTTGGGTCAACCGGGTTTTGGCACGAAGTCTCTTATCCTTCAGTGCTTTCTTCACCAAAGATGGAGTAACCGAAGTCTTATACTCATGAGCAAGAAATGCACATAAGTCAATCGGACTGCGGATACGGAGATACAAGACATCTTTGTCAGCGTCTGTGATCGGATCATATTGCGCCGCTGCCGTAATCCAAGCCTGTGGTGGTGCAGTCTCGTCAATATCCAACGTGTCTGCCCAGTCCCTTGTGCTTGGAACAGTAGATTGTGGGTCTTGTTGTAGAGAAGTGGAGACGTGAACATCTGCTTGTTCTGATTCAGGCATGTCGGCAGTGTCATGAACGGGTGAGTGTTGTGCAGCTTCAGGTTCGGTTACCGATTCTGCAATCACAGGAACAACAACAATAGAACTAACAGGGTTAGTGGTAACAGGTATGGATGCAGCGATAAATGTACCAGGAATAGATGACGCTGTAGTGGCATTCACATCGTGGCGCCACTTGGATCGTCTGGATTCCGTGGAAGTAGATTTTTCCTTTGCTGCTGCATCTTTCTTGGACTTGGTGCCAGACTTAGCAGGTTTCTTTGAGCTGGCAACCTTATCCCCTTTCTCAGGCTGTTTACCCCCATCATCATCCTCATCATCATCCCCGTTGCTCCCCCTAACATTCTCCTCATTACCATTACCACCATCATCGCCATCATCATCATCGTCATCATCATCCTCATCATCATCATCATTCTTATCATCATCATCCTCATCATCATCATCATTCTTTTCATCATCATCCTCATCATCATCATCATCCTTATCTTCTTCTTCTTCTTCTTCCTCTTCTCCACCAGTACCCTCTTCTTCTTCACTCTCTTCCCTTTCTTCCTCAGGGAGAATGTGGTAGGGTACCACACTTCCAAATGTCTTGAACAACCTATCATTCTCCATGATAGCGTCATTCAGGGATTTGAAGAGAGCTCGTTGAATCCTAGATTTATCAAACGATCCAAGTTCCCTCATACGAGCTTTGAGGATCTTTTTCAATTCAAAGTCCGTCAAGTCATAAGCAATCTTGTAGGCGGCTTCTGAAGGATTGGATGACTTGATCATCAAGTTGTCAGCAGCGAGTGTCTTCAACTCATCACGCAGTTTAGGCATTAGGGATTCAACAGAGTCTTTCACTCTCTGCTCAATAGAAGCTTCAAGGGCTTCTTTCTGCTCTTTAAAGTCATCCTTAATAGCTTTAAGTCTCGTAATTCGTTCTTGATGCCTATCAGCTTCAGCCTTTTTAACCCGAGCAAGTTCTTCTGCATGAGCTTTACGTGTAAATTCCATGTCTGCAGCGAACTTAGCAATCAACTCTTCTTGAGCTTTCCTAGATGCTTCTTCACTTTGAACTCGTCTATTTAGCTCTTGGCGAAGTTCATCCATCTCTCTTTTGTGATTGTCTGTATGTTTATCCAACATTTCGGCCATTACCAATGCAGCCATTGTAGACGTTGCAGAGCTGCTCTGGGTTGATGGAATAGGCTCGGTTGTTACTATGGTACTAAGGATGGGAGTTATTGGTGGTGGAAGAAATGGTGTTGAAACCGGTCTGGTTGGTACGGGTTGTTTTGGTGGAAGTTGAGTTGCTAAAGGTTGAGTAGATTCTATGATTGTAGGAGCACCCGTCCTTTTTGCAACACTTGCTGAAACAGGGGGGGTGGATGTCTCCTTCGAAGTAGAATACTTTTCAGGTGATCCAAACTCAAACACATCATCTGGTTCCACGTACTCTTCTTCAATATTTACCCGTGCACCCGAACCGCTGCCTCCCGTGTCTTTCCTACTCCTTTCCATAGCTATCTTCATCGCTTTTCTCTCAGCCTTGTTAAGAGCAGGATCATCAATATCTTCTTCATCGTGGAGAACTAACTCATCAGCCGTACCCTTTCCCTTCTTAACTGCAGTCTTCTTCTTTTTGGCTTTGGGTTCAGGTAAATCTGTTTGCTTCCGTTTACCTTTGCTCTTAACCGTGGTGGAAGAGTCTTCACCTGCTAGAATGCTTGCTCGTTGATTCTCAATTTCTGTTAGCAAGTTCTTGTAATCATCAGATGCGATAATCTCATCGGTCAGAAGATGACTGGGAATGGGACCAGGAATAACCGTATTCGAATGAGTCTCCTGCCTTAAGTCTACCAAATCATCATCATCCATCGTGTGGTGACGACTACCTGCACGCTTGTTAATGGATGCATCGTTTTCCATAAAGTAATGTATGATCAACTTAATAAACCTAGGGTACTGGTAACTTTTAACCTTACCCTTCGTGTTTGTGAAGAGTTGAAAAATAAACTCCTCCCACAGCAGTGATGCATAGTCAATACCCATACCTTTAAACATACCATAAAACATCTTGATGATTGGTGGACGAACAGCATCAAACCCAGTTGTTTTGGGTGTTAAACATCGGCTTAGAATCCCAAAAATAGCTTTCCATGGTTGACCAACTTTGGCAGTAGTAAACTCAGACGCGGTTCGTATGTCAAGACATCCAATGGCAGTGAACATCTCCATGATCTGGTCCTTAGTCGGGTTGGCTGAGTATGATAGACCTTTGAGTGTCGGTCGAAATCCAAAGATCTTCCTGAAGTCTGACACAGTAAGCGTCTGCTGCTTGTTGTCCAAGGAAAAAGTGATTTTGTTCGACGTCCTCTCTTTGGTAGCCCAGAACACGTAAAGGTAGTCATAAGGCACTGAAGCACTTCTCCTTAGCGCATGCTTGAGATGAGATTTATCAAGTATGGCTGTACTGTGACAACCGGGAATTTTCTAGACTTTAAATAATAATAAATTAATATTATTAATAATCGAAATTCTTTTTCGAGAGATATCAAAGTTATTTGATTCGAAAACGAGAGTTTATCTTACATATAGTAAAAGACTACGTAAAAATCTGAAGAACTGACGCGATACAATTAAATTTATATTTAATTTTTTTTCAAAGACATTTGATAAAACATTTATTAAATTATTTAATATTGTAATTATATTTGTTTTAAATTTAATAACGTACGTTAAAAACGAGAATATCCAAATGAAATTATAAATATTCTTTGAACGCGAATTATTCGAGGTAACCGATAATTTGTAATTATTTTAAATAAAAAAAATGCAAACGATTACGAAAATTATCGAGTGAACACTCTACTTTAATGGAAAAATCATTTTGAAATGAGCGACGCAAACTTCGTTGAATGAATCAAATTTTTGCTATAATAAACGAGTCCCGAACCATATATTAACAAAAGTTATAAGAAAAATTACATTCTTAGTCCCTGTATTATCAGAAACCTTTCATTTGTTTTTACAAAAACTTAACTAGGATATATATATATATATTGAAATTAGGGTTTCTCCTCATTTCCCCTCAAACCTAACCCTAAAGTTTACACACACATACTCTCTTATAATAATCCGGCGCCTCCATTAAATTCCGGCCGCCGGAAATATTTTCCGGCCATCAAAAACCACCTCCAGCCGCCGGCCACTGCTGCTGTACGGCCGCCACCTAAACCACCACTACCACTTCTTCCCGACCGACGCCTCACACGGCATCACATCCATCATCAGGTCTACCGTCAACCACCCCCATAACCACCTCACCTCGTCATCATTCAACACCAGTATCCTACTATTACATCACCGCCTCGTCAATCTCTACCTAGATGAGCCACTCCAGCAGCTACATATCACCAGTGGCACCACCATCTCCACGAGACCATCCACAATGACAAAACACTAGACCCACCACGACATGGCCGCTACCACCCTGTTACCACCACCGTTATACCTACACCACCATCGAGAGCCATCACCACCTTCATGCTACATCGTATCTACTAGCCACCATCCACTTCGTGGACTCCATCAATCGCAACACCACGAACACCCCCGTCACCCATCACGCAGGTCTGTCATCGAACCACCATCATTGTCGTGATGGAGCAGCTGTTAGGGGCATTTGGATATACTGTTAGGAGTTTTGGATCTGCTAATAAACACCACATGGGCGTTTGGTTCGACAGATACGTCACCAGGAGGGTGTTTGTGTTTAACAGCAAGGATTACAGGGGTGCGTCCGTCTATAGCAGCAGCACCAACAGGTGCGTCTTAGCTTTCACATAACATCACCACAGGGGTGTTTGGCTCAGGCAGAAAACACCACCAATGGATGTTTAGTTTTGGCAGAAAACACTTGAGGTGCGTTTGGTTCGACTGAAAACATCACGAGGGTATGTTTGTTGCTGTTTAGAACACACATGAGATGTGTTGGGAGTGCAGAAGTGCCATAAGGATGCGTTTGGGACTAACAACGAAGGTGAAAGGGGCTGTTTGGGGTTAACAGCAGGCTGTAAAGGGGCGTTTGGGGTTAGCAGAAAGCTGTATGAGGTGCGTTTGGGACTACAGAAAGTCATACAAGGGTGTTTGGTTGCTGATTATTTGTTTCGAGTGTGCTCGGACGCGTGATGTCGAGGGTTTAGAGTACCGGGCGCGATTATGATCCATGGTTGGTTGTGGTTTTAGGATCGGCTAATAACATATCTAATTTTATTAAGTATTAAAGCGGATTAAAATGGTGGTATATATATTTATTGGTTAAATAAATACGTTGAACACTATCGTTATTACGAGTACTATAAATATAATTAGGCGTTTAGATGTGCGTTTAAATAGCTTACCCAGGGCGTTTTGCTTTTGACATACAACACATAGGTTGTGTTTGATTATTATTTAATAATAGTTGTTTATTTATTCTAGTTGGATATACGTTAAAACGCGACTAGTGTGACGTAGATGGTTTGGAAAATGGAAAATATTGAGAATTATTAAATATGGAAAAACGTTGTATAAACAAATATGTCATGTCAAAATTCCTATAAGACTCTATACTTTAGATTTTGTTCGCTACAAACTATCATTATATTTGTAAACCAATAAAATAAATAAGTACTATTAAATTTATAAACTGATAAAACAAATAAATACCTTTATATTTTGTAAACCGATAAAATAAATATATACTATTATATTTGTAAAACGATAAAATAGATGGTAACTATTGTATTGATAAACTGATAAAGTTATACTTTTACATAAAAGTGACAATTATTAATTATGTGGTGATTTTTCTTTAAATGTGTCGAACTATATTGTCTAAGTTATTTATTTTATTTAACCAACCGCCGAACTATTATAATTTGGAACTTAACTATTTTATTAACGGGTCACGTTGATGTACATATGTATCGGGAACTCAAATAATGTTATTGCATTTAGCCGATTAGTTAAACCACAACACCATGACCGAACCGTATCGATTCCCGTTTGGGCGGAGCGTATTATTAGCATCACTATTATTCGCGCTACTTCGTCGAGGTGAGTTCATACCCCACCTTTTCTTGCTTTGAATTGAGTTATAAATGTTTTATAATTGCTCTTTGGGGGAGGTACATGCTTGGTCATAAACTACTTATAAACTTGCTTGGCTGTCAGAAACTGATATTAAACTTGTTTGGTTGTCTATAAATGTTTATAAATTACTTGATTGTCATAAGCTAATGTTAAGCTTACTTGGTTGGTCATAAACTATCTTTAAACTGGTTTAATTGTTACGTGCTGAGTGGTCAACTCCTCTAATTGTTATACATATGAATGCTGATACTAAAATTTCTATTGTGATTTTCATAGCCCAAAACTTTAACTGCTTTTTACTGGTTCTCGGGTAGAGACAATGGTTGCAAGAATGAACACAAGTGCATATCTCTTTTATGTATTGGTCTAAGTCCCACTTTAACCCAATCACTTTGGCCCATTATCATGAACCGTTAATTTCAGACCGGATGACCGGTCGAAAGCGCGAATGTTATGGATAGATCTATCGGGGTTGACGCCCCTGTCCGGCTTGGTCCAACAGAGGACAAGCGGACACAGTTTCATTTGAGTCTGAGGACGGATGTCGTGGGTTAGGCATCCGTAGGGGCTGCATTATATGATTATACTACCGGTGTTGTTAACGCTTCGGTGTCATGAGCTTAGACAATAATAAATGCCTTATTTTATTTAGTGACTTTGTATTTGTTATATTGTCACTAGGTGGTTGGAAAAATCTTGTGGTTCATTAAACAATTTTATTCTATTGGAAAACTATATTATGTATCAGTGAGCTTTGTTTTTATTAGAAAACACTAAATATTATCTATGAACTCTGTTTTATCAGAAAACTCTATTTATTTCCAGAAAACTCTGTTATTATCAGTAAGCTATATTTACTATCAGTAAACTCTGCTTTTATCAGTAACTCTATTTTTATTAGCTAACTTTGTTTTTACTAATAAACTTTGAAATTATCAAATAAAGTCTATTTAACAGAAACTGTGATTTTTAAACTCTTATATTTTACTGCAAGGTGCAGTGGTCGGTAAAACTCTAAATTTTCATAAACGTTTTAAAACAAACTTATGAACTCACCAACTTTATGTTGACCGTTTTAAGCATGTATTCTCAGGTACTTGACTGTATGATTATTTGGAGTCTGCGTTGTGATATTTGGCATAGAAGTCGTTCTCTCGGATCAAGACTCGGATAATCATGACGTAACATGCCCCAAAAACTAGTGTGCTTCCGCTGGGCCTATTTTGGGGGTGTTACAGATTGGTATCAGAGCCTTGGTTATAGAGAACTAGGTTGCATTAGTAACTCTAGACTATAACCGGCTCTCGGTTTTATTTAGTAGTAACATTTATCACATCATACTTATTCCGCTGCTACATAAATATCTGCAATGCACGTTTGCTATTGCCTTATTGCTTGTCATGTTATTACTTGTTTACATGAGCTCGATTGCTTGATTAGTGTACTCAAACGTAGAACATATTTTTATATGGATAATAGAACATTTATTGGACATTGTGAGTTACACAATGGTCCTGCAGTTCGTTTTGTAACAAAACCTAGAGACTTTAGGTGAATTTTGATTGACGATTGGTTGTATGTAATCCCCAGGTTCGAGCTAATTCATTCAAAAATGTGGATAGGTGTAACAATACTTAACCATGCCTCAGTGGGCCTCATGTTTGATTGAGTGCGAGATGGAATTAAGTATGGAACGTTACACAACCTATGATTTTTGATGGATTACCTCGAGGGTGGGTAAGACTCGTGGTCTTACGCGATAATGTGGAATGTGTTGCATGCTCAGAGTTGAGCTGAGTCATCGGAAAGTTGAGATGTGTAATAATTCATAACAAAGCCCGGTACCATTCTTTGTGAGTGAGTCTCGAGGTTGGGTTATGATAAGTTATTACTCACCTTAATATTTGATGAGTCTTCCTCGAGGATGAGAAAGAATTTTGTGATTGGATAATTGCTTATCTAGAACCGACTACTATATACGTATCCTACTTATAACCGTGAGTTTCTTTACTTGATATACGTCCACGACTGCTTTATCGCCTATCGACACTTATTTTCTTCGATCCGGTACGTTCGAAAACGTCTACTTATGGAAGACGGCTTATTTTCAACTCATACTCTTTGCTTTTTGTAATTTTGGATAATATCTTTGAGAGATTTTAACGATTTTAAATTGGGTATTTTGCCGGTGACACTTAAGTAGGATGATTTATGAAGTCTTTATTCAAATGGATTGGGACGCCTTTGCGTTTGAATTAAGAAATCATAAATCACCGAATCATAAGTTTATAATGACATATTTGCATAGATTAGGACGCTTTTGTATGCAAATATGTGATTATAAATGAGTCGGCTTAAGGATATCCGACGTGACCCTATATATTTATGGTATTGATTTAGTATTCCAGTTTGGGGTGTATTTCTTTTGACTCAGGATTCGTCCATACAAATTTATCGTATTTCGTCTTGTCTCGTATAATCACGACATTTTGATGAGTGATTCTTTAAGCTTCATTTGATTCGCGAATTGTTACGAGAATCTTTTCTGAATATATATTGAT
Source organism: Glebionis coronaria (assembly GCA_025667525.1). Taxonomy (NCBI): domain Eukaryota; kingdom Viridiplantae; phylum Streptophyta; class Magnoliopsida; order Asterales; family Asteraceae; genus Glebionis; species Glebionis coronaria. The sequence goes on from CM046875.1 coordinate 72,471,126, forward strand.
CGACGTGAACGTAATGGGATGGTGGTGGTGAACCCTTGGAGACTTTTAAGAACTAACGTTTTTTCTTTTCATTTCTAAACCCTTCGTTTCAAATTTTATCGTTTTATGAACGATGACCGATTTGTCTGATTGACATGTAGAACCGCTTAAGTTGATCCACTTATACCTATTGCTTATCTAAGTAACTATTGGTGGGTATCACGATTTTAAAAGTTCGGACAGAATTATCTGTGAGCAGATCTAAGTATATTTGATATAACATTGGGGTAGAACCTCAAAAATCCCTTTCTCTACACTTTTAATTAGATAACAATGATTGAGTTCGAGGACGAACTCCAAATAACACGGAGGTACTGTGACAACCGGGAATTTTCTAGACTTTAAATAATAATAAATTAATATTATTAATAATCGAAATTCTTTTTCGAGAGATATCAAAGTTATTTGATTCAAAAACGAGAGTTTATCTTACATATAGTAAAAGACTACGTAAAAATCTGAAGAACTGACGCGATACAATTAAATTTATATTTAATTTTTTTTTTCAAAGACATTTGATAAAACATTTATTAAATTATTTAATATTGTAATTATATTTGTTTTAAATTTAATAACGTACGTTAAAAACGAGAATATCCAAATGAAATTATAAATATTCTTTGAACGCGAATTATTCGAGGTAACCGATAATTTGTAATTATTTTAAATAAAAAAAATGCAAACGATTACGAAAATTATCGAGTGAACACTCTACTTTAATGGAAAAATCATTTTGAAATGAGCGACGCAAACTTCGTTGAATGAATCAAATTTTTGCTATAATAAACGAGTCCCGAACCATATATTAACAAAAGTTATAAGAAAAATTACATTCTTAGTCCCTGTATTATCAGAAACCTTTCATTTGTTTTTACAAAAACTTAACTAGGATATATATATATATATTGAAATTAGGGTTTCTCCTCATTTCCCCTCAAACCTAACCCTAAAGTTTACACACACATACTCTCTTATAATAATCCGGCGCCTCCATTAAATTCCGGCCGCCGGAAATATTTTCCGGCCATCAAAAACCACCTCCAGCCGCCGGCCACTGCTGCTGTACGGCCGCCACCTAAACCACCACTACCACTTCTTCCCGACCGACGCCTCACACGGCATCACATCCATCATCAGGTCTACCGTCAACCACCCCCATAACCACCTCACCTCGTCATCATTCAACACCAGTATCCTACTATTACATCACCGCCTCGTCAATCTCTACCTAGATGAGCCACTCCAGCAGCTACATATCACCAGTGGCACCACCATCTCCACGAGACCATCCACAATGACAAAACACTAGACCCACCACGACATGGCCGCTACCACCCTGTTACCACCACCGTTATACCTACACCACCATCGAGAGCCATCACCACCTTCATGCTACATCATATCTACTAGCCACCATCCACTTCGTGGACTCCATCAATCGCAACACCACGAACACCCCCGTCACCCATCACGCAGGTCTGTCATCGAACCACCATCATTGTCGTGATGGAGCAGCTGTTAGGGGCATTTGGATATACTGTTAGGAGTTTTGGATCTGCTAATAAACACCACAGGGGCGTTTGGTTCGACAGATACGTCACCAGGAGGGTGTTTGTGTTTAACAGCAAGGATTACAGGGGTGCGTCCGTCTATAGCAGCAGCACCAACAGGTGCGTCTTAGCTTTCACATAACATCACCACATGGGTGTTTGGCTCAGGCAGAAAACACCACCAATGGATGTTTAGTTTTGGCAGAAAACACTTGAGGTGCGTTTGGTTCGACTGAAAACATCACGAGGGTATGTTTGTTGCTGTTTAGAACACACATGAGATGTGTTGGGAGTGCAGAAGTGCCATAAGGGTGCGTTTGGGACTAACAACGAAGGTGAAAGGGGCTGTTTGGGGTTAACAGCAGGCTGTAAAGGGGCGTTTGGGGTTAGCAGAAAGCTGTATGAGGTGCGTTTGGGACTGCAGAAAGTCATACAAGGGTGTTTGGTTGCTGATTATTTGTTTCGAGTGTGCTCGGACGCGTGATGTCGAGGGTTTAGAGTACCGGGCGCGATTATGATCCATGGTTGGTTGTGGTTTTAGGATCGGCTAATAACATATCTAATTTTATTAAGTATTAAAGCGGATTAAAATGGTGGTATATATATTTATTGGTTAAATAAATACGTTGAACACTATCGTTATTACGAGTACTATAAATATAATTAGGCGTTTAGATGTGCGTTTAAATAGCTTACCCAGGGCGTTTTGCTTTTGACATACAACACATAGGTTGTGTTTGATTATTATTTAATAATAGTGGTTTATTTATTCTAGTTGGATATACGTTAAAACGCGACTAGTGTGACGTAGATGGTTTGGAAAATGGAAAATATTGAGAATTATTAAATATGGAAAAACGTTGTATAAACAAATATGTCATGTCAAAATTCCTATAAGACTCTATACTTTAGATTTTGTTCGCTACAAACTATCATTATATTTGTAAACCAATAAAATAAATAAGTACTATTAAATTTATAAACTGATAAAACAAATAAATACCTTTATATTTTGTAAACCGATAAAATAAATATATACTATTATATTTGTAAAACGATAAAATAGATGGTAACTATTGTATTGATAAACTGATAAAGTTATACTTTTACATAAAAGTGACAATTATTAATTATGTGGTGATTTTTCTTTAAATGTGTCGAACTATATTGTCTAAGTTATTTATTTTATTTAACCAACCGCCGAACTATTATAATTTGGAACTTAACTATTTTATTAACGGGTCACGTTGATGTACATATGTATCGGGAACTCAAATAATGTTATTGCATTTAGCCGATTAGTTAAACCACAACACCATGACCGAACCGTATCGATTCCCGTTTGGGCGGAGCGTATTATTAGCATCACTATTATTCGCGCTACTTCGTCGAGGTGAGTTCATACCCCACCTTTTCTTGCTTTGAATTGAGTTATAAATGTTTTATAATTGCTCTTTGGGGGAGGTACATGCTTGGTCATAAACTACTTATAAACTTGCTTGGCTGTCAGAAACTGATATTAAACTTGTTTGGTTGTCTATAACTGTTTATAAATTACTTGATTGTCATAAGCTAATGTTAAGCTTACTTGGTTGGTCATAATCTATCTTTAAACTGGTTTAATTGTTACGTGCTGAGTGGTCAACTCCTCTAATTGTTATACATATGAATGCTGATACTAAAATTTCTATTGTGATTTTCATAGCCCAAAACTTTAACTGCTTTTTACTGGTTCTCGGGTAGAGACAATGGTTGCAAGAATGAACACAAGTGCATATCTCTTTTATGTATTGGTCTAAGTCCCACTTTAACCCAATCACTTTGGCCCATTATCATGAACCGTTAATTTCAGACCGGATGACCGGTCGAAAGCGCGAATGTTATGGATAGATCTATCGGGGTTGACGCCCCTGTCCGGCTTGGTCCAACAGAGGACAAGCGGACACAGTTTCATTTGAGTCTGAGGACGGATGTCGTGGGTTAGGCATCCGTAGGGGCTGCATTATATGATTATACTACCGGTGTTGTTAACGCTTCGGTGTCATGAGCTTAGACAATAATAAATGCCTTATTTTATTTAGTGACTTTGTATTTGTTATATTGTCACTAGGTGGTTGGAAAAATCTTGTGGTTCATTAAACCATTTTATTCTATTGGAAAACTATATTATGTATCAGTGAGCTTTGTTTTTATTAGAAAACACTAACTATTATCTATGAACTCTGTTTTATCAGAAAACTCTATTTATTTCCAGAAAACTCTGTTATTATCAGTAAGCTATATTTACTATCAGTAAACTCTGCTTTTATCAGTAACTCTATTTTTATTAGCTAACTTTGTTTTTACTAATAAACTTTGAAATTATCAAATAAAGTCTATTTAACAGAAACTGTGATTTTTAAACTCTTATATTTTACTGCAAGGTGCAGTGGTCGGTAAAACTCTAAATTTTCATAAACGTTTTAAAACAAACTTATGAACTCACCAACTTTATATTGACCGTTTTAAGCATGTATTCTCAGGTACTTGATTGTATGATTATTTGGAGTCTGCGTTCTGATATTTGGCATAGAAGTCGTTCTCTCGGATCAAGACTCGGATAATCATGACGTAACATGCCCCAAAAACTAGTGTGCTTCCGCTGGGCCTATTTTGGGGGTGTTACATGTACCTACCTTAAATCCATTATGGGTAGAATGAGATACCTCCTTCAAACGGAAGTTGTTTGGAATAAACTTTAGAGTCTTGGCTTCAGCAATGGCGGCGGCTTTGGTGTCTTGTATTTGTTGTACTGTAGGGTTAGTCATCGTCTCTGCTTAAGATAAAACACAAAGGTTGAAACATACAAATATGAATATCAATATGACTTTAAACCTAAGCATTGAACATATGACCTAATCCCTTAAGCTTGTAAACCATACAAACATCTTCTATACGGAATAATCATTCAATTCGGAAAGATCAGACTTATGCGGAAAAATTTCTTTATTCGGAAAGTATAGACCTATGCGGAATAAACTTTCTATTCGGAAAAAACTTTCTATGCGGAAAGACTTGTCTATGCGGAAAGATTTGTCTATGCGGAAAAACTTTCCTATTCGGAAAGAACTTATCTATGTGGAATAAAAAGACTATTCGGAACATTTAGGCCTATGCGGAATAAATACTCTATTCGGAAAGAACAGTCTATGCGGAATAAAAAATCCTATTCGGAAAGAACAGTCTATGCGGAATAAAAAATCCTATTCGGAAAGAACTGTCTATGCGGAATAAAAAAATCCTATTCGGAAAGACTTGGCCTATGCGGAATATTCATTCTATTCGGAAAAAGTTTCTCTATGCGGAATATTCATTTTATTCGGAAAGAATTCTCCTATGCGGAAAGATCTTTCTATTCGAAAAATGCTCTTACACGGAAAGTCCTCCTATTCATAATGTTTTCAACACTTGTGTGATTTTTAATTAAGCACGAAATCGTTTGATTCAAGTGGTCTAAAGGCCAAAGCAGTTCAATTTGTTCTATTCCGAATAAAACCCAGGCAAAACCCCCAATTTAATTAACCCTAATTGAAGCAGAAACTTAAATTGATTGATTCTGATTAAGAAGAGATAATTAACTTGAATTGAATGAATGTAAGCCGATTAGATACCTTTTTGAAGATCTTGAACTTAGAAGATTAATGATTTTGAGATGTTTTATTTGATTTCGTGAGTGTTTGTGTGTTTGTTTGTTAATGGCGGCAATGAGATAAACAGTCAGACAAGGTGAGAGAGAGAAGAGACGGGGGGAAGAATTTGACTAGGTCAAATTTTCACAAGTTTGACATATTGTCAACTTTACCCCCTCAACTTTTCTTCTTTCTACAAACAAAATTCTTTTGTTTTCCCAAGTTCTAATTCTTGTCATTTTGACCCTATCTTATGTTAACTACCCGAGCCTTAGTGATTAACTTATCTTAACACAAGCACAAAACTATCCATGACAAACTTATAAGCAACAACAAGACAAATGCCAAAGCAATCCAACCATTAACCATTAAGCTTTTTGAGTTTCCTTGAAAACTTTTGAAGATCTTTTTGATGTGAAAGATGATGTAACATTTTCTCCCCCTTAAACGATGACCCGTTTTCTATTTAAAGAGCTGTAGTCATTGTTTAACGAGGCACATGATGATGAAAAACATTTCCCAATTGATATCTTGAAAAGTTTGATTCGAGGTGGCAATAAGATTTCTCTTATTTTGACAAATTAATACACTGAGACGTACATTAATTCGTGTTAGACCAAGTTGTAAAGTAAACTTGATTCCTTTGCATGATTTGGCTTGTAAATCACGCCCGAGAAAATTAATTCCCGTTGTGAGCCAACGTTTTCCAAGGAAATACGTGACTTTAATATGAAAACCGGGTTGCAGTCAGAAATAACTACAAGCCATAATGGGCATGTTTTAGAAATGTACAACTTTTATACGGACTCTATTTATGGCACCGTGTCAATATTGATCGACATTTCTAAGGCCGTAAATATTACCGTACTAAAAGACATGCCCGTTTTAAACGAAAAATATTTTTGGTTTTTCTTGATTTTATAATTTTTATGGATTTTTTAGGTTTTATATTTTTTTTATGGTTTTTCTTGGTTTTATATTTTTGTATTTTTCTTTTGTGGTTTATATATTTACTATAATATACATGATCACGAACAAAGGATACTCTGAATAGTTTACCACGACTATTCAGCTGATTCTTCTGCCAACTCTTTGAGAGTCGCTGGGGTGAATGATTTCATGCCAAGCTTGTCGATCAAAAACTCGATTCGTCCTCGATCTAAGGCTTTGGTGAACATATCCGCCAGCTGGTACTCAGTAGTGACAAAATACAGCTCGATCACTCCGTTCTCCACCTGCTCCTTAATGAAATGGTAGCGAATGTCTATGTGCTTGGCCCGGGAGTGTTGAACATAGTTGCAGCAAAGGGCAATGGCGCTCTTGTTGTCACAATACATCGGGATTTTGTTGAATCCCAAACCGTAGTCAGTTAATTGTGATCTCATCCAAAGGACTTGAGCACAACAACCGGACATGGCGATGTATTCAGCCTCCGTGCTTGATATTGCAGCGCTTTTCTGCCTTTTTGAAGACCAACTGATCAATCTATCTCCTAGGAGTTGCACAGATCCAGAAGTGCTACGCCTCGTGTCTTGACATCCAGCATGATCGGCATCTGCGTATGATATTAAAGCAATCGAGGAATCTTTCAGATACCATAGACCACGATGAAGTGTTCCTTTTAGATACCGAAAGATCCTTTTAACTACATGTAGGTGCTTTTCGGTAGGCCGAGCCTGATACCGGGCACACATGCATACAGCAAATTGCAAATCAGGCCTGCTAGCAGTCAGATATAGAAGGGTGCCGATCATCCCACGGTAAAGTTTTGGATCGACAATAGTCCCATTTCTATCTTCATCTAACTTGGATTTCTCCACCATTGGAGTGTCCACGGGGTCATAATTTTCAAAGTTATATTTCTTAAGAGATTCTAGAGCATATTTGGATTGATTAATAAAGATGCCTCTGGGATTTTGAGAAATCTGTAATCCTAAGAAAAATGAAATTTTTCCCATCATCGACATCTGAAAGCGTGTGGACATTATCTTCTCAAATTGATTTGACAATTCTATGTTAGTGGCAGCAAATATTATATCATCAACATAAATTTGTACCAGAAGCATGTCGTTGCCTTCCTTGAGAGTGAATAGAGTGGGGTCCACCTTGCCTTTGGAGAAGCCTTCCGAAATGAGATATGTTGACAGGAGATCATACCACGCGCGTGGAGCTTGTTTCAACCCATAGAGAGCCTTCTTAAGCTTGTACACATGATTAGGAAACTCCGTACTGACGAACCCATCCGGCTGACTAACATAAACTTCTTCCCTTAGTTCACCGTTCAAAAATGCCGTCTTCACATCCATTTGATAGACGATCATGTTCATATGAGCAGCATACGCAAGGAATAGTCTAATCGCCTCCAATCTTGCCACAGGAGCAAAAGATTCTTCAAAGTCTATACCCAAGGCTTGTTTATATCCTCTAGCGACCAATCTTGCCTTATTCTTCAATACCGCACCCATCTCATCAAGTTTAACCTTATAAACCCATAACAAAGTAAGGATATTAACCTTGTCAGGGAGAGGAACCAATTCCCATACTTCAAGTCGTTGGAATTCATTTAGTTCCTCCTGCATAGCTTCAATCCAAGATGATTGGGTCATAGCCTGCTGCCAATTTTTAGGTTCAACTTCAGAGAGAAATGCATCAAAGTAGCAATAAAGTGCACTCTCTTGTAATTGATGGCGTGTAGAGACTGGTCGATCTAGATCTCCAATAACATTCCTAATTGGGTGATCTTTTGTCCATTTAGTGCTATGGTTTTCAATCCTAGGTGGTCTGGAGTGAACAATAGAAGGAGCTTCTTCTGAGGTAGACACGGCTGAAGGGTTTTCAGGGATCGCTACACCAAAGAAAGGAAGCTCTTGCAAGTGAGCATATTCCAAGTCGTGATCAATAGAATCCTCTTCCACATCATTAGGCACAAGTAGGGGTGATGATTCAGGTGTAGTTTGAGAATCACTTGGTGAAGGTGCATCCGGTTCAATGTGAATTGAAGATGCATTAGATAAAGGTTCATTAGCTTGAGCAACCACTTCAGGGATTGGAGTGATCACTACAGGTGCTGGAACTTCATCAGTCGGGGGATCGAAGAATTCATCAAACAACGGTTGAAACAGTTTATCCCACTCGGGCCTTGTTGGTGGTAAAAATGATGTAGAAGTAGGATTATTGGGAACTAATCCGGAACTAATAGCACCGGTTCCCATCTCATGAAGCGCGGGTTCAGAGCTGTGTTGCTCAGAAGCCATCGCTGTCAGCTCGTCGAAATCTGCGTCCATAGTTTCTACAATCTTGCCAAGACGACGGTTGTAAATTCGGTATGCTTTCTTGGACGGTGAGTAACCAATGAAAATACCTATATCGGCTTTTGGTTGAAGCTTACCCAAGTTCTCACTATTAATGTTTGGATAACAAAGAGCACCAAACACATGAAAAAATGAAACATCGGGTTTACGGTCATGTAGAAGCTCATAAGGTGTTTTTCCATGGCGTTTCCGAATGATAGAACAGTTTTGGGTGAAACATGCAGTAGATATAGCCTCTGCCCACAAGAACAATGGAGCGTTCGCATAAATAAGCATTGTCCTAGCAGCTTCCATAAGTGTACGATTTCGTCTTTCAACGACACCGTTTTGTTGTGGAGTGCGTGCAGCGGATGTTTCATGTGAAATACCAACTCCTTCATAGTAATCACGAAGAGTCTGGTTTACGAACTCTGTTCCATTGTCTGTACGAATACGGCGGACAGTGGTATTCAAACGTACCTGAATGAATTTCAGAAAAGTGATGATAGCCTTCGGTGCTTCATCCTTTGTACGTAGAAATCTAACCCATGTAAACCTGGAGAAATCATCCACAATAACCAGAATGAATTTCTTACCGCTCACACTTTCAGTTCTCATTGGTCCACAAAGATCCATATGCAAAAGATGAAGTTTTTCTTGATTGGTGTCTTCAGCTTTGGGCCGGTATGATTTCTTGGTACTTTTCCCCCTTGAACACGCGGAACATAAATGGTCCTTGTGAAATTTAAGCTTTGGAAGACCACGAACTAATTCGTTTTTAGCCAGATGATTGATAGCATCAAAATTAAGATGAGATCATCTGTGATGCCATAACCATGACTTGGTCTTAGATGCTTTAGAGAGAAGACATACTGGAGAAGCGGCCATCATGTCTTTTAAGGACAAGGTATAAAGATTTGCACCACGAGATCCCTTCAACAAATCATTTCCTTCCATGTTGCGGATGAAACAAGTGTGTTGTCGAAAAGCAACCTCAAGGTTGGAATCACAAAACTGTCCTACTGAGAATAAATTATGACCAAGACCTTCTACATAGTATACCCTTGAAATCGTCACGTTTCCAATCTGATATTCACCATACCCCATAATCTTTGCTATATGATCATTCCCGAATTTAACCGTACCAAGAAACTTGCTGACAAAATTTCGGAGCATCGAGCGATTTCCGGTCATATGTTTTGAACAACCGGAGTCCAAATACCACAGGATGATTTGGACCACCTGAAAATATCACCACACGAAGACAATGTAGAGGTATCGGAATCTGAGTGTTCCTTGTTATTAGCAGGTACAGATTTAATACTCTTAGATTTGCTAACTCTAGGTTTCTTAGATTTCCTAGCCTTCTTCTTCCTAATTGGTGGTGTAGATTCTAGTTGGCTTAAATCCTGAGGTATTTCTTCACTGATAGGCACTATAGTGGGGGCTGACCTAATTAAAGGGCGCTGTTTCCATACTTGAGTGCGAGTGTTCCTAGCTAAAGGACGCTCAGACCTAACCTCAATGGATGCATTCCTAGTTAAAGGGCACATTTTTCCATCTAATGTAAAGTAACTACCAGTGGGACGCCATTGCCAGCCAACCTGGGCACGAGTTCTACCCATTGGCTTCCATTCAAGACAATTCTTAATAGCATTCATTTCATTCACATGTTCAATAAGACACAAATCATGACGTTGGGAAAACATACATTCATTACAATGCCAACAATTCAAATTAGAATTCACGAATGGTTTTGGCTTCTGCACAGGCGCAGAGCTTTTAGTCTTAACATGATTCTTCTTATTTAAAACTGAACTAACATTCCTATTGTGAACTTCTACTTTCTTCTTTTTGGCACTACTAGTGGAGGGCTTGATCTTATCTTTCTTGAGTGGCGATCCTTTAGCCTTAGTAGTCTCTTTTAATCCTGTAGAAGGCAAAGTGGGAACATTAGCAACAGATTTTAAAGGTGCCTTACTTGATTGTGCCAATGATGGTTTTGCTCCTGGAGTCTTATTAAATGGAGTTACAGCAATGGGCCTATTAGTAAGTAGTGCAGAGCCTGGTTTACCTATGTATTGCAAATATGCTAAGCAATATTGAACTCGCTTAATATATTCATGAGCCGAATAATAATAGCTACTTGAGGGATCTAAGGCATAAAGATCGTCTAAAATATCCCTAACAAGATCTACATGCTTAATGGCATTCCTCATATAATCATCATAGGTAACCGGGTTTCTCTTATGAAGCGGGTTCTTATAAAGCACTACTGACTTGGTTGTTGGAGCACTAGTGGACGGTGCAGAGTCGGTAGCTAAGTTATCAACAATTTCTTGTCGGGTGAGAAGAAGTGTCTCCTTTAACTCGGCCAAAACCATATTTTTGTCAATGAGCAGGATGTTCAAGTCAGAGATTTCCTCGCACTTTTGGTTCAGTTGTTCAACATAATATTGTTGCTGTGCCGCATTAAAAGCGAAGCGTTCTTCTAGTGAACCATAAAGAGCGGATAGTCCCTGTCTTGTCCGATCCATCTCCCCTAGAACAGACGAAAGTCTAATTTCTAAGACCTGGTTTTTGGACTCTGCGGCCTCTAGTTCCATTTTGAGTGTTTCATTTGATGACACATCTCTCTTCAATCTCATTATCTCTTCCTCTAATGTCTTAACAATTCCAATCATCTTGTCACTCGTCTCAACACCGTTTTCACAAACATTTGATATCAAAAGATTCTCATTTTGAGTTTGTTGTTTTAATTCTAAAGATATACAATGTTGTTCTAGTTGATTAAAGCGTTTTGAAAGTAAATTGTAAGAATCTTGTAGCTTTAAAAACTCAGCGTTAGATTCGTGACAAGAATGATTATCTACCTCATTTACAGTATCAGCAACATTTACAGAAAGATCACAAACACCATCACAAATATCATCACAATTATTCACAGCATCACAATTAATCATAGCGGATGTAAGCTCATTCGAATAATTAACATTTACAGTAGAAAGCACATCACACGAGATTACTGCAGACAAGAATCGGTCATATTCGGTTAAAATCTTTTCTTTTTCAACTAGTTGTAGTTCGTAAGCGGTATCCATTTCATAAAACACTTTTTGAACTTCACCAATTTCAAACACAAGATTTTCCTTAAGAGATGCAAAACTTCCTTTTAGACTTTCGACAAATGGATTGATCTCAGTTTTAAACACCTCGTTCATGTGTTCGAAAGCCCATTCTCCGGCGTTTAGGCCATTTGAAGTCGTACAATCCAAAATGACCTTGTCAAAATTAGTAAAGTATTGATTAATCTCTTGCAAGTTTAACCATACAGTGCTAATAGGTGGAAGATCCTTTGGAATTTCCTTAGGACCTTCCATGTTGACAAGTGTAGGAAATGTACTAGGGCTTTCTTCATTCAACATGTAGGTTGGTGCTGTAATGAGATCTTTGTCCATATGGAAGCGAATTCTAAAATTCGTTTTAGCAAGCTCCTTATTCAATTTAAAATAATCACACTCGGGATATTTTGCAGAATTGTATGACCGATCCTCATCAACTAGATCCTTACTTGTTCGATCATCAGGAAAAACAATCGGGTCTAAGGCCAAACCTAATTGAGTTGCATTATAAAGTCTAGGACTATGTCTTAAAGCTTGTTTTGCATACCTTGGATTAGGGGGAAGGCCTTTTTGACGTGATAAGTTAAATTCTCTAAATGAAGCATCAAATAAGTGCACTAGTTGAGAAGCAGAGTATTGTCTTAAGAGCAAGTAATCTAGACTTCTAATCTTATTAGCAGCATTAATCTCCATTTCATTCTTCTTAGACTCGAGTGACTCAAAATCTGTTTGAAGTTTTTGAAAATTAGTGACCACTAACTCCTTTTCGCTAAGTTCTTTAGAAAGATTTGCTCTTAAGGTTTCGATTTCTTGCAAGTGACCCATTTGTTTGTTTCTAAAATGATCATATTCGAGATTAGTTAGAACACTAGACGAGGGCACTAATTCCAAGGTTTGAACTTTCTCGTTGCTTAAGGTAAGCTCATCAGACAAATTCTTATTCTTAGCTAAGGTTTCTAAGAGTGCAGCATTCATTTGGCTAAGTAATGTAGCAGGAACCATGACCAAATCTTGTTGAGCAGGAGTAGGCGTATGCGAAATGGGTCCCGGTTGTGATTCACTCAAAGTCTGGGGACTCACATTGATATTGCTATCATTGTTTGTCTCCTCATTTGAAAGACTCACCACCGAAGATTCATTCGAATCAGCACTCTCTTGTACAACTTGATGTGGTTGAATACTAGCATCAGTGGTATTATCGGTGGTATTAATAAGTACCTCAGATCTCTTTTCTGGCCCTAAGCTGGAGATAGTTGCCATGAGAGCAGCCTTTGCAGATTGAAAGTCATCACAGTCTGAGTCATACGCATCAAGATCATCGACTTGATAAGCTGCATTCTGTGTAGTGACAACGTCTTGTTCAGCAATCCCTGGATCAGCAAGAAATACAAGCTCCTCTTCATCAAGTTCCCTTCCTTGTGCCTGAGCATTTACCAGATAGATCTTCTCAACAAACCATTGTCCATCCCTTCTCCTCTTGGGTTTCTTACAATCCCTGGACATGTGACCCTCTTCCTTGCAGTTGTAACATGTAATCATTCTCAACTTGCCTGTGGAATTAGCCCGTGGAGCAGGATTGACCATTGGAGCCTGATTGACCGTGCGAGCATTGGTAGTTGATGTGGTAGGTCTCCCCTGATATGGTTGAATAGGCTGAACCATTACCCTGCCATTCTCAATAGTAGCTTGTTGGCGAGAATTGGATGAATTCCTCAACTGATTGTTGGTAGGAGCTGATCCTCTGTATCCTCGTTTGCTTAAAGTCCTTGTGAGATAAGCAGACATAGTGGTTAGCACTTCAACTGGGTCAGCTCCTTGTTGGAATACAGGAATGGGGACTTCCTCATCATCACAATACATTGCTTGGTCTTGATGAGCTGCATAATCACTAGAAGGAATACTCATTTGATCAGGGTAGCTTGTTGGATATGCTGCATTCTCTTGATAAGAAGAATATGAAGGCTGAGCATAAGGTGCAATATTTGCTGGATGAAGTTGTGAAGCATACTGTGGTGAAGGTGCATTGAACCGGTATTGTTGCTGATGTGAGGTGGGTGGTTGTGGTAGAATCGAGTATTGGGGGAAGGTCGGTGTCATGTAAGGTGATGGATGATAGGCTTGATGTCCCAAGATATAAGGTGTGTTGTTGTGTGACAAGCTTAGTTGATTCGCCATTAAAGCTAAGGAATCAGGGTACATACCTCGAGGAGAACGGTGCATAATCACATGTTTCTCATGCTGCTGAAGAAAAGCATAGTGTTAGCCCTATATTTTATATAGTCGAACAAGAATGTAATAGGTCATCTCAGTCGTTAAATGGTCTTGTATTGTAATAGGTTAGTCGGGAAAACCGGGCTTGGACTTTAAGCTAATATTGTATAAGTTAGGGGCGTAAGCCCAAAAGAAAGCCAAGCCCGGCCCAAGATGAATCCCACAAAGGCCTTAGAGCCGTGGGGTATATAACCCTCTTTCACATGTGAAAGAGGGTGTTGGTTCATTTCATTAAACACATAGTTTTAGTGTAAACCTTCCACTTCTCTCTCTACTTTCTCTTTCTACTTTTCTTCTCTTTCTCTCTCTAAGAATCTTGTGTTATGGATTAAATGGGAATAACATTTGGTATCAAGAGCCTATAGTGGATAGGTGATTGAAGATTCGTGTGTGGTGTTCTTGAATTTTCGTGGCCTTTTTGATCTTCATCTCACGTCCAATATTTTTTTTTTTTGTGTTTTTTATAGTCTTTTCTCGATACAAATCATATACATACTAGTAGTAGTGATTTGGGTATCTTGGTTTTGGCTAAAACACAAATCTTTTGGATCAAATGTTGCGAAATTTCTTCTTGTTCTTCATTCCGAAATTCTAGCAGAAACTTCCATCGGAAAGTACAAATTGTACTTGGGCTTCCATCGCAATAACCTTACCATCGGAAAGGGTTTGGTTCTACATTGCGATCGTGGGTTTTTATTACTTATTCCGATCTGAACATTCCGATCGTACTTTGCGATCTGGATTCCGACGGGTATAAGGAAGTATTTTAAGTCGTTACTCTGCTTGAATTTTGACAGCCACATTGCGATCTGGACATTCCGATAGGCTTTGTGATCTGAGTATTCCGACAGGCTTTCCGATCTGGACATTACGATCTGGACATTACGATCTGAGCATTGCGATCTGAGCATTGCGATTGAGCATTGCGATCTGAGCATTGCGATTGAGCATTCCGATTGAGCATTCCGATCTGGACATTTCGATAAGTATTCCGATGGACATTCCGATGGGTAAATTCAAATTTTTTCCCTACTAGTTTTTGGCTATTTCTAACTCAAATTCAAAATTTGGCGATACAAAATTTTTCGGCTTACCGTTTTGTCAGACTGAGGAATTTAATTGTCGGACTGAGAAAAAAAATTTGAATTTTCGGAATTTCAATTTTAACCACACATCATCACAACAAATCCACTAAGATCTGAAATTCATCCACAAGTATTCACCATGTCTAACAACAACATCAACATTGCAACTGCTAATCAAATTCGTTTGGAACAAGGTGGCAACGGTAACCCACCTGTGCTCACTGCCGGTTGCTACGTTCAATGGAGATCTCGTTTTCTCAGATTTCTTGATGGAAAAGAAAACCGAACTGCTCTTCGTCACTGCCTTGAGAACCCACCTCCAGTTTTTGAATTCAAACCAATTACAACACAGGCAGAGGATGGTACTTCATCAACTATACGAGCTATGGAGGATTTTGACACATGTTCTGCTGAGAAAAAGAAACTCCTCCAAGCTGAAGCTGATGCTGTAAATTTCATACTCACTGGAATTGATAATGATATCTATTCCACAGTTGATGCATGTCCTAATGCTATGGAAATGTGGAATGCAATTCATCGATTGAAGCAAGGTGAGTCAATCAATGTTCAAGATCTCGAGACTAATCTACTTTGGGAGTTTGGAAAATTCACATCTGAAGATGGTGAATCCATTGACTCATATTACTCGAGATTCTACAAAATGATGAATGAGCTTGTAAGAAATCAGTGCACCATCTCCAATCATCATGCCAATGTTCAGTTTCTACTTCAACTCAAACCGGAATGGCAAAGGTTTGTGACTTTGGTCAAACAAAGGGAGGATATCAAGACTATATCTTACCACAAACTTTATGATATCTTGAAACAACATCAGAATGAAGTGAATGAACTAAGGGCTGAAAAGGCAGAACGGTCTGCTAATTCTATTGCTTTTGTGGCTGCTACTTCAACAAAACCCGTTCCTCGTCAACAACCACCTAATCATTCCTCGAAGTCATCAAGCTCATCCACCAAACCTCTAGCTGCTGCTAAACACAAAGCAAAAGCAATTGTCCCCACTCCAGCTCCAAAGTATGACACCGAGTCAGATGGAGACAGTGATGATGAACAAACTTCAAGGGACAAGAAGATTGAAGAACTCATGTCTTTACTCACCACAACTTATAAGAAGATCTACAAACCTACCAACAACAATCTCAGATCATCATCCAATGCTAGATATAAGGAAGTTGATCATGCACCTAGGTATGATCGTGATGCTAGGTATGATAATCAGAGGATGCTGAATCAAGTTGGGGCTAGAGATACTGTAGGCACTCCGGTGGTGCAGAAGACTGGGATTCAATGCTTCAACTGCAAGGGATTTGGGCACATGGCTAGGGAATGTAAGAAGCCAAAACGGGTTAAGGATTCGGGATATCACAAGGAAAAGATGTTGCTGTGCAAGAAAGAAGAAGCAGGAATTCCACTCACAGCAGATGAAGTTGACTGGCGTGATGACACTGATGATGAAGCCGATGATCAAGAGCTAGAGGCACATTATGTGTACATGGCAAAGATTCAAGAAGTGCTTCCAGAGACTGCTGATACTTCTGGACCTATCTTTGATACTGAGCCAATTGAAAAGGTACCAACAAATGATAACTATAATGTGTTTGCTAATGAACGACGGCATCCTGAGCAACCCGAAAGCATCAATGACACATATGTAATGGACACGGAGGATAGCAATATCTCTACGGATTCACAACATATGTGTAATGATGAAGGTAATGCTGCTCAGGATACTGACTCGGATGAGGACCGTGATTTGCTTGCGTCTATAATTGATTCTTTAAAACATGAAATTGAGGTAAACAAAGATGCTAATAAACGTTTGAAGCAAGCAAACACATCCTTAGCCGAGGAGATAGACAGGCTTAAAGAGTGTGATTATGTAAAAGAAGCTGATCGACGGGTTGCAATAGCTAATGGTTTGGTATATGAACGTAAGGTGCTCAACGAACAATATTGTTCTGAAGTAACACACGAAATTCATATGTCAAAACAGAAGATATCGGAACTTGAAGAACAACTGCTGCTACATAAACTCCAAATTACTGAATTAGAGTCGGTTAACAAAGAACAAACTGAGCTTTATAAAACTCGTGAAGAAAAGGATATTGAAAAAATTCTTGCTTTGGAAAAGAGAGTCGACACGTTAAACAACATTGTTTACAAAACGGGTCAGTCTATTCAAACTATGAATATGCTCAATAGAAATATGAAAACGAGTTTTGTCAAGCCTGAATATCTCAAGAAAGCTCAAAGTACCAAGCCTGCTCTTTATGATATCGGTTGTTATGTTGATAATCTTGCTCTTATGCTTTCCCCTGACTGCGACGAAATCATTCGTCAACAAGAAGAGAGTCGATCAAACTTAAGTGATTTAATAAACCTTTCTGATTCTAACAATCATATTAAGTTTGTCCCTCAAAAAGAACTTTCAAAAGAACAAAAGATGTATAATAGTGTTCCACCACCAAGTGATGAACCACAAAAGAAAGTTTCTTTAAAAAGGAGTTTCAAAAAGCAATCAGTTTTGTTAGAAAAGCGAATTTTGGATGAAAAACGTAAATGGGATGAGAAAAGCAAAAGTGTTCAGCAATTTGAGTTTATAAAACAAGGGGTTTTAAATTTGTACAAAGGTGTCGTCGACTATGAAAAAGTTTCTAGGGATACCATTTGGAATATTAAACCTAACCCACAAGTAGAAGTCGTCATCCAACAATGCATTGTTCCAACCATTGATGATCTTTCAAAAAATGTGGAAATGTTTTATAATGCTCTCACTGAGGAAATGTTAACTGATTTAAGCTATGTCAAATCTCTTGAAGATGAAGTTGATTTTCTTCAAATTAAATTAAAGACACAAGAACACCAACTTTCTAACGAAATTGATCGACTTTCTAAGGAATTTTTTTATGCTGACCATATGAATGCTATACTTGGTGTGTATACCGATCTTGATCAATATTGTCATGTAGCATGTCTTGTGTCAGAATCGGACGCGAAATGTCGCAATCTTGAAGTAGAGCTTTCAAAACAAATTCAGTCATATAACAAACTTTTGAAAAGCATTTCTCAACTTGAGAAACACTCCATTTCTCTTGAACTTGCTTTACAAAAAGGTGAAAAATCTCATAATCATAAAAAGTGTCAAGAAATGTCAGCTTCTTCGTTTCGTCTACTAAATGAAAAAGATTTCGAAATAAATGATTTGAAAGCTCAGCTAAAAGAAAGGGACATTGCCATAAGTGAGTTACAGAAACTCATTGAGAAAATGAAAGGAAAGTCTGTTTTGGGTAAACCATCCGCCGTTCGTCAACCGAATGCGGTTAAATGCCCTAAATCATCTATTTTGGGACAATCCCCACAGACTTTGCCTAAGATAGGAAATGATAAGAGTACCAATGTGATAGCACCTGGAATGTATAAGATGAACACTAAGCCCACTCAAACTGGAACATCGCGGTTACCTCAGAATATTAAGAAAACTAATCAACGTGTGTCTTCTTCTACAGGAGTAATCCCCACTACTAGCGTTAGCGGACCACAGCTTAAGAGCAATAGAATGCAAGATAAGGTCATGCCTAACAATAGTCAAGGAAAGAAGTTGGAAGTAGAAGACCACCGTAGGAATTTTAAGTTTTCTAAGAATAAAACGTCTGTAACTGCATGTAATGACAGTTTAAATGCTAAGACCTCGAATGTTGAATTTGTTTGTGTTGAATGTGGCAAATGTGTTCGTACTTTCAATCATGATGCTTGTGCTCTTAGTTATAATGGCGTGAATACTAGAACTAGAAAGCCTATTCGTATGCCCACTAGTACTAGTGAACCCACAAGAACTTTGAACCAATCCACTGAGCAACCACTTAAGAAACTAAGTGCGTTAGAATCCACTACTCTACGTAAACAAAGCAGGTTAAAGAAGCTTTATGAGAACATGATTAGGACATGTACACGGGGGTATTCGAGATTTACACCACCCGGATACAAATGGGTACCTAAGACAACCCCCATTCTAATTGGGTCTATGAATGTTAGCTTGCCTTTAGAATCTAGGTCCACTACTATTTTGGAACCCGTTTCTATCAAGGGATCCAATTTGTCAAATGCTACATTGTCTTCTAATTCTTCTGCAGCTCGTCGAACTCATCCTATTCATAATGGACTCCGGGTGCACAAAGCACATGACGGGCAATCTCAAGCTTCTCATTAACTTCATGGAGAAGTTTCTGGGTACGGTACGGTTTGGAAATGATCAATTTGCACCGATACTCGGATATGGAGACTTGGTTCAAGGGAATATCACTATAAAACGGGTTTATTACGTCGAGGGACTGAATCATAATTTATTCTCGGTTGGTCAATTTTGTGATGCGGATTTGGAAGTGGCTTTTCGGAAATCTACTTGCTATGTTAGAGACTACGATGGGAATGACCTTCTTACAGGTTCTCGTGGTTCTGATCTCTACACAGTAACTCTTCAAGACACATCTTCAACAAATCCGATTTGCTTAATGGCTAAAGCTTCATCATCTCAAGCATGGTTATGGCATCAACGATTGTCACATCTCAACTTTGACACCATCAACTTGCTTTCGAAGAATGATATTGTGACCGGTCTTCCTAAGTTGAAATTCGTCAAAGACCATCTTTGTTCTTCTTGTGAGTTGGGGAAAGCAAAACGGAAGTCTTTCAAATCAAAGACTACCCCAAGCTCAAAAGGACGATTGGAACTTCTACACATGGATTTATGTGGTCCCATGCGTGTAGAGAGTATTAACGGGAAAAAGTATATTCTAGTGATTGTTGATGATTACTCTAGATACACATGGACTTTCTTCTTAAGGTCCAAAGATGAAACACCAGAGGTTCTCAAAAACTTTCTCAAGATGATACAACGCAATCTTCAAGCTCAAGTCTTAACCGTAAGAACGGATAGAGGTACTGAATTTTTGAACAAGAACTTGCAATCTTACTTTCAAGAAGAAGGCATCGAACATCAAACGTCTATTGCTCGAACTCCTGAACAAAACGGCGTTGTCGAAAGGCGGAACCGTACTTTGGTTGAGGCTGCTCGAACAATGCTCTCTGCTTCAAAATTACCGCTATTCTTCTGGGCTGAAGCAATTGCAACTGCCTGTTATACTCAGAATCGTTCTCTCGTTATCCCTAGACATGAAAAGACACCTTACCACATCATCAATGGCAGGAAACCTACTGTCAAATTCTTTCACGTATTTGGATCTTTATGCTACATTCTTAAAGACGGTGAGAATCTCGACAAGATGAAAGAAAAAGGTGATGCATGTATTTTTGTGGGGTATGCGACATTGTCGAAAGGATATCGGGTCTATAACAAGAGAACAAAGATTATTGTCGAAACAATTCATGTGAACTTTGACGAATTGCCACAAATGGTACTTGATCACAACAACTCAAGTCCCGCACCTCAATGTCCAACGATGGCACCTACACACAACAGTGTACGTCCCGTGCAAGAATGTCAACAAAGTACTCCTACAGCAGAATCGACGGATACGACACATATGAATGAGTTGGTTGATTTATATGATCCAATGTTTGATGAATATTACTATGGAAACAATCAAGTTGTGTCAAAGCCTTCCGCTATCACCACTACTGATGCACCCGAACAAAATCAACAAGACACAACTGCTTCTACTTCAGCAACCGCTGCTCAAGAGACTATTCCATTGGTTACTCAACAAACTCAAGAAACTATCATACAACCAACATCACCAACCGTCAATGTTGAAGGAGGAAACAACAATCAAGCAGTCGATGCACAACCTGACGATGAAGAATTTATCAATCCGTTCGGTACACCGGTACACGAAGTCGGAGAGTCTTCTAGTCAACATGTTGATCCGTCCAACATGCATACATTCTATCAACCATATCCATCCACTCACCATTGGACACGTGATCATCCATTGGAGCAAGTCATTGGAAATCCTTCACAACCGGTTCGAACACGCAGACAACTCGAAACCGATGGCGATGTGTGTATGTATGCACTCACCGTGAGTTCAACTGTACCTACAAACATCAAACAAGCCATGACTGATCATGCATGGATTGAATCAATGCAAGACGAAATTCATCAGTTTGAACGCCTAAATGTTTGGGAACTTGTTGACCGACCCTATGGAATGTCAATCTTAGATTTCAAATGGATCTGGAAAAACAAATTGGATGAAGAACAAACCATCATCAAAAACAAATCTCGTCTTGTGGTTAAGGGATACCGTCAACAAGAAGGCATAGACTACGATGAATCATTCGCTCCAGTCGCTCGTTTGGAAGCAGTCAGGATATTCCTTGCTTATGTTGCACATAAGGGCTTCACGGTTTTTCAGATGGACGTTAAAACTGCTTTTCTCAACGGTCATTTGAAGGAAGAAGTGTATGTGAATCAGCCGGAAGGATTCGTCGATCCTCATCATCCTGACAAAGTCTATCGTCTCAAGAAGGCTGTATATGGACTTAAACAAGCTCCCAGGGCATGGTACGAAGAACTTTCAAACTTCTTGGTGTCCAAAGGATTCTCCAAAGGTTCTATTGATCCTACTCTCTTTACTAATAAATACGGGGATGACATAATGCTGGTGCAAGTTTATGTTGATGACATTATTTTTGGTTCTACGAACCCAAAACTTTCAAAACGTTTTGAAAAATTAATGCACAACAGATTTGAAATGTCAATGATGGGGGAGCTAAAATTCTTTTTAGGCCTCCAGATTCATCAATCCCCACGTGGTATCTTCATTAACCAAGCTAAGTATGCTCAAGAGATACTTAAAAAGCATGGTATGACCTCATGTGCTCGCGTTGGTACACCATTGTCGACCACATCCCTAGACGCTGACTTGTACTCATATCCCGTAGATCAAACGCGATATCGCAGTATGATCGGGTCACTTATGTACCTTACAGCCAGCAGGCCTGATATTCATCATGCCACATGCTATTGTGCACGATATCAAGCCAGACCTACTCAAAAGCACCTCAAAGAGGTTAAACGGATCTTTCGGTACCTTAAGAATACCATTCACATGGGACTCTGGTATCCGAGGGAAACCGGTTTTCATCTAACGGCTTTTTCAGATTCTGATCACGCAGGTTGTCTTGATAGTCGTAAAAGCACTTCTGGTAGCATACAATTTCTAGGGGAAGACAAGCTTGTCAGTTGGTCGTCAAAGAAGCAGGATTGCACTTCGCTCTCATCAGCTGAAGCAGAATATGTGGCTCTATCCGCGTGTTGTGCTCAAGTCCTCTGGATGAGAACTCAACTCACGGATTATGGCTTCCACTTTGATAAAATACCTATGTATTGTGACTCAAAGTCGGCCATAGCCATATCTTGCAATCCGGTTCAGCACTCTCGCACCAAGCACATCGATGTCAGATATCACTTCATCAAGGAACAAGTGGAACGTGGCATCGTGGAATTATACTTTGTCAGAACTGAGTACCAGCTGGCAGACTTGTTTACAAAAACTCTATCGAAAGATAGGTTTGCGTATCTCGTTGGTCGTCTTGGTATGAAGTATATGACTCCAGAAGACTTGGAGGTTTTGGCAAATGAAGCTGCTTGATATTCTCTCATAATGACTTCTAGGCGCATCACAGCTTAGAACTCGGACCTCAACTAAGGAAAGTTTATCTCGGATGATAACTTATCCTTCTCAACGAGAAATTCATATTTCTCGGTCATGAGCTTCTCATAAAAACATTCAAAGTTTTTAAGTTCATGAAAAATGATTTCTAAGTAAATGTCATCTTAGAAATCGAACTTCAACTTAAGGAAAGTTTATCACGGATGATAACTTATCCTTCACAACGGGAAATTTATTTTTCTCGGTCATGAGCTAGTCACAAAACAATCAAAGTTTTGAGCTCATGAAAAACGGACCCGAAAGGGAAGTGTACGTTTCAGTGCGCTTTCCCTAATCAATAGAAGAGAAGTCTTCTATCCTGATTATTTTAAAACCGTTGAACACAATTTTTCAAGAATTTCTCAAAAGGTTTTTCTAAATCTTTCAAAATTGTGTGTTCAACACTCCCTTCCTTATAAGTGGTTTTTATATCTCAAAATTGTCATATGTTATTTTGATCAATTTTTGAGGGGGAGCGTTTTAAAATCAAGCCTTTTAATGTTGTTGGGTACATCTCTAAAATTGTCATATTTTATGTATCCAACACATTCCGAAACTGATATGAAATTGTCAAATGTAATATATTATATCGGAAAAGGCATCTCAACTCCGTACCTCAACATATTCTGTGATGTCGTTTTTCTAAAATTTTGTCAAATTTTGTCTCAAGACACACATATATTGTTGAGGGGGAGCGACCCGACTGAACATGTTCCATGCTTCATACGTACACACATGTTTCTCTCCCAATCGGTTTTCAGAAATTGTTATATTTTAATCAATTAGTATCTCTAATATGATGTTTTTATATTAGAGATAGGGGGAGAAAATGTGATTAAAATGTAATATATCGCAACATGTGATCTTAAAGACTCAAGTGCAACTCTTTCCTTCACATGCCAAACTATTTCGTATATCGATGCATGTGTGTAGGGGGAGCTTTTCGGAAATGTAAAACTTTCAAGTGTTAAAAGTTTTGATTTTTATCAAGCACTTTGAATGGTTTTCAATGGTTTTATGGTTACGATCTTTACCCAAAACAACCTACTATCCACGACGGAACGATGGAGTCAAAAGGTGGTTTAGGATAGGAAACTAAGTCCTATGATCCAACCAGAACCGGAGGGATCTACCCAAGGACATTCCATAGCTAGAAATAGTTGTCCTTAGGAAAGATGGAGTGGAATGAAGCTGAATGCGGACCAAGTACTTAAGTTAGCACTGGAACAATCACAACAAGGTGCTAATGATGACGTATTGGTAAGCATTGAAGGAGTTGAATATTCCATGCAACTTAGGCAGAAACCGGGTCAATACATCTATTGAAGACAAGTCATCATGGACCCAGTGATGCAATGCACAACCCTTCCCAGCCATTCGAGTTTCTCTCAAAAGAAACTTGTCTCATTGTCACGGAGATCAACACGTATCTATTGACTTTCTCACTCCGAGTCAGTTAATATTGAAAAGGTGGCAGTCTGCTCCAGCCTCCGATTACCAAAATGCACTTATTGAGTCTAGAGCCAAACGAGATCAATTTATCATCTCATTAGGATACAATCGAGTCCTACGCATTATCCTTGTGATATTGCCAGAACATCTGAGTGATACGATTCACAATGAAGATGGAAATCCTGCTTGAGCCAGCATTAAACAAGCTCATGGTAGGTAACTTGTGCGATTCTACACGAATCAAACTTGTGAGAACTGGAAAGCAACTAAGTTTTGATTCTTAATTGATTCAAACTTGATTCCAGGTTTCTTCGCAAAATCCATGTGATCTTGCCAGAACATTCAGAGTGACACTCACTAGTGTTCACAGTGACGAATGGAAATCCTTCCAGTGTCAACATCAAACAGCACTGCGGTAGGTAACTCGCAAGATTCTCTATGAATCAAGCTTGTGACAAACTGGAAAGCAACAATGGTGCGATTCTTTTAGAATCAAACTTGTTCCAGGAAATCTGAATTGACGACTCTAATCAGACGGATAACTTATCCTTATGATTCACTCTTTACGTTCGCAGTCTGCTTTGAGACGGTCGAGTAAAGAGAACTGGCTACTACCGCCGGGAAACCCTGTCAAGGAGGTTCTTAATCGAATCTATCTGATCACAGGTACGGTATTTAATACCGTTTAACGGTCTTCACCGACCGGAGGTAAAACGCTACCGAGTCAGGGTGAAATGTTCAAAGCCATTTCATCCGTGTCTATATATGTTGCTGTAAATCAAGAAGGTGGCGTAGCTGTGTAACCGGATGTCGATTCAGAAGTCACAAGAGCACAAGATGGCGATAATCAAGATACCTAAGAATGTAAGAATGTAATAGGTCATCTTAGTCACAAGGAGCACAAATGAAGATCTCAAGCACTCAAAGTCTAATGACAAAGGCTCAAGATAAAGATCACGAAAGCATGAAGGAACAAAGCTGTTACAAACAAGATCAAGACCAAGATACAAGACCAAAGCAGGAAGATCTCCTCTACAAGAATGTATTCACTCAATCATCTTATGCTTTTTAAGCTTTTTAAGATGACCGATACATTGGGGGAGATTGTTAGCCCTATATTTTATATAGTCGAACAAGAATGTAATAGGTCATCTCAGTCGTTAAATGGTCTTGTATTGTAATAGGTTAGTCGGGAAAACCGGGCTTGGACTTTAAGCTAATATTGTATAAGTTAGGGGCATAAGCCCAAAAGAAAGCCAAGCCCGACCCAAGATGAATCCCACAAAGGCCTTAGAGCCGTGGGGTATATAACCCTCTTTCACATGTGAAAGAGGGTGTTGGTTCATTTCATTAAACACATAGTTTTAGTGTAAACCTTCCACTTCTCTCTCTACTTTCTCTTTCTACTTTTCTTCTCTTTCTCTCTCTAAGAATCTTGTGTTATGGATTAAATGGGAATAACACATAGATTTGATCTAAATTGCACTTATGCAAATCCCGGGTCAACTTAACATCGGTAATATACTCACCCCATTCAGCTTGAGGTAAAGTATTCAAGAACTTGGTGTTAACTTGGAATGGAGCAATCACGAGATTGTATACATTCAGATCATTCATTAGAGTAGTGAATCTGAAGTAATAGTCGTGTAGTGTTTCCCCTGGGCTGTACGTGAATCTATCAAACAGATCATACAACTGACATTCCCTTTCCTGTTTGGTGAGAGACGTACCTTGTAGCAACACCTTTAGACGTTCCCATAAATCTTTGGCAACCGTATATTGACTTACCATGCGATAAATATCATGCGGAAGAGCTTGGAGAAGAGTCTGTAGAGCCTTTTCATCAGCATCAGCAATGAGTTGTTGTGCCGGTGTGAGTTCTTCATATTCTCTTGGTCGAGACACGTTATTTGCCACAATGGTACCATAGTCGAGTGGACCATTCAAAATCGATTTGACCATAAGCCTTCCGTATGTTGGTTTGCCCTTCAAGTATTGCATCATACGGCCCTGCCATGCCTCAAACACCTCTTTGATAAGCATCGGTGGACGACTATCAGTTCCCGTTATAATTGAGATATCCGTAAGAGATGTCATCTGAGGCATTAATGAACTCGGATTCATTGTAATCACTTAAAAGACTCAAAGATTATCGGTTGATCGAGCAGTGAAGAAAGGTTGAGAGTTTGTGTTGTGTTGGTTGTAATCAAGATTAAATCCACTAAAGATCGTCGAAAAAACTCAAATACCCCTTGAACTTGCTTATACGGAATAACCCTAACTCAGAATAAACCCTATTCGGAATCAATCCTATTCGGAATAACCCTATGCTGAAAAACCCTTATACTGAATAACCCTATGCGGAATAACCCTATTCTGAAAATGCCCTATTCGGAATAACCCCTATGCTGAATAACCCTTATGCGGAAAAACCCTTATGCGGAATATTTCTTCAATTCGGAATATTTGGCAATTGGCTATTCGGAAAACTTGCTATTCGGAATAATAGGCTATTCGGAAAGCTATTCGGAAAGTATGGCTATTCGGAAAGGTTGACTATTCGGAAACTTTTTGGCTATTCGGAAAAATGGGCTATTCGGAAAGTATTGCTATTCGGAAAGAATTGCTATTCGGAAAGTATGGCTATACGGAAAGGTTGACTATTTGGAAACTTTTTGGCTATTCGGAAAAATGGGCTATTCGGAAAGTATTGCTATTCGGAAAGAATTGCTATTCGGAAAGAATTGCTATTCGGAAAAAATTTCCTATTCGAAAAAAAGCTGCTATTCGGAAAAATTCTTCTATCCGGAAAGTCTATTCGGAAAAATCCTGCTATTCTGAATACTATCCTATTCGGAATGTCTATTTGGAATAAACCTGCTATTCTGAAAACCTTCCTATTCGGAATCCCTATTCGGAATAAACTGGAAAAAAATGGTTCGAGACTTGAAAAACAGCTTTAAACCCGATTTTTTGATCACAAACCACAAAAAGTTTTATGATTTTTACCAAAATAAGCTAAACCCAATCCTTATCAATCAATCCCAATAACAAAAACACCAAAAACAACAAGATTCAAGATTGATTTTTTCTAAAGATCACTAATTGATTCAAAAACTAAAAAAGCAACACAATCCTTACCTTAAACCACCCCATAGCTCTTGATACCAAATGTAGAATATTGATAACCTATGAATCTATGAAGTGGGTTGATGTTTTCTAGTGAGAGAAACTAGAGAGAGAAAGTGAGAGAAAATGTGTCTTTATTGATATGAAAACATGAACAACAACCAACCCCTTTCCATGGTGGAAAGGGGTATTTATACTCCAAGCAAACATTGGGCTTGGGCCGGTCCATGACAAGCCCATGGACCGGTTCTTACTTAACTTAATAAGTAACATTTAACTAATTGTTAACTACGAGCTATTACAACATAAATCATATTGTGGAGTGACCGATACTTCTAATATACGTTAAAACGTATTTCTAACAACTTGACCTAGTCAGACAAAACCCCCGTCCCCTTACTATTCTTCTTCACTGTTTCTTTCATCTTGCCGCCATTAAACACACACACACAAGCTTTCAAACTTTCGATTTTAATCATCCAATCCATTTCATTCGAATAAACAAGGTACAAACATTATCTTTAATTTCTAATTCACCTTACTCATTCCTTAATTCAGTTAAATTACTCGATTAATGTAGTAATTCGTAACTTTCGGATCAATATTTTTAACACGGCTTTTATTTATCATGTTTGTTTATATAAAAAAACAAAACTAAAAAAAAAAAAAAAAATTAAATAAAATTAAATATAAATAAAAAATAAAAATAAAAATAAAAATAAAATAAAAAATAAAATAAAAAAAATATTGAATTCTCGGTTAACCAAAAAAAAAGTTAGGGCTTTAAAATATAATTATTATTTATCTACAAAGTATATGTCCGTCATCGACCGTAAATAATAAAAATATTCTCTATTGTCGTCGTAATTATTTTCGTTTTAAAGGCATTCTTCTTAAATTTATGATAAATCTTTAAGTGTCGTTCGCCTATATACCGCGTTAACGTTTATTAAATAATAATGCCCTCATTTATATATATCAAAATATAAATGTTCTCCGAATGTCGACGTTTTTATTTTATATTAAGCGTTTATTTTTCGTGTTTAGCGCGTATCTTTTTAAATCGCGTAACTGTTAAAATATCAGGATTCGATTATACCCGCTTTATAAAATTTAATTAATGTCAACACCCCTTCTATGCAATATAGCACCACTTCACAATTAAGTTATAACATTTATATTATAAAAATGAGGTGCGGCAGTTTTAGCTTGACACGTTTTAATATTATCAACACCTGTACGTCAAACAAGACACGTTAATATGCGATTGAATTGTAGAACTAACACACGTTATATCTTTCTCTTTTGGTATCTTCTTCCTAAAATCTGAATTCACTCTTTATTTTTATCCATTGACGCATGACAACAATATTAGAGATGGCTTAAAAAAAAGAATGAGATATGTTACCAAAAAATAAGAGTACCAAGCTTTATATGCTTTACATAAATTATACTCGTATAAAAGGATTATCGGAGCTTTTGGAAAGTTAGAGAATGCCTAAACATAGATACGGAAGCCAAAGTTGCGCCTCAGAAACATTATGTCCGCGAGTCACTTTTGGTCATACTCGTTGTGCTCGTTCTTATAGTCACTTTTTAGTCGTTCATTAAGGTGAGTTCATAGCCTCACTTTTACTTATTTAATTGTTTTATTAAACCCGCAAGGGGGATACATGCTACTTTTTACGAATGGACGCAAGTGCTTGAACTGCTTGAACTGTATGCTTATTTTATCCCTTTTAGTCATGAACCGTTAATTACTTGGACCGACTGTACTGGTCGAGTAAACGTGAATGCTGTGAATAGATCTATTGGGATTGACCTCTCCGTCCGGGTTTAACGGAAAACCGACTGGACGCATTGTATTTGAAACTTGAACGGAATAACGGATGTTAATGTTCGGTTTCATGAGCTAAATGTGATAACTGATGCTATCTGACTTTTATGAACCGAATACTTCAAATCTTGTGGTCCACTGCTTTTACTTGCAAACCTATGAATTCACTCAACCTTTGTGTTGACGTTTTTAGCATGTATTTCTCAGGTACTCAAGTTTAACAGTTGTTGGAGCATGGTGTCGCACATGATATTTTAAAGGCAATAAAATACTTATTATCATTCGATAAACTTTTTGAAACTGTTTATTATTACATTATTATTGGGACCTGTTTGTGCTTGTAAACTCTGAATTTAGATTATCGAATGGATTAATCTTTTCAAGCACCTCTTTTTGAGTCATATTCTGTAACTTGTGTGTTGTGCTATGAAGTAATACTCCCAATGACCCTTCCGCTGCTATCCGAAAATTGGGCGTGTTACAGATTGGTACCAGAGCACTTGTTATAGAGAACTGGGTCATTTTTATGAAACCTGGACTATAACAGCCTTTGGATAAAAAAAAAAATTATTGCCAAGAAAACCATCCGTGCGCTCATGCTACCTGAAAGCTTGTGAAATATGTATATTGGTATAGATATTTGTTTTTCATTAGTATGTTTATATGAAGGGATTATTTATATAAACACTGAGCTATTTTAAGACATTGTGGGTGAAGCAATAGTCTTGCTAAAGTTTTTCATAACTTTTATGACACTATCTTATATAAGCGTGAACTCACCATCAAGTGCCGATTCCACTGGTTATTTACCTTTTGATTCCGAGTTTGAATACTCGTCTTGAGATTATTTCGTTCTATTGAAACTTTTAGTTACTCTTCATCTCGTGCTTTGTGGAAACGATGCTTATGTAGGCTAATTTATAATTATTTTGTTGAAATGAATTCGACACTCGTTTGAACAAGAAAATTATAATTTACCGAACCATTAGTTTCTAAATCTTAATTAGATGGACCTGACGAAACCATGTAACTAATGATTTGTAAACGAGTGGACTTAAGCATGCCAATATGGCATTGGCACAAACTGTTTCATTTCGACTCGTAGTTCGATTGTACGATTCATCCATTGTCTATCGCTATAACAATTTGTATCGTTATTATCTTGTACAAATGACTATTTGAACTTCTTTTACTTTATGATTTACTTTTACGACTCAATCCGTACGTGGCATCTATTGCGAACTTAATAAACCAATATTCTCGCCTCTTCTCAATCAAACCGTCGACAAGTTGCACGAACTAAAATCCGCGGACGGATTTTCTTTATGGGTTGGCGAATGTAGTAATTCGTAACTTTCGGATCAATATTTTTAACACGGCTTTTATTTATCATGTTTGTTTATATAAAAAAACAAAACTAAAAAAAAATAATAAAATTAAATAAAATTAAATAAAAATAAAAAATAAAAATAAAAATAAAAAAAAAATAAAAAAAATATTGAATTCTCGGTTAACCAAAAAAAAAAAAAGTTAGGGCTTTAAAATATAATTATTATTTATCTACAAAGTATATGTCCGTCATCGACCGTAAATAATAAAAATATTCTCTATTGTCGTCGTAATTATTTTCGTTTTAAAGGCATTCTTCTTAAATTTATGATAAATCTTTAAGTGTCGTTCGCCTATATACCGCGTTAACGTTTATTAAATAATAATGCCCTCATTTATATATATCAAAATATAAATGTTCTCCGAATGTCGACGTTTTTATTTTATATTAAGCGTTTATTTTTCGTGTTTAGCGCGTATCTTTTTAAATCGCGTAACTGTTAAAATATCGGGATTCGATTATACCCGCTTTATAAAATTTAATTAATGTCAACACCCCTTCTATGCAATATAGCACCACTTCACAATTAAGTTATAACATTTATATTATAAAAATGAGGTGCGGCAGTTTTAGCTTGACACGTTTTAATATTATCAACACCTGTACGTCAAACAAGACACGTTAATATGCGATTGAATTGTAGAACTAACACACGTTATATCTTTCTCTTTTGGTATCTTCTTCCTAAAATCTGAATTCACTCTTTATTTTTATCCATTGACGCATGACAACAAATATTAGAGATGGCTTAAAAAAAAGAATGAGATATGTTACCAAAAAAAAAGAGTACCAAGCTTTATATGCTTTACATAAATTATACTCGTATAAAAGGATTATCGGAGCTTTTGGAAAGTTAGAGAATGCCTAAACATAGATACGGAAGCCAAAGTTGCGCCTCAGAAACATTATGTCCGCGAGTCACTTTTGGTCATACTCGTTGTGCTCGTTCTTATAGTCACTTTTTAGTCGTTCATTAAGGTGAGTTCATAGCCTCACTTTTACTTATTTAATTGTTTTATTAAACCCGCGAGGGGGATACATGCTACTTTTTACGAATGGACGCAAGTGCTTGAACTGCTTGAACTGTATGCTTATTTTATCCCTTTTAGTCATGAACCGTTAATTACTTGGACCGACTGTACTGGTCGAGTAAACGTGAATGCTGTGAATAGATCTATTGGGATTGACCTCTTCGTCCGGGTTTAACGGAAAACCGACTAGACGCATTGTATTTGAAACTTGAACGGAATAACGGATGTTAATGTTCGGTTTCATGAGCTAAATGTGATAACTGATGCTATCTGACTTTTATGAACCGAATACTTCAAATCTTGTGGTCCACTGCTTTTACTTGCAAACCTATGAATTCACTCAACCTTTGTGTTGACGTTTTTAGCATGTATTTCTCAGGTACTCAAGTTTAACAGCTGTTGGAGCATGGTGTCGCACATGATATTTTAAAGGCAATAAAATACTTATTATCATTCGATAAACTTTTTGAAACTGTTTATTATTACATTATTATTGGGACCTGTTTGTGCTTGTAAACTCTGAATTTAGATTATCGAATGGATTAATCTTTTCAAGCACCTCTTTTTGAGTCATATTATGTAACTTGTGTGTTGTGCTATGAAGTAATACTCCCAATGACCCTTCCGCTGCTATCCGAAAATTGGGCGTGTTACAATTAATCAGATTAAATCAATTTAGGGTTTGTGATTAATTTAGGGTTAATTAACTAGGGATTTTTGGTGGGTTTTATGCGGAATACCATTAGAAGATGATTTGTTGCCTTAGATTGCTTTAGAACTCACTAAATGTGACTAGATTAATCTTTCATAGCTGCGTTTGTTAAGTTCCGGATGAACATGGATATCAACTTCCGAATGAAGGAAGTTCCGAATGAAGGACTTCTGAATGAAGGAAGTTCCGAATGAAGGACTTCCGAATGAAGGAAGTTCCGAATGAAGGACTTCCGAATGAAGAAGTTCCGAATGAAGAACTTCCGAATGAAGAAGTTCCGAATGAAGGACTTCCGAATGAAGAAGTTCCGAATGAAGGACTTCCGAATGAAGAAGTTCCGAATGAAGGACTTCCGAATGAAGAAGTTCCGAATGAAGGACTTCCGAATGAAGAAGTTCCGAATGAAGGACTTCCGAATGAAGAAGTTCCGAATGAAGGACTTCCGACTGAAGAAGTTCTGAATGAAGGACTTCCGAATGAAGAAGTTCCTAATGAAGGACTTCTGAATGAAGAAGTTCCGAATGAAGGACTTCCGAATGAAGAAGTTCCGAATGAAGGACTTCCGAATGAAGAAGTTCCGAATGAAGAACTTCCGAATGAGGAGTTCCGAATGAAGCAAAGTTCCGGATGAAGAGTTGTTTGATTAATAGTGTTTGCCTGTTATAAGTACTTGTTAAGTATGTTATGAAATGTGTTATGCTTAGAAGTAAGAATGATACATATCTATATGTTCTTGTGCATCAATCTTTCATGTCTTATCTTAAGCAGAAATGATGACTAATCCAACAGTACAAGCAATCCAAGACTCTAGAGAAGCCGCTATTACTAAAGCACGAACCCTCAAGTTCATACCAAACAATTACCGGTTGAAGCAAGTCTCAAAATCCACTCACCATGGATTCAAAGTAGCCATCGCAATCCTTGATCACTCTCATTTCAAGAACGCCCTTAGGAGTACTACCTCGGTGCCTTATGATTACATGTATGAGTTCTGGGCTACCAAGGAGAGTACTTCAAACAAGATCACCTTCACTATCGACAACAAGCAGCAGACGCTCACAGTTTCAGACTTCCGTAAGATTTTTGGAATACGGGATACACCCAAAGGCATGTCATTTTCAAGGGATCCTACTAAAGATGAACTCATGGAGATGTTCGAGGCTCTTGGATGTCCTGACATACGAGTTGCGTCTGAGTTTACCACTGCTAAAGTAGGACAACCTTGGAGAGCAATGTTGGGTATTCTCAGTAGATGTCTTACACCGAAAACAAGTGGGCATGATGCTTTGCGCAGTCCTATTATGAACATCTTCCATGGAATGTATAAAGGCACAAATGCAGATTATGCATTATTGTTGTGGGAAGAATTCACCTTCCAACTCTTCCAAAACAAGAAGCTGAAGACAAATTTCTTTCCTTATCCTCGGTTTATCAAACTTATCATTAATTATTTTATGAAGAATGATGTTACTATTGATAGGCGTGCAGCAAGTCGGCATCACAATGAAGAAGATGATGATACTGTGGATCTAAGGCATGAAGGACCATCTGGTGGTGTGATTCCTGGTCCTATTCCCGATTATCTTCTGACGGATAAAATCAAAGGCTCTGCTGATTACAAGCTACTGCTGCTAGAGATCAAGAAGCTGAAAGCAAGCCTTCAGACTGGAGAAGACTCGTCTACTACAGTCAAGAGTAAAGGTAAACGCAAGCAACCAGCTGCTTTACCTGAACCCGAAACCAAGAAGAAGAAGACTGAAGTTAAGAAGGGAAAGGGCAAGGCTGATGAGTTAGTTCTACACAACGAAGAGGATGTTGATGTCGATCCTACTCTTGACAAGGCGGAGAGAAAAATGATGAAGATAGCTATTGAAAAGAGTAAGAAAGACACGGGAGGTAGTGGTTCGGGTGCACGGGTAAATATTGAAGAAGAGTACGAGGAGCCAGAGGATGTTTTTGAGTTTGGATCACCTGAAAGATATTCTACTTCGAAGGAGACATCCATCTCCCCCGTTTCAGCAAGTGTTGAAAAGGAGCCCGGTGCTCCTACAATCATGGTGTCTACTCAACCGTTAGTAACTCAACCTTTAGCAACTCAACCTCCACCAATACAACCCTTACCAACTAGACCGGTTTCAACACCATTTCTTCCACCACCGATAACTCCTATCCTTAGCACCGTAGTAACAACCGAGCCTCTTCACTCAACCCGGAGCAGCTCTGCAACGTCTTCAATGGCTGTATTTGTAATGGCCGAAATGTTGGATAAACATACGGATAATCACAAAAGAGAGATGGATGAACTTCACCAAGAGCTACTTAGACGAGCTCAAAGTGAAGAAGCATCTAAGAAAGCCCAAGAAGAGATGCTTGCTAAGTTCGCTGCAGAGATGGAGTTAACACGAAAAGCTCATGCAGAAGAACTAGCTCAGGTTAAGCAGGCTGAAGCTGACAAACATGCTGCACGAATCACCAGACTTCAAGCGATGAGGGATAAATACAAGGAGCAGAAAGAAGCACTTGAAGCTTCTGTTGAAGAAAGAGTGAAAGAATCCGTTGAGTCCATTATGCCAAAACTGCGTGATGAGTTGAAGACACTCGCGGCTGATAAGTTGATGATCAAGTCTTCCAATCCTTCAGAATCCGCCTACAAAATTGCGTATGACTTGACGGATTTTGAATTAAAGAAGATCCTCAAAGCTCGTATGATGGAACTTGGATCGTTTGATAAATCTAGGATTCAACGGGCTCTTTACAAATCCCTGAATGACGCTATCATGGAGGATGATAGGTTATTTAAAACGTTTGGAAGTGTGGTACCATACCACATTCTGCCTGAGGAAGAAAGGGAAGAAAGTGAAGAAGAGGAGGGTACTAGTGAAGAAGAGGAAGAAGAAGGAGAAGAAGAAGAAAAGGATGATGACGATGACGATGATGGTGATGATGATGAGGATGATGATGATGATGATGATGATGATAATGGTGATGATGGTGGTGATGGTAATGAGGAGAGTGCTAAGGGGAGCAACGAGGATAGGGATGAGGATGATGATGGGGGTAAACAGCCTGAAAAGGGGGATAAGGTTGCCAGCTCAAAGAAACCTGCTAAGTTTGGAACCAAGTCTAAAAAAGATGCAGCGGCAAAGGAAAAATCTACCTCAACGGAATCAAGACGATCCAAGTGGCGCCACGATGTGAATGCTACTACAGCGTCATCGATTCCTGGTACATCTATTGTTGTGTCTATACCTGTTACCACTAACCTTGTTAGTTCTGTTGTTGTTGCTCCTGTGATTGCAGAATCGGTAACTGAACCTGAAGCTGCACAACACTCACCCGTTCATGACACTGCCGAGATGCCTGAATCAGAACCAGCAGATGTTCACGTTTCCACTCCTCTACAACAAGAACCACAATCTACTGTTCCTGAATCAAGCACACGGGACTGGGCAGACACGTTGGAGATTGACGAGACTGCACCGCCACAGGCTTGGATCACGGCAGCGGCGCAATATGATCCGATCACAGACGCTGACAAAGATGTTTTGTATCTCCGTATCCGCAGTCCGATTGACTTATGTGCATTTCTTGCTCATGAGTATAAGACTTCGGTTACACCATCTTTGGTGAAGAAAGCGCTGAAGGATAAGAGACTTCGCGCCAAAACCCGGTTTACCCGAATGGAGTTCGAGTATTATGCCGATGAGATCCTGAAAGCTCTGAATACCGTTCAACGGCCAGGTCTTCATGAATCAGAAAGAGCTCCACCTCCACTTGATCCTTCTCAAGATAATCAGATTGCTCTTGACTTCTTCGTCACCAATGATCTTGTGTATCTTCTGAAGGGGTCATCAAAGTACGCAACCTCCCTGACCTTGCTGAAAGCTGCCAACTGGGGAACAATACCCTTTATTGAGGAAAAGGTAAACCGACTCTGGGTCCCAAAGGTAAATCGTAATTATGATATGTATGCTGTTATAGGTGCATCTCATTGGGACGAACGAGTCCGACGGGCGTACAGGGGTTGCTGCTTAGCCAATTCAGGAAGCAATGTTAGATCCGATATTCGCATCTCCAGCATTTTAGGGCTGAAAACTGAAGCCAAGAATGGCTATTATCATGTGACGGAGATTCGTCTGAAAAGGGAGGATGACAGAGAATACAAAATCCAGCAGGGAGATTTTTCTATCATTCGCCTTGAGGATATCGAAGATATGTTGCTTATGATGACCCGGGATCAACTCACACATATTCCTCGTGAAGACATCATTGCCTTGAATACAGCACTTCGTATGTTCACACGAAGCGTTGTTATCAAGAAACGAGTTGAAGATCTTCAGTTGGGAGTCGAAAGCTATCAAAGGAAGCTTAACCTAACCCGTCCAGTGAATCAAGTGTTACCTCAACATGTAGATAGATGTCCCTATACCGGCATTTCTGTCCCGAATTGCGGCATTTTCTACTTGAACAGTCAAGGTTTAATGAAGTTTATGAGGGTGGGTGAGCTTTATAAGTACAGTGATGGGACTCTTCTACAAGTCAGAGGAAAGTTGGAGCATCTTAACTCGGGTGGGACTTTGCCAGAGATGACGGAGGATTGGCATCAGGGTTATCGGCAAATGGCGAAGTACGTGATCAAGAAGACTGATCAAAAGCTCCGTGAACGTAGATTGATGAGGAGTTTAGAAAGATTCGTTGGTGGAAGACCATATGGAGTGCACCACAAGTTACTGCAACGATCCATCTAATGGGTCGTACATTTCAGGTCCACTTTATATTGGTTTTCAATTGTGAATATGTATATTTGTGAATATTGTGCTTGTACGGCTTGATGTAGTGTTAAAGTATGATAATTTTTCAAGAATTTCTCACGAGATTCTAAATCTTTCAAAATATATCATACTAAAGCACTACAACTATCCCTTATTAACTTAAGGGGGAGCATGAACATGTTCTATGGCCAAACATCGATTTCATTTTTACCCAAAGACCGGTTAATCCATTCAATATCCCAAATATTAATGGTTAACATTTTGGATAAGGGGAGAAAATGGGATTAAGGAGATTTAAATGATACTTGGCTAAAAGATGAAAAAGACTTAATGATTATCCAACTTAATATGTGTAAAGCACGTGTTAAGGGGGAGCGTCTTGATGATCAAAAACACCTAAGGTACGAAACTTTTGATTTCAATATCACAAGTACTTTAGGTGATTTTCAATGATTTTTCATGGTGGCAATTCCTTCCCAAAACACGCTTAATTCACGACGAATGTGGTGACAAAAGGGTGGTAGGAATAGGTTTAGTCCAATGATTCATCAGAGCCGATGGAATCTTCCCAAGGACAATTCCCTAGATAGAATTAGAAGTCCTAGGAAAGATGGAGAAAGAATGTGAACGTAGCTGAATGCCGACCAAGTACTTAAGCTAGCACTGGAACAATCACAACAAGGTGCTAGTGATGACGTATTGGTAAGCATTGAAGGGGTTGAAGAATGAAAAAGAATTGTAAAGATAAAGGGTGTAAAGAAAGAAGCCCTCCTTACAACTTTAGGCAGAAACCGGGTCAATACATATGCTATTGAGGTCATTTTTGCTAATGATTCTCGGTATTGAAGAAAGACATCATGGACCCAGTGATGCAATGCATAACCCTTCCCAGCTAACTCAAATATCTCTCAAAAGGTATTTGTTTTAATCACACGGAGATCAACACGTTATCTATTGGTTTATTCACTCCGAATAGACTGGTATTGAAAAGGTGTCACTCCTCTCCAGCCATCGCTCACTAAATCAAAACGCACTATCGAGTCTAGAGCCAAGAGATCATCAAAAGTCTCATTAGGACACTTTCCATTTATTCCTTGCTTTCTCACACACTGTGAAAAGTAAGAGATTTTCATGAGTCCTACGCAGTATTCCTGTAATATTGCCAGAACATCCGAGTAATACGCAAGTATTACAATGAAGATGGAAATCCTGCTTGAGCCAACATCAAACAAGCTCATGGTAGGTTACACGTGCGGTTCTTTTAGAACCAAACTTGTGAAAAACTGGAAAGAAACAGTGGTTTAATTCTTAATTGAACTTAAACTCGTTCCAGGCCTCTACGCATTATCATATGATCTTGCCAGAACACTCAGAGTGACTCTTTATTGATCACAGTGACGAGTGGAAATCCTTCTAGTGTTAACATCAAACAGCACTTGGTAGGTGACGTGCAAGATTCTTTATGAATTGAGCTCGTGATAACTGGAAAGCAACGATGGTGAAAATCTTAATTGAAATTCACTTGTTCCAGGTTTCATGAATTGACGGCTTCAAATCACAAGGATAATTTATCCAAGTGATTCACTCTTTATGTTCGCAGTCAGCTTTGGACGGTCGAATAAAGAGAACGGGTTTACCCGCGAAATCCTGTCAGGAAGTTACTTAATTGAAACTATCCGCCACGGGTACGATATCTAATATCGTCCAACGGTCTTCACTGACCGGAGGTAAAATGCTACCGAATTAGAATAAAATGTTCAAAGCCATTTTATTCGTGTCGTTGCTGTGTACCTGTTAAAGACGGTGGCGTTGCTGTGTACCTGTTGAAGACGGTGGCGTTGCTGTGTACCAGTTAAAGACGGTGGTGTTGCGGTGTACCTATAGAAGTCGTTCCCACATGCTTCTGTTTTTCTGCATCAAACTTCAGCAAAAATTCAAGAAAGTACAAGATAAAGTCTTCCGCTGTATCAAACTCTGAAGCTTTCGAGAATTCAACAAAAAGACATAAGTGTGTGGAACATGGAGTCACGAGGAGGCAAAATTCACAAGTAGGCAAAGATCGCACGTGAAAGGCCAAAAGAACAATGCTCTCAAGCCAAAGCCTAAAAGATCAAACCAACATATTCACAACAAAAAGAAAAAGAAGAAAAGACTACGAGCTAAAGAACGAAGACTTAGTATAGTATGCTAGGTTTAGAACTTTGTAACGTGGAGTGACCTCCCTTAGGGGGAGATTGTTAGAAATACGTTTTTACGTATATTAGAAGTATCAGTCACTCCACAATATTATTTATGTTGTAATAGCTCGTAGTTAGAATATGCTTATTAAGTTAAGTAAGAACCGGTCCATGGGCTTGTCATGGGCCGGCCCAAGTCCAAATAAGGCCTTGGAAGTATAAATACCCCTTTCCTCCTTGGAAAGGGGTTGGTTGTTGTTCACTTTCTAGTTTCCACTTAATAAAATACACATAGTTTTCTCTCACTTTCTCTCTCTAGTTTCTCTCTCTAGAAAACATCAACCCACTTCATAGATTCATAGGTTATCAAGATTCTACGGTATTTATATTTTTCTAGACCTTATAATTAATTAATTATTAAAAACCATAGCTATAATTAATTAATTAACATGACTTAGGTTATATTATTAATAATTAATAATACATGTTTTAACCTAAGTATTTAACTTTATTTAATTAAAAACATGATATATTTAATTAAATACTTTTAACCTATAGTTTATTTAATTACATGTAATAACTAATAAACTATACCTTATATCATTATGACTTAGAAAAATAATCAGAAAACACTTAAGCTTATATACTTAGCTTATTTAACCAGCTTATATCTATTTATGGAAACTTTCTATTTTTAGAAACTTATTTAATTAAGGCAGCTAATCTATTTATGGAAACTTTCTATTTTTAGAAACTTGTCTATTTTAAGCAGTAATTCTATTTTTGGAAACTTTCTGTTTTTGAAAACTTTCTATTTTTGGAAACTTTCTATTTTTGGAAACTTTCTATTTTTGGAAACTTTCTATTTTTGGAAACTTTCTATTTTTGGAAACTTTCTATTTTGGAAACTTTTTATTTTTGGTAACTTTCTATTTTTGGAAACTTTCTATTTTAGGAAACCTGCTATTTTTAAAAATTTACTTATTATTACACAGTAAGTATAATAATACAGGAAATACAAGTAATACTTAATCAGAATAGACAGAATATAAGATAAACACAGTTTAAAGCTTAAAAGTGTAAAATATGACATGAACGTATAAAATAAGCTAAGACATGACATAAAACCAGTTACGTATTTAGTAATTAGATACTTATTCACGTATGTATTTATGTAGCATTAGTGATACCGAAGTAGGACTCTCCTTAGTTCGTCTTCTTCGTTCACTGGACATAAGGTACGGATTCCCGTCCTTTCAGTATGGACATTCTTTCCTTATTAGGTTTCCCCGTATGCAGCCAACTGTTTTCCCGTAGTATAAGTTTATATGTTTGATTTGCTTATGTTAAATTTAGAATACTGATGAGACTGCTTTTATACATAGTCTCATCGTCCAAATCGGGCTTAAAATGCATAAAATATCATTAAAACTGCCAAATATATGCTCGTGTTTGTTGCTTGTGTATTTTAGGTACAGATATTGAGGAAATGACAAAAAGATCACAAGAATCAATCAAAAACGAACACGGGAAACGAAGCCGTACAATGAACCGGGCCCAAGAATGGAATTTCCAAAAATGACCTTGAAGTTTGAAGATTGTACAAGTTTGGTCCCTGAAGAATTGAAGACTTGTCAATTTATACCCTTGAAAATCTCAATTATTGCATTTGGGTCCATATATTATCAAGAATTTACAAGAGAAGTCCTTGGAGAATGAAGAATGTGCATTAATGCTCCTTGTTTAAAGTTTGAGGAAAGGCTGTGCCAAAAGTGACAAGTATGCCAAAGTTGTTACTAAGGGATTCAGAGTTGATAGCTATTTTTTACAAGTTGAACAAAACAAAGGAGTTAAGGGACCTATTCTGCTAGACAACCAAAGTACTCCCATCCACTCAGCTCACGCCACTTGTCCCACTATCCCTAATCAACCAATCACAGCTTCTCCCTTGTCCACATCACCTCCCACTCACGTTTATTTATCAGATTAGTTTAACTAATCTATTTTTTGGAGGTAAACAACTAATTCAAACCATAAACTAAATTAAACAACCCTGTTTATCATGTTCTTAACATAAACCCTAATCCCTCTAATCCACTCAAATCAAGTGGGTTTCGGCTATAAACCTCCAGAACACTAATTAACCTAATCCTCACCTCTTTTCCCCACCCAGAAAGTGAAAACACCCACTCTTGTCCCCTCAATGAGACTCCCCTGACCCCAATTTTGTGTAAGAAAACAAAGGAGACAGCAAATCAACGTTCCAAACACCTTTCTTACTCCCAAAGAAACTTTCAAGGGCCTTGATGCACTCTCCACAGCTGGCCAAAGTACAACATCACATGGTGCCATGTTGACTGAAGATTGAAGATTCAAACAAAGGGCATTTTAGGGTTTTTCCTTGTATTAGGGTTAGGTATTCTAGAATTTTCGTTTAAGTAGTATAAAGAGGGTCGACATGTGACCACTCTTCCTTGTTCCAGTTTTCTAGCAAAAATCTTGTAATTCCTTTTTAATTAATATAAAAGTTGGCAGTTTATTCAGTAAATGTGATTCCTTTTTGTATGTTAAAAGTTGGTGTTTGTTTTAGCTAGAATTCTAAGTTCCATTTCTCATTGTTTAAACACTTTGTGTTTTTGAGTTTTCAAAAAGGTTTTAAATTTCAGAAATTTAAGGTCCAAGAAAGTGAAAGTGGACCTGGATTATTGGATTTCTGAGTTTTGGACTTGTTTTAAAAACGTATTCATTGGTTCCAAGATTTATTGGCTTGTAAAAGATTTTTGGAAGAAAGAAATCAGATTTTTCTTGTTATTCACCTTGTTGATCTTAGCAGGTTTTCAAGCTTGTTTCCCAAGGTTCTGCTTAGGCCCCAGCTTGATTGGAGGTGACTTTTCAGTCACTGTTGGGCCTGGATGTAGGTCCAACAAGGTACCTCCTTGTGTCTTTGTTTCAGTTTTGAAATTTGGTGATTTATGTGATTTAAGTGAAATTTGAATGCAAGTTGTTTAAGTGTGTTTTATTTAGTTTGATTCTACTGTTTAGAAGTTTTTATGCATATATAAGTGTTGGGTCAATTCAGTGCCAGATTTGTCCCTTGCACAGGATTTGGATGTAAAGTATCCTAAGTAGTGTTAGTCACTGAACTTACGTATGTTATAAGTTCAGTGTGTCATTCTTTTGAGTTCTTTAGAGTCTACGAGATAGACTCGTCATTAGCTGAGGCGGATCTCAGTAAGTGTGCAAAGAATCAAGGATGATGGAGTTAGTAAGTGATGACATAATAGCTTACTAACTCCTCAAGACTATTACTGATTACAAGACCTGAAGATGTTAAGAAGACCTGAAGAAGTGTCTTATGTATTAGTGGGCACATGTCTTATTAGCAATGAAGACAAAGGTTCAAGAGGAAGGCTTACTTTGTCAAAGGTGCAAAAGATGAAGACAACAAAGTACAAGGTGGTTACTTGTACTTTAGTAAAGCTTATCAAGGAAGCTTCACACTCCCACTATATATATGTGGTCTTTGTAATAGAATAGTCAATGATTCCCACCCACAGAAACATACATGTAATACTTTAGTGGTTTAGGGTTTCATCCTCCCATTGTTGCATAAGCTTAGCTAGCTATGAACATGGGAGTTTAGTTTGTCATTCATCGCCCGGTTGTTGTTCCGCAAACAACCGGGCAAGTCATGTATATTTGTTGATTCATTATTAATAAGATATACATACGATGAAAAGTACAAGCTTTGTTATTAGTTAGTCAATTGGTTTAATTATGCAAATGTTCTTCATAGTTTCTTATTGATTCGATGTTTGCACAAGATTAGTGGACCAACAATTGGTATCAGAGCGGGTTGGATTAATTTACTATCCAGATCCGTTCAGTATATGACTGCTAATAACATATTTAGATCGTCAAATTTCAGTGTTGATTAATAAAAACTGCTACTGCTAATAGTCTGTGCAGTTTTTAAAGAGAAGAAAAATACACTGCTGACTAACCCTTGCTAAAATAATATCTAGAAATAATATACCCACCAACCTTATCCTATCCATCCACCCACCCAACTTCCGTCACACTCCTAATCCGTCATCTACCCACACAGTCTCTCACATCTAATATGAATCCTCATCTCCATCAATCTCCTTCATCAATCTCCTTTCTATCTTTCCATATCACTTCCATCTCATTCAATCGTTTTCTATCCAAATAATCCCACCGTCATATTAATAAGATCCAAAAACAGATCTACAAAAACTCTCATCATCAAAATCACAACCTCACTGGATTCAAATCAACAATCATCTACTCCTTCATCTATAAACAAAATCCCATCATCGTCAATGTTAAAACCTTCACCGAATCCATCAAAACAATTAAAAAAATCAGTTACGAATTGATTACATCGAAACCCAGAAACTATCAACGCAATCATCTAGAACTAACCCATGAAATCGAAAAATAGTCGTAGTTCGTTTCTAGTGGCCACAGAAATGAATTTGATTAGAACTGAATATCGTTTTCATTAGATGAGTTAGCTTATTAGTGATGTTAGAGTATTAAGTCTCTGATATTTATGAAGTTTGCTTTTATGGTTTCGATATGAAGATCTTCAGCTGGGATCTTTGGTAAAGGGTATGTTAAAAGAAAAGATGGATTGAGAAAAGTGAAATAAGATGAAAGTGATTAGTTCAGGATGGTATAATCAGTGGGGGTGTGTTGAAGATGATACAAATAGTAGCTGATAAAATCATCAGCAGAGAGAAATGGCTAATGAATTGGTGTGTCGTAGATGATGATGAAGTCATGAGGGGATTTGGGCTGCGTAAAAAGAAAAAATAGAAAAAGGTGTCATGCTTTGGTCGTTGTACCTTAGAACCCACAACTCACCAAGCCCCACTGAAGCCTCGCAATGGTGATATAGATATCGAAAAAATGATATGCATTTATTCAGAGAGCTTAAAAGAGGGACTTCAAAGTTTGGCTAGTTTCTACTGATATAGTACCTGTGGTTGAGGTTAATATATTAGGTAGCTGGACCCTTTCGCTGAACCTGTAAACAACCAGGCTCTTGAACTCTGTCGCTGAGCATGAATCTTGGCAGCAAGCGATGTCATCGAACCGTCAGGGAGCTCCCAGAGGTCAGCGAGGCCTGTGGTATGAACCTCAACGAACCTATGGTCAGCGAACCTGATTGAACCAGTCCTCTGAACCTATGTCAGTCGAACCCCCAGACTAGCTGAAGCTTTTACATAAGGACCTGCTGAAAGTCGCTGATCTCGCACCTCCAAAGAGCTGATATA
This sequence comes from Glebionis coronaria, assembly GCA_025667525.1. Lineage (NCBI taxonomy): Eukaryota > Viridiplantae > Streptophyta > Magnoliopsida > Asterales > Asteraceae > Glebionis > Glebionis coronaria. The sequence continues at coordinate 72,515,648 of CM046875.1, forward strand.
AGTGATCAGATGTGTTTTGTATTATAATCAGGTGTTTTGGCGATAAACCATCAGCTGCCTTTTCAGCTCTTTTGGTTTCTGGTTGGGTCTGAAGAGCTGACATGGTTGGTGTAAAAGCTGTTGTATTGAAGAATACAATGGACCCCCAGGTTGAACCCCTGTCTCTAAACCCACAGCCACAGCTAAACCTTAAACAACAGAGGTTGTGATGAAATATTATCGAGACTAGTGGCTGTGAAAATCAATACAAGGGGTTGCTGGTGGACCCTGGGCAATAAATCTAGTCATAAGTGTTTAGCAGCTGATATAAAAAGTATAATATATAAAAAGTCAGTTGGGTTTGCTTGGGTCAGGCAATGAGTTATTGAACTCATGGGAATAAATCCAAAAAAATTGAAGAGCAGTGATCCCAGAGCAAACCAATCCCTGACCCCCAGCTGTCCTAGAGGTAGCTGAACCCCCAGAGGTAGCTGAACCCTTTCAGCAGATCTGAACCCTCTCGATAGATCTAAACCCTCAGTCTTTGAACCACCAGTGAGTCTGAACTCCCAAAGGTTATACACACACAGGGAGATTTTTATTTTGATCCAGACTATCAGACGTGTATACCTGTTCGAACCGCTGTGACCCACAGCCATTTAACTGAGTCGTTGAACCCACAGACGATCCCTGTTCCTGAACCCCCAGCTAAATCTAAACCCCCAGAGTTCGCTGAAGAGAACTCTTCTTCAAATACTTGATTTGTTGGTGGATTTTTATCCAAACTCAAATGAGTTGAGGCGCGTTGTACGCCTTTTTTGGTTGATGTGATAAGAGGATAATCGCAGTCAAAAGATGCTGTTAAAGCTGCATATTTTGAGGGGGAGAGAAACACGGACATCTACACACCGCTGTAATATAGAGCCGCTGTGATATTGATGCCGCTGTGATCCACATGCAACTGTGATATACCCACCAAAACCATACACAAAACACACAACCCAAAATCCACAAAAAAAAAAGAAATCAACTTAACAGGTATTCGCTGGCAAGATGACCAGCTGATCAACATGATATCTTCAGAGCCTTCAGCTGTTGAAGGACTTGGTCACTCAGGAATTTTTTTTTCTCACACCAAGATAAAGAAAGAAGATATGTTCACAGCCCCCCTCCCCTTCCCAGCAGTTGTCACCCTCCCCTACCCCGCTGTAACCCCAGCCACAGAGTTTTTGAGAGACCAGGTTGTGTTACAGGGGTTTGATGAAACATTTATTATACAGGGGTTTGATAACATCAGGTGGTTGATAGGAGATGAAATTCAGGGGGAGCTGTATTTCAGGCGAGATGAAGACCATCACGCTATGATTGTGTACTAGTATGTAGCCGGTCAAAAGTTGCTTGGTTCCCTAGCAAATTTTGAGGGGGAGAGAAACGAGGACAGAGGTAAACTTGTGTTTATGTGAAGAAACATCAAGTTTACTCAAGCTACATACATACTATCATACACAACACATAACCTTCAGGGACTCAGAATGTTTACATTTGGCTGATTGAGCAAAGTCACTAAAGATGGGTTGCTGAACAAGTTGCATTGTCTGGTCTGTTATGGTTGTTGCGTCAACCATTGACCACACTTCTCTGATTGAAGGTAAATGAACTCGTGATCTACATTGATATAATATGCTACTTTAATATATGCTAGGGTGAAGCATATGGTCTTTATGGCAAAGCATATAATATACTTCACTGATGACCTAAGGTGAAGTTACCTTTATGAGTTCTATATAAGCATTAGGGAATTGGTTCAAGTGTTTCTCAAAGTACAAGATCAGACATTGCAGTTCAGTAACAACTACAACAGGTACAAGACGATACAAGTTAGCGGATGACTTGAACTAGTAAAGCTAGTTATTCTTGGTATTCATTGTTGTAATATAGCAGGTAAGAAGAAGCCTTTATGCTCACTTACTACTATTTAACTTAGGCTACTTTTCTATCCAAATAGGGGGAGATTGTTGGGTCAATTCAGTGCCTGATTTGTCCCTTGCACAGGATTTGGATGTAAAGTATCCTAAGTAGTGTTAGTCACTGAACTTACGTATGTTATAAGTTCAGTGTGTCATTCTTTAGAGTTCTTTAGAGTCTACGAGATAGACTCGTCATTAGCTGAGGCGGATCTCAGTAAGTGTGCAAAGAATCAAGGATGATGGAGTTAGTAAGTGTTGACATAATAGCTTACTAACTCCTCAAGACTATTACTGATTACAAGACCTGAAGATGTTAAGAAGACCTGAAGAAGTGTCTTATGTATTAGTGGGCACATGTCTTATTAGCAATGAAGACAAAGGTTCAAGAGGAAGGCTTACTTTGTCAAAGGTGCAAAAGATGAAGACAACAAAGTACAAGGTGGTTACTTGTACTTTAGTAAAGCTTCTCAAGGAAGCTTCACACTCCCACTATATATATGTGGTCTTTGTAATAGAATAGTCAATGATTCCCACCCACAGAAACATACATGTAATACTTTAGTGGTTTAGGGTTTCATCCTCCCATTGTTGCATAAGCTTAGCTAGCTATGAACATGGGAGTTTAGTTTGTCATTCATCGCCCGGTTGTTGTTCCGCAAACAACCGGGCAAGTCATGTATATTTGTTGATTCATTATTAATAAGATATACATACGATGAAAAGTACAAGCTTTGTTATTAGTTAGTCAATTGGTTTAATTGTGCAAATGTTCTTCATAGTTTCTTATTGATTTGATGTTTGCACAAGATTAGTGGACCAACAATAAGCTTGTTTAATCAGTTTGAGTAGAGTTTGTTGAGATTTGTCTTGTTAAAATCATTTTCAGAAAATATAAAGGGGTGTTTGGATTAAGGTTCAAGTAGGGTTTAATGATATGCATCTTGGCTTAAAACCTGTTAAATATACTCAATAGGGTATTGTTAGGTTGTAAGTTAGTTTGGTTTTCATTTTGGTAGGTTTTGAAACAAATTGCATGACAAAAATTTGGAAAAGTAGCTAAAAACAGTCAATCCCTTTTTCTGCCTAATTTTTGTGAGAATTTGACCACTAAATCTGGTGATATGTTAGATATTAGGGTCTAAGCAGGGTTGTTAATTGGTTGTGGGTGCTTTGGTTGATTATTGTGCTAAATTTTTAGGTTTGAAAGTCGATTTTGTGCAAGTTGCATCAGTAAAAATCATCACAGACCCCCTAGCTATAACAGTAACATTTGTGAGCAATTTGTGTGTGAGTTTTGCCATTTACTTGTGTGTTTTGTGCTATTGTTGACTTCCCACAACCCAACTGGTTGTGGGAGTGCCCCCATCATCCATCAAACACCACTGAATCACATAGAACAAGCCCTCTTGTTCTAATTCTTCACAAGTGAAGAATCTTCTTTTCTTGTGTTCAAAAAGTAACCAAAACTGGGCACGTTTCTACATTTCTAGGGTTTAAATTGGTTTGACTTGGATTTGTTTTTGTGTTTTTGTGATTAAAGTGTCATCAGCTTGGGTTTTGCTAAAAAGAAAATAAAAAAATAAAAAGTTCAAAAAGGGGGTACGCAAGCCTCGACCCCGTGACCTATAGCTCACAACACATACGCCTTAACCATCTCTGCCCTTGGGTCTTTTACTGACCAAGGGTGGAATCAAATTCCTTTTAACACGTTGTTGGGTGGGCTTTTCATAAATAAGCCGTAGCTAAATAAGCTCATTTGAGCTTATTGGCTAAGCCAAGTGACCAGTTTGCATTTTTCCTAGGATAGTAACTTAGCTTAGGACTTTTCTGGCCAAAGTTTTGATTTTTCTCTTTCTTTATTTATTTTTTATTAATTTTTCTTTACCCGTTTTTAATTAATTAGATTAAAAATAGCAAAAGTTGTTTTAAAATTTTATAAAAAATGTTTTTAGGTTTTATTTAAGTAACTTGAGGTTTACATCCAATTTAGTTTTCAAAAAGTCTTATTTTTGATTTTATAGGATTTTTAGGTTTTTAAACAACTTTAGAATTTAATATAAAATTATTAAAAAAGTTTTTAGAAACTTTTAATTGCATTTCTGTCTTAGTTACATTATCTTAGATTTTTGGTAATTTTTTAGATTTTTTTATAAACTTTGAATTTTTTTGAATATTTTATTATTATTTTATTATTAAAATTGAAAGTTAGTTTTTTCTACTTTTTTCATTTTTCCTAATTCCAATAGCTTAAGTTAGGAGTTTTATAACTTTTAGAATATTTTCATAGTCCTTAGATTTATTTTTATAATTATCTTTAAGTTTTATTAGTTTTAATTGTTTTTAAATCATTTTAAATAGTTTTAAGTGTTTTAAAAATAGAAAAATAGTTTTCAAAAATTAGTAAAAATACTTTTTAGTCTTTAGATAATATAAGTAAGTTATTTGTTCAATAAAATAATATTTTGGACATTTTGATTAATTATATTTAATTTTAGGGCTTTAATTAGCATTTAAAATTGAATATTTAATTAATAAAAGGTTTTAAAATATTTTTATTGGATTTTTATTCTTATTTATATTGTTTAAGACTTAGTTTTAGCTTTTAATTAATTTCAGGTTTAAAATTTTTAATTTTGTGAGTTTTTACGTTTTTACGTGAACGCCTTTTCGTCTTAGCTCGATCCGTCTTCATAACCGTCATTCTTTTCTCACCCCATTTCTATTTTCTTCTTTCTCAAATATAATCACAAACATTAATCAATTCATTACACAACGCACTTGCCTCCTCGAGAACGAACCCCACTTTGGGTCATAAGTGTTTACGTTTTCCTAAACGTACGCTTAATACTTACCGCTTTTACCTCGTTTTCCTAAACGAGTGTGATTTTACAACTATCATTTTGGCGCCGCTGCCGGGGAGGCGTGTTGTGTTTTGATTGCAATTGTTGTTTTTATATACTAACCATAATTAGTATTTGTATTAGTAGCACTCTACTAATACGTATTATCGGTTTTCGGTTTTTGTGTGAATATTATTAATATATTGTATACGTAGAACAATAAATTCACAAGTACTCCAAATACGTGAGAAATCACAACCTTGACTTGGGAGGTCATTACCCAATCATTGTATTCGAATCTCAAACCAAAGAAAAAAGGCAAAAATAGATAAATACTTTCGTGAAGCTCGATTTTGAAAAATACAAACTATAAGGTGGGTATAAGACGGTTGTATTTCACGACCTAAAGGAAAAAGGCTCTTATGTGCTTCGCGCCGCCTCGTTTCCTCCGCTTGCTTGTGCGTATTTTGAGATTGAAGGCTAATCGAGGGTTTTGCCGCCCAAAGTATTACTAAGTATCATATATATTTTCTTGGTTTCATTTGATTAAACCCTCTTGAACGTTTTGGTGTTCCACCAACGTTCTAAAGTCATCGAAGGCGTTCACTTCACGTGATCGTTTTCAATCCTTGAGGCTTCTTTAATCGAGAGATTTGATTAAGGAGGAGATTTGTAGATTTGTGTCTACCTAATACATTCCACCAAAATCCAAAAAGGTTAATACAATCAAAAACCACAAAAAAATTAAAAAATACAAAACACCAAAAAGAATCTTCTTTGCTCGTCCCCTCGTTGTACGTGACGTTTATGCTAACTCGTAATCAAGCAAGACGTGCACGTAAACGAAAGAACAAAACTCCCACTCCAAATCATTCTAGTGAGGAGTCTCCTATTGACGAACCCATTGTACGAGAAGCACCAACCATAGCGAATCGAACTATGATGGAGTTACTTCAAGCACCCACCGAGGGTTATGGAGAAGCTATTGTGATTCCCGCTATCCTTGCGGAGAATTTCGAGGTGAAAACGGGTTTGTTGTCGATGATCCAAAACAACAAATTCCGTGGTGATGAGAAGGACAATCCACACAACCATATCCGCCAATTCAATCGTCTTACCGCCACTTGCAAATTTAAGGATGTCTCGAATGACTCGATTAAGATGATGATTTTTCCGTATTCCTTAGCGGGGCCCGCTAAAATTTGGTTAGAGAAAGAGCCACCTAATTCTATATTGACGTGGAAGGATCTCGTTTCAAAGTTCGTGAACCAATTTTTTCCGCCCTCTAAGACTACGCATTTGAAAAACGAGATTTCAAAGTTTTCACAAGAATCAAATGAAAGTTTTTCAACAGCTTGGAATAGGTTTAAGGAAATGTTACATGAATGTCCTCGTCGCGGTTTTTCCGACTTGCATCAAATTGACACGTTTTACAATGGACTTAATGATCATGAAAGAGATTATTTAAATGCCGCCGCGGGTGGTAATTTTTTGTATAAAACGGTTGAAAAAGCTTTGGTGATAATTGAGAATAGGTCTAAGGTTTATAGCCCTCGTAACACACCGAGTGTTGCCAAAATGGGCTCGTCATCGTCTCGTAGCATTAATGCCTTACATGATGAAGCAAATGAAGAAAATCGGTTTTTTGATAGATTTGTTAACCTTATGTCCCATTGGAAAGCTCAAGAAGCTTCAAATTCCGCTTCGGTTAAAGCGGTTGCTAAGAGTTGTTTGTCGTGTGGTGGAGCTCATGATCTTTCCGAGTGCATTACCGCGGATGGTAACACTTCGAGTGCTTATATAGCCACGGGAACTTATAACCAAAACAGTCAAGGTTCCCGCCAAAATCAAGCTCCACCAAATCAAAATGCTAATAACTATCGAAACAACAACCAAGGTGGCCATTATCAAGGAAATCAACGTAATTACAACAAGGGTAATTATCAAAGTGGAAATGGGCAAATTTCAAACCAAAACCAAAACCGTGATTTTCAAACTACCACTCAAGGTTTTCAAAATGATCACACCAAAAATCTTCAAGGAGAATTTTTGAATTATGCTAAGGCAAACGATGCTAAGTTTGATAATATGCAACGTGAAATGGTTAGCTTAAGATCCGAGTTGAAAAGCGAGCTTAAAAATGAACTTGCTAATGAACTTAAGACTCATGCTAATAAAATGGAAGGAAATGTCCAACGAATCCAACAAAATCAACAAAAAATGGAGCAAGGTCAACATGAGATTAAGCAAGAATTGTTAAAAGCGGATGCTAGGCAATCTAAGTATGAAGACCGTATGGGAAAAATGTTTGAAGCTATCATGTGCAAGCCTTCTTCTTCGGGTGGTCTTCCTAGTGATACCATCGTGAACCCGAAAGGAGAATTGAAGGTTATTACTACTCGTAGTGGTAAAACTTTCAAAGAACCCATTTCTCGTCCAAGTACTTCTATGGAGAAGGAAAAAGAGAAAGAACCCGAGGTGGTGGTAGAAAAGGAGCACATTACAAGCCCACGAAGTACCGCTCAAACCACACCTACGGTTGAACCAACACCAATAGTGGAACCCGAGATTCCAAGGCCGATTCCTATGCCCCAACCCACACCACCCTTACCTTACCCTTCAAGACGAGACAAGGAAAAGGCACAAGAACGAAATAATTATCAATTTGAACTTTTTATGAAAATGTTTCGTGACTTGCATTTTAATATAAGTTTTGCCGACGCCTTGGTCATGATGCCTCGATTTGCCGCGAACTTCAAAAGTATGTTGAATAACAAAGAGAAATTGCAAAAATCGTCTAGTTATTCATCGGTTTTTCTTAGCCGCATACCTCAAAAATTCGGTGATCCCGGCAAGTTTTTAATCCCATGTGCTATACAAGATATGGAAGAATGCTACGCCTTGGCCGATCTTGGTGCTAGTATTAATTTGATGCCTCTTGAGATTTTTAAATCGCTCAATCTTCCCAATCTCACTCCTTCAAGAATGTCAATCGAGATGGCCGATCATTCTACGATTCTAGCTTGTGGAGTAGCCGAGGACGTCTTCGTGAAAGTTGGAAAGTTCTACTATCCCGTAGACTTTATTGTTGTTGACATTCCCATCGATCCTAAAGTTCCGTTAATTTTAGGTCGATCATTTTTGGATACCTCGAGAGCACTTATCGATGTGCATGCAAGAAAAATCACTCTTCGTTTCAATGAGGAAGAACTCGTCATTAATGCAACTCAAAACTCCACACTTTCTCATGTGTATTCTATCACGTCTTTGTACAATGTCAATCCCATCAAAAACATTTGAAAAAAGATTTCAAAAAGAGTTTTAGGAGTTAATGATAAAAATGAAGTTCCGTCCCCTCCGTCGATGGAGGTTAAGAGTGTTAAGCCTACAATTCCAATTGTGAATGATTCTTCGGATGATGAATATGTTGATCCCGATGGGGAAGTTTTCTTTGTTGACAAACGTTTTGAGAACTTACCACCACCTTTACCAAAACGGTTTTCAAATGTGAGAATTTTTAGTGTGGCTAACATTGCTTTAGAAACACCAAATATTTTTGACATAATTAAATCGGGTTTTCACAAGGAGAGTTTAAAAGATGAAAAAGGGAAAGATTTTAAATTGAATTTAAAAGATTTTTCTACAATTCTAACTCCGTCATCACCTCGTGTTTTGAGTGCTACAAGCTCGTCTTCTCCTTTTGACGATGCTTTGTGTGGACTTAGTGTGGGGGAAGCCCCTTACGTTCCCTCCCCTTTATCCACCGAGGATGAGATATTTGATCCTTGAATTGCTTATAAAGGGAAATCTCGGTCTTCCACCGATGCAATAAATGGAAAACTTTTCATTTGATTGGTGCGAGTCTACCTCGAGTAGCTCAATGTTTTCATGACTTACCCATTGTCCCACCCTTCTATTTCTTCTCATCTATTTTCTTGAAACCCTTTGGGTTTAAGTTAACTCATGATGAAGTGGCGTTGATTTGTTTTTCCAATGAAAACGAGAACGCCATCTTCGATCCCGGTATTTTGCACCATCAAAGGACTTAGTCCTTAATACCGGTTTTTTTTGGGCCTTGTTTATCATGTAAGCCCCACTAAAAATTGACCATACCATGATTATCCCTAAATGATCACATTTATGGGGATTCGAGTCGAGCTTTTGACTCGGTTATCAAAAACAAGGTGCCTCGTGGGGGAAACCCATGCTTATCCATGTACATATTATTGCTTTCTAATTAGTTTAATGTGAGGGGATTTGTGCCCTTCCAACCTTTGTTCCGTGGTTGTTTGTGCATTGTGGTTTTTAGATCATGATCTTCACGATTGGAGCCTCTCGTGTTCGTTTTATGGGAGCACTCGATCGTTTGCTTTAAAGACTTTCTCAATATCCAAATGATATATCCTTTGATGTTCTAACCTTAGGTTTTTAGCACACTTCATAAACGGCTATTAATTTATTGGTTACACCCTTTCCATGCTAGATTAGGCATTCGACTACGTCTCTAGTATGGGGGTGTTTGTACCCCTAGACTCGAAACATTGAGGACAATGTTTAACTTTAGTATGGGGGGGTGAATAGATACTTGCCTTGCCAAACCTTCACGCTTTCCAAAGTTTATCTTTTTGTTTATCGTTTTGTTGCAAAATAAGGCTAAAAATGGCCAAATTTTAAAATTTTTCTCATGTTTTATAAGTGTTTGAAGACACGAATGTAGGTTTTCCGATGGCGAGAATAAGAGTAATTTTTTACTCGACCGTGCGTGTTGAGCACTTAGCTTTAATTCCTTAACTACACATTAGGCTAAGTCTCTTAAATGAGGACGAGAAATGATAGAGTTAATTATAAGTTACTATGCTAAACGTAGAGTACTCGTATTCTTTCAAAAACTCATGTGTTCTCGTTGTTTGCTTATTCTCCCTTCGCATGTAAATATTTTTTGCTTAATAAGACTTAGCGGTTTAGTTAGGATTGTTGGGTTTCTAGTCTTTTCTAGTAGCTTCCGTGTAATTAAATTGGGAAGACATTAAGGTATCGCCAGCGTCACAATTTTGAAGTATTGGCACCCGAATAATCGAAAGCTTCACCCAATAATAAGATTTCAAGTGCTCACCTAAATCAAGCAAACAATTTGAAGCCCCACAATGCCGAAAAATCTATGCAAAATTGAAAATGAATCAAGCCTTAATCTTTGAAGCTTTAAAGATCCAAAATTCGCCTTAGCGTGAGGATATACGTCTTTGGCTAATAAAACCACCGATGAGGCGGATAATAAAAGGCAAGGCAAGACCGAAGTCATAATAAAAGCTTCATGGCGAAGTTGAATAAAGATGGAGGTAAACCAAAGATAATAAGGCCCTTCCGTTAGGGGGCGTATAAAAGTCTTGGTAATAAGTCTCATGTTCAAAACCGTCCTATAGCCATATACATGCATGACCAGTTTCACCTAGTTATGGAGGTACCATAACCATAACATTAGAGGCACTGGTGTTATGACTTCACCACGGCGGAGTGATTGCTCGTGGCGTCCCTTCATCTTTTGGCCATATTATTATATTTATCATGTGGGGCGTATGGGTGCATCCTAGTTACATGTTTTCAGCAGATTACTCAGTGTGAATGTGGTGTGTGCCTTGCATCCTTCACAAGGAGTTGATCCCTCCTACCCAAACCAGTATATTAAATTAGAGGCAGTCCCTCTAATTTGCATGATGAGGTCACCCCTCCAAGTATTCATGCACGGTGGATTTTCATGACCTATATTGGCTAATGGTAAAATATGTTAAACGGTTTTCATAAGATAAACATAAGGCTTTTCAAACTATAAAACCAGTTTTATGAACATGTTCCAGGTTTTCCAGGACTTATACATTTCTGCTGCTTTTAAGTCTTTATTATGTTTCAGTCATTCATACTATGTCTATATCTGTACACTGAGCGTTTTGCTCAGCCGTTACTTTCTTTTCCATGTCCCCAAAATGGCAGGTACTCAAGGACTGACTGTAGCATTTGGAGGACACGCATAGGATGGGAGCTACCTTAGATTCCTTCTCCTCTTGCCTTCATATTTATGCTTGTTTAGTCTCGTTTTGTTCATTTACTTTATTTATGTTTTGGGCTTATGTTTAGGAACCGATGTTTGATTCCGGTTTCCCCTATGGTCATGTAATGTTTAGACATTTATCCTTGTATGATTTGATGACACGTCATAATTACGCGTGACATTCCATTATCAAAATGGGGTGTTACACATTTGGTCCATAAAAGGAAGGGGAAAATGATCCTTTCTCGTAGCATCATTGAGTTTGCGATAGTCGATACAAACTCTCCACCTTGTAACGAGACGAGCAGGAATCAACTCGTTGTTTTCATTGGGCACAACGGTGATTCCGCCTTTCTTAGGCACACAATGGACCGGACTAACCCATGGTAAATCCGAGATAGGGTAGATCATTCCCGCATCAAGAAGTTTGATAACCTCTTTTTTGATAACATCATGGATCTTGGGATTCACCCTTATTTGGCTTTGAATAGTGGGTTTAAAGTCGTCCTCCGTGAGAATTTTATGTATGCAAAAGTGAGGATCAATTCCACGAATATCGGAGATTTTCCAAGCAATCGCTTTCTTATTATTCTTCAGCACGGCGATAAGTCGAGATTTTTCTTCTTCTTTCAAGTCCTTTGCGATGATGACGGGTGACTTCTTATTGTCTTCAAGGAAAACGTACTTGAGATGAGACGGTAGGTCCTTAAGCTCTAAATTCGGAGGATTTTCGATGGAAGGCGTAGTCAAATTCGAATCATCGATAGAGATATCCTTAGAAGATGGTGGAGAAATATGGTCCTCATTGAGAAGTTTCTCAATGGTACGAATGTCTTAATCCTAATCGGTGGGAGAATCGTCATATTTTAAGTCCACATCTCCCAAAATTGCTTCAAATTCTTTGAAAAGGAAATCACTTTCTCCAAATGGATTTAGTGATGGAGCAATAGAGGCAACGGTCTCAACAGTGGGTAGAGAAGAAGAACCACTTTTACAAGCGTCTTTTAAATGTTCTTTACAAGCCTCATCAAGTACGTCAATGAAATTAACCCTCTCGTTTTCAGAAGGCTGCTTAGAAAGTTTACCCATGTTGAAGACGATTTTATCGTCACCAACTCTCATGATTAATTCGCCTGCGGCTACATCAATGAGAGTGCGACCGGTCCTCAAGAATGGACGTCCAACGATTAATTGAACACGGGGATCCATCTCGTATTCAACGACAACAAAATCCGCCGGAAAGGTGAATTTGTCGACACCGACGAAGACATCTTCGCCTATCCCCACCGGATAAGCAACCGTACGGTTAGCTAATTCCAATGTCATTCGTATGGGGACTAGCTCGGGTAGAGATAATTGTTTCCACACACATAAAGGCATTAAGTTTATACTAGCACCTAGATCGGATAGGGCCATACAATTCTCTACCCCAGGGAAGTTGCAAGGAATGAGAAAACGACCCGGATCACCAAGTTTGGTGGGTAATTTCCTTAAGAGCACTGCGGAGCAATTCTCATTAAGTTGGGTCTGAGCGATATCAAGAAGTTTCTCCTTATCACTGAGAAGATCTTTAAACATTTTAGCATATTTCGGCATGTGAGCGAGAGCCTCATCAAAGGAGATATTGAAATTCAGTTGTTTAAACATTTTAAGAAAGTTAGAAACCTGAATATCATCCTTGTTCTTCAACTTCTCTTTCCTCATCCTTGAGGGATAAAGTATATTGGATTGAGATGAAGGCTTTGGAATGAAATTCTCACTCACATCCTTGGGTGGTGGAGAGGTGGAAGTAGAAGGTGGAGGAATTGGAGAAGTAGACTCGTTTTCCTTTGTCACAATCATCGGTGTAGGTGTAGGAATCTCGGGTTCCTTTAAACCTTTGCCACTTCGAGTGTTGATTGCTTTCATCTCCCCTCTTAGATTAGCAATGGTGTTACTCGGAAGAGAACCCGAACCAGAGGCTTGATTACTTTGGAAGAAACTAGCCATCATATCCCTTAAGTCATTCGTTTGACTGCTCAAAGAGTTTCGCATATCGGCTCGAAGATCATTCCCTTGTTTCGCCATATCTCCCTTCAAGTTGATGATTTGCCGTTGAAGATTCTGCACTATCGCATCGTCAGTCCTCATGTAAGTGTCAACCTCTTGATTAAATGTGGTGGGTTGGGTGGTAGGAAGAGCATGGTAGGCAGGTGGTTGATAAGCGGGTGGTTGGTGCACTTGATTGTTTCCTTGAGGTGGATATGGGTTTCTTTGGGTTTGATATTGATTTAGAGCTCGAGGTTGGTTTTGATTGTTGCGATTGAGGTTGTTTTTGTTTTGAGGGGGGAAACCGAGTGGTGAAAGGAAGTTGTTTGAACGATAACTGAGCAAATTGCGGTCACCTTGAGGACGTACTTGATAGCCTCCCGTAGAAAAGTTACCGTTGGCGGCATACACATTTTCTGGATTGTCATGAGTCGAAGGACAATCGGTGTATGAATGAGATCCCCCGCATATTTCACATGACTGATTCATAGCATTAACTTGCGCATTGATGCTTTTGGTATTGTTAGCGGTTTGTAGAGCAAGTGTTTCAACAAGCGAAGTGAGCTTATCAATTCTCTTGTCGGCGTCACTAGTACTAGCACTAGCCACATTAGTCCGAACACTCTTAGTTTGCACTCTAGACTTATTCTCAATAATATCCCATGCGGCATTTGAAGACTTAACCAAAATGTTACCCCCCGAGGCACTATTTAGTGAATCTTGGTCATTCATGCTTAAACCATTGTAAAAAGTATTATTTTGATGTACTTTTGTGAAACCATGTTGTGGACACTTTCTTAAAAGTTCCTTAAAACGGTCCCAAGATTCACTAAATGTCTCACCGTACTTTTGTTCAAAGGTGATGATTTCATTCCGCAAAGCGGTAGTACGTGAGGGTGGGAAAAAGTAGTTGATGAATTTAGTCTCTAAATCCATCCACGTAAGAATACTTTGTGGCGGTTCCTTATCAAGCCAATGCCGGGCTTGTCCCTCTAAGGAGAAAGGAAAAAGTTGTAAGCGAATCACCTCTTGTGAAACCCCATTATACTTAACCGTATTAGTGATTTGAAGAAACCTTTTTATATGGTCATGAGGATCATCAAGTGTACGTCCCAAGAAAGGTTGAGCAGAGACCATTTGAATGAAGCCGGATTTGAGTTCAAAGTTGTTGGCTCCAATCTCGGGTATGACGATAGTATCGGTGTTGCCCTCTACTTGCGATTGCAAAAGCTCGATCATTGGTTGATTGTCTATGGTGACAATAGGTGGAGTAATGACTTCGGCTTGAGCTGCTTTCTTCTTACGAGCACGGGTACGCATACACACCTAAAAAAGGAAAAGAAAAGTAGACAAGAAATATTTTTGGTTTTTTATGGTTTTCTATGTTTTTTGAGTTTTTTTTGAAAATTTTTTAAATTTTTAGGATTTTTGAAAATTTTTAAGCAAGAAAAATAACGTTAAAAAATGAACGGATCCCAAAATCCAACGCGTCTCTCACTAAAAACCGTTAATATTAACGAAAAGAGCCGGCAACGGCGCCATTTAATAACTAGATTTTACATAGTCATAAAAGATTTATCGTCCGATCTTTTTGAATTGATTACTAGTTAAGAGTGCGACTCAGTCGTTCTTGGTGGAAAATAAAAAGGTTGTCGTTGTCTATAACTAATTAAAAAGTAAATGCGAAACGTAATTAAAATAGGCTAAAAGCAAATCTAGAAAAACTGTCACTTTTTCGGGAAGCGTGCAATTTTTGGAAATTAAAACGTAATGAATTTAAAACTTGAAAACTTTGTAAAACCAAAAACTTAACCCCATCGGAATGCCTGGTCGAAATATGATCGAAATTTACACGTCGGAATACTTGTCGGAAAGCAATCGGAATAATGAAAAATTGAAAGCTGTCGGAATATCAAATAATCCCCTCAGTCGGAATGCTGGTCGGAATAGCAATCGGAATGAACAACAAACCAGTCGGAATCCATATCGGAATGTGGAAAATGAATCTCGTCGGAATACATAAAAAGACACTACAGTCGGAATGTTGGTCGGAATCCCAATCGGAATGCCAAAACCCCTTTCCGATCCTGTGATCGGAATAACAATGAAGTCTATCGGAATATAAAGCCCTAATCTGATGGAACAATCGGAATGCTTGTCGGAAAGTGAAACCCCTTTCGGACGGATTTTGAATTCGAAATAAGCCAAGTTTTTAAGCTACTTTTAATAAGCTCAAACCAAGACTTTACCAAATTAATAATAAGACGAACTAATAAGCATAAAATAAGAACTTTCAAAACTTTAAATAAGCAAATCTTTTAAGACAAACCATAAAAAGATGAAACTTTTTTAGAAAAATGAAAAGTAAATAAACTAAATACAAGATAAGCCAATAAGCATGATAAGCTCAAAGCTTAATCCGTATAAAACTTAGATACAAACCAAAAGATAAACTTTTTAATCAATCAAACATCAAGATTAAACAAAATCAAAGATGATTTTCGGATCAAATAAGTAAAATCAAGAAAGGTAGAAGAAGATCAAAGATAAAAGCTTAACTTGAAATTGTAGATTAATGAATCCAAATTACAAGATTGAATTAAAACTTAAACATGAAAGAAAGAAAAGATGAAGTTTTAGTGAGAGAAAGTTAAACACTTTCTCTCTCTAAAATGAAAACTATAAAAAGGGAAATAAACTAGCTAACAATTAACTAACACCCTCCTAATGTGTCATTAGGAGGGTATATGTAGGAGGTGGGGAGGTGCATGTGTTGCTTCCTTTCTCTTTCTTTTCGTCTCGACTTGATTTAAATTCTTTGTCTTTCTCGACGTCGTCTCGGGTATTGTCGATATAAATTGAACTTGTATTATAATTTCCTTCTTCTATTAGACTTGAGTTCTTCGACTTCATTAAACTTCCGTCTTTAGACTTTTTCTTCGATAAAAGCCCGTGATAGCCATGTTTTCTTCCTTTTTCATATTTTTATCCTGAAACACAATAAAAACACAAACCACGCATAATTTCGACTTTTACGACATAAAATACACGTTTTGGTCTTGTTATTATTGAAAATAAGTGGTAAAAGGATAAGTGTTTTCACACTTATTACCGACTCATCCATTGAACATCTAACGTGTAACCAACACATACCGACTCATCCATTGAACATCTGATGTGTAACCAAGACATGCCGACTCATCCATTGAACATCTAATGTGTAACCCACACATACCGACTCATCCGTTGAACATCTAACGTTTAACAAATGCATACCGACTCATCCATTGAACATCTAACGTGTAACCAAGACATGTCGAGTCATCCATTGAACATCTAACGTGTAACCAACACATACCGACTCATCCATTGAACATCTAACATTTAACAAATGCATATCGACTCATCCATTGAACATCTAACGTGTAACCAAGACATGTCGAGTCATCCATTGAACATCTAACGTGTAAGCAACACATAACGACTCATCCATTAAATATCTAACGTGTAACCAACACATACCGACTCATCCATTGAACATCTAACGTGTAACCAAGACATGTCGAGTCATCCATTGAACATCTAACGTGTAACCAACACATAACGACTCATCCATTGAACATCTAACGTGTAACCAACACATACCGACTCATCCATTGAACATCTAACATGTAACCATGACATGTCGAGTCATCCATTGAACGTCTAACGTGTAACCAACACATCCGACTCATCCATTGAACATCTAACGTTTAACAAATGCATACCGACTCATCCATTGAACATCTAACGTGTAACCAAAACATACCGACGCATCCCTTGAACATCTAACGTGTAACCAAGACATGTCAAGTCATCCATTGAACATCTAACGTGTAACCAACACATACCGACTCATCCATTGAACATCTAACATTTAACAAATGCATACCGACTCATCCATTAAACATCTAACGTGTAACCAACACATAACGACTCATCCATTTAACATCTAACGTGTAACCAAGGCATACCGACTCATCCATTGAACATCTAACGTGTAACCAAGAAATGCCGACTCATCCATTGAACATATAACGTGTAACCAAGACATGCTGACTCATCCATTGAACATCTAACGTGTAAACAAGACATGCCGACTCATCCATTGAACATCTAACGTGTAACCAAGACATGCCGAGTCATCCATTGAACATCTAACGTGTAACCAATGCATACCGACTCATCCATGGTACTGTTTTTCAAAATTTTAATGATGAAATAATTAATGCAAAGTAAGGCCGACGGCAGATATTACTTTTCTCTTTGCCTGCCTACGTACCAAATCTGAAATAGCTATACGTACCATATCCAAATACACTCATGCATGAGGTTTCAGTATGCAACACTTGTCCAGCTGATGGATTTGATGGATAGGTGGTCAATTGAGTTGCTAAATATTGGTGGGAAAACAGTGGCGAGAAAATATTGGAGGGAAAACATTGGCGGGAAAATGTTAATAATTTCCCTCACTTTTTTAGCATAAAAGGAGAACCACACACACTCCTTATCATCACAACCACCAGCAGATCACACACACTTATCATCACAAACACATTGTTATTATGAATATGTTGAAGCATGAAGCTTTTCCGTGTACGTGTGGACATGGAGATGTAGTTCTTCGACAATCGTGGCAAGATGATACCTTTGGTAGGCAGTCCTATGTTTGTCCACGTTCAAAGGTGGAACCTCCAGTTTCATATGGATGCATATTTTTTTATGGAAAGACGAACGAGTCAGACTACTTCTCAATTCTCTTGGAGGAATGAGTTTTTCTCCTCCAAGCTCTTCTTCAAGACCTTCAACGAGCTTTTCTCCTCCAAGCTCTTCTTCGAGACCTTCAAGGACTCTAATTTGACTTTAATGGAAAAATAAAGGTAGAGTACAGTAGAGTTGTACCGCCATGCCGATAGGCACACAGTGGATTCAGTTTCACTACTTCACGACCTTTACGATGACATGGGGAACCTTAGTTTGAACTAGTTTGTGATGTGTTTTTTTTTCGTGTTTATGAGTCTAATATCGTTGTAATATCCATGTTTAATTAAGCGCGTGTTTAAGTGTCCGTGACGAATAAAATTATGTTTAGGAGTGTCTGTCTGTAAGTCTCCCATGTGATATTACAAAAGGTTTTATGTAATATTTGGAATAAATAAATATTTGTTTTATAAATGTCTCATTTTTTATTATATAAACGTCGCGAAATTAAAATAACATCGGATCGATAGTTAAAATAATAATTATATGGAATAAATAATAATTTCTCATAATAAGCAAAAACTAATTATATATATGACAGGGAGTTTCCCCGGCGACATGTCGCCGGGAAACTTATGGGATTTGGCGGGCAAAAGCCCGCCACATATTTTCTGCTTAAGTTTGAAGCTAATTACGCTGGACGATGTATCCCTGGCGACATGTCGCCAGGGATAATTTTGGCAAGTTATTATCATAAAAAAATTAATTTTAATTACGTCGGACGAAGTTTCCTTGGCGACATGTCGCCAGGGATACGTTAGAGGGAAAATTTCGCGCTTTTTCCTTTGACATCTGATTTTGGACGGTGAATCCCCGGCGACATGTCGCCAGGGATACCTTAGTCAAACTTTGACAAAAAAATATATCTGCATTTTTGCCACGTCAGCCATGTCGCCAGGGAAAAGGGGTTCACTACTACACAAACAGCGTTTTCCCACAGCAAAATCCGTGGGTAATTCCGTGTGAAAGGGCCCTTTCCCACAGATTTCCCACGGAATTATTCCGTTGCTAAAAACCCCGTGGGTAAATTATTTTCCCACAGATTTTCCCACGGTGCGTTGACTATTTTCCCACGGATTTCCCACGGTTTTTATCAACCAAATTTTACACAAAAAGAGTCGTTTTTGCCACGGATTTCCCACGAACAGTTTCGCACGGATTTTCCACGATCATTTTCCCACGGATTTCCCACTAGTTCTAACAACCATTTTCACATAAACCGTGGTGTGTTTGCCACAGATTTCCCACGGTTATTTCCTACAGATTTCCCACAAACATATTGGTTTCCCACAAAATGCCCATTTTCCCCTAACAATTCTGTGGGAATTTAGTGGTTAAATGGTGGGAAATACGTGGCTAAATTCCGTAGTATCCGTCATAATATCATTTGATATTTTCTGGATTCCAGAATTTATAATATGAAAAAAAAAAATATTTGAAACAATAAAACCCATTAATATATCACCAAAATATACAAATAAAGTACCTGGGATACATAAATGTGTCGCTCGTTGGACATTCGATTCCTAAAGTGTTTTTTACATACAACTCATAGTTTTAACTTGTAACACAAAAACTAGACACTATTAATCACACTAGCTAGGAACCGTGGCTCAGTTAGGGGTTAGACATCAGTTTCAGTTAATGCAGCACAGTGCGTGCCAACGCATGAGACCTGGACAATGTCCTCTCCGGCTAGAAATTGAACTTGTTGAGGACCCATTTTACCGCTCTTATCGTCTCCAAATCCAAGTCTTCCATATTCCCTTCCGCCTCAGGCATACACCTGCTGATATCACAATTATGCTAAACATTTGTTGGTTTTCGTATGCAAGCAAATAACCAAAGTAAAACAATAAACCATAATGATTCACTAAAAAATGGAAAATGAGGTACCTCTCCTTCATCTGTTAAAGATGTAGAATGACAACCCCGACAGCAATATCAACCTGGACGTGCCCATTGTTACATCAGCCATTAGTAATGATTCATAATAAAAACCTACTATAAAGCAAGTTAAATTCCGCATACGCTTTCTGAAACCAAGCACATGCACAGTATCCTTGTGTGAATATGTATACCTCACCTATTACTTCATTGACCAACTGTTTTGCAACCGCTATCTGTTCACTGTACCCGACTATTTGTATAGTTCGTTCTGTACGTGAGAGGGAAGGTGTAGAGCTATCACCTCACAAAGCAATCAATATCACAATATTAAAAAAAAACTTAAAGTAAGTGTGGCAGTCGGTTCAAACCCCGTGGATTAGGCGGCCAAATGTGCCACCTTTGATGAGTGAGTAAGAGAGTAAACTATTTATTTGGTTCAAAGGCTATTAGTTGTCTCACCTCATACTGATTTGTTTGGGTTGCTTTGAAGAAAAGGTGCACTCAACACCTGAAACAAAATAATTACTTGGCATAGATGATCACAGGCTTTTTAATTTATGCAATACGGTATTATTTTGGTATGAAGATCAAAGAAACTGGATATACATGAAAGTGATGAGATAGTTATATGGAAAGCGGATATACATGAAAGTCATGAGATAGTTATATGGTTAACATATACATTCGTCGTTTTCTTTGAGAGTGAAGCCCTGACTTATGAACTAAAAAACCAACTCCTTAGTCTGCACAATAAACACACAGTAGCTAGACATACACAAACACACTTTTAAATCAAAAAAGGAAACAAGTTAACAACACCCCACCACCAAGGGACATTAGCTTAACGATTGGGTGGCTACTGTACTTTTTACTCTTAACATATTTTCACAACTAGTTATATACTAAAATATTACTTGAGTAACAAAGTATTTTTTTTATTTCGTTGGTATCAACCTCGGTTTTTTTCGTTGGTATCAACCTCAGTGGGTTCATAGAATAATTAAGGGCTCGTTTGGTATTAGTGAATGGGAATGGAAGAATGAGTTTGAATCTGATTAGAATTGTTTGGTTACTGAGCTCATCAAATATAGATATGATATCTTAAAATTTTCCTTACACCATAATAGTCAAGATAGCCTGGTATGGGTGGGTTTCACACATTTTTTGTTTCTTTTTTTATCAGCAACTTTATATCTCTTTTTAATTAGGAACAAGAAGAAAACCAAATTAATATTGGTGTTTGTTTGCCGCGATTACCAACAATCAAATTTCCCTAATAACAATCAATTCCTAGTTGTGATCATACTTTACAAACGCCTAAAATCAACTTATATTAACATACAAACTGTAATATGAAGACTGTTTGTAACAAATAAAAGCCAAATAGACAACTCAGTGAGTGAGTGTATACTTGTTGGCAAGAATATTATACTTCATATGATGAATGATGCAACTTCACATCTACACTATTATTTACTCATTTGTTATCCAGAAAACAAAACATGAAATCATCTTTGATCATTCTTTTTTCATAATCTTATAAAATTATAGCATCTGTGTTCGCATCGTCACCACAGGTCATCTACTAATCTTAATTGTATTTTCTCTTTATTTGGTTTTACTTTTACATCTGTTAGTCTTCATATCTCGAACAAATTTATAATCAGTGGACACTGACCTTTTTTTTCAAAATAAAATCAAACTTAAAAGCATTCCACAATGAGATTTTTTATTGTTGTTCCACTATTATGTGATCATATATAGCTACAAACACAACATACAACTAACAGTAGAGATAATTAACATTACCCGTGTTGAAAGTAAATTTCAATGTATAAACTTAAAGTTGGTTTCTTTCTTGATTAGAAAAAAGTCTCATCTTGTGGCCGTTTAGTACAGTAGCTATTGTGATATGTGCTAACTAGGTCAAAAAAAATATGGAACATACCTTATAATTGGGGATAAGATTTTAATTTAACACTAGCCAGTGATGTTATATACCCCTTTTCCTTCCTAATCCGCCCAAAAATGGACGGAACAAATCTGTATACAAAAACCCACAATTTCCCTTCCTCTCACCTTCCCGTCCCCTGCCTTTCAATCTTAAAAAAAACTCAAGAACACCATTATTTTTTATTTCCCTTCTTAATCTCTTCGATTCCTTTAAAATAAAAACTTGAGAACAAAGTGTAAGTATATACAGAAACTGATACAAGGGTTTTACCTAGTAAGAAAGTTAAGTTCGTTGTTGTGGTCTAATCGAATTGATAACTGGTTAACTATGCGACTCAGTCGTTCTTTGGTGGAACAAATAGTTGTGTCGTTGTAGTAAAATAAATGACAAGACGTAAATGAAATGACGTTATTTAAATCTAACTCTAATTTAAAAATAAATGACGGGAATTTAAATCGTGACGAAAATTAAAAGGCAATTAAAGTAAATGACGCAAACTTAAAACTATCTAAGGCAAACTTAAAACGCAACTAAAACTTAAACTAAGGCAAGGCTTAAAATAAATCTAAGGCAAGTAAACTTTAAAGTGCGACTAAGTAAAAAGGCGGGAAAAGTAAAGCTTGAAAATTAAAAATTTAAACTTAAAAACTGAAACTAACAAGAACCTGAGAATAGCTCATTTGGAATAATCCTTCGTTCGGAATAATCACTCATCCGGAATGTCACCTTCGTTCGGAATGATTCTTCTTCACTCGGAATAATTACCAAAACCTTGATTCGGAATATATTCCGAATGAACCACCTCTTGATTCAGAACTTTGAATCTTCCGAATGAAGACCTTGATTCGGAATAACTGGAACAACCCTTCACTCGGAATATTCCGAATGAACAAACTTTGGTTCGGAATGTTTCGGATGAACTCCTTCACTCGGAATGTTCCGAATGAACTAGTTCCGAATGAATTCCCTTGATTCGGAATATTAGCTAGAAACCCCTTGGTTCGGAATGTTGCTTTATCCAGAATAAATTGCTGAAACACTTGATTCGGAATATATAATATTCCGAATGAAGACCTTTGATTCGGAACAATCTGCTAAACTCCTTGATCTGAAATATTTCCTTTATTCGGAATATCCACTGATCCGGAATTTTTTGCTTGGTTTGGAATGATCACAATAAAACCTTGGTTCAGAATAACTTTGCCTTGATTCGGAATACCTGGGGAAACAGAAAGAACGAAGAACACGGAGACAAAAAGAAACACGAATCCAATCTAATCTAATCAAAATCAATCACAAGATTAAATCAAACTAATAACAAATAATCAACTAATGATAATCTATCAAACCAAAACAATAAAACTAACAATAATAACCACAATAATCAAAACCCACTTTAATCAAATCAATAAAAACATCAAAAACATGAACATGAACAAATAAGCATAAAGATTAAAGATTAAAGAAAGATAGATAGGAGATTGACAAGAAAAGTAAAGATTGACAATAATTAAAAGGAAACTTACTTTAAATTAAAGGTATTTAAGGTGCAAGACAATTAAGTAAATGACATGTAATTAAATGACAAGTAATTAAAATGGTGGAAGACTAATTGTCACACTTAGCCAACAACAACAAATGAAAGGAAATGAAAACTATTTATAGGAGGATTAGGGAGGTGCTTAGGAAGCTTCCTCCCCTCTTTCTTCTTTCTTTAATTGCATCATTAAGTCCTTAATCTTCTTAGTGCTTCGACTTTAATGACTTTGTCTCGGGATTTCTTTAAACTCGTATTGAATTTCTTCATAAATAAGACTTGAGTTCTTCGGCTTTTAATAAACTTCCGTCTTTTGACTTTTTCTTCGATAAATCTTCAGAATTGGTCTTGGACTTCCGTTCTTTTTGCACTCTTGATTTCTTGACTTCGTCTTTAGTCTTTTTCTTCGATAAAAGCCCGTGATTGCCCGTGTTTTCTCTCCTTTTCACATTTTCGTCCTAAATCACAACAAAAACACAAACCACGCATAATTCCGACATTTACGACATAAAATACACGTTTTGGCTCGGTTATTATTGTAGTTAAGTGGTAAAAAGGATAGGTGTTTACACACCTATCAAATCCCCTACACTTGACCATTGCAATGTCCTCATGCAATGCATTAGTTACAAGGCATGTTTTACATTTTTCATCATAATCAATCCATAATGGCCTTTATTAAAGAGATAGAAAATTATAAACATTCAAAGGAAGAAAGTAAAGAAATCAAAAACATACCTTAGGGTTTTGAAAATGTCATGAATAATCATCATCCTCAAGTTTTCACTTTCTCCAAACCAAGCTTAAAAACGAGATCATGTTATTATAAGTTAGCAAACTAACACGAACTCATGTGGGCCAATTATTCACTTAGACTCCCTTATTCCTAGGTGTATGTCTTATATTTTATTGTTGTCTTGAATGATCACGAGGATGCATTGTTGACTTATTTTGATAGTTATTTAGGCTGAAAATAAAGTGGGACGATTTAATCAATAGTTAGCTAAAGGACAAAATCTTTTAAAACTGCTTCTCGGGACCTCATAAAGTTCATATCTTGGCATAACTCGCTTCGCGATTTGAGACCTTTCTCGGACCGATATTTGCCAGCGACTTCATACTTCAAATCTTGAGAGACGTTCATGAAATAATGGCCTTCTCTTCATAATAGGAATTTCTTTACTTGAAGTTTTGAGAGATTCTTCATATTTGGACCGCGACTTCTTCATTTTTCTCCAATCATTATTTTGGACTTTGATATACAACGATCCGCCTCCTTTTTGGACTTGGATCTATTTATCCTCATACCTTGTTAGGGTCTTTTTTTTTGATAGAATTCTACATGATCTTTACGGGAGTATTTGCTTTTCGTCGTGTGTCTCGATCCTTCATATTGACTTTCGATAAATGATTCTTCACATCACTTTGGATCTTTAGCAACAAAATGTAGCCCTCGAGCCTTGTTAGGACCTTTTTGGACTCGTCAATCTTCGCATCCCGCTTCAATAAGTTATGCCTTGGCTATGAACTCTAATCCATACCGAGCAACTTTTAAACGATCTTGGGCTAGAAACTAATTAACTTTTCAAATCGTACAACCTTATTTATTCTAGATAAATTTATTAGCAAGCGATGGGAGAATAGGCTTATAAGTAACTCACATAAATTCACGAAAGGATACCAAACTTATAATTGACTCTATCATCTCTCGTTCTCCACAATTTAAAATCTCAAGGAATGAGACTCGTGGATGCTTAGCCTATTAAATCAAAGTTTTGGGTTTTCGAGTCGTCTATAGGATCTTGCAAATTCTTAGACTTTTTCAAGTTTAGAAATCGCATTTTAAAGTTCTTTTGATAAACGACTCTCTAGGGTCAATTATAGGAACTTGCGAAAAGTTCTTGTTCTTAACCCGTGAGAGTTATGACTTTCGCGTTTTATAGTTCCCTATATAAAAGCCTAGCAAAACTTGACTTAAACACGTTAAGGATACTAGCTAGAGTAAACTCGGGTTGAGTCAAAAGATTCACAACGTTTGAAAACTTAAACCACTTTATTAAAATTTATTCTAGTAAAGGAAGAAAATAACTATACAAAGGGAAAAACTAATAGGCCAAAATAGAGCAAAAATTTTGAAAAATGTCGAAAAATTGATTTTCCGGTTAAAATGAGGACAAATACAAGGAAAAGGCCACTTAACTTCGATAGAAGTCCCCCCTACACTTAATATAAACATTGTCCTCAATGTTTAAGCATGTGGGAGTAAACTCCCCTACACTTAGGACATTGTGCACTTTGTTTAAATCTCGCTAAGGAAAAGACAACTAAAGAGATTTCTATTTTAATATTGGAAAATATAAAATAGTTAATCGAAAAGAGTTTAGGATAGAACCGGGAAGAAGGGAAACACGGAATCACGGGTCGTCAAAAATCATCAAGAGTGGGTCATTGAGTGCTCGAATCCCTGAATATGAGAAGAGAGGAAATAGCAAACACCAACGGGTCTCCCCTACACTTAGGATAAAGAAATCTAAAAGATAGATACATGGGTTGCCTCCCAATAAGCGCTTGATTTTTGTTAACCGAGTCATGAGCCTGACTCGACCTTGATTAGCATAGGAAGAAGCATGAAACATATCCACCGGGATCAAAGACATAGTTTTCGTCCATCAAATAGCACAAGCTTAAGGCGAAAAAGGCAAGCCAAAGAAGAGTAGGCAAGGTTCCCTTAAGCAAAGATGGAGCACGGTGGGAGCAAGGGTGATGAGGTG
Organism: Glebionis coronaria; assembly: GCA_025667525.1. Taxonomy (NCBI): domain Eukaryota; kingdom Viridiplantae; phylum Streptophyta; class Magnoliopsida; order Asterales; family Asteraceae; genus Glebionis; species Glebionis coronaria. The sequence continues at coordinate 72,541,457 of CM046875.1, forward strand.
CAAGCATATCTTCAAAAGTTCCAAAGATTTTTCCTTTTATTTCATCAGACGGATACTGATATGGCTGAAGAATATCGATACCGGGGTCGAACACCTTTTCCTTTAAGGGAAAATAGCACTTAGGCTCAGCAGAATTTGAAGATGATCCGCGAAGAAGATGCACAACCTCGTCCTCAGAAGGTGGACAAAGAGGTGTTAAATCATACGTGCTGCGGATGCTGGTGTCGCCCGGTTGCTTCTCCTTTGAAAGAATTTTCTTCAAATACAAAGTAGGATCAAGACGATAATCATCAAAGTCTAAAGGAGGAGCATCACTCTCATGAGGGAAGTAAGTATTGAGAAAAGTAGAGAAGTCTTCCTCAAATGAGTAGTCATCCAAAGTAGGATTAAGTGATGGCGGAGGATCTTCATCATGAGAAGAGTCACTCGAAAGAGTATCGGCCTCATCAAAATCATCATAGGTGGGCATGTCGGGATACTCGGAAGTAAAATCATCATAATCATCCGTATCTGAGCTAGAATCATCATCATAAGCATCAAAGATCGGTGGAGAATCATATATGGGTGAAGGTTCCAAATTGGATAGAGAATCATCCACATCATCTTGAAACAGTGGATTATCATTGCAAGAATCGAATAGAGGATTGTTGTAGATGACAAAATCATCGAGCACATTAATCATATTCGCTAATTCTCGTCCTCCAAAGGATTTGCTTGTAAGCTTCCCCATTTCAAACACTTGTGCATCATCCCCGACTCTTAAGATGAGCTCACACTTATCCACATCAATTAAAGCTCTATCGGTTCTCAAAAATGGGCGTCCAAGTATTAACGGAATACGAGGATCCATTTCATAATCAACTACGACAAAGTCGACCGGAAAAGTGAATGTGTCAACTTTAATGAACACATCTTCGGCAATACTAACGGGGTAAGCGAGAGTGCGATTGGCTAGCTCAAGAGTCATTTTGGTGGGTGTAAAGTTGGGTAATGATAACTTTTTCCAAACACTTAACGGCATCAAATTAATACTTGCCCCGAGATCGGCTAAGGCAGTAAATTTGTCGGTTTGGTTAAAAGTACAAGGTAGCACAAAACAACCGAGATCTCCAAGTTTCTCCGGAAGTTCTTTAAGAAGGACGACAGAACAATTTTCATTCAATCGAGTATTAACAAACTCGGCCATCTTCTCCTTTTTGCTAAGCAATTCCTTAAACATCTTAACAAATTTAGGCATTTGTGCTAGAGCTTCAACAAGGGGAAAAGTGACGGTCATTTCCGAAACTTTCTTCAAATAGTTTGACACTTGAATGTCATCCTTGGTGTGCATTTTGGCCTTGCCTAAGCGAGATGGATAAGGAATATTGGGTTTGGGTGGCGAAGGTGTAGGTGTAGCAAGTAAAGGTTGAGATGTTGAAGGTTTAAAGGTGGAAGGTGGGGTTGGTGGAGGATTCTTGGTGGGTACATCGTCATGACGAGGCGGAGACGGTAATGGTGTACTAATACTAGGTGTAGGAGTAGTAGGGATAAATGGTGGTGGAGGAGGTGTAGATGATGGGGGCGGGATAGGTGGTCCTACTAAAGTAACTCCACTACGAGTGGTAATAGCACTCACATTCGCTCGCGGATTGGTGACGGTGTTTGAAGGTATAGAACTCGAAGAAGAGGGTTGAGTGGTGGGCAAGAAACTAGCAAGCATATTCTTCAAATCATTCGTTTGATTGCTGAAGGAGGATTGAATATTATCTCGAAGCTCGGATCTTATGTCATTCCCTTGCTTGGTGATATCCCCTTTCAAATTGATAATTTGGCTCTGTAGATTCTTGATTTGCTCTCCTTGGGTTCTCATTAAGGCTTCAACATCTTGATTGATGGGTGGGGCTTGTTGAGCGGGTGGGTGATAAGGGTTAGAAGCTCGAGGTGGGATTTGATTGCTTCTAGTGTAGTTGTTGTTGGGGTTGTGGTTTTGAGGAGAAAAACCGGGTGAAAGGTAATTTTTGGACCGGTAACTTAGCAAATTTCGATCCCCTTGAGGTCGAGCTTGGTAATTTTCCGGTGAATAATTAACATAAGCCGCATACACCGGATTTCCTTGAGTAGAAGGACAATCAGTGTATGAGTGAGGACCGCCGCATGTCTCACAAGGATTGGCTACTGCTTTAACTTGTTGTTGGTTTGTAGCGAGAAGCAAGATATTTTTGTTCATTTCGACCATCATGCGGGTGAATTCGGTCATGTCGGGGTTTGCTGAAGTAGAAGAAACATTGACTCTCGGGTTGTTCCTTAAAGAAGCGGAGGAATCCCAGTTTTTGTGATGAGTAGTCATGTTTTCAATAAGCTCTCTACACTCCTCGGGTCTCCTTTTCATAAATGTGCCACCGGCGGCTGCATTAATCGTATCACAATCACGAAAAGTCAAACAGTTGTAGAAAGTATCAATTAAGGTCACGGGGAGCATGTTGTGGTTTAGACAACGATCGATCAAAACATTATATCTTTCCCATGCATCAAAGAGAGATTCATCAAGATCTTGCATGAAACCGCTGATTTGATTGCGAAGGCTCGTGACCATGGATGGTGGAAAGTAGCGCGACAAAAAGCGTTGAGTCATGTCATCCCAAGTATGAAATGAATTCTTTGGAAGACGATCAAACCATTTCTCGGCGTGGTGTGATAAAGTATGTGGGAAGAGTTGAAGGCGAAGAACATCCATTGTGGCACCGGGCAACTTCATGCTTTGAGTGAATGTAATGAATTTGTCGAGGTGTTTGTTGGCATCATCATCAGGCATTCCTCGAAAAGGATTTGTTTGCACTTGCTGAATCATGTGGTGCTTCAACGAAAACTCCGGAGCCATGATTTGCATCAGCGCAATCGGTCCTCCTCGTCCAAACATGGTAGGTTGACAAAGCTCCTCCATTGTCCGAAGATCGGGCTGTGGAAGAACATTGTTGTTGTTATTATTGAGGTGCGGTGGATTATTGTTGTTGTTCACACCTGCCATACCTAAATCTTCTCGAGTCTCGGGCTCTTGATAAGTAGAAGATCTAGTACACATACACCTGCGAAAGCAAAAGAAAACGATACCAAACACAAAGAGAATATATATACACTATAAAGAAAATAAAATCTTTATGGATTTTTGAAAATTTTTAATTTTTATGGATTTTTAACAATTTTTTTAATTTTTATGGATTTTTGGAAATTTTTAAGCAAGAAAATAACGCTCATGAATGAACGGATCCCAAAAAGCAACGCGTCTCTCACAGAAAACCGTTTATCTTCACGAAAAGAGCCGGCAGCAGCGCCATTTGATACAAGGGTTTTACCTAGTAAGAAAGTTAAGTTCGTTGTTGTGGTCTAATCGAATTGATAACTGGTTAACTATGCGACTCAGTCGTTCTTTGGTGGAACAAATAGTTGTGTCGTTGTAGTAAAATAAATGACAAGACGTAAATGAAAATGACGTTAATTTAAATCTAACTCTAATTTAAAAGTAAATGACGGGAATTTAAAGCGTGACGAAAATTAAAAGGCAATTAAAGTAAATGACGCAAACTTAAAACTATCTATGGCAAACTTAAAACGCAACTAAAACTTAAACTAAGGCAAGGCTTAAAATAAATCTAAGGCAAGTAAACTTTAAAGTGCGACTAAGTAAAAAAGCGGGAAAAGTAAAGCTTGAAAATTAAAAACTTAAACTTAAAAACTGAAACTAACAAGAACCTGAGAATAGCTCATTTGGAATAATCCTTCGTTCGGAATAATCACTCATCCGGAATGTCACCTTCGTTCGGAATGATTCTTCTTCACTCGGAATAATTACCAAAACCTTGATTCGGAATATATTCCGAATGAACCACCTCTTGATTCGGAACTTTGGATCTTCCGAATGAAGACCTTGATTCGGAATAACTGGAACAACCCTTCACTCGGAATGTTCCGAATGAACAAACTTTGGTTCGGAATGTTCCGGATGAACTCCTTCACTCGGAATGTTCCGAATGAACTAGTTCCGAATGAATTCCCATGATTCGGAATATTAGCTAGAAACCCCTTGGTTCGGAATGTTGCTTTATCTGGAACAAATTGCTGAAACACTTGATTCGGAATATATAATATTCCGAATGAAGACCTTTGATTCGGAACAATCTGCTAAACTCCTTGATCCGGAATATTTCCTTTATTCGGAATATCCACTGATCCGAAATGTTTTGCTTGGTTCGGAATGATCACAATAAAACCTTGGTTCGGAATAACTTTGCCTTGATTCGGAATACCTGGGGAAACAGAAAGAACGAAGAACACGGAGATAAAAAGAAACACGAATCCAATCTAATCTAATCAAAATCAACCACAAGATTAAATTAAACTAATAACAAATAATCAACTAATGATAATCTATCAAACCAAAACAATAAAACTAACAATAATAACCACAATAATCAAAACCCACTTTAATCAAATCAATAAAAACATCAAAAACATGAACATGAACAAATAAGCATAAAGATTAAAGAAAGGTAGATAGGAGATTGACAAGAAAAGTAAAGATTGACAATAATTAAAAGGAAACTTACTTGAAATTAAAGGTATTTAAGGTGCAAGACAATTAAGTAAATGACATGTAATTAAATGACAAGTAATTAAAATGGTGGAAGACTAATTGTCACACTTAGCCAACAACAACAAATGAAAGGAAATGAAAACTATTTATAGGAGGATTAGGGAGGTGCTTAGGAAGCTTCCTCCCCTCTTTCTTCTTTCTTTAATTGCATCATTAAGTCCTTAATCTTCTAAGTGCTTCGACTTTAATGACTTTGTCTCGGGATTTCTTTAAACTCGTCTTGAATTTCTTCATAAATAAGACTTGAGTTCTTCGACTTTTAGTAAACTTCCGTCTTTTGACTTTTTCTTCGATAAATCTTCAGAATTGGTCTTGGACTTCCGTTCTTTTTGCACTCTTGATTTCTTGACTTCGTCTTTTGTCTTTTTCTTCGATAAAAGCCCGTGATTGCCCGTGTTTTCTCCCCTTTTCACATTTTCGTCCTAAATCACAACAAAAACACAAACCACGAATAATTCCGACATTTACAACATAAAATACACGTTTTGGCTCGGTTATTATTGTAGTTAAGTGGTAAAAAGGATGGGTGTTTACACACCTATCAGAAACCTACCAACTGCTTCCTCGGCATTTTGATCTTGATTATTGCCTTTTTCTACACTATCCATAGCTTCGTTTGTACGTTTATCCTCTTCTGGTTGAGACATCTGCAATGAAATCGAGTCTAACTAATATTCAATAATCAAAGACGGACTGATAACAATATTTTTATAATTAATCTTGGAATCATTAAGAATCACTAGACACGCATAACAGTTTACATAATTAAACCTACCAGAGATATGTTTGAAAGATCTTGAAGCCGGAATAACTGAATAAAATATTGAGATTGGTATTCTTGATCTTGAATACCAAAGATTGATCAATATTAAATCGAAAGGCGAAATAGTTTGAATCTTAAATCGAAAGATTGAGATTGAATCGAAAGATTGAGATTGATCTTGAAGCCGAAACATCATTTTATAGATTGGATTGTGTATTCTTGAGATTGGTATGTGCCATTTTTGTTCGAGATTGAGATGATGAGGTTTGGCAGATGCCATTTTTTATTTGGGAAAGAAGCAAAGATGGTGGTGTATTGTTTGTGTTAGGGTTAGAAGTGAGTAGATAGGGATTTTTGGGGTAAATAGGCGGTCAATATGACTTTTTTGGGGATTTTCACCCCCCCCAACGGCTAGTTTTTTGAAATTCGAATTATAACGGCTATATTTATCGATCCGTCTACAAATATAACTCAAAATCAACCATTTTTTACACACCAAAACATAAACACTCTCTACAAACAAATATGAATCCCGATCATGTTCCGTCAGTTTTTGAAATCGATGAGGAATTCGATGCTTACTTCTTGCCAATAGCACACAATCATTATCAACGGTTGCTTGAAGAAGAGAATCGTCCAAGACTATCTCGGACCCCAGTCAACCGTGACCGAGAAGGTGCTGAGGAACGGCTCATGAACGATTATTTCGTTGAGAATTGCAGGTATCCTTTGGTTAAGTTTCGTGAAAGATTTCAAATGAGCCGAAGACTATTTTTAAAAATAATTAACGGCATAAAAAATTATCAGGCCGATCCTCTTCCTGAGCATTTTAATTATTTTACTTCTCGACCCGATGCTACGGGTCGAATGAGTATTAGTGCTATTATGAAGTGCACAATGGCTATACATCAATTAGCATACGGCAACACGCCGGATGCATTTGATGAATATTTACAAATTGCTAATCGAACCGGACGTGAGTGTCTAATGTATTTTGATATGTGTGTTATTGACTTGTATATGGCCAAGTATTTAAGAAAACCAACTCCGGCCGATGTTGATCAAATATATGATCTACATCTTACGAAACATGGTTTTCCGGGGATGCTTGACAGCATTGATTGTATGCACTGGGAATGGAAAAAGTGTCCAGTTGCATGGCATGGGCAATACGCTGGTGGTTATAAAAGATACCCTACTTTGATGCTTGAAGCTGTTGCTTCGCAAGATCTGTGGATTTGGCATGCGTTTTTTGGGATGGCATGTGCGAATAACGATATTAATGTTTTAGATAATTCTCCGTTATTTGATGACCTTCTAAATGACGAAGCACCGGTAAAACCGTATACGGTTAACGGAGTTGAGTATCAAAATGGGTATTACTTAGCGGATGGTATTTACCCACAATGGGCGAGTTTCGTGAAGTCTTTCACGGTTGCAACTGACGCCAAACATGCTCACTTCAAAAGGCGTCAAGAAGGTGCACGGAAAGATGTTGAACGTGCATTTGGTGTTCTCCAAGGACGTTGGGGAATACTACGTCAACCAGCACGCGTGTATGAAGTAAACACAATACGGCGACTCATGTATACATGCATCATACTTCATAACATGATTTTGAAAGATCAAGGTATGCAGGTGTTAGATTGGAACCAAAATTACGTTAACCCGTCAAGAAATATGCAACGAACATGGGTTGAGCGGTGTGAAGTTTACCGCCGAAAAAACAAAGAACTACGTGACCGAAAAACCCATCAAAGTCTTCAACAAAACCTTATGGATCATATCTAGAATCAAATTGACCACAGAGATGAAGATGCATATGAAGATGAAGAAAACTAAACAGCGGGTCGTATGATTTTTTAATTTTCGTATGTTTTTTTAATTTTCGTATGTTTTTTTAATTTTCGTATGTCTTTTTTTATTATGTTCGTTTTATTTTAAAAGTATTGTAATGTTGGTTATGTTTAATGAAATATTTAAGTTTGTTTAGGGGGTGTTTTGTAAAATTCTGAAAAACTGGAAATCACTTGGAGTGATGACTCCCCTGTTTTTTCATGTGAGTGAGTGAGTGAGTTTTGCTGACGTGGCACCCCAAAATACACTCACTCGGAGTGATGACTCCCTGCGCTCTAAGGCGGGCTAAGTGAAAATGTTTGCGTGGGAAATTCGTGGGTATTTTACCCCCGTTTTTCCAAAGGATTTATTATATTATTGGAAAATACGTGGGAAATTTACCCATGGATATTTTTTTTTTGGTAACTTGTGAGAAAATTTCTCACGGATTTCCCACGATTTTATATATCTGTGGGAAACTACCTATGCCTTTCCTACATACACGATCGTTTCCTTTTCTTTTTTTATATAGTTGCGTGTTCGCGCATATACATGACCGCATACAGACATAAAAAACATCATAAGTCATAATAAACGTCGGAAATAAATATGCGAAACATACACACATAAATATATACACATACACAATAGTTTGTTCCAAAAAAGGTTCGTTTCATTACTTTCTCGATATGGTTAAACGTTCATGTATATGCAAGTCCGCATATCGACATAAAAAAAATCCATATACATAATGTAAATTTTTGTACACAACATGTTCAACGGATGAGTCAATATAATATTGTTGTACACGAGATGTTTAACGAAGTAGTCGATAGGGTATCGTTATACACGAGATGTTCAACATAGTTGTCGAGAGTGTATCATACACGAGATTTTCAAAGGAGTATTCGGTAGGGTATCATCGTACAGGATATGTTCATCGAGGTATGCAGAGTGTGCAAACTGCAAGCTCTTGACTACAAAGTTGAATATACTCGACAGAATAATGGAAACGTAGTAGTCGATAGGGTATCTTCATTGTACACGAGATGTTCAAAATAGTAGTCGATAGGGTATCATCGCTGTAGACGAGATCTTCCATGGAGTAGTCGTTAGGGTATCGTTGTATACGAGATGTTCAACGGAGTAGTCGATAGGTTGTCCTGGTATACGAGATTTTCAACGGGGTAGTCGATAGGGTGTCGTTGTATACGAGATGTTCAAATGAGTAGTCGTTGTATACGATATGTTCAAAGAGTATCGTTGTATACGAGATGTTCAAAGGTGTAGTTGATACGAGATGTTCAAAGGGTATTATATCGTTGTATACGAGATGTTCAAAGGAGTAGTAGATACGAGATGTTCAAATGGTATAGTTGTATACGAGATGTTCAAAGGAGTGGTCGATACGAGATGTTTAAAGGGTATCGTTGTACACGAGATGTTCAAATGAGTAGTCGATAGGGTATCGTTGTACATGAGATGTTCTAATGAGTAGTCGATAGGGTATCGTTGTACACGAGATGTTCAAATGAGTAGTCGATAGGGTATCGTTGTACATGAGATGTTCAAATGAGTAGTCGATAGGGTATCTTGTACATGAGATGTTCAAATGAGTAGTCAATTAGGTATCGTTGTACATGAGATGTTCAAATGAGTAGTCCATAGGGTATCGTTGTACATGAGATGTTCAAATGAGTAGTCGATAAGGTACCGTTGTACACGAGATGTTCAAATGAGTAGTCGATAGGGTATCGTTGTACACGAGATTTTCAAATGAGTAGTCGATGGGTATCTTTGTACATGAGATGTTCAAATGAGTAGTCGATAGGGTATCGTTGTACATGAGATGTTCAGAGTAGTCAATAGGGTCTCGTTGTACACGAGATGTTCAAATGTGTAATCGATAGGGTATCGTTGTACATGAGATGTTCAAATGAGTAGTCGATAAGGTATCGTTGTACACGAGATGTTCAAATGAGTAGTCGATAGGGTATCGTTGTACACGAGATGTTCAAATGAGTAGTCTATAGGGTATCGTTGTACACGAGATGTTCAAATGAGTAGTCCATAAGGTATCGTTGTACATAAAATGTTCAAATGAGTAGTCGATAGGGTAACGTTGTACACGAGATGTTCAAATGAGTAGTCGATAGGGTATCGTTGCATACGAGATGTTCAAATGAGTAGTCGATAGGGTATCGTTGCATACAAGATGTTCAAATGAGTAGCCGATAGGGTATCCTTGCATACGAGATGATCAAATGAGTAGTCGATAGGGTATCGTTGCATACAAGATGTTCAAATGAGTAGTCGATAGGGTATTGTTGCATACGAGATGTTCAAATGAGTAGTCGACAGGGTATCGTTGCATACGAGATGTTCAAGTGAGTAGTCGATAGGGTATCGTTGCATACGAGATGATCAAATGAGTAGTCGATAAGGTATCATTGTACACGAGATGTTCAAATGAGTAGTCGATAGGGTATCGTTGCATACCAGATGTTCAAATGAGTAGTCGATAGGGTATCGTTGCATACGAGATGTTCAAATGAGTAGTCGATAGGGTATCGTTGTACAAGAGATGTTCAAATGAGTAGTCGATAAGGTATCGTTGTACACGAGATGTTCAAATAAATAGTCGATAGGGTATCGTTGTACACGAGATGTTCAAATGAGTAGTCGATAGGGTATCGTTGCATACGAGATGTTCAAATGAGTAGTCGATAGGGTATCGTTGCATACGAGATGTTCAAATGAGTAGTCGATAGGGTATCGTTGCATACGAGATGTTCAAATGAGTAGTCGATAGGGTATCGTTGCATACGATATGTTCAAATGAGTAGTCAATAAGGTATCGTTGTACACAAGATGTTCAAATTAGCAGTCGATAAGGTATCGTTGTACACGAGATGTTCAAATTAGTAGTCGATAGGGTATCGTTGTACACGAGATGTTCAAATGAGTAGTCGATAGGGTATCGTTGTACACGAGATGTTCAAAGGAGTGGTCGATACGAGATGTTCAAAGGGTATCGTTGTATACGAGATGTTCAAAGGAATTCAAATGCACTACTACATGAGCTTTACAATAGCGTGGGGAACATTAGTTTGCAGTAGTTTGTCATTTAGTCAATTTCGCATCTCGACTTCGTAATGTAATTCGTATGTTTTATCTACTTCGTAATGTAATTTGTATGTTTTATCGACTTTGTAACGTAATCCGTATGTTTTATCATCTTTTTAATGTAATTCGTATGTTTTCTCGACTTCGTAATATAATTCATATGTTTTTTCGACTTTTTAATATAATTCGTATGTTTTTTCGACTTTGTAATATAATTCGTATGTTTTTATTGTTTAACTTTTTATCGACTTTTAATGTAGTTTGTATGTTTTATTGGATAAACTTTTATCAACTTTCTCACGATGTATAAATCACAAAATATTGGTAGTCAGTGGGAAATATGTGGGTAATATGTGGGTAATATGTGGGAAATCTGTAATCCGTGGGAAATCCGTGGGTAATTTACCCACACATTTCCCACGGATATGTAAATAACAAAATAATGTGTTTTCCGTGGGAAATCCGTGAGAAAATTCCGTGGGAAATCCGTGGGTAAATTACCCACGAATTTCCCACGGATGTAAAATTAATAAAAAATTATGAGCTCCGTGGGAAATCTGTGGGTAAATTACCCACGAATTTCCCACGGATGGATAAATAATAAAATAATATGTTGTCCGTGGGAAATCCGTGGGTAAATTACCCACGAATTTCCCACGGATGAATAGATAATAAAATAATATGTTACCCGTGGGTAATTTACCCACGGATGAATAAATAATAAAATAATATGTTGTCCATGGGAAATCCGTGGGTAAATTACCCACGGATTTCCCACTGATAGATAAATAATAATAATAATAATGTTTATACCGTGGGAAATCCGTGGGTAGTTTGCCACAGCTTTCCCACGGATGTCTAAAATAACAAACATAATTTTGTAATCCGTGGGTAATTTGCAATCCGTGGGAAGTCCGTGGGTAATTTTTCACGACTTTCCCACAGAAACCTTGGTCAACGCTTCTATGGGTAATTTCCCACGGATTTCCCACGGAATATTTTTTTGTCATTTCTGTGAGAAATCTGTGGGAATGCCGTGTCAAATTTCCCACGGTTTTTGTTCCGTGGGAAAAATTTCGTGGGTAAAGGGTGTTTGTGTAGTAGTGGTTATCCCTCGCGACTTTATGTCGCCGGGAAACCTCGGTCACCTGTTTTCTTGTAGTATCTGTTACAAGACAAATTGTTTATGTGCCAAAGCGATTTTGATGTAAGTGTTGTTGTGGTTAGTAGGCTAATTATGATCTTATACAGTAATACATAAACCTCTACTTTGAGCCGATAGATTTTGGTCATTAGGGATATTGATTAACTAGTAGTAATCAAAATAGTAAGTTACAGTATAATGCAAGCTCGATAAGTGAAATGTTGTTCTGTTCTATGAAAGTTGTTTAGTTCTGATTAGATTGATCTTGCATAAAATAGGTATATGTAAGAAGGCATATAGAACAAAGTAGTGTTGAACAAGTGCATAGACATATGGGTGTTCTTATGGCGAATGCAGGGACTTTTGTTTGGTGAGGGATATAGATCAAAGTAGCGTTGAAACCCTGTTCAACTACATGATTACTTTTAACTAATTCCTAGAGGTTAATAGTTGAAAAGATTATCTTTACACTTTTCCACCACCCAAAATGCTACAAGCTTGATTTGGAGGAACACTATTGCCGCCAAAATCTCCATCCAGGCTCATTTGTGGAACTTCTTGAGGAAACAATATTTTAATGCAGCGTACACAGATTACAAACTCCTTGTAATGCATATAGGAAAAGCCGGGTCATTGAATTATCAAATGAAGATACGAAGTTATGATTAGAACCATGTTTATTTGTTTACGGTATCAATTTTTAACAAGTAATAGACCATTTTTACTATAGTATCAAAGCATAACTACTCAGCCTAGCTAGCAACATTAGTAGTAACTTCACACATATACGATGTCGTAATTTCTTATAAGAGAATTGTATAAGATTAATACAACACGGTCTATGCTTTCTAATGTTCATGTGGGAGTGTGGTTGTGAGTTTTCACTTACCACGGAAACATAGTTCTACATGTTAAGAACATACTTATTCTACGTGTTAAGGATATATTTATTTTACGTGTTCATGACATATTTTGTACAAGTAAGCTATCCTAAATTTTGGATCAGGCTCATCGGGTTGTTGTTAGTTTTAAGGCATCACCGGGCTACTGATTTGCAGTCCAAGTGGATATTCAGATGGACTATGCTTTTGATAATTTGTGACATACTGTTGTTATCATAATATGTTTCAAAACTTATGTGGATGTTTATGAAAAAAAAATTGGTATTTGGCGGAATCATCTAAAGTTCGTGTATTTTTTTGATACCGAGCCCCTCACCAAACAAACAAAGCATATTCCGATAAATTACCTAGGCAACACTGGTTGACCAATATATTATCTAAACAGGACTTATTATAGATTATAATCAACAACTTGCACTCATTAAAGTTATGTACACATATCCTCGCTACATTTGGTCAAGGAACGAGAAAAGAAAAAAAGGTTAATACCTCAGCAATGCCAGGTCATCAATTTACATTGAAGTTATTGCAAGAAAACGAGAGACAACATATTGAGTGCTACACATGTCGTCACATGATTCATATATTTTTTTTTTATCTTTATCACTTTATGTGTTTTGGACTTTTTATGTTTTTGGTAAGTTTTTATATTTTGAACCATTATGTATTGTTGTTGATACTTTGTTGACTTGTTGACTCAGTTGATTTAAAAAATGGATCATATTAAATCGGGTTTCATATTTTCAAAACCCGGTTAGACACGTCAGATTTGAGATGACCTAGGTCAACTGGTTCTCGATGCCTAATTCGAGTTTCGATTTCGTGTTTTCTTTACAAATAAAACATGAAATTATGTCTATTTGCGATGTAATTTTATTTACATATTATATTTGTTAATAAATAATTTATATGTTTAATATGTGAAACATTTCATGATTTATATATAGTTTCCTTATCATCCTTATAAATAATTTTCTATACTTTTTTTAGAAAATTGAATTGACCCGATAATTTGATAAATCAATCAGATCAGTTAAAAACTAGTTTTCAAAACATTGTAACATACCACGTGAAATGGCAGGGACAAAGCCAGAACTAAATAAAACTTAAGGCACAAAATTTTTTGAACCTTATAATATAGTAGTATCAAATTTTTATAAGTAAATTAATAAATAAGACTATACACCATGTGCATTTAAGATAATATTTGAAAAAAAATCGACGTTTTTCTCCAAAATCAACACTTTATTGAAAATATTCATAGGTGTTTCGAGCACCCACGAAACATCTCTAGCTCCGTCCCTACTCGTTGGAGGTCGACATCTGCCCGAAAATCATAGGTCGCACACTCAAACGTATAGCTGATTCGACATGTGAATCTTCTTCTTCACATGATACTTAACGTACGTTTTACATAATTACAAGTTTGATCAGCTTTTCGAAATGGGCCATGGACAAAATACATGTTAACCTTGTTGGAACTAGGACAGTACAAGATGTAATGTAACAACAACATAAATAATCAATACTTCGTACCTAAAATAATTGAATCAATTGACAAAGACATGGCCTCATGTGTGGACCTAATTGGACCACTTGCGAGTTGTTGTGTACTCAATCTCTTTCGTATTCATTGCCTTTAGAAATTCGTCTCAATCATCAAAATAACAAGAAAATAATAGGATTGCCTTTTGTAATAGGTATGTATTTATGGCATAATTATGTTTTGATTAACTAAATAACTATCAATCCTTGTCATGGAATCCTTTCTTGACACTGAATATAGAGTGCTTGAAATTACGTTTTGATTGTAACATGGCTTTTTCTAATACGTGTCACAGTGATACATCATGATTAGTGCCATTAAATAAACATAAATTACTATCTTTAAATGTCACTTGATATAAATAATTTTTTAATTTATTTTTATTTGCTATGTTTTATATTCTTATATATGGATATTAACATAATTTAAGAAACAATCATGTTTAATAAATGCATATAAATATATGTCATAGTGACACATTTAAATTTTTATTAAAATATTTTAATATACAATAAGACAATACAATTGTTCGATACATAATTTGAAATGTCTTAATAAACTTATGTAATATACAAATCAGTAGCTTTGTTAAAAACACACGGTTTAAACAAAATAGTACATTGATACAACTTTTTTTTTGTCATAAATGATAAAAGATAATTTTGACCTTTCGATAATCTTGCTAAAAAGACTTTTTGGATAATCAATAATGCTTGGACAAACATGAACGAAGTGTTGTTTATGTTAGTTCGTTTAATTTTTGTGAATAAATGAAAGCACACGAACACTTAAACGAACAATGTGTCATGTTCGTTTATATTCGTTAATATAAAGATTAAACAAATGTAAACAAACGTACAAAGACAAACAATATACAAAAAATTTATGTGTGTTCATTTGATGATTATACCGATTTTACAGTACATTATAAAAAGAAAATATTACTAAAATAGACTCTATCACTACTTAGTTTTAATAAATAAATCAAACAATTATTTTTTACAAAACAACCTTAAAAACACTCTTATATTATCTCATTTATCATCTCCCTCCCTCCAAAGTGTACCCTAAATAATAGGCACGCCATTAACAATCTCTCGCCTGCCTCCATTTACATGTTTTCTCTTGATTCTCGACTGTTCAAACGCACACTAAAAGAAGGTGCACTTTAACAACTCACGCCTCATTTAACTTTCACTCATTTTATTCTTCTCACATTAGAAGGGCATACGTACTTTTACTTAAAAGCGCTCCTTGCATTTGGTGTATAAATCCTATATTTTCATGTAAGGCGCATACAAAAATGAAGGTGCATCATTGCTCCTTAACATTTAGTGTTGAAATTATCTGTCGTTATGTGAGGCGCGCAAAAAAAAAGCATATTATAAAAGTGTGCTTAAAGGAAGAAAATCAAAGCACACATTAGACTTATGCGTCTAAGGATGAGCGTGGATTTAGATTCGGTGGAACTGGAACCGGAACCGTAGAACCAAGAACCGAAATTTTGAGAAAAATAGGAATCGAGAACCGAACCAAATATATTTTTTGGTTCTAGTTCTGGTTCCAGTTCCGGTTCGGTTCTTTGTTTCTACCCGTATAAGAACCGATTTTTCAAAAGAAGAAAAAAAAGTCACTCATTAATGAATTAAGTCAACAAAAATAAATTCTCTTAAGTATTTATAACTATTTACGTTAAAAGCAATAACATTTAACAACTAAGTATAGGCTCAAATAAATAAAGATTATATAGTTTCACAAGTTCACTACTTTTCTTTTACCAAAATTTAAATCAAAGTTATCAGGATCAATATCTATTGAATTTGTATCACCTTAATAAGCAAATCAAAATAAAGATATAGATTACTAATTATTTAACATTATGTTTACAAAGTGAATATATTTGGCATGGCTAGTCATATTATATAAACTTTTTTTTTACAAAGTAAAATAAAGAACTCATAAATTATTCAAACTTATTGAACGTGTCATATCAACAATTATAACATAAAAACAATTTTTATATTATACAAATCTAGTGATTAGTAATTCTGTACTAACAAGACATATATATTTCATTAATACTGAGAAGACATACATTGAATGCAAACAAATAACCCACATAAAACTTAGTTCTATTGATTTGATAATGATGATAGTTGTATGTGTTTCAACAGATTAAAATTAAAGTTTAAGATGTTCGGTTTGGTTTTTATGAAAGTAGGTTAGTTGTGTTTTTTTATATTACCTATGATATTAGCTTTTGAGTATGGTATATAAAAAAGTTATAATATTTTTATAATTATCAGGTCTTTGGTTCCGGAACCGAGAACCGGTGAAACCGTACCGAACCGAACCAAGAATCAAAAAATCTCAAAAACAAGAATTGGAACTGGATCCAACGATTCTGGTTCCGGTTCGGTTCTTCGTAGTTCCGATCCAATTCTTGATTTCGGTCTGCTTCTTTGATTTTTTTGCTCATCCCTATATGTGCCTAGTTTAACCATCTAATTGTACATATGTTATGCATCTAACGGTTAATTTAAAAAAAGTTTACTTTAGAAAAGAAATTATACTCCGTCTTTTTTCGTAAACCACTTACATGAAAAAGTTATATAAAAAAAATTCTCTTATAAAAATACACGATCGGCTATGTTTGGTAAAAATAGTTGCTAACTGTTAACTGTAAGCTGTAAGTTGTTAATTATAAAGTTGTTAACATTAGCTATAAGTTGTATTGTTTTTTATTAATAAAAGTGTTTGATAAGTTAGATGTAAAATTAAGATGTAAAATGACTTTAAAAGACATATTTAAATAAATTATAATATATTTGTAAGGTATATCAGTGATTTACAACTTTTACAGAGCTAGCTATTTAAAAAGCTATATGAATCAGCTTTTTATTTAAGAGCTACTTATTTAAAATAAAAAGCTAACATGTCCAAAAAATTGTTGTGTCAAACAAAGAGCTAAAAGATTATTTTTGAAAAAAAAAAACTAACAACTCTTAAAAAGGTTTAAACAATCTCTTTCCAAACATAGTCATATATGAATATAAACAAATAGAGAAAAGTTATTTTGTATAATATATTTATTTTGAATACCAAAAGATTTATCACCATCATCCATCTCTACCCAATCTAATGAATAAGATTAAATGTATTTAATTAATTTACCTATTTTTATAATTTAAATATCTCTTAAACCGTTAAGTGTTAAATGAAAAAAAAATATACTATCGCGACGAGCAATTAATTAATTTTCTACCAATATGCACTATGATATACTTTTGAAGAAAAAGAATTTCGTTTTTTTCTTGTTGTTACAATTTATGTAAAATATTATATATTATAATATTGTTTTATCATATATAATAACAATGTTAAACTATAAATTATTATTGAATCATATATGATATTAGTTTATATGATATTCATATTAATTTATATCATATATATATATATATATATATATATATATATATATATATATATATATATATATATGATAAGTTATATCATATATGATAATAATGTTTTATCATATATGATAACAGTGTTAAATCATAAATTATTATTAAATCATTTATGATATTGGTTTATATCAGATATGATAAGTTATATCATATATGATACTGGTGTTATATCATATATGATAATTTTTGATAATAAAACAAAATGTGAAAAAAACGAAACAAAATTGTCGAAAATGTATCATATAACATATCTATAGAAAGATAATTAAATATTTTTCGTAACGATCTATTCTTTTCGTATAACAATTAACGGTTTAAGAGATGTTAGTGTTTGAAAAAAAAATTATGTAAATAAATTTTGTGTTTAATATTACCTGTTAAATTAAAGTGGATATAAAAAGATCCAAAATTTAACATTCAAATGAACTTAAATCTCTTATTTATACCCTCGGATGTTTACCAACTAACGAAATTTTCGTTCAACTGAATGTACTTACCCCAAAGTTGCATTGTTCATGTGCTCCATTCCTAATGCATTATGAGGTGTAACACTCAAACTCTATTCAAATCGACACGAAGTAAACATGCCACTCTCCTGTTACATATTTTTACCACTCAAAACATGTGTACATGTTCTAACTTTATAAAAAAAGTTCATTAATATATGCTTGAAGTTAAAAGATTTTACAATATATAAACATTATTTTCAGGTGACAAATCACTTCTCTTATGACACACACCCCTCAATCATTGTCATGCAACTTTTTCACTTGACCCAACTATTTTTATTCCTCTAGAAAACCCTATTATTATTATTTTATTTCTTGAAACTTCATGCAGAAATTCCAAAAAAGAAACTCAAAATTATAAAAGAGTTGAGGAATTTGTGTGTGTGTGTGTGTGTTTGAAGAGTTGGTGTGAATGTGTGATTGATTAACTTTTTCCTAACTTTGCCTATATATATAGTGACACATCATAAGTTTTAGTTGAGTAAGCATTCCTTCCAAAATTCTTGCTCATTTTCTCTGCTGCTCTCAGGTATTTTCTGTTTCTTTTAGTATATATTATTTTATTATATTTGTGATGATATAGATTAACCAATACCATTTTCAGTTTTTGCTTAAAAGTTTTTGTGTCTCTAAAATTTTCTTATATATAGATACACCCAGGGCGGAGCTAGGATTATTAGCTGAGGGAGGCTAATCGCAAAAAGTCGTAATGATAAGGGGTCGTAATGTAGAAACTAATAAAAAAACGGCATGTAATACACATGAATAATATTAATAAGTGAAAGCAGTGTGTGCTTGTCTAAAAATTAAGGAAAAAAAAGTACAACTTAATGATGTAGTAAGCTAAACAAGCAAACCTTTTTCTAAATCAAATTGGTTAAGTTTGTAAAAAAAAAAGCTTTTGATCACTGAATTTTAATAGTTTTGGGGTTGTAAGTGTTACATAGCCTAAAGATGTAAATTTCAGAAAAGTGTAATTCAAAAAATGATGCAAGTTTATTGCTACAAAAGTGCTAATTTTGTACTTGGTATTTTTTTTTGTTTGAGTTTCGTTGTAGGTTCTTACGGTAAAGGAATTTCGGATTGTTTAGCAAGATGAATGGAGCTGCATTGGTTGCTATTGTTGCTACAATTGGAAATCTCTTACAAGGGTGGGATAATGCTACAATTGCAGGTACTCTTTGGCGCGTTGGCGTTTTGGTACTTAGTTCCTGCTAGATTATCTTTTCTGTATGAATACAGATGAATTTTGCATCTATTATGTTTGTATGTGTTCTATATCCGTAGCTTGTTTTTTAATGTGCATAGGAGCTGTTGTTTACATAAAGAAGGAGCTGACTCTTGGAAGCACAATGGAAGGTCTTGTAGTCGCCATGTCACTAATTGGGGCGACCCTTATCACAACTTGCTCCGGACCCATATCCGATTCAGTTGGAAGGCGACCTATGTTAATACTATCGTCTTTTTTTTACTTCATTGGTGGCTTAATTATGCTTTGGTCACCTAACGTCTATATTCTTCTATTAGCAAGATTAATAGATGGATTTGGAGTTGGTTTAGCCGTCACTTTGACTCCTATTTATATATCCGAGACAGCCCCTCCTGAAATAAGGGGATTGCTGAATACGCTCCCACAGTTCACTGGTTCGGGTGGGATGTTTTTCGCGTATTGTATGGTGTTTGGACTGTCTTTAATGGAGAGAACAAGTTGGAGGTTGATGTTGGGGGTTCTTTCGGTTCCATCACTTGTTTATTTTGTTTTGACGGTATTGTATTTGCCTGAATCGCCTCGGTGGCTTGTGAGTAAAGGAAAAATGGGTGAGGCAAAACGAGTCTTGCAAAGATTACGTGGCGTAGAAGATGTTTCAGGTACTTTTCCGTCTTAATATTAGAGATGGCAAAATGGGTTGGAAGCAAAACACTTTTTGTCTGAAATTCACTTTATTTGTTTGTCAAATATCCATTCTGTTTTTAGCCTGTTATACGTTTTTTTTTTTGTAATTTACTTGTTTGAGGCATCAAAGATAGAACATTACCCGGATTGACCCATTTATAAGTAACGGGTCCAAGTTGCAACCTTTGCGCCAAATAGATTCTTTGAATTATGTTTTCCAGTAATTGCAAGTACTAAGTAGTTAGTGACATTTTGAATTCCAGGTGAAATGGCATTACTTGTAGAAGGTTTGACGGTAGGGGGTGACACATCAATCGAAGAGTACATGATCGATCTGAACAATGACAATACTAACGATCACGATTCAATGCCTCATAAGGACAAGATCAAGTTATACGGATCACAAGCTGGTCTCTCATGGACTGCAAAACCGGTGAACGGTCAAAGCATGCTTAGTCTAGCTTCACGTCAAGGAACAATGGTCAACTCAAGTATCCCATTGATGGACCCACTTGTTACACTCTTTCGCAGTGTTCATGAAAAGCAACCAAATACAGGAAGTATGCTTTTCCCCAATTTTGGCAGTATGTTTAGTACCGCGGGGGCAACACCGATGAAAGTAGATGATGATCAGTGGGACGAAGAAAGTTTACAACACGAAGGTGAAGGGTACGAAACGGACAATGGAGATGCGTCTGATGATGATAATTTGCATTTAAATAGCCCGTTGATTTCAAGACAGACTACGAGTATGGCAGACCATGGGACAGGGATTGGTGGAGGGTGGCAGTTGGCGTGGAAATGGTCTGAAAAAGGTGAGGATGGCAAGAAGGAAGGAAGCTTCAAAAGAATATATTTGCATCAAGAACCGCCATCAGGACTCGCCGGTGGTTCCCGTAGGGGGTCGATGGTTTCCATTACGGGAAGTGGCGTGAATGTTCAAGCTTCAGCTTTAGTGAGCCAACCTGCTTTGTACTCAAAAGAACTCATGAGTCAA
Organism: Glebionis coronaria; assembly: GCA_025667525.1. NCBI lineage: Eukaryota > Viridiplantae > Streptophyta > Magnoliopsida > Asterales > Asteraceae > Glebionis > Glebionis coronaria. Next base: position 72,562,274 of record CM046875.1, read on the forward strand.
GTTCCTGTGGGACCCGCTATGGTTCATCCGTCTGAGACCGCTTCTAAAACAACAGTGTGGACCACTTTTCGTGATCCAGGTGTTTCGCGTGCATTATTTGTTGGGGTTGCAATCCAAATGCTTCAACAGGTTGGTAATTAAACTATCAAAGTTATCACAATGCGCTAGTTTGGTTATTGGAGTTTTTTTTATTTTCCGTACTATTGCCCTTTTGACGATATAATTACCAAATTAGACGGAAAGTAAGTGGCTACTGCATGAAATTCTTGTGTAGTAAAAAGATAGTAAAAGTTTGTTTAAGCTCTTCAAAAGTTCTTAAATAAGTTAAAGAAAAGTGCTTTTTTTAATGCAGTTTTCGGGTATAAATGGGGTTATGTACTACACGCCTCAAATCCTTGAGCAGGCGGGTGTGAGTGTTCTTCTATCGAGCCTTGGCCTTGGTTCAGATTCTGCTTCTTTTCTTATTAGTGCCTTTACAACTCTTCTAATGCTTCCATGTATTGCTGTCGCCATGCGTTTCATGGATATTGCAGGTCGAAGGTAATTTTCAACATGCTTTTACACTAGGGTATTACTAGAGGTGGCAAAATGGGCGGGTCGGTTGTAGGTCAAAAAGGTCGGCTCAGACCAACCAACAGACATATATTTGTCCACCTTTGTTAACATTACAGAGTACGTAGTAGTATATAATATGAACATATAAAACGCTAAATAGGATTACAGAACAGTCTATTTTATTGAAAAGTGATTTGCAAGGCTTATGCAGACAACACTTTGGATGAATATAACCCTTTTTTGCCGGTATCTGTTTTCGTTAAATAATTTAGCTCAACCCGTTTGACCCGTTAATGATATGTGCAACTAGGTGAAGTTTGATCCATTAAAAGGTAGATGGGTTAAAATTGGCACGTTATGCGGTTTAGGTAGTAATGTCGCCAACTGAATGAAAAACGAGCTTATGCACATTAGGACCTAGAACACTGTCAAAAAACAAAAAAGCCCCTCATCGTAAACTGTTTTATTACAGGACTCTGTTGCTGACTACAATCCCGATACTAATAGCATCTCTCATTATCCTCGTCGTCGGTAACACGGTCAACATGGGTTCCATAATCCACGCAATCATCTCAACCGTCTGTGTGGTCGTGTACTTCTGCTGCTTTGTCATGGCCTACGGCCCCATCCCAAACATCCTATGCGCAGAAATCTTTCCCACACGTGTTCGGGGAATCTGCATTGCCATATGTGCATTAGTCTTTTGGATATGTGACATCATTGTCACATATTCACTGCCCGTGATGCTTTCTTCTATCGGTTTGGCGGGTGTTTTTGGTATTTACGCCATCGTGTGTATCATTTCATGGATTTTCGTGTTTTTGAAGGTTCCAGAAACAAAAGGGATGCCGTTGGAGGTGATAACAGAATTTTTCGCTGTAGGCGCAAGGCAAACAGCTTTAGCCAAAAATGAGTGAGAAAAAGGAACATTTATATCTGGAAAGTTTGTATCATTGCTATGCAGGTAAATTATTCATATTTAGAGTGTATTTTAAGTTTAGTTCAGCCCGGGTTTGATATGCACGAAGCGCGCGCGGCTCATAAGGAACTATATAAGCTAGGATCGTGGTCAAGTTGTTCATGGTTCCAGCTCATGCCAACTCGATTATGGTGAGCTTGTATACAGGTTATATGGGAGACATACATTTGCATTAATCACGCAAATAGCGCAATTAATAGTACTACTCCGTATTTGTTATGTTAGGCGATATTCATTATGTCTTGCAGCTTTCTGTAACCCCTAACTAGAGCTAATCACATGCTAATGCAGTAACGTTTCATGAAGTTGGTCGATAATAAATCTATGCCTAACTCGTCTTTATAAACATTTATAGCGAAATTCTGTTTCATACGTGGAGTTGGAATGAACTTCTGAGTAAACGTGCTTATCTCTTCTTCGATGAATTGTAGGTTTGCCTTAATGTGTTGGCCTCGAGTTTTTTGATTGTCAGTAACATATCACTTGAGTCATTACCATACCGCAAATATCTGCTAGTCTTAACAGATTAACGCGGTTTTTTCTTTTATCTTTTTGGTTATAGAGGAGCATACGATTTACTTTGCTGTAACATCAGTGACCTATTTGAGCTTTTTATGGAAGCTTTTTATGAATCACAAGCGATCCATATGCAAAATGGCTTATAGTTACTTAAGTTACTTAAACACATTTCAAAATATAATGGTTTAACATTCAAAAGTTTAAAATATGTTTGATCTTAATTTGATGTATCACTATGTAATTCTACATTACTTAGGGGGCGCTTGGTTAACCTAAGGGGAATGAGAATGGGTAAGGGAATACAAAGGAATGCAATGAATATTCCTTAGTATTATTATTACCATTGTTAGTGCTTGGTTAATATAAGATATGATGGTGATTGGAGATGATGGTAACAACTGTTAGGGTGATAGTCAGCGGTCACGGCGATGGTAGGGGTGGTGATTGTGCGACGTGTTACCATAGTGAGGTGGTAACCTCCGGTGGTAGTGGCGGTGGTGATGGCGTCGGAGAGTGGTGGCGTCGAGAGTCATGGTGGCGTTGGGAGGGTAGTGGTAGCGACAATAGTGGTGGTCAGTGGTGATGGTGGCGTCGGAGAGTGGTGGTGTCGGAGAGTGATGGTGGCGTTAGGAGGGTGGTGGTAGCGACAGTGGTGGTGGTCACTGGTGGTGGTGGCGTCGGAGAGTGGTGGTGGCGTTAGGAGGGTGGTGGTGGTGTTAAGACGATGACGGTAGCGACAAGAGTGGTGGTGATGTAAGGACGATGGTGGTAGCGACAATAGTGGTGGTCACTGGTGGTGGTGGCGTCGGAGAGTGGTGGTGGCGTTAGGAGGGTGGTAGTAGCGACAATGGTAGTAGTGGTCAGTGGTTGGTGGTGGCGTCAGAGAGTGGTGGTGGTGTTAGGACGGTGGTGGTAGCGACAATAGTGGTGGTCACTGGTGGTGGTGGCGTCGGAGAGTGGTGGTGGCGTTAGGAGGGTGGTGGTAGCGACAATAGTGGTAGTCAGTGGTTGGTGGTGGCGACAATAGTGGTAGTCAGTGGTTGGTGGTGGCGTCAGAGAGTGGTGGTGTCGGAGAGTGGTGGTGGTGTTAGAACGATGGTGGTAGCAACAATAGTGGTGGTCACTGGTGGTGGTGGCTTCAGAGAGTGGTGGTGTCGGAGAGTGGTGGTGGCGTTAGGAGGGTGGTGGTAGCGACAATGGTGGTGGTCAGTGGTGGTGGTGGCGTCGGAGAGTGGTGGTGTCGGAGAGTGGTGGTGGTGTTAGGACGATGGTGGTAGCGACAATAGTGGTGGTCAGTGGTTGGTGGTGGCGTCAGAGAGTGGTGGTGTCGGAGAGTGGTGGTGGTGTTAGAACAATGGTGGTAGCGACAATAGTGGTGGTCACTGTGGTGGTGGCGTCAGAGAGTGGTGGTGTCGGAGAGTGGTGGTGGCGTTAGGACGATGGTGGTAGCGACAATAGTGGTGGTCACTGGTGGTGGTGGTGTCGGAGAGTGGTGGTGGCGTTAGGAGTGTGGTGGTAGCGACAATGGTGGTGGCGTCAGAGAGTGGTGGAATTGGAGAGTGGTGGTGGTGTCGGGGAGTGGTGGTAGTGTTAGGACGGTGGTGGTAGCGACAATAGTGGTGGTCACTGGTGGTGGTGGCGTCAGAGAGTGGTGGTGTCGGAGAGTGGTGGTGGCGTTAGGTGGGTGGTGGTAGCGGCAATGGTGGTGGTCAGTGGTGGTGGTGGCGTCGGAGAGTGGTGGTGGCGTTAGGAGGGTGTGGAAGTAGCGATAATAGTGGTGGTCAGTGATGTTGGTGGTGGTAAGTGGAGACACACATATATACATACGTCAATCTATTACCTTAAATCCATTACCCCTAATTTACAAAAATGGGTCATTACCCATTAGTGGGTAATGATTACCTATATTTTCATTAAACAAGCCGTATTAATCATTCCCTTTCTCATTCCTTACCCCCTAATACCCTTAACCAAGCACACCCTTAGCTTTATTTTCAGCTAATTAATCAAACAACTTTATAAAAGTATAAACTTCAAAATTTAGGTTTTATGTTAGCTTATATAATTGTCTTACGACTTATTTGGTTTTGGGCTTATGTTTCACAAGATCACTTTTTCCACCAAATAAACCATAAAACGACTATATAAAGTGACCCAAACACCCTTAGCATGTATTGTTAGGATAGCAAAAGCATTCGAAATCGATGGGAAAAACGAAACTCGAATCGGTTAGGTTGGGTTCGGAGTCGACTTGGACTTTGGTGGGTTTCGATAAGAGTTCGGGTTGGAAGTTTCTTTTTTTCGCGGGTACGGTACCTAGTAAAACCTGTCTGTTTACCCGAATCCGTACTTGTTTTTATTGCTATTTTTTTATAAGTTTTAAATTTGTGCGAAATGATACACGAAGATTGTTGAACAAATCGGATGATCATATTAAGTACATTTTGTATGCATTAAGATGTTTGTGATCAAGCATATTTGGATTTTGTAATTTTAAAATAAAAACTATTATTTATTCGATATATTAAATCGCGTAATATGTTATTGAATTATTATTCTATATCTTCTAAAAACTTTAAAAACATATTAAGGTATTTTAGTCGTTTTCCAGTGTTTTTTTTAACTTTATACTTAAATTATGTCCAACGAAAATTTAATTGTGGATACCTGATACCCGCGGGAAATATCCGAAAACCCGATAGCTGATGCTAATCGGATACCCGTCGAGTATTGGGACGGATACGAGTATGAATTTTATAAAAGGTACGGGTGTGGGTTCATTAAAATCTGACCCAAACCCGACCCGTTGCTATCCGTATGTATGATCGGGCTTTGAGAAAAATTGAAATTTCATTCCCGATAGTTTAAAGTTGCATTTTCGGTATATCTTTGCAAAAAATTGTTACCGATGGTTCTTCAGTTAAACTATCGGGGATAGTAGATGCAACTTTCGCCAAATCGGACTATGACGATGTTTGGCAAAATAAGCTATAAGTTGTAAGCTGATAACTTTAAAGCTATTAACATGATCTACAAGTTGTATGTTTTTTCAATAAAGGTATTTGGTAAATTAGTTGTTTATAATAATAATATAATATTAAAATATAAAATAACTAAAAAAACATATTTAAACAGATCATAATATGATTGAAAGTTATAACAGTAACTTACAATTTTACCAGCTTTTAATAATTTGAAAAGCTTCATTAATCAACTTTTCATTTAAAAACTACTTATTTAAAATAAAAGTTTGAAACTCATATGTCCAAACATAGCTACTTGTTCTAAAAAAGACTAGCATGGTGCCCGCGCAATACACTGGAACGTACTCGATGATAATTTTAAAACGAACAAATGTTACTATCTTACCTATCAAGTTCGTATTCACATTGATAATAAAGGGGCAAAAAAGTAAATAAAAATAAACCCGATAAAAACGATAAAAATAAAAACTGAGAGTTAATAAAATTTATCGAAATTAATATTAAAGAACACAAAATTTTAGAAAATATAATGAACTTATATTTTAAAAATAATAAATAGATAAAAAAATATATAAAATATTATTTTAATAGATTGTCACAAAATTTTGTTATAAAAAATTATTACAAAAAATCATATGGTATTAAATGTGAGAAAGACATCAACAACTTATTATATTTAATAAGTAAAATTAGCTGAAAATTTAACTTTGCTAATTTTAGAAAGTCACAAATACTTTATAATGTAATTATAGATTACTAGACGAGTACCCGCGCATAGCGGCGAAAATTGTCTAGCAACAGATAATTAACACGATGCGATATTGTAGTAAGTGTTTCGGTGACGTTCAAAATATAACGTCAAAAGATTAAACTTTTATTGCAAAGCGTTGTAACATGTTATAATTTAAAATATCTTATAAGTATGTTTCAATTGGATGAAAGGGTGCCATTTGTTTAATTAACCAAAGTTTATATCTTTTTTAATGAATAAGATTTGCATGTAGTAGTTTTTAGTGGGACCCATATTTTTCAAGCATTCAACATTTTCAACTTTTAACCAAAGGGATACACCTTTTATAATGTAATATAAATATACATTAGTGGGACCCACATTTTTCAAGCATTTAATATTTTCAACTTTCAACCAAAGGGATACACCCTTTATAATGTAGTACAGATAAGTTATTTTTTAAACAAAAAACTAAGAAAAAACTAAAAGATCTTAAAATATTTAAAAAAAATACTTTTACCAAACAAGCCTAGTGTTATGCCAAAAGTTCAACATAGTCTCACTTTTTAGCAAAGTCCCAATAGACTCATCTTAGCCATCTATTTTACTTACATCCAAGGGTCCAGATTAATTTAATTAAAAAAATAAAGGGTTTATTTTCCTACACTCCCACACATAGTATACTCACACTCCCACTCCCACTCCCACACACACATAGTACCACTTTTCTCTGTAAACCCTAACCGCCACCACCACCACCACCCCAATCATCTCCGCCACCACCACCACCACCCCTAATCATCTCCGCCGCCCCCAATCACTCTCCGGTCATTCTCCATTATAGATCTAACCCTAATAATCGATCTCCGATAGCGATTGAAACTCCATTTCCGATTGAAACCCTAATCATCGATCTCGATCTCCATTAGCGATTGAATCTCCATTTCCGATTGAAACCCTAATAATCGATCAGATATGGCTTCTAATCCTAAAGATGCCTTGGCTCCTGGTAATCCTTTTCATTTTTCTTTTTAATTGTTTTTATGCTTTTTATGCTTATTTTTGAGTTTATATTGCTTATTTTTGTTGAGGTATTTTTTTTAAGATTTTTAGGCTTATTTTTGTTATTAATAACTTAATTTACTAGTTGTTTATTAGATTATTAGGCTTATTTTTATGATTTTAGGCTTATTTTTATAATTATCAAGTTATTTTAGGCTTATTTTATGATTATTAGCTTTATTGATTTTTGGGCTTATTTTTATAAGAATGCTTGTAATCTACAATCAGGACTAATAAGCACTTTACGAGCGTTTTGGGACCTTGTCAAATGTTAGGCTAGAGCATTTTGGTTGGAGCAGACTAATAAGCACTATTATTGGCTGGAGCGTTTTGGTTGCTGTCAAATGTTAACTAGAATCTTGTCGACGTCTAGCAGTTTTTTTGTTACAGTTAGGCTGCTCTGATAAATAAATGTGGTCAAGGTTGATCCAGTTACTTAATTATTTTGGCTATATAGTGAAAAATCGGGTTTAATTGAGAGGGTAAATATATGTGAGAAGTGTGAAACCAACTGGTCTTTACTTTAGTCGCGTTGATTCATAATTTTACATATCTCAGATGTTTTAGAAAGTTGTGAAATAACTTTATTTTGTATAATTACTGTATCAGTTCTCGTCTGACAGTAACGTATATTTGGCACCATCTATCTAAGCTTGATAATGAATTCGATTCTCATCTACTAAATTTGCAGAACACCAAAGGCTACAGTTGTGTTTTAGACAACTACACTCTTGTTTCTTATAAAACAAACACTCTGTTTACACTTGGGTAAATCTGGATAAAATGCGTTTGAAAAGTTGATGTTATTGTTACGAATAAAACAGTTGAAGTTGTAGGATATCAATTCGCTTCAGTATGTCGTCATCACTAGGGATGTGCAGTTGGTTGACACATTCTCGATACTGAAAAAAACAGAAACTAGTTGAATCAAAGACTGAACCCGTCTAAATCTGAGCAGTTCCCCGACGGGAGCATGACTTGAATAAATATACGGCTTGTCTTACTTGAGCAAGTTCTTAAGCCTAAAATGACATCTCATCATGTTTTATGACCTTCTGTTGTACGAGTTGTACGTTTTCTCATGGTCAGGCGTCGATGAGTGTTTTGGTATTTTTAGTATTTTCAGAATAGCAATATTTCAGTCATGCATGATTCATCATGAATCATGCATGATTCATCATGCATGATTCATCATGCATGATTCATCATACATGATTCATCATGCATGATTCATCATGAATCATGTATGTTAAATCATGCATGATTCATGTTAAATAATGCATATTTTTTTGTATTTGTAACTTTTTAGTACTGATAAGTGTGAAAACACTCATCAATAACGATCCAATTACCACTCAAAACACAGTCAAATACATTATTTTAACTGTAAATTATCAGAATTACGTGTGTATTTTATGTTTGTGTAATTTTCAGGTAATATAGGTACATTTGAGACAAACACGAGCTTTCAAGGACTTATTTGATTAAAAGACGAAGAAAAGGACGATAAAGCTTTTCAAGGACCTTATTTGCCAAGCTTTCAAAGATCGAGGACTTAAGTTGCAAGTTTTAACAAGATAAAGGATAAAAGAAGATTGGCTTAAAAGCTTTTAACCTAAATTGAAAAGGAAATACAAGATAAGGGACTAAAGGAGAAATTTAATGAAGAAAGTTTACTTAACTTTGGTCATTGACCAAACCGGTCAAATGACACAAACCCACATACTCGCGTCTTCTTCACCACGCTTCAAGAGAGAGAAAGAAACAGATGAGTTTCTTCTTTTCTCCATCACACCTGCAAATCCATATCACGAACGATCAACAAAGAATCAAAGGAAACTTCCAACTACAAAAATCATCCTCTTGATCTCCTCTTCATTATGATACCAATCAATTATACTCAAAGTCAAAGACGAAGAAAGCCCCAAATTCAAGTTGAAGATGAAGAACGAAGAGCTCAATCCTCGTATTTTCCACGTGGCATCCACTCATTGGAGCGAACAAGTCATCGCATCACCCTCTCGCTGGCTATAAAAAGAAGACGAGGGCTTCATTTCTGATGGTTAGCTTAGGGTAGTTTACACATAGTTATTAGGTGTAATTAGTTAGTTAGTTCATTTTTCTTTCATTTTTCTGTTAAAATTTGTAACTGAATGTTGTTAGACTTTGTAACCGATTACTCATTTTTCACCATTAATGAAAGTTTTAACCTTCTTAATATTCTTTCTTCTCAACTGCTTAAATGTTGTTAGTTTGTTACTGTTATCTCTAGTTGATTCACTTTCAAGTTTCTAAACTCTCTTATTTTCTTCAATGCATTTTCGTACTGTTCATTGTTGCTGATGAGTGATTCTTGGATTTTTGGATTTGATTACATAGAAAGTTAGTAAAAGATATATAGGATAATCATTGCTCACGGGTTGATCAGTTTTTTTAGTTTAAGGAGCTTTTCAGTGTTTACAGTTTGGTTGAGTGATATAGTTTTAAAAGTTTTTCAGCTTAATCAGTTTAAATGGAATTTCTCGTTATAAGCTTGTTTAAATAAGTTTGTAGAACTGATAATCTCATAAGTTCCAAAAGCTTATGTCAAGCTTTTGATAATTCAAGTTTTCTAGAACTGTTACCTTTAAATTTAGTTTCTTCATATCAGCATATCAGTTACATATCCAAATTTAGCATATCAGCATAGGTTCTACATCAAATTTAGTATTGTTCAGCTTTTTGTTATCAGATATAGGATTGATTCATAGTTCGAAGAAATTGATCAATTTAGATCAATTCATTTAGTTTCAGAATCGAGAGATTTCGTCCAGTTTTCTTTGCTTTGTTTTGATTTTGCAGGTTTACACGTTTTGGAGTTGCTGTAGCAGATAATCAGTCGAGATTCGATGGTTGTTTTAGATTTTTGAAGGTGTTATTCGTTTTAAGCCAGTTCAGCGCCGCGCTTCTCGACATCAAAGGACTGGCTTCGGATGGATAGGTTAAGCGCATTAGTTTTTTTCTGCGATATCTAGTTTAGCTAATTGTTATGATGGTAGTGTAATTCTTACTTGCGAATTGTTTCTATTTGATCTCATTGTTTAACTTTTCTATGTGAATCTGTTATAGTATAATACTTCGAGTATAGATTTTAGTTTGTTCAGACTGTAGACAGGTTGTAGGATTAGTGTAGCGTAACTAGCGTTTGGCAGTGTTTAAACTTTCAAGTTAGTAGCTTTTATTCAGTTAATTTTGGTACTGTTTCGATTTTACATAAGTTCATAAGCTGTGCATAATGATTCGGTTTGAATGAGCTGTTAATTCAGTTGTATAAAAGTCATTTAGGTAAATTGTTTATCAAGGGTAATAAGCCCGTTAGTTTAAGAGTAAAGTTGATGGACCAGTTATATTGGTAACTTGGGCTTTGGCAATTTAATTTGGGCCATGAATTTGCATTTCTTTTCTACAAGTGTAAGTTCAAATTTGAACTTTTTAATTTGTAGTTTCATTATGAATACGATTTAAATTTACTTTTAGTCTATTTTGTATTAGTTGTTTTAGTCTATTTTGTAGAATAAGATTTTTTTGTGCATTTTACAATTTGTGCATTTAAATTTTGTAATTGCTAAATGTTTTTAGTATAGTACGTATATGTAGTATATAGCTATTTTTTACCTTTTTAAGTGTTTCGTTTGTCAAGTAGCTTAAATACCAAATAATCTTTAGTTAACCAAAAACAATCAAGTCTTAATTAGAAATTGTTAGATCAATTCGAATCGAGCTGAGAAGACACCTACACTAAAAAACGAAATATTAGTACTTAACTAATTGTTTTCTTACTTTTTGCAGTTCATCGTAATACGAACAAGCGTCAGAAATCTTTAGGTCATAAAGGATCTAATTCACCTCCTCCCGCTGAAACTAACACAAGAACTAGTGCAATGCCAAAGTCAAAAGCTCCTTCACAGAAGTCTAGTGCTGCTATTAAAAAAGAACCCCCTGCTATTAAAAAGAACCTACTGTTAAGAAGGAACCTGCTGGAAAAGCAGTTGGGAAGAGGAAGAGATCTAATGATCTTGTAGATAGTATAGTGTCGAAGGTTGTAGGTGACTACAAAGAGGAGTCGGATGAAGATGATCAAAATGAAAATAAAGTTGATGAGGAAAATGAGGATGGTTTGGAGGATTTAAAACCGAAAGCTAAGGGACGAACGGGGGTTAAGAAAGAGCCTGGGGTAAAAAAACTTCCCCGAAAAGTGAAGGTTGAAAATCAGGAGTCTGATGAGGAATATGTTAAAGACGAAATTGACGAGGAAGATGAAGAGGCTGTTAAGAAACATGGGAAGAAGCAGATGAAAACTTCTCAAGGTGCAGAGGTTGTGTTGAGTGAAAAAGATAAGTATCTACTCAAATTTTCAATTATAAAATGTAGGACAGTTCCTATTTCTTTCTTCGCAGCAATTCGAGATAACAAAGTGGACATGGTTAAGTTTTTGGGAAGTATTGGTTTTTCTGCATTTCGTTCTATTAAAATAGATAACTTACCTGGGCGTTTAGGAAGGTTTGCTGTTAGAGCGTTTGATAAGGAGAGCTATCATTTTTAGCTTTTAAACGAGTCTTCGTTTCTTGTAACTCATCAAAAGATTAAGGACATTTTAGGAATTCACATTGGTGGAACTTCTATCTATGATTTACCTGAGAGAGCTTTGGATGACCCGTTTGTGTTGTTGTGGTTAAGACATTTTGAGAAACCATGGAAACTAGTTCGTGCTTTTGATATTCAAGAGAAACTTAATGAAGCAACAGAAGTTGACTTCATGTTTAAAGTCAATTTTCTTACTCTATTTTCAGTTGGGATGTGTACAACTTACACGATGAAAGCAATACCTGATTTAACTGTTGTTCGATGTATTCGTGAGGATACGGATATTGCTGGAATTGATTGGTGTGAGTTCATATACAGATGTCTTGGAAATAGTACGGAACCGAATACTTTGGCTGGCTTTTACGTTGGGTCGTTGTGTTTTTTAATTGTAAGTGTATATATATATATATATATATATATATATATATATACACACACGTTTTTTGTGTGTTTTCGTATTTTATGTTTATATTGTCTATAACTTTTAACAAGAGATAATTTTTATTTTCCTAACGGCTCCTGTATTTGGATTCAAAAAAATTTGATCGTTATCCTGTTCTTCGGTCTAGACCCGCTATACTGAATTGAAATACAACAAACATGCATCACAGACAGGATTTAGAGGTCCAAGATAAAGTAATTGGGATGTTGGAGTGGCAGCCAGAATGGATTGCGTCCGAAGAAAAACAAAGTGAAGGATTTTTTAATGTGGGTAAACAAAGTGAAGAAAAACAAACTGAAGGTTTTTCTGCTTCTTCCGGTAAACAGGTGTGTTCTCGTATCTTTTTACGGTTTTTATTGTTTTTTCAGTTATTTTTGTATCATCTAAAGTGTTGCAATAATTTATGAGTTTGCATGAGTCATGCATGATTCAACTGAATCATGCATGGTTCAACTGAATCATATATGGTTCAACTGAATCATGCATGGTTCAACTGAATCATGCATGGTTCAACTGAATCATGCATGGTTCAACTGAATCATGCATGATTCAACATGCAATAAATCATGAATTATTCTACATGAATCATGCATGATTTATATATTTCATTTTTGTAGGTCTTTTGCACAAAGTTCAAGGAAAAGCTTTCAAGCATTGCCAAAGACAAGGCTGAACTTGAATGCACTTTAAGAGATGCCAACAATGAATTTCCAAATGATGAGAACATCCGTCAATTGAATGAGAAATATGAGAGAGTTTTTAAGGATACCGTTTTGCTTCAAGATGAACCTGCTCATATTGATGATTTCAATGTTTCCACTGACGAGAATGTTGATTTAAACAAGCAAACAGAGTCGGCTCCAAAGGAGTCACCTACAAAGGACATTGAGCCCGGGAACGAATCAGCAGCAGACGAAGCAGAAGTCGAAGATCATGAAGAAACTTACACACAGTGGCTTGAAAGAAATATTCATTAGGTTGGAGAGGTGATTGATCTGCTTTCAGATGCATTTCATGACATATATTTTTAACTTTTCCTCATGAGTTGTAGAATGATATGTTCATATGTATGTTTATAATTATTTTTTTTTGAACTTTTTGCAGGAAAATTTGTTTAATATGATTATCAATGAACCTACTAACGTTTCGCCTCCCAAGACGCCTCCACGAGTTTCTACTCGTTCATCTCCTAAGAAAAAAGTTAGGAAGCCATCTTCTGTCTTGTCGTCTCCTTTTATGAACAAGAGAACTGAAGTTGTTCCTGATCTAAAGAGGCTTGAGTTTATACTGGGGAATAGTTTGTTCGCTATGCAAAGCGATAAATAGTAAGTTCTCTATTTCATTTTTTGCTTTCGATTTGTAGTTAAAGAATGACGTATCATAATTTGTTTGTTATTTCTAATTGTAGTGAAACTGTTTCCAAACTAATTCGGGTTATGAGCAAAAATCTGTATGAGTGAGCATGGAGACATTGACACCTGGATTATGGTTAGACCACCATGTTATTGATAGTTGGAGTGCATTGTTGAACCTGGATGAGCGGGATGCATTGTTGAAGCTGGTGGAAGCGGGTAAAGTTAATGAGCAATTAAGAAGGCTTTTTTTTACAACCGGTTGTATTGTAAGTTTCTATTCACCTGTAGCTATGTTTTTTTTCCTTCTATAAATCATGCATGATTCATCTTGAATCATGCATGATTCATCTTGAATCATGCATGATTCATCTTGAATCCTCTCTAATTTTGTTTCGTTTGCCTGTAAATAGCCAGAAGGAACTATTAAAAATACTCTTGATGTAAAAGCACATTGGAAAGTCTTTTCATATGCCATTTCAGCTCAGTTGCAACATGATAAGGACGCACTTCGCCTCTCGGATGTTGATTTGGTGTTTTTTTTTCCTATTTGTGCTTCTGGACATTTTTATGTCGTTGTTTTCAACCTTCAGAATCCGTCAATGTTAATCATTGATAACATTTATGTTGGACCATATTCCTATTCGTCAAGATACAAGGCAGCTTGTGATCCTCTGGTAAGTTTGATATCATTTTTTTTATTAATGTATTGAGTTTTATATACAGTCTTCTTACAAACTGCCTTGTATCTTTTATTGAGTTTTATATTGTTTGTCTTTTGTCAATTTTCTTTGTAGAAAAAGTTTTTTATCAGGCATCTAAAAGAGCATGAAAATGATAAACTATCGGCCATGATGAAAGTCAAAGCACGCATTCTACGTTTGCACTGGAGTACAGAGAGTAACTATGAAGATTGCGGAATATTTACTATGATCCATATGGAATGTTACACTGGCACACCTGTTGGAGATTGGGATGTTGGTTTCGATGTAGAATCAAAGGAACAACGCTCACAGTTTTTATGTATGAGGTATAGGATTGCTACCAAGCTCACAGAAGATGTTTGAGTTGGCCTTCAAGTTTGAGACTGGGAATGAACAACAAAAAAGGGTTGCAATTATTCAAGATGCACTCAAAAACAGGGATGAGGAAAGGAGGTTGGTAAGAAGATCCTGCAGACTATGCATGGCAAAGAAGATCCTGCAGAGGGGAAGGAGGTTGGTAAGGATGTTAAAGCTGCAGAAGTAAAGGAGGTTGGTAAGGATGTTAAAGCTGAAGAAGGAAATGAGGTTGGTAAGAATGTTAAAGCTGCAGAAGGGAAGGAGGTTGGTAAGGATGTTAAAGCTGAAGAAGGGAAGGAGGTTGGTAAGGATCTTAAACCTCCAGAAGGGAATGAGGTTGAGAAGGATGTTAAAGCTACAAAATCGAAAGATTTTCATATGACATATGCTAGTGCTAAAAAAAGAAAATGATGTTTGATTGTAGTTTGGTAAACTTTTGTTCATAAAACTGATGGTAGTTTTATGAGAATGGGATTTTTATGTTATATTCTGATGTAATATGTTGGTAATCTTTTGTTGGTAGAACTGATGGTACTTTTATGTTATCTTTTATGTAATATTGGATGTTATTTTTTTATGTTATCTTTTTACTGTTACGTAATTGTTTACTTATGAATTAGTTTGACTGTCTTTTTTATGTTATCTTTTTACTGTTATGTAATTGTTTGCATGATTCATTAGTGAATCATGCATGATTCATTAGTGAATCATGCATGATTCATACATGATTTCATGGCAGAGATCTTTTCACTAAGAAATCACAATAGATTCAACATTGAATGATTCTTTGATGACTCATGTGCATGATTCTTGTATGATTTTCCAAAAGTTTTGTAACACATTTTAACCAAATTAAGGAAGAAATCTAACAATAATTATTAGTGAACTACAAAAACAATTCAAGGAGCACCCGTACCACTTGTTCCTGTTTGTAGTGCATCAACAGTAGTTGCCTTGCTGACTCATATGCATGACTTTTGGATGACACATGTGATGATTCATGCATGATTCATTAGTGAATCATGCATGATTCATACATGATTTTATGGCAGAGATCTCTTCACTAAGAAATCACAATTGATTCAACATTGAGTGATTCTTTGATGACTCATGTGCACGATTCTTGTATGATTTTCCAAAAGTTTTGTAACACATTTTAACCAAATTAAGGAAGAAATCTAACAATAATTATAAGTGAACTACAAAAACAATTCAAGGAGCACCCGCACCACTTGTTCCTGTTTGTAGTGCATCAGCAATAGTTGCCTTGCTGACTCATACGCATGACTTTTGGATGACACATGTGATGATTGATCAATGAATCATGCATGATTCACTGATGAATCATGCATGATTAACTGATGAATCATGCACGATTTTCCAGTAGTTTTGTAGCAGTTTCACAACATTCAATTGAATATTATATGAACATTAAACAAAGTACTTCAATCTTAGAGTTTTAACACAGTTAAACCAAATTAAAGAAGAAATCTAACAAATATTATAAGTGAACTATAAAACAATTCAAGGAGCACCCGCACCAGTTGTTCCTGTTTGTAGTGCATCAGCAGTAGTTGTATTCCTTGCTTCCTTTTTAGCAGCAGCCGCAATAGTTGAATTCCTTGCTTCATTTGCAGCAGCAGCCGCACCAGTTGTTCCTGTTTGTAGTGCATCAGCAGTAGTTGTATTCCTTGCTTCCTTTTCAGCAACAGCCACAATAGTTGCATTCCTTGCTTCCTTTACAGCAGCAGCCGCAACAACAATCTTTTGGAGTTTAGCAATGTATTTTGGATTTTCCGGACATGTTGTTTTTGTATGTTTGTTAGTCATCACTCCACATTGTCCACACTTCCGCGCTTGTTTATTTTTAGCATTGATAGCTATTTCTCTTGCAATTTTTCTACGTTCTCCTTTCTTAGCACCTCTTATTAAAGCAACATGAGGATTGTTTAAAGTATTCTTATTTGGCTTTTGAACTGCATACATATCTTCAATCATGTGCACCGTTTTCTTTAAAGGAGGCCATGACACTAGAACCTCAAATTCCTTCTTTATAGTTTTGAGATTTTCCACAAATTGCGACAACTTTTCTTTATCTTTACTCAACAAAAACAAACACTCATCCACTACATAATTAGCCTCATTTGTTAATATTTCCATTTCTTTGTTTTTCTCTCCATATCTGTTTGTGCTTCTTCTTAATGAAAGTGGTATCAAATCCCTCCTCCAAAGCCTTATAACGTACTTCTCCGGAATCATTTGAACATTACGGTTCTTCAAAACAAAAAATACGTGTCTACATAAAAATTCGTAACCCATGAAATGTCTACAGGTACACTCAACTGATCCATCTTCAAGAGAACGCAAAACCTTGTTTCGATGCACACAAAAAAACGTATTAATACCTGATTCTTACTAAATCATGCATGATTCATGTTGAATCATGCATGATTCATCAATGAATCATGCATGATTCATCCATGAATCATGCATGATTTATTGTTGATTATATATGAATCACGCCTGATTCATTAATGATTCGTATTGAATCATGCATGATTCATATTTGAAATATGTTAAAAAAAATCCACTAACCTTGTAGTCTATTACTTTGTCTTCTTCCTACACAACCATCTCTTTTCCTTCTTTTGTGAATAGTGTCCTATAAGCACCCGCCTTTGTGTCTTTAACTAAACCATCTCAACTCCCTCGTCCTTTTTAAACTCTTCTATTTGACAAGACCAAATAGATTCATACATTTCTGTTTGAACAAGCAGAAATATTATCCTTGTATAAACTTTAGCCGCATGTTTTTCCATTTCTAACATTGTTCTATATCTTGGGGCAACATCAAAAGTTCTAAAATCTATATTTTCTTGTCTATTCCTTTGCCTTTCCATTGCTGATTCGTAGCACATCATGAAGTACCAATGTTAACCCGTGATTTTTGAAACCTTTAAAAAACATGTTTTCACTCTCTGATCTTGAAGTAGTTCTCATTAAGCAAACAGAGGTGACGTAATAAAATAAGCTGGTAACCACATTTTTCAAAGGTCATACATCTTTGTCACCTACTTGTGTTTTTCCATCCTAAAGTCTTCAATAAGTATTGAACATCTTGCTTTAAATTCTTTTGGCTCTATAAACATATTCCACACCAATTTGTTGAAACGTTCTTTGAAATTAGTTTTATCATAAATTTTTTCACATATCTGCAAGTAAATCATAACAGCTTATGTTTATATAAGAATCATGAATGATTCAAAATAGGTTATGAAAATGGCAATACCTTTGATGGGATTTTTTGCATGATATGCCACATGCATAATCTGTGTTTTGATTCTTTTAGAACTGCTTCAATTGCCCTTTTCATTGCCCCATCTTGATCCATTACAATCATTGTCGGTTGTTTTTCATGAGCGGTCATGAACGATGTTAGAAGCCACGTATAAGCTTTTGTGTCCTCTCTTAGTAGCATTCCTGATCCAACATTCACGTACTTTCGGTGATTATCTATTCCAGTGAATGGAACAAAGACCATATCGTACCTGAAAATAATGTACGATTATAAAATAAATAACATATTATGCAACAAAGACAGAATCAACACGAATCATGCATGATTTATGATGAATCATGCATGATTCATTCTGAATCATGCATGATTTATGTTGACTCATGCATGATTCATCTGATGAATCATGCATGATTCATGTTGAATCATACATGATTCATCAAATGAATCATGCATGAGTCAACATAAACCATGCATGATTCATGTTGAATCATGCATGATTCATGTTGAATCATGTATGATTCATCTGATGTATCATGCATGATCCATGTTGAATCATGCATGATTCATATTCAACAGAATCATATATAACTTACTTGTTTGTTCGGAAGGTAGCATCAAAAGATATAATATCTCCAAACTCTTCATAGTTGCGTTTATCTACTTCGTCCGCCCAAAACATTGCAACTAATTCGCTGTTTTCAACCTTATACTGAAACGTAAAGCCTGGAACAAACTTCTTCCTGTTTTCCATCTTATTTATAAGCATATGTACATCACTTTCTCCTATATATTCATTAACGTCCCTTATTTGATTCTTAAAATCATCACTAGTTCCATGCACATACTCAACACCCCCTTTGATACTAGAATACACGACATGTGCCTTGGTTGCCCCAAGTTTCATTGTTGAAACTCTCACAACAAATACTCTTTCTGCATGAGTCATTTTTCTTTGTTTCTTTGTTAGATGCTTATACTCTTTCGAAAGCATTTGATGGTTGTGCTTAGCAACAAATTTGGTTATTTCATACTTTCTCTTAACATAATCCAAATCAACCTTTATTTGTGCCTCACAACCTGTTACACGATATCTTGTATTTCTTGTTTGCTTTCCACTGTTTGTAGGATCCAAGGTGTTAACATTTATGTCTTTTGGAACCCCTTGCCGGTTACACATGATGTACTTTGATTTAACGTCACCACTCCTATTTCTTTTTTGCGTGGACTTTTTAACTTCAAATCCTGATTTTTCAGCATAAGCAGTATAAAACTCAATACATTCCTCCATTGTATCAAATATTTTTCCCTCCTTAGGTAACAACTCGTCCGGAACATTTGGTTCCCAATATACCGATCCTCCGGGTGTCTCACTATGAATGTATAAACTTGGTCTTGGTGTGCTGGTAGAACTTGTTAGAGAATAACAATTGTTAAAGTGCTGGTATAAACTTGGTCAATTTTTTTTAATAATAATAAAAATTATTCAACATGAATCATGCATGATTCAACACGAATCATGCATGATTCATCATGAATCATGCATGATTCAACATGAATCATATATGATTGGACATGAATCATGCATGATTTTACATTAATCATGCATGATTCAACATGAATCATGCATGATTTTACATGAATCATGCATGATTTTACATGAATCATGCTTGATTCCACATGAATAATGCATGATTTTACATGAATCATACATGATTTTACATGAATCATATTTCATTCAACATGAATCATGCATGATTCATCATGAATCATGCATGATTCAACATGATGAATCATGCATTATTCTACATGAATCATGCACGATTCTACATGAATCATGCACGATTTTACATGAATCATGCATGATTTTACATGAATCATGCATGATTCTGCATGAATCATGCATGATTCCACATGAATCATGCATGATTCCACATGAATCATGCTTGATTCCACATGAATCATGCATGATTCATCAGATGAATCATACATGATTTTACATGAATCATGGATGATTTTACATGAATCATGTTGAATCATGCATGATTCACACATGATCCACACATGGTTCAACATGGTTCACGCATATTCAACATGAATCACGTATGGTTCAACATGATTCACGCATATTCAACATGAATAACGTATGGTTCAGCATGAATCACGCATGATTCATCATGAATTATGCAGAATCAACATGATTCATGCAGAATCATGCATGATTCAACATGATTAATGATTCATTTCGACAAGAAAGATTTATTACTGCTTTGTATTCAAATCATGCATGATTCTGTTTTCAAAGAACTCAAACTAATCATTTACCTATATTTTCGACAATATTAGCTTATGGATCTGCATCATCATTAATTACGTGAAGTTCTGGATCTAGATCTGCATTATCAGTTTGCGTAACTAGAACCACAACAACATCTTATTCGATTTGAGCTTCAATTCGTGTTTCTATATGAGTTTCGATCGTTTTTTTTGCTGTGGAAAGTCGTCGGAAAAGAGAGTTCGCCGGAAAAGATTGTTGTGGAAGGTTGTTTGCGGTGGAAGGTAGGTGTGTTGTAGGTGATGTCGCCTGAAAAAGGTAGGTGGTAGGGGTGGTTGGCGGTGGAAGGTAGGTTGTTGGGGGTGGTCGCCGAAAAAAGTTGTTGGGGTGGTTGGCGGTAAGGTAGGTGGGTGGGAGACCCGACCTAATTTTTTTAGATAAAAATGGTTGTGTGTGTAAAATATTGGTATTTATAGTAGGACTATTTTACCCTTTTAGTGTGAGAGGAGGGTTTAATCTAGACCCTTAGATGAAAAGATGATGGATGATTGAGATTGAGCTATTAGAACTTTGGTTGGGGAACCAACTCCTAGTGTTATTCTTTGCAAAAACAAAAGATAAGAATGCAACTCCAAACTATCAACAATAAATGCATATTTCGTTAAACTACAAGAACCATTTATGTAAACAACTCTAAACTAAACCAAACACCCCTTAATCTACTACACCTAACATCATTTCCTTCCCCAAAACAAAAACACAAACACACACAGATCAAATCAATTAAATCAAATAAAAAAGATGGGATACACAAAGGGATTATTCTCAGTGATAACTCGTGACGGTGAGCCAATAGTCAAGAAACTAGCTGCTGTTTCCATCTTCGGTGTTCTCCCCGCTGCTATGCTGACGTCACTCATTTATTCCCCTCCTGATTTCATTTACAATAAGAACAACAAATCATCCTCTCAGAATCAATGATCTTCGGTTAGTAATTTTTTTTAATTTTATTTTTGTTTTTTACTTTTTTATATTTTTTAGATAGATGTTTGATTTTTATTTCATACTTTATAATTTAGGGGGTGTTTGGTTTGGCTTATATAACAGAAGCCTCAATTTTGTGGCTTATTTTGAGACTTAGGGGCTTATATAGCCGTTTATTATATCATGATAAACTTATATAAGCCCCTAAGTCTCAAAATAAGCCACCAAATTGAGGCTTACGTTATATAAGCCAAAAATAAGCCATATTCCGGCTTATATTTCATGAACCCTAATTTTTAAAGCATATTGGTGACTTATGGGCTTATATAAGTTTATTATATCATAACAAACTTATATAAGCCCATAAGTCTTCAAATAAGCCACAAAATTAAAGCTTATGTTGTATAAGCCGAAATAGGCTTGCGTTATATAAGCTAAAACAAACAGCTCCTTACATAGTAGGAGAAGGCAAACGGGTAACAAGCTGCCCACTTATTTTGAAACTTGTAGGCTTATATTTTTATTATTTTTTTATATTCAATTCTTGTTTTATTATTTGCATGTTAGTGGTTCTCGGTTCATTAACGGGAGATGATTTGCACACTTATAAAAGTTATTGGGACACTCACAATACAAGCAGATAAAACAAATAAAACACATCTGTAATGCATAATATCGAGTGTCCCGATCAATTTAATGAGTGTGCAAATCAATTCTCTTAATTAATACTCGATAAGTGAGGTTACAAAACATAACCCCAAAATTAAATAACCCCAAAATTAAATAAGGCATAAGCCGACTGTATAAGGCGAAACAAACACCACAAACGGGTGTTTGGGTTAGCTTATTTTATGGGCTCATCAGCTTATTGAGATTTAGGACAAGCTGATGAAGCTCAATTTTTCACCTTATTGTTAAGAGATTATGGACTTGAGCC
The DNA here is from genome assembly GCA_025667525.1 of Glebionis coronaria. Taxonomy (NCBI): domain Eukaryota; kingdom Viridiplantae; phylum Streptophyta; class Magnoliopsida; order Asterales; family Asteraceae; genus Glebionis; species Glebionis coronaria. The sequence goes on from CM046875.1 coordinate 72,584,072, forward strand.
ACAGGCTCAAGGTGATAACCAGTTTATAAGATGAAAAATATGACCTTTATCGGTTTTTCTAAATCTCAATAAGCTCATAAGCCGATAAAATAAGGTGACCCAAACACCCATGGGGGGGGGGGGGGGGGTGTTTGTTTCGGGTTAGTTAGCTTATGGCTTATTTTGTTTTGGGCTTATGTTTTGTAACCTCGCTTTTGTGGCTTATCTTCTGGTCAATTTATTTTTATTTGTTTTTGTTTTATGGATTTAAGATTGTTTGTTTCTTTTTAGTTATGGTTGTGCATGTTCAAATTAGGCCTTATCATTTGTTCTCAATACTCGATTATAATTGATAAAATAATCATGATTAATTAATTTATAGATAAACTAATCTTCTATTAAATAGGGGCATTTGGATTAGCTTATTATATGGGCTTATAAAGATTTACAAAAGCCGATAAAGCTCACTTTTTTTGGATTATAAGCTGCTTGTCACCTTGAGCTTGTGGCTCAAGTCCATAAACTCGATAAATAAGCTCAAAAAAATAAGCTTTATCGGCTTTTTAAAATTATAATAAACTAACCCAAACACCCCTTTAAGGTGGTGTTTTGGGTCAGCTTATTCTTAGCCCTTATGGACTTAATTGAATTCAAAAAAGTTCATCTTTTTCCGGCATATGAGCTTATGGATTTTTAAAGTCCATAAGCTCACAGCGTCAACCTAATAAATTCATAACCCGAAAAGAAGGGCTTACGAGATTTTCAAATTCAAATAAGCTAATTCAAGGGGTATTTGACTAAGATTATGTGTGGGCTTACGACCTTATTTGTGTTTCGACTTATATATCATAAGCCACACTTTTCCGGCTTATTTTGAGCTATCATGGTAAAAAAATTAGATCGTTGAGTATTATTTGTACAGTTTCTAATGTATTAGCAACTATTATGAGGATGTTTGGATTGCTAATTTTTCTGCTTTTTTTGTGTCACTGAAACTCTGGTTTTTCAATCTTACTTTCGGACGTATTAGCTTTTTTTACGCATATTTTTTTTCAAATATGAGGTTATTTATGGCTTCGATATGGAAAGTAAGCCCATAAGCCAGAAATAAACTTTATACAAATAATATCAGAACCTTAAAAAAACGCCCCCATATAATCAGCTTAAGATAAGAAGGTAGGGGGCTGCTCGATAAAGCTGTTTATTTAAGATGAAATTAGAATTTTCATTTTTTTTGCCGCCATGTCTAACCTAAAACGTCTTTTATGCGAGTAAATGTGGTTGTATTAAGTGTTCTTGCTAATTGTTATATTTTCGAGTAATATTGCACTTTTTTACGAAATAAGCAAATCCAAACAGTATTTTCTTAAGTGTTTATTTGTTAGAGGCTTATAAGTGTTTACTTATAAGCGACATCATAGGCAGTGCTAATCTATGGTTTTTTCGGGTTTCTGTAGTTTGATTGATGGTTGATAAATCGAGTGTTATACTGTTATGAATTGCATATGCTGAAATTAAGTTTATATGATTACAGAATCTGTGTCGTTGTTTGCTTTAGTCTTGTTGAAAGTTTACTTTGTTTATTGAATTGTGGGTAATGAATTGAACTCTTATTTTGAGAATTGAGCTATGGCTCGGATAATGTTTGTTTTAACATAGGTCCAACATTTTAGACAACTTTTAGTTATAGCACTAGTGTGTCAATAAGTAGTATGTCCTACTCGTGAATCGTATATGGTTAATGTGGATTTGTCTAAGATGTTAGTGTGCGGTGTGCCGGATATCTGTTTGAGAAGTTGACATGTTTGATACATATGTATTGCTCCAACTCTAAAGAAAGAATGCTGTAATTGGGATATATATGCCGGTTAACAAGTTAACCCTAGATAATATCTATTTTGTACAGTAAAAAACGCACTCATTGTTTTGGGGGTGCATGTCTAAGTTTCGATTTAGTTGCTGACTTACTGTCTTCATGTTGTTGGCGGGTAGACACTAGGCAAGGTGATCCAAATTTTGTGAACCATAGTCGCCTTGTAGACTTTAAAAGTTGAAATTGAAACCATAAGTTATTTTGATTAAATGGGACATATCTATATCTAGTAGAGATATCTGAGCCATATCTAGGACATTTTTTCATATATATGTTAGCTTTGTGTATCACCAACAAAAAGAGTCGAAGATCATATCCATATTCATGGTTCAAAAGAGTTTCTTGATAGTTTAAAGGATCACATCCTATATTCTGATAAAAAAAATGGCGATGATCATGAAAAACTCTTCAATAGATTAAGGTACAACGGTTTGTAGCATTTCAATTGCATTAAAAGATGTAATACAAAGTAAATGATCGGTATAGTTTGTTCGCTTTGAAACACATGGAAATCAATGATTTGGAGACAAAATCGAAGTTGACTCACTTGGTGCGATTTGCTTCGATGAATAGCCAACTTCAGTTTTGTGACTAAATTGTGGATTTATATATATGTTTCAAAACAAGTAGATTTTATGAATCATTTACTTTTTGTTGCGCCTTTTGAAATAATTTAAATGTGTTCTAGGAGTTCCATCATTTGTTGAACAATATTTTGTGATGAATGCTCATTTTTTTATTAGAGTTTGTTCATTCTTCAGATTACGGTACATGGCTTTTGTTTATAGCCCCCTTTAAACAATAGATATGGCCATTAATTCTTATCTCCCCCGTTCTTGATCATCATGAGGTTTTCACATGTGAATCACAAATTAGAGATCGGCAGTCTTTACGTAATCAGCTGAGCAACCAGACAGATATGAATAGACCTGGTTCAGTATGTGCTATAATAGACTCCACTAACACGATTGATGCGATAAAGAATAGACGGTTCAAGGCTTCAAGCAAATAGGTTCAAATAATTTGATTCATTATTGAACTAACGTCTATCCACCAATAACACGATTACACGAACACAAACAAAGCACACTTTGATGGAGTTGGGTAAAGCTATAGGACTACTTGCTCTTTAAGGTATTTGCCTTGTGCCAGTATGCAATCCAGGCCTGATAAATTGATAGGGACCTTAAGTGAGGAGCTATGGCGCCCTCGACTTTGGCCACGGTGGCGGTCATCAGGTCTTGTTGGCAACCATCAGCCTCCAGAACTCAAACAGTATATATGTAGCTAACAAGGTGATGCTGTGAGCGGTGGCAGTGTTTGTAAAGCATGATCTTACGTCTCTTTGTATGTTTTCTGTGGTTCCCCAGTACTTATTTTTGCACTTTCATGCTCATTTTTCTTGACGTTCTCTAAACTGCACAATTACACCGGCAGGAGGTCCACCTAGAAGCAGTCTCTACTGTCGGGTTTATCCTGGTGGTAGGAGTAGGATCTGTCTACATTTCATCCCCTTTGTTGTAGGGGTAGGATTTGTCTACATTCCACCTCGCCCTTACCCCACTCTGGCGGGATTGAGTTTGTTCTTGCTGTTGTAACTTTGTGGATAAGAAACTTGGCCTGTATAGTTTATAATTTTCAAGAACCACATATGCTAATACACCAAGGTTCACCTTCACCCCAGGAGCACTTTTTTACGAGCTTTATGTGTATTTCACTTTCTTCATAGTTTACAAAACTATTTTCTTACGGATATGCGGTTGACCTTCTCTAGCCTCAGTCAATAATATATCAAACTTTTCAAATGTTGTTGATTAGCATTATTCTCATGAGCCACCTTTTGGTCGAGCTGGAGAGAATGAATCATGCCAGAAACCAATCTCAAATAATCACCAATATTCGATTTGAGATCTGACCTAATATTAGATGTGATTTGGTCTAAGCATTTAGCATTATGCCTCTTGTCTTTTTTTTTTCTTTTGCCTAATTATTAGATTTATTTTTAATTTTACTTATTTAGGTCTTAATTTAGGAATCAGTGTAACAGCCATTTTCATTTAACGACTCCCAAATAATGGCTCAATCTCTTATCAGAGTAATGATATTATATATATATAGAGTCCAGAAACTGTTCTGTTTTCTTGTTTACGAAATCACAAATCCAACCCTGTGCCACAAATGTTGCAGATTTGAGAAGGTTGCTTTTGAGATAGACATCAATCTCATTGACTGATGCTTTCATCATTTTTGCTCGTTAACTATGTATGCATAAACTGTTCATTTACGTGTGATGTGTGAAAATTTGTATACCTGTAGATTGTTATATTTCACTTTACTTGGCTTGACATCATTAGCTTCACATATTGGTTCAAGCCTACGGTTGATATCAGTTCAATTTTTTGTAGTGCAAAATTCTTCAAGTAAATATAGATACACCAAACAGATCAAATTTAAAATGCCCACCGACCATATGAAGTTCGTTGTATACTTATACGATTGAATCCTTTGAATTTTGGATTCTAAAGTTTAACTAACAACCATTTTATTGTTGCAGAAACTGCTTGGAAATTGTAGAAATGTGTGGCAGGAGAATGGATTGCAATAACTCCAATGGTCAGTGTGTTAGCCGTGTTCTGGTTATAGCCATTTGGAAACATAGTTTTGTAATTTTGAGCTATTTGTTTCTGTTTTAGCATGCACTTAATCGACTGTGTTACAGTTATTGACCAATTAAACCAAGTCATGAGGACTTTCTTCTGCTGCTATTGTCTATTTGTCATTGAATTATTGTGCTTAGTAGAGTTGGCAAAATGGAGGTGATTTGCACACAACATATCGTGTATAATACGTAGTAATAGCTAATTGCTTGTACCTGATTCAAGTTACGTTATCTGCAAATCACCTCCGTTCGCTTATTGGGTTGACGGGGAAACTGGTAACTTGTAACTTCAGATTAGGCCAAATGTCATACTTTTTTCTTTTAATATTTACCATAAGCAGTTGACCCACTTGATTGGCCACTGGGTAACCCCAGCCAAGTTTCAAATTGTAGTCATTGGACCTGTTGGGGCCAAGTCAATGCAAACTTGGCTACACTTTAAATCGATGCTCTCGGTGCTTAAAATAGGCAACTACTGGATGTCTTTTTCTTGTTCTAAGCGAAACAAAAAGTTGTTTTTTCCAGAAGGCGAAGTTTGATGCAAATTGTATGTGTGAATGAAATGCTAACATGAGGGTGTTTAGTAAAGCTCTGGATGCTATGTGCCGACTCAATACATGAAATGTTAACATGTTGCGTGTCGGCTAAAATTTTCTCTTCTATAACCGGTAAAGGTAAAGAATTCTGAATGTCTTATGGTATAGATAGGTAACTTCACTAAAATTAGCTCGTGTCGTGAGTTGTAACTTGCAAGTGTTTAGTAGAAGTAATACTTCTTACGGCTAGTTGAACTTACGACCTCCTTCACAGAGGCCGGCTTAGCATTTCTAAGCCATTTACAGAGATCAAGTATTTTAAACAGTTACCAAAATCATTCATGAGGATTGCTAAAGATCTTTACACATCTATTATGTTCTAAAGGTTTAATCTTGTAAAGACTCATATGTAGATTATCTACAATATGTTTTTTAGTTTTTTACTTTTTGATTTCAGTCACAAGCTTAAAATAACCTTGACCATCTATTAAAGAGTTGTGACCTTATATAACAAGGTAGAATACATTATGCCAAAGCATCCCATATTTTTATTGGACAATCCAATATACACAATCTGTTAAAGCCATAGTAAAAAAAATATGATACACATTTAGTTATATTTGTGATTAAAGTGAACATTTTATCTATGTTTTTTTCATATAACATAAAAAATTATAGTATCATGTAGCACTTACATATATTACTAAAATAACTGATATTACACCTTTTCTATATAAAAAAAACCAATGTTCTGTATAAACTATTACGTTTTTTCAAATTTATTATGTTCAACCAAGTCTTATTTGTTCTTGCATTTAGGTATTGTTTGTTTTTATTTATAAAAGTCTTAATAACCTTTTAATATATTAAAACTTTTAATCAGTTAGAGCTTTTAAATATTATTGTGTTTATTTTTTATTTTTCGTTCAAATGTAAAAATATCTGAATGGACCAGACATAAAAGAGGGATTTTAATGCCTTTAGTTATGCTAATAAACTATTCAAACATTTTTTTAAAAGAAACAAGCAATGCTATTTCATCTCAGATTCATATTCAAATGTGCGAATCAAATTTAAAGTTAAAACCTCTAAATAAACAGAACTTAAGTCTCGATAACCATTGTTTTGAAAACCGGTTTTGAGACGACCCAATTTCTTATTATTTATAACAATTAGAAGAAAACTATATATATATATAAATCATGAAATTGTTCATATATTGAAACATTTAAGTTATTTATTAACAAATACAATATGTAAAAATTAAATTACGTTGCAAATGTGTATAAGTCTTGTGCTTTATTAAAAAGAACACTAGAAAATCATAATCTGGTCGAGGTCTCGAGAACCAGGTTGACCTGGGTCACCATAAACTCGGTGGATCTAACCGGATTTCAAACATGTAAAACCTGGTTTAATATGTTTTTAATTAAAATCAAGTCAACCGGTTGACCCTACCAAATCGAACAGTATTTCAAAAAATTGTCGATAATTAAGTTTAGGTAAAGTAGGATAAATAAGTTGTAGATGAGTATGGGCAATGATTAACAAACACTCGTGTCACTATAAAAAAAATTCTTACATAAACGAGGGAACCTTTTGCAAAGGGAAAAAAAGAAACATCAAAACGAGAAAAGTTTAATTGTTTTACTCACAAACTTAAGGATTTATTCATGTCATCAATCTATTTAAAGTAAACTTAAGAATTTATAAAATATCATTAATAATATTACACATATACATTTTTGTGAGGGCTAATGACTAAAAAATGCATCTAACTTGACACTTTTTACCGTTCTGCGTAGCCATCTTTTTTTTTCCTATATTATCATTAAACTTTGTGATTCGTACATTGTGTGTATCCGGTGACCTACTTGACTGGTTAGCAGGTTGCCTTAACGACCGTTAAACTTTTTATTACAACGTTAGTCCTTTATATTAACGACCATTAACATACACACTTAAAATTTGATTTTTTTTAAAATAAACCTTAAAAAAAGCATATAACTTCATATACAAATTTTCTTTAGAAAAAATTTTTACGCACGTTTGAATAAAAAAAATTAATATTATTTTTTAAACATGTTTTAGTTCATTTTTTAAATTTATATAAAACGTGTATTATATTACATAACTTCTTCGTACATTATAAATCTTAATTTTTTTGCAGACAATCAAACAATTTTAAAAATAAAATAAAATGTATAACTTTAAAAAAACAAGTATGTAACTCCAAATATTTACGTTTTCGTCAGATATTTTACGTTTTTCTCAGTAATTTTACGTTTTCGCCTGTAAATTTACGTAAATGTACAGACCAAAACGTAAATTTACAGACGAAAACGTAAAGTTATTGGCGAAAAGGTAAAAATACTATCGAAAACATAAAAGTATTGACGAAAAAGTAAATTTACAGACGAAAACGTAAATTTGTATACGAAAATGTAAAGATACAGACGAAAACGTAAATTTACTGACGAAAACGTAAATTTACCAACGAAAACATAAATTTAATGACGAAAACGTAAATATTGACGAAAACATTAAATATTGACAAAGACGTAAATTTACTGAGAAAACGTAAATTTTTTGACGAAAACGTAAATTTACAGACGAAGACAAAAACGTAAAAATACTAACGAAAACGTAAAAATACTGACGAAAACGTAAAAATACTGACGAAAACGTAAAATTGCTGACGAAAACGTAAAATTGCTGATGAAAACGTAAAATTTTTGATGAAAACGTAAAAAAACTGACGAAAACGTAACAATACTTATGCTAACGTAAAAATAGTGATGCGAGCGTAAAGTTACTGACGAAAATGTAAAAATACTGATGAAAACGTAATATTATTAATGAAAACGTAAAATTATTAATGAAACGTAAAATTATTGATGAAAACGTATAAGTTCTAATGAAAATAAAAAAGAACTGATGAAAACGTAAAAAAAATGGTTAAAATATAAAATCAAACGAATACTGAAAAAACGTTCGAAAATGTAAATTTATGTAAAAAAGGTATTATTTTTGTAAAAAATTTCAAAAATTTTTTTGTGCAAAAAAAACCGTAAAAACATTTTTTTAAGCTATACGTTTTTGTAAAAAAAATGTAAAAAAACTATTACAAAAATTTACTGTAAATTTTTTTTAAATTATACGTTTTATGAAAAATATTATTTTTTTCGAAAATCAAAGTTTAAGTGTTTATTTGAACAACCGTTAATATAAGGACTAACATTGTAATAAAAACTAAACTGTTGTTAAGTTAACCTGCTAGAGCAAGTCAAACAAGTCACCGGTACACACAATATACAAAATCACAAAGTTTAATGATAATATAGGAAAAAAAAAAGATGGCTACATAGAACGGTAAAAAGTGTCAAGTTAGATGCATTTTTAAGTCATTAGCCCTTTTTGTGATATCATATTTAGTGGTTTTTTTTTTATTTTCTTTGTCTACAACTTCTAATAATTTAAAATCTAAATTGTTTGATCATCATGAGTTGATTGAGGGTCCTGAAGGACCAGTCTATTGAGTTTTTAGAGTTTTTGCTAGTGATGTACTAATACTAGATACCGAATATGATAATCTTGAGGAATGCGTTGTTGTTTATAGGAAATATGTTTCAGTGGGAGTTTTGGTGTTAGACTATCAGTTTGGTTTTTGGATTTGTGGGTTGTATGGTTCGGGTTAATTAGTTTGGAAATTTTCAAACTCAAAATCAAAACCAAACCAAACCAATTATATTATTGATAAAACCAAACCATAAACCAAATTAGAATTCAGTTTAGTTTCGGTTTAAACTAAGAAAACCAAATTCAATTAAACTCCAAAATATAATGTAGAATTCACAAACAAGAACCTAAATTTTCAAGTAAAAATGACAAATTATAAGCTTTTAAAAGTGCTCAAATAATCGAATTTTTTCTTAAAGAAATCTAAAAAGTTTAGAACTAAATAGAAGCGAAATAAGGTAAAAATTTCTTTGAAGAAAGTTTTTAAAATCCTCATTAACTTGAATAGTCCATCTACAATCATCCAGACACAAGTGTAACTTCAAACTTACTCCATATAGGAATTTATAAGAATCAAGTAGACAAACTCTTCTTAATTGCTCGGGATATACATAAATGCTTAATCGAGTGAATGATTAGTTTGAAAGATAACTACTTAGGATAATAAGATAAAAGATATGTATATATAGTTAAAAATTTCATGTGTATAGAGTAATTCGGTTTTTTCGGTTTGGTTTGGTTTTATTTTTGTCAAATCATAACCAAACCAAACATCAATTAAATACTTCGGTTCGATTTAAAATCAAACCATACACCAACTAAAATTTTCAGTTTGGTTTTATTTGGTTTCAAACCAAACACTGAACACCCCTACTATCTAATCAGAAATGATTAAGAGGTGGTTTTGTGAAACAGGAGACTTTAGTCTGTAATAGGGAAGGTCGTCCGAAGAGGGTTTACTTGAATATCTTAGATCCTAATAAGTCTAATAGAAAAGTAAGGAGAACGAACTTTAGAATATGTGGTTGCAAAGCCCTTGTTGTTTTTTATTTGGTTCCCGGTACAACAAAGTACCGGCTTGTTACTTTTGATGTGGAACATAATCATCAACATGATGAGATTGAGTATAAACATTCGTCTAAAGCTGAGGAAGTTGACTTATATCGAGCAACTATTCATTATGAAAGTTGCTAATGCAAATGTTAGTTTTGTTCGAGCGCACAAGTTATATATCAGATTGAAAGGGTCGTCGCCACTAGTTCATGGTACTCAAACTATATCAAAGGGGAAAACGATGCTCAGATGCTCATTAATCGGATGTAACATAGGCAAAAGTATACTAAATAGTTTTCTTTTGAATATTTTGTTGAGAATGTCGAGTTGTGCGAGATGTTTTGGGCTGATAAGGTTGCTAAGTGTAACTACAAAGAGTTTGGTGATATTGTTTCGTTTGATGTTACATACAGAACTAACAAGAATGCTTCTTCTTTTTTACATTTATAAATAATCTGAGTTATTTCATTTTTTTCCTATAAATTTTTATTTCTTATCATTGGTGATAAACAATGAAACTTGTGAAAAAATATTCAAAAGAAAACATTTTGGAGATAAAATGTTGATTGTCACTTGAAATATTGATGTAGTATTTTTGCACACTTGGTAAGTATTAGTTAACGTAGATGTAAAAACGTAAAATGAAAATCGAAAGTGAATTGTTTGCACTTAAATAGGTTCTTGTATAAGAATCAAAATTAGCAAGAGAATGGTTTAATTTAAAAACGATTCTACACTAAGGATTAAAAACTAATACGAAGACGAATTACGCAACCACTCAAATCTAGGAAAAACAATAATAAAATAATAAAAAATTCAAAAAATTTAAAATTTTCAAAACTAACTCTAAATTACTTAATTAACTTAAAATTAAAATTAAAAATTAATTTAAAAGCTTAATGGGCCTCAAAACAACCCAAATCCAAAATGGATCAAAGGCTTAATGGGCTTTTTAGCCCAATAAGAAAATTTTGTAAAAACAGAAGTGCTACTTGTCTCAAAATTTAATTTTGAACAACTTTAAAACTGCACAAAAAGCTGGAAAAAGCTTCTATAAGCTTCAAATAAGCTATAAACTAGCTTAATGGGCCTAAAATCCCAATAAGCAAAATCTTAAGCTTATTATGCAACTTATGGAACCAACCTCACTTTTTAGCAATAAAAAGTTGTTCCGAAAAGAAATATTGCTAAAAAGTAAAGTAAGCTTACAAAAATAAGCTATAAGCATTTTGAAAAAGCCCAAAAGCTCAAATCAAGACCTTATAATCTTATTTTCACAAGACCTCACTTTTTTATGATTAAAAACAAATGAAAAAAGAAATTTTGAAAAAGATTAACAAATAAGCTTATAATAGGCACTTTACCAAATTCACTAAAGACAAAATAGTCGTGTTTTTTAATAGCACGACTAGATGACTTGGGATTTTGCACAATAGCTCAAAATAAGTTTACAAACACTCAGGAATAAAGAAAATGTTAATAAGCTAACTCTAATAAGCTGCAAAAGCAAATAAGCACAAACTTTAAAATGAGCTTGGTTTGTTTTCTAGTAAAACATAAACCAAATACGAAACCAAGCCTAGACTAGAAAGAAAACATTTAAAATTGAAGTTTAATCTACAAAACAAAATTGTTGGACTTTTAAATAAGCTTTAAAAATGAAATAAGTTGATTTCAGCTTATTGGTACAATAATGAACAAATGAGTATAAAAAGAAAATGGTGCAAAGGTAACCTAAAAAGGATCCTAGGGCAACAATAAATGTGAGTGTGTGTGTGTGAAGGGGAGGTCGAGGGTTCGAGTCCCAACTTCTCCTTTTTGTTATTTTTTTGTTTTTAGCTTTTTAGATAAGACCCCAGTAAGCAATTGACTTATTGGGGGGGTTAGTACCAATTTAAAACATATAATTAACACAAAGCATAAACCACAATTCACACACAAAATTAAAAAAAGTAAATCCTATGAACTATGCTACATTAGAATAAAATTAAAGCAAGTTGGTTTTGCCAACTTTGAGCTTATAGTTAAGCTTGCAAAAAGCTGCTACCCTCTAAGTTAAATGAAAACAGATAAAGCTTATGCTATAAACTACCTAAATCCTAAATTTCATCAACTAAAATCTCAAATCCAATATCCTAAGCTAGCTAGTGCAATCGACACCCAACTTGGTAAAAAAAATGACCAAGTTGTGATTCTAACTTGAAGCTTAAGTTCACTTCTACCAACCAAGACCTATTAAAGATAATTATACCTCTGATGACTAGGTAAAAACAGATAAAAACAAGAACAATCAACCACTCATGGAAAATCTATTAATGCTGTGTTTTTTTTATTTTTTTTATTAACCTGCTGTGTTAATTAGCACGGAAACAACAAAGAACATGAAATTTGATTTTAATATTTAAGACAAAAAATAGAAGGTGGATTTCCAACTACCAAAACATAATGCATATTGTTACTAAATCCGAAGCCTCATATCTCAAACGAACAGGTTCAATCTTGACCCAAACACCAATTTAATTTAGACTTAGCAAGATTTAGCAAGGCAAAATGAAAAGTAACTAACTTAAAATGAAAATATGAACATGAAAAATAAGCAATAATAACATTAAATTAAGCAAATAAGAAAGAAAATAAGCAATAACAATTAAGCACATACAAATAAGCAGTGTAGGCTAAAATAAGTGAAAAGAGGATGAGATCATCTAGGCTTGTTATGAGCTTCCTCAAATCCTTTTAATCAGCTTATCTTTCCAAATCAACAGCCTATTATCACTTGGGATTATCAACTAATCATCTAACAAGGATTCTTGGCTTTTCTTGAAATATTACCAACAAAGAACCTCCTTCCTTGAGTTAACTAAAATAATGAAAAAATAAAACAAGTACCAAGAAGCTGATTAACTAGCTTATTTGATAGATAAACTAGTTAATAGCTTAGGCTATAGTAAGCTTTAACAAAAAAAAATCCACAGATCTTGAATTTTTA